>OV651816.1:55704914-56426590 GCA_927349885.1 Psylliodes chrysocephalus
ATACAGGGTGTTAAAAGTGCAGTCCTGATGACACATTTTTGTAAACTTTTAAAGATAACTAAGTGAAATTTTTACGCTCTATTTAATGGACTAAACGCCAGTAAGGTGGGTAAATTGTTTTTAAAGTATTTTTGTTGACTGTTTTTAACATTTTTGACTACAAAATTTGAAAAAACAATATTTTCTTTATAATAAAGCTAGGACGCACCATTTTCAAGAGAAAAGCATTTAAAAATTTCATGATAAGTTGATATTATCTTATTCGAAAGTGTAAAGAATAATTAGTGGCCTGTGGAATCAGAAATTTAATTTTTTTTAATGGAAAATCGGTGACTAAAGAAATTTTAGAAAATATGTACAAAAATGTGCCATCAGGACTTCACTTGTAACACCATGTATCTCGAAAACGAAACGTTTTCGGACCTATGTTTATATGAACTTTTACTTCTATTTTAGGAAGTAGATTAAGCTGTTATAACCGTCTAATTTCGGGTCACTCTGTACAAACAGTATATTTTTAGTATCTCACAAATAAATAAAATATGTTCCAAGAACAATATGAAATAAAAACAAAGCATTAAAATCAACGGATAAACCGCTGGTGTACTATGGTGCACAAGCAATCCATACCATGTGTACTATTTGTATATTTTATGTACTATTTCTGTACCATTTCTGTACTAGTTTTGTACTAGTTTTATACTAGTTTTGTACTAGTTCTGTACTAGTTTTGTACTAATTCCGTACTATTTCCGTACTATTTCCGCACTATTTCTTATAACTGAGATCGATAAGAATAACTAGGTAGGTATATTCTTAATAACAATTGAACAATTGCTGTCATGTCAATGTGCTTATGTCAAATCGATTCATAGTTTATTTAGTTTTCTCTTATTCAATTAAAAATGTTTTTATTCAAATGTGATGTACATGTCGATTATAGACTATTATTTTACAATAGCAAAAAAATTATCGTCCGTCAGCAGTATTAAAAGTTCTCCTTTTCAATTACTGTCCGAAAAAAATACGTTCTATGACACATTCGAATAAAAACAATTTTTAAGAGAAGTTGACAGTGCTCATGTAAACCAACATTCGCTATGCTCCTTATGGCTTTCTTTTTCATACGAAATAACTTAATTCCCTCTGACGAATTGCCCCAAAGAATAACTCTGTAACCTATCTGAGAATAAAACAATGAAAAATTTACCACTTTTAAATATTGAAAATTGATAACTAAGGCCAAATGCCGAAACAAAAATTACTACACTAGATAATCTTTTAGCAATCATATCGATATGACAGGTCTATGATTACTATTCAATCTCTAATAATTTGACGCTGTCAAGTTCCGATAATGAACTACCAGATATAAAATTAAGGTCTTGAGTTGTCGCATCATTTAGCATAAGATTATTAACACAGAACCATTTTTTTAACAGTTCAATTTGATAGACAAGATTGATCTTTTAAAGTTGAGAAAAAGGTCGTATCGTCGGCAAAAGGAATAGTTTTACAAGGACACAATATATTTAGTTATATCGTTGACGTATATAATGAATAGTAGATGCCCAAGAACTAAACCTTGTGCCATTCCATGAATGATTATTTTAAACTTAGATGAGGTATTATTAAAATATAGAGCCTACAATTTATTTTTCAGATAAGATATAATTTATTCCATAATAATTTAGTTTTTGCAGCAGAATGTGAAAGACACAGTGGAAGGTCTTTGAAAAATAACATAGGGTAATCGCAGTGTATTCACCTCTTTATAGGCCCCCAACTATGTCATTTACAATATTAAGAACAGTATGAATAATGGAACATTCATTACGGAAACAATTTTGTGATTTGCAAAAGAATAGCTATTTGTGTATTAAGAGCAGTGGCAATTGCCGCGCGACTCGTTTGCGGAGCGCGGCAATCTCTCGAAACTGCCAAAAGACTTTCTGCTCGAATTACACACAACATTTTTTCTACGATCACACAAAAAATATAACTTAATTTTATTAGAAATGGGTTACCTTCTTTCGTTGTATTGTAAATTTATTTGACATAAGCCTACTCTGCGAATATAAAAAAATATTTTAGTACATTAGTATGTCGGCAATTATTTATGATTTCATGATTAAATGATTTTCCAAATAAAGAAACCCAAATTATTCTTAAGTAACAAAGATATGCCTTCGTCGTAAAAAAATGTGGGAGGGAGTTCTAGAATAGACGACATAATTGAAGCCGTTATATCGCAATATGAAGTCGCGGAGGACGAAAGTTCTTCAGAAGAAGAGTCGGGTGCTGACCAAGGCGAACCACTGTCATGGAAAGAAATTGATGACCAAAAGAAACACAATATTCCCTGTAATATTTAAGATTCAGGTTTGAAAAATTAATATTTTGAAATGTTTGACAAAAAAACCACACGATTTTCATGGACGATGATATTTTGGAATTAATCATTGAATAAACCAACAGGCAGATACGCTCGCCAAAAAATTACCAAAGGTAAACATGGCCCAAGAGCATACATAAGTGGACCGATACAAACAAAGAAGAAATAAAAACATCTCGACGTCAAGGGTAGGAATGGGAGGGAGGTCTATGAAGGGGAAAGGAGAAGATATTAAATGAGAATATCAAATCAAAGTAGGGAGTGCATGTAGGGAGATTATCAATCTGTCAAACGACTTCGAACAGAAAGTGGAGTGTAGACTCCTGGTTTTTGTAAAGAAGAACAAACTAGTGAGGGAGAAGAGTAGGTGGTAGGTTTTACAAAAACCAAGACGGTACAAATGCGGGCGACAAGCTAATCAGTTTAGGTGGGACAGAGGTCGCACTGCTAGTAAACGTGCCGGCAGTCAGGAATAATATCTGAGAGAACAGAAAGGCGTAAGGAATTCAGGGAATCGTTTGCAAGAAACGAGTCGAGAAGAAAAGGAAATTCTTACTATCACACTGAATACTATACAAAATGTTGGTATGTAAATGTTGCAAGTAGTCAACTGCGTATTAAAAGTAAAACTAGGCTATAACTAGACTCTCAAAATTAGTACCTAACCGTTCACTAATGGTTTACAAAAATGATTTTTTGTTAAGCGAAATTTTTTTTTTTACAAATGACATGTAAGTTGGTAACACAGAACAATAAACACGGAAAAATTACTATTCGAAAATTAAAATCTTTTTAAAAATAACAAAAACAAGAGAACACAGATGGAGCAAATATGAAACTAACAGTGAAAGTAAGGGAAAGCTGAAGAGTAAATAATGTTGAAGATTAAAATTGAAGAAGATAAAAGTAAGTAGAATGAGAAACTGAGATGAAGATATACAAAGATGTTGGAAATTAAATTATGTTAGGATCTAGGTTAGGGAAGAGATAAAAATAGATAGTTGACATTAGGTAAGAGTTGTTCGTTGAGAAAATTTAAATTCTTAATAGCTTTATGAATTCCAGAGATTTCTAACAAGTCCATCCGAATGCCCTTGTAGTTATATAGAAGTGAACAACCTGAGAGAAAAAATTCATGGTTAGGCTCAAGAATATGATTTGCACACGCAGATGTACTATAGACAATATCCGTGATTTGATATTTTTCAATATATTTAAAATATTTAAAGAAACGATTGATAATTCTACGTCCGCATTGACCGACATGGAGAAGATGTATACCATTTTGTTTTTATTACAGTATGTTTGCCAAATTGCGAATAATTATCATCAAATTCAATTCAATTTAACAAAGTTGTGAATTTTTTCTCATTTTACGTATATATTTTTTTACGAAGCAAGCCGCGATGGCTCTAAACCGCACAGGTTAGATTGGTTAGGTTTTTTATTTTTCTCATGTTATGTACGAGTATTTTTTTTTGCAAAACAACCCGCGATGGCTCACAGATTAAGTAAATTGGTTAAGTTTTTTCCCTAAATAAATTCTAACTTAAAACTGAAGAGTTTTTATTTAATACTGAACCGCTCTCTTCTGCACAGATTGAGGAATCCCGAATGTACATCCTTTCAATGTGGATTTACAAATTAATAAAAACCTTCAATCATTGTTATTGCCTGTTTGAATTACCCAAGGGGTCATTGGGAACGAATTTATACAGTCATGTCCTATCAGTTAGGACAGAAACTACAGAGTCGGACTCAATTAACATGCACCCTCTATGATAGCTAATTATATAATCAGTTATGAAATACGATAAAATGTGTAACGAGTAAATATTTGCGGGTCGAGCAGAGCAGTCTCGCAAAATGAACGAGTTTCACAAAACGGCAGGCATTTTATTACGTGTTACATACAATATTTTTTCTAATTCTGACTAAATTATTTATAAAATTGTTTTTAGTATAAAATGACTAACAATTAATTATTATTTCCAATTATTGATTTTAGATAATGAATATTTGGAATGTTGCATTTTATATAATTTGATTTATTTGAATGAACACACGTAGTCATTTCAAATATCTTACAAAATAAAATATTAATTAATGTATTCCTTGGGTTGCTTGAAGAATTTAAAATAAATTTGTCTATCTATGCAATCAATATAACTTTCGTTGCATTGTTAGTTGCATAACTTTTATTCTCTTTAGCATATTGATTCTCAACCACTTGTTGTCGGGTAGTATTATGCGTTGTAATTTTTTTCAAGAAAGTGGGCTATTTTGCCGTGTATTGAGTGAAACAGTGTTTTGATTATTATGTGCACATTTAGGATGGACAATAGAGGCCAAAACATAATTGGTATTAATTGTAAGTTCAATTGTAAAATCTATTTTTATAAATCCATCCTTTCTTCCTTTCAAATAAACTTTTAAAAGCAATGTATACAGGGTGTTTCAAAAATTCTTCCTCAGATAGATTACCAAAAAATAAGTGGATTTGCCTATATTTACCTATATCAAAAACTGGCTCCTAACAAAGTTACAGAGCGTTAAACTAACATTCAAAAAACCGGTGTTTTTTTTTTTTTTTTTTTTTGAAAAAGTTTGCTGTTACGATTTTTTCTTTGAATTTTTTGCCAGTGCTGTAGAATTGATGGCCCAATATTCTAAGGAGAAACAAAATTAAAGCGACTCCCTTAAAAAAAGTTGGGGGGTTGGTTACCTTTTAACCCCCCGTATTTTTTTTGACATGAAGAAACTTACTTTATTGATCTTAAAATCAAAAAGAACTATGAATTTTAATTTTTTTATAGCAAAATAAACTTTGTATCTTTCTTAGTTAACGAGATATTTACAATTTTTTAACTGAATTTCTAGAGCAATTCATCCGTCCTCGACTTGACATATCAACAAAACTAAGAGTAGGTCAGGAGTTATTGTATAAAAAACGCATATAAAAATCAGTGGTGTGCCTAGGGCTGTACTTGAGCCGCCCTTGCAAAAACTATCTTATTTATATTTTTGTATTGAAGAAGGAGGAGGACATGTTGAACATTTACTAAATTAAATAGTTTATAAAATATATATAATAATTATTGTCAAGTGTTTATTTTTAATTGTTAATTTTTTGTTAATTGTTTAATTAAAAAAATATTTTTTTTAATTACTATTAAATTTAATAAATACATTTCAAAACTAACGTGTATTTTTATTAGTGGAATGGTAAACCCATGAGGACAGGTGGCACACCATTTTTATGGCGCCAATCCAAAATTATAAATATATTTTTTATAGAAATATAAATAAAAGAGGTAGTTTTTGCAGGGGCGGCTCAAGCACAGCCCTAGTCACACCAGTGATTTTTATATGCGTTCTCTGTACAATAACTCCTGACCTACTCTTAGTTTTGTTGATATGTTAAGTCCAGGACGGACGAATTACTCTAGAAATTCAGTTAAAAAATTGTAAATAGCTCGTTAACTAAGAAAGATACAAAGTTAATTTGGCTATAAAAAAAATTTTTAAAATTCATAGTTTTTTTTTGATTTTAAGATCGATAAAGTAAGTTTCTTTATGTCAAAAATAATACGGGGGGGTTAATGGTAACCAACCTCCCAACTTTTTTTAAGGGATTCGCTTTAATTTTTTTTCTCCTTAGAATATTGGGCCATCAAATCTACAGCACTGGCAAAAAATTCGTAACAGCAAACTTAAAAAAAAAAAAACGTTTTTTTGAATGTTAATTTAACACCCTGTAACTTTGTTAGGAGCTAGTTTTCGATATAGGTAAATATAGCCAAATCCACTTACTTTTTGGTAATCTATCTGAGGAAGAATTTATTATATACCTTTTTGAAACACCCTGTATATTATATTGATCTTAAAACCAAAAAAATTATATTTAAAAGTTTACTTTTCGCAACTGGTGACATAATGAACTTCGTAACCAGTAACATAAAGTTAAATGTTCAACTTTATCTAACTGGTTACATAAAGTAGATTGTTTTGACACTTGTTGCGATTACAAAAAAATGTCACTTTACATGTCACAATTAGACAAAGTTATTTGCTTTAATTTTTGTCCATTAACCTATTATATTGCAGCTACCGTTCCTTCCTTCTATTATTTATTATTCATTTTATTGTTAGTGTACTTTTTCATTATTAAACACTTTTTTCCATCTTTCTTTACATATTTATTTTTTTATAAAATTCATTATAAATTTTTATAAATTCTATATTTTACTTTAATTTTTTTTTAAGACAATTGCTAATTCATAATTTTTAAGCAACTTTTTAGAATTTTGTCTGAAATTTTTATTAAGCCCTTTCATAGTAATTTGTTTTTCTTTGTTTTCGGAATAATTTAAATAAATTTAGGTTATCGTAAAGTTATTTAAGCGTTTTGAGATTTTTAAACATAATTTTATAAATTTCCAGTGTTATTTTTTAAGAAATATTCTTTTTCCTTGTATTTTCGCAATTTAGAGGTTCATAATGGTAACAATTATGTTTTAAATATTTCTACGCACATGTTTGTGAGATTTTATTTTTTGTTTATCATCAGCGTATTTTAATGGCTAAATATTATTGTAACAATCAGATCATCCTTTTTATAGTACCGTTTAAAATCAAATTCATTTGGAATTTTCTTAATTGTTTTTTAAGAATTTGACTTCTTAATTAATGCTCAATTATTCTTATTAGTGCGCATTGAAGGAATTTAAACTTAGAACACCTCTTCGTTAAGAGCTATCTTGAATAGTAAGATGATGAAATGTATACCTTTTATATTTTTTATTCCTACGTTGATTTGTTTTAGCATTTACTCATACCAATTCAAAATGACCGTACACTTGAACATCGTTCCGCAAATGAAATTATTCATAATGCAGCAAAATATTTACAAAATAAATCAAAACATAAAATTCAGGAAACGCAAAAGTACCAAAAAAAAACAAAATTTCTTGGATTACGTTTTAATATTAATTTACTACCAGTAACACAATACCAAGTCAACCAGATTCAAATAAAGAGTCGTCCCACAAATCACTCTAGTTTCCGTTTTCCCGACTATTGTTATATATATTTTTTTTGACGCTCCCTAGGTACGTACGTCTCTGGATTTCCCGACCGGGATTCATTCGGGATTCCCTTTCTGAATGCGTATACACACAGCCGGGATAGAGAATGAGCATAGAGATGGTCTTTGTGCGTTTTTTGCCGTTATTCGAGGATAATTTGTATGTCAGTGGAAGAGATATAGTTGTGGCGTTTTGTTACAAAAGCTGACTTTAAATTTATTCAAACAATATAAAAAAAATGCTAATAATATGGATAGTAAAAAAGTGCATATTTAAGCGATTAGTGAAAAAAGATTAAATTTATTCAAAATAATTTACAAGTAATACTAATAATACATAGAACAATCGTCTGGGAAGGAAAGTTGATTATAAATAAAAAGGCGAATGTTAAATACAATGTGTCTCACTTAAGACCAGGGGCGGTTTCTCCATTGGTTCATTTGTGCAGTGAACACCCAGTTCAATTTCATAAAGACACATTATTTTAAAATTACATAAATAACATAAAAATATAAATTTAATTTTAATATTTTTATTTTCATACGTGTTAATCTATATTTTTTGGTACATCATTGCTTTCTGGCTGATCGCGTCTCTGTGGCACAATATACCTAAGTAAACCTTGTCTGTGGCGCATTATGATGAGTGAGCCTAACACGAGTGAGACGATTTGACGAATACATATAGCTAAAAAGAGATGAAAACACGCCAACAGATCCTTCAAACTGTCAAAGAACAAATTAATTGGCGCGCCGCTCACAAACAAGTTTGCCAAACCAGTGTTGCCAGTCTAGTACAATTCACAATTGTACTAGATGTAGTACATTCTGCATGCATCAGTGTTCATGTGTAAAATATATGTATATATTGTGTTCCTTGTTTGGGTTCGTTATCAATAAAGATCCCCTTTTTTCCTCTTCAATGAATTTAGATGTTACTGCAAATAGAATTCGAAAAATCTGGTACATTTAAGGAATCTGGTACATTTTTTAGACAAATCTGGTACATAACAAAAACATTCTGGCAACTATGTACCAAATCAAAGAACAAACTGTCAATGTCAATACTGTCATTCCATCGATTTTAATAAAATTAAGAATATTTTATTTGTGATTATATTTAAAAAAATGTGTTTAATTGAGAACTGCAACTTTAATAAATTGGAAGGATGTGTGTCAATGTAATTATTGTTCAAGAAAAACTTTTAAGGCAAGGTAAATAAATAAAATATTTTAAGGTTATATTTTGTTTATTTACTTTATAATAAAGCAGTAATAAAGTTTTACGACTATAATTTGTTTTATATTTTGTTTCAGTATTTAGACCATCCAAAGACAACTTCAAAATGGTCTATTTTGTACACAATTGTAAATACTATGAAGTAAGAAGTAAACAAAAAATCTGTAAATTTTTTCCCACAAAATCTGCTAAAAGGAAAAATTTAATTATTCTGATGAGGTAACTATTTGACATCATTATGGAAATGTACAATAAAAATTTGATTAAGATAAAGAGACAAATGGTTTTCACTTTAAAAGTCTAAATTAGAAGAATGGATCAGCCAATTAATTTAATATACTCCATGAGAAATTTTACCTAAGAAATGGTATGTACATTTAAATATATAAAGTTATGTTTACAATTATCAATCGTGTTACCCTCTAACCAAGGTCGTTTGTTACATACAAACAAGAAATATTTTATTTTAATGATATTTTTTTATTGCCTTGTTTGTATAATTTAGTATTTTCAAAAATATTAAATGTTATTGTAATTATAATCACTACAGGTATTAAATAAAAATAAGGGCATTGGTAAAGTAGTTTACAGTTGGTACTAAAGAATGTCTCGAAAAAAGTCTCGAAATAAGTATCAAACGTAAATTGTGATTTTGATTAGGCATTTAACAAGTCACATCCCACATCTACATGCTCTGGCTAATCAATCCTATAAGTACATATCAAAACATTAATATACTATCTATAATTAAACAATAATTTAAAAATACAGATGAAGCCGATTTACCTATTTAAACAAAATTGTTATTATTCTATTATTTATTAAAACACATTATTTTTTAGTAAACTTGGACGTGCAAAAGCAGCCATGAGGGTAGGACATTAGTGAAAGCAAGAATACTTTGGAATGTTCTGTGAAATACACTTAGAAAGTGTCATATGGAGAATTAAGTGTGATAACATTTTACGATATGCATCTCACTAGTTTAGTTCACAGATTTCTGTGTTCAATTATGTGCTGCTATTTCAAACTTTTAGTATCCTTTGATAAAAGAAGTTGAATATTATTGTTGACCTTTTTAAATTGTTTATTTTACCTATACATTTTTTTTCTACTCTTCATACAGTATTCTGTGAAGAGTATTATAGGTTTATTTTGTATGTCTGTCCGATGTCAGGTTTTTTGTCTACACGATAAGTCAAAAACGAGAAATGAAATCAACTTGAAAATTTTAAGCAAAAATCAAGCTCTATAAGAGGACAAAGCTTATTGATTTTTAACAAATCTGATTAAAAAAAGGGGTTAAGATGGGTTGAAATTAAAAAAATTCTAAATTAAAAACGAAAAGCGATATCAACATGAAATTTTTAGTAAAAATTAAGCTTTATAAGAAGATAAAGCCTATTGATACTGAAAAAAGTATGAATATATGGGGGAATCAAGGGGGGTTAAAATATAAAAAAAAATCCTAACTGAAAAATGATATAAACTTGAAATGTTTAGCAAACATCAATCTCTAAAAGCAGATGAGGCCTATTAATTGTGAAAACAATCTGGTTGAAAATGGGGGTCTGTTAAACTACGAAGAGTATCCTCCAGAATGCCAGGCATTATATACCTTTATTCTAGTTTGTGTCTGTGTAATATGTATTGTGATGGGACTGATCTTATAAAATAAACATTTAAAACATTTTAGTTCTTATTTTATTTGCCAATAAAAGGTATTTAAAAAATATATTTTTTATTTGACATCTGTGACAAATTGTGAAAATGATTAAACTTACAATAAAAACTAAAAAATGGTAGGTAAAGTTTCATATACAATTTTTTACACAAAAATCAATGTAAAGTTTCTACATTACCTGATATATATTTAAAAATAATCTCAAATTATGAGGAAAAGTCAGTTTACTAACTAATAATGTTTAGATTGTTTTCAACGTATTAAAAAAAAAAACAAATATTACACTAACTAAAATATTCATTTATTAATAGTTGTAATGCTTGAAAACAGTATGATGTTGATAATAATAATTACACTTAATACAAACTCAAATAATAAAAAAACAGTGATATTGACTCTTGTACAAGGTTTTGATCCGAACTTACAAATGAAAATATTACATAAATATGCTTTATTATGTTTTTGAGATACGCGGTATAATCGTTTTCTTATCACCCCAAAGGTTCAGTTTTTGGTGGATTAGTTTTATAAAATCGTTTATTGCTGCTCTTTCATAATTTTAACTTCTCTCCACGACCCCTACACATCTCCAAACTAATTTTCCATTGGCCATAGCAATAATTAAATGTAATAATGTTACTTCCCTAATTCACCCCCCTACGAGCGAATTTCATCCCCTAAAGCCGACTAAGCTTGTGTAGGGCAGGAAAGGCTATTATTATTATTATTATTATTCGCCGTGGCGCTCCGGGGCGACTTAAAGATGGTGGTGCCATTTGATTTACAGGTGAAGAAAATCCCAGAAAACCTCACCCACCATCAAAGAAATGGTAACGCATGGCGAATTGTAATTTGGATGCTATATCGACAGAAATTAAATTATGCTATGCACCCATCAAATCCTATAACGAAGGTTGCAAATTAATTAAAATATAGATATCTGTCTGTTTTATGAGCCTGATTTCCAGGAGATCAATGATTAGGTCTAGGAGTTTTCGAAACTTCTGTTTGAATACGATAAATTGGGGTTTTTGAGGTTAGAGTGAGACCCTCCATCTGCCACACAAGCGAGTATACTGGCTTAGTAGATTTTGGATTCGGATTTCTAGTTCGTTAGAATTTTGAGGTACTGAGAGCAGATCAGTATCATAGAAGGCAATGTGAGAAGGGGAGATTTGGGGTAGGAAGATCGTGTGTGTATATGAGGTATAGAAGAGGGCCTAGGACTAATCCCTGTGATACCCCTGCTTGAGGGGCGAATAGGTGCCTACTTTGACTGTGATGATTCTGTCCGTGAGGTAGGAGTAATGTTAATGATAATATTGACTATACAAATTTTGTTCTATAAAAAAGTATTACAACAAACATTAAAAAATTAAATATAACAAGAATAGCATAGAATAAACAATACGATTTGATAAAAAATTATTGTAAAATAAAAAAATTAATAGATATGCACTGATAAAAAAGCATAATAAAGAAATATTCTTTGGTAAAAAATAGGAAAAAATACTAAATCAAAATATTAAAATTAGCAATAAAGATTTGTATTTCGAGCAAAATTATTTATATATTTAAACTGCAACGCGCTTTCGGCACAACGCGATCATCAGTGCTCATTTACAAAAATTGTGGGTGTAAAAAATATATAAAATATGTAAATATAAAAAAGAAAATTGAGTCACAAAATTAATTTTAAAGAATATTTTTTTAAGAACAGTTAACAAAGTTAAGAAATCACTAATTATAGGAAAACAGTACTGGAGACAATGATTAGGGCATAAACCCTTAATTGTTCAAATCAAACCTCAAAAAAGCATATGCTTGTTCGAACTGAATTTTGAAGTTAAAAATTAAAAAAAGGTGAGAATATGTGATGAATATAATTGAAAATTGGTTTGAATTTAGAGGAAAATTTCAAAATTAATATTAAAAATACGTACAGTCGCAATAGATATCCAATAAGTTTAGCAGTTATCTTCTTAAGTAGTATTAATTAGTAGCGTTCCACCTTGCTAAAGTTTCATGTTATTTTTATTAAAATTGTTATTGTGAAAATTTAAATCCATGATTAGTATATTTAATTGAAAAATTTAATTTATTTGGTTTTATGTATTCTCCATTTTCAGGCGGTTGAATTGACAGCGGTGACAGGTGACACCTGTCGGCGCTGATATGACAAATGTTTTCTTGACCGTGTGAATCAAGTTACTCCAGGTACCCTATTCTCAAACTCAGGAAAATGATCCTACATGAATGTTCCATCACCAATGTTGCCAGCTGATCAAAATCACACTATATTTTTGCAACTTTAATGTCCCGTGTATAAAAACTTGTCGGAAAATGATGTAGGTATATGCTGATACATTTTGTAGGTAATTATAAAACAGTTAGATTACCCTGTATATTTTTTGTGGTTGGCTGGATGGAACACCCTGTATAAAAAGTACAGATAGCTAAATCTTTCGACCTCAAAATTATGAACGGATATATATTAACTCTGGCGCAACTGTAGAGATATTGAGTGTTTGCAAAAATATATTGTGATTTATTCGTGAATCACCCTGTAACAAATATTTTAAACGGAATGAACATCTCACCAAAACTTATATTAAACTTATATATTCTACATAAAGGGAATCTAGCTTTTCAATTGGACGAAAAAATAACCTAAATCAGCAATTCTCCAACTTTAAATTGAAAATTGGTCATAGTATCGGATTTAAAATTTTCTTTTAAAGGAAAGTTAAAATTATTATATACCTACTGAGAAAATAGTTACATTACAAGGTGTTCATGGTGTTTTTGTACTTTTAATAAAATAAAATGTCTTCCTTGTATATTTTGAAGCTAAGAGGTACACCTATTTGAGTGGTATTACCTTTCCAAAAATTAATTAATAAGTACAGGGTTTTAAATTAGTCTTTAAAAAAATAATTTTATGTGGTTCCTACTACAAAAATGTGTACTATGCAATATACCAAATACCTATTGAAAAGTACTTCTTGAAAATATGCTTCCCTGACGTCTCAGTAGAATTAGTTTCTGCAAAAAAACTACCGTCACACATTTGTGAATCACCCTGTATTAAAAAATATTTTCAATTATACGTATGTAATAATATATTTATAAAACATATATTAAACGTGTCTATGCAATATAAATTCTGCTAGCTCGTAAGTTGGAAAAATTCCGAAAAACTGGGCAAATTTAAAGTATATCGTACAATAATTATCGTACGTCTGGCAACACTGCTCTCATCATTCACATGATGCCGGTCAAATTCTGAGAGAGTACTCGCCTACGCACATAGTTGCAGAATACGGCTCCACGTATAATTCGAGTGAGAGTGAAGATGGATATAAAAATAAGTTCTATTATTTTATTTTTAAATGTCTGTAGGAATAAAAGGTTATTTAGGTAATAGGAGGATTTGAAAAGTTAAATATGAATTTATATGTTTATTTGTATGATTGCTATATTTTTTTAATTTAAATATTTAATTATATTTTTTGATTTAATATCAATAAAAAACAACAATATCATTCATGTGATTCTGTTGTGCCAGCCCGGACTCTACAGAACCCCCGCAGAGATAATTTTTGTGAATAATTCTTACGACATGAATGTAATCAACATTTTTTCTATTGTATATATTTTGGAATGAATTATAGTAAGGTTCTTATTTTTGAGTTTTTTAAAAAAGTTGTTCATTTTAATGACTTATATACAGAGATAAAAAAGTATCTACTTAGAATTCACCCTGTATATTGTTTAAAGATCGTAAAGAATAGGTTAAAGGTATGTAACTAAATTATTTTTCTTGTAGTATTGCAGTGGTGTGATTTTAGATGAATGCAATAGAAATTAAATTTAAATTGATACCCTTTATTTGTATTTATTATTTACATATATTCAACTATAATGCTATCTACTAATTTTGGAATATATTTTATGACCTAAAATCACTTAAATGAAATAATAACAGTTCAAAAACTAGATATTGTGGTGGACCGCAGTGGACCCAGCTTAAGAATGAGTTGTTTTTGTTTTTAGAGATTATTGATTTTCAATTCAACGTGACGTATGTATTTTATTTTAACTTGTTAAGTTGTAATTTTTATAATAAAGCCTTTCATCGAAAGATTTCTCACCACAATATAAACAACTGTATATGGCTTATTTATTACGTCATTACAATAATATTGTGTATACTAAAAATATGTAGTACTTAGTAATCTCCGTAATAACGCACGAAAGTAAATTTTTTTTTCCTAATTTTGACATATAAAGTGACATATTTTGTAATCGTAGCAAGTGTCAAAACGATCTACTTTATGCAACTGATTACGAAAAGTTGATTATGTTACAAGTTACGAAATAAAAAAAAAATGCATCTTTTTGGTTTTTAAATGGAAAAATCGAAAAAAGGCAATGAATAGTGATATTTCACAATTGACATTACGTTTAACAATAAAAAGGAAAACAAAAAAGGAAAGCTGTAAATTGCGTTTTATTTTTTAAATAATTGAACATCGTTATTAAAAACTGCCCAGAAATGTTGAGGGTAAAATTTTGACGTACTCCTTTAAGGATAACTGGTAAAAACGATTTTTTCAAATTTTCCGCAGGTAATGTTAAAAGTCAGATCGGTAACACTGCACATGTCTCTTATTTTTATTATTACTATTGAAAAAAAAAAACCGTCGTAGGGCAATCAAATACAAATATTTTCTGAAATATTGGAAGTACCTACACAAGAATGAAGGTGAATAATTTTTTAATCAAATATAATTTTATAAATAATCAAGTCAAAAAGGAAAAATCTTGCATGTAACACGTTAAGAAATGCCGTTTTGTGTAACTCGTTTATTTTGCGGGACCTCGCTCCGCTCGTCCTGCAAATATTTATTCGTTACACGAAATAAGGCATTTCGTAAATGGTTACATAAATAGCTATTAAACAATCTATCGTGGAAAACGTAATGCATTTATATCGATTAAAACCGAACGCTTTTTTGACCCACATCCCCGGATTATTTGAACGGATGATAATAAAATTGTCTGGATTCGACATTTGCATTTTAATAACATATCTAACATCCATACATAATTTATGTATGACACGTCCGTCCTGTTTGTTCAAAATCCCCAAAATCCATTAGCCCGGTGGAATACAAACAGATAAATTATTAATAATCCACCATATTCTACAGGTAACAACAACACTTCGAATAAGAATGATGTTCATGCCGTATGTGGTTCTAATTAGGCATGGATTTATTATAATGCCAATCGGAATAATTGGGGTGGGTTAGTATAAACTATTATTTACCCGTTCATCATTAAACACATACTCATTATGTGTAAACATTTTCTACTTAGCGTAAAAAGCAATACTAGTAATCAGTAAAAAGCAGTACTAGTAATTTGAAGCAAAGTATGTTGTTGTGATGACCGATTATGAGGCCTATTCTGTAACAATTTCTTTATATTTAACGGCCTTTAAAAACATTTTATTCTTTATTTCTGACATTATTTAAACGGATCTTTAAAATACATTAGAGGACTATCTTAAAGAAATCTGTTTAAATAATGACAGAAGTAAATTAACGACAATATTTTTAAAGGCCGTTAAATATAAAGGAATTTTTACAGAATAGACCCCTATATACTCGGAACAATGTAAAAAAGCAGCTGTATAAAGGACAGTCTTTGATTGACGTGTACTCCCATCAGTGTTGCCAACCGTACGATTTAAATCGTATTTATACGATTTTTTACCTCTCGCATCAGTGAGATCGTACGTAAAAATACAATTTTTCCTTATTTAGTAGGTTCAGCTAAATATCTGCAACAACTAAATTAATTCAAAACCTAAAACAGTAAAAATCAAAAACTACTTGCAAAGATTCATACGCCGTTTGTAATTTCCGAACGCGGTCATTTTCTTTCGTTCGTCCCACTGATGTAGGAATACACCAAAAGACACTGAATCTTTCGTTTGGCCCAGTGTAAAATCCACTACACCTTCCTGTCGGCGATGTGGTGGATATTTTCTCCATCAGCTATTTAGAAAGAGTGAATTACACTCGACATGTGTATAAGGAATAAGGAGGAAGTAAACTAGGTGAATAAGGTGGTGTAATTGACACTGGTGCACACTGGACCAAGAGCGAACAAATGGACCTAATGAGTTAGGGAATCCTCGCTGGGATTTGGTGGATCCCTCGACACTATACACAATGGGTATTATTTGCATTCTTTCAAATCTAAAGCAACACGTTTTCACTTAAAAAGTTGACCCGTAGCTTTACATATTTATATACCTTGCTAATATTTATATACCTTTAGTAATTGTTATTAAAGTGTACCTAGTGGGTATTATTTATTTCATTTCCTAAAGAGCGATAATTGTAGCAATGTCATTTTACAGGCCCTGGGAAAGTGAAAATAAAAGTGAAATACTGCGGGCAGACGAAAAAAGTTATAGTAAATATATAATTTATTTTTTAAAAGATCTTTTTCAGCTTGTATTTTAAAGTGTCATATTATCCGATATTTGGAACAAAATATTTTACAAAAATAATTCAGCACGCCTATACTAAAAGCGAATCGTACGATAGAGATTTTGATAAAATATTTAATTCATATTGGAAAAAAATTATTTACCAAACATACGAAAGGTCTGGGGTTCAAATCTAGGATTGAAAACTAATTAAATAATTTTTTTTTTATTTCATATATTAGTAAAAGCCATAAATTATTTTTAAATTAGTTATTTTATAGTCTCTCATTTGACTGCCAAAAGTGGCACGTCGTGTTTTTTGCTTGCTATTTGTAATTGGGTACAGGGATGGGGGCAGAACAACATGTACTATTTCCTCGTAGTGGGAGCTGTCGTGTGACCCTATAATGTAACATATTTCAGTTTTACGTCAAACATTTTCAATCACATGAATTATGGAATTAAAACTGTTGCATTTTTTAAACATTCATTTATAGCGCTCAAACTACTGAACTTGCAAAATTCTAAAAATCTTATTGGGCCTTAATAGAAAAGGATGCACTGTGTATTGGCAAAGTATCAGTTTGATATCGACAACAACATCGTTATTGGAAACATATCAAAGTCAACAACTGTTTATTTGCATATATACGATAAATCAAAAACTATGTTTTGCGAATTTGAATATATACCTGGAAACACTTGTAAAATAACATGTGTGTTCAATAACCGTTCGTAAATTACGGATTCATATTATCAATTAGAGTGAATTGGGTCAATTTGGTAATAAATCATATATTTTTTTTTTTCAAAATGTAAACAAGATATATAAAAAATCAACATACTTAAATAATTAATATATTACATTTCATTTCAGTTGAAAAAGAGCATTAAGTAAAGAAAAAATATGTTTGTATATAGCGTATAACAAAAAGGTAACCAGATATTTTGGAGTCAAAAAAAGGTAAGTTAGACCTATGTTACGTATGGGACTAGTATCTATATCTATAACCACCATTCTAATCATATCTTCCCAAAGAAATGTAGAATTTGCAGTGGCTCCAAGCTGGGAAAATCGCCTTTTTATAATTAGTATAGTAGTAGTATAGTGGTCTTAAATTTTGTAGTACTACATATTCAGTCAGTATATGAATAGAGGTTTCGTCCTCCTCCTCCTCACAGAATCTGAACTCACTCTAATCTATTAATTCCAGTTTATTAAGGTGTCTTTTAAGTCGGAAATGCCTGGTAAGGAATCTGGCTATAATGATCGTAATCATAACACAGCTCTACAAAAAAAAATTTTTTTTTTGTTGCCCTGGATATCATCGCGAATTTTTATGTTTTTAAGTGTCCAGATTTCGAATATATTTATGAAAGTTTTCAATGTGCTCGTATTTTTATGATTTTTGCATGTCTTATGTGTTAAACAATTATCGGCTTCTTAGAAATAAAATTAAGTTCTTCAGTCATGATTAAGGCTTCTGCGCAACTTTTTAGCGCATACAAACATCACGTGATCCCACCTCTCAGACGCCTTGCTCCACAGAACAGCTGAAATCTCAGTTATATGACAATATTGAAGTACTTACACGTGAATCTGGTTAAGTTGTCATGGATTAATATTTTGTTTCAATTACTATATGTCCATTCTGATATATTCGTCTTGTCTTCTAAAATATGAGTTCGTCACGGAGAAAGTGTAAATATTGTAGTGATTTATTTTGTTATATTTGCGGTGTTTATATATCAAAAAAACAAAAACGAAATATCACAGACTTTGTCAAGGAGAGTTATGTTGAATATTTCGGTTTTGGAATGGACAAATTAGGTAAACCATGGGTTCCTAATAAAGTTTGTAAATGCTGTGTTGAGTCTTTACGGTTGTGGAAAAAAGGAGAACGTTCTGGATTAGACTTTGGTATTCCTATGATCTGGATGGAGCCTACGAATCATTTTGATGATTGTTACTTTTGTGTAGTAGATGTTAAAGGTTTCAATCGAAATCAAAAGTGGAAATACCCAGACTTACAGTCTACGAAATGTCCGGTTCCACACAGTGAAAATCTCCCTCGGCCTATTTACGTTTCAAAAGTAATTCGCATGCCCTCAGAAACAATGATGTTGCCAAATTCACAGAAATCGGGACCGTCTAGCAGTGGAAGTGAATGGGAGGGTGAAACATCTACGTCAAAGTTATTTTCTCTAAATGAACTTAATGATTTAATACGTGATCTCAATTTATCAAAACAAGGATCAGAACTGTTAGCTTCAAGATTGAAAGAAAAAATCTATTAGCACCAACCGTAACAATTACAACATACAGAACGCGAGAAAAAGAGTTATTACAGTTTTTTAGTGACGATCAGGAATTGGTGTATTGTAATGATATCGCGAATCTGCTTTTAGACATGGGTTTAAAGGAATACAAATCGACTGAATGGCGCCTTTTCATTGACAGTTGTAAAAGAAGTTTAAAATGTGTCTTATTGCACAATGGAAATAAGTTTGCATCAATTCTAATTGCCCATTCAACGAAACTTAAAGAAGAATATGAAAATGTAAAATTAGTTTTAGAGAAAATTAAATATTCGGAGCATGAATGGCCGATCTGTGTGGATTTAAAAATGGTTAATTTTTTACTAGGCCAACAAAGTGGATACACAAAATACCCTTTATTTGTATGTGGGACAGTAGAGCGAAGCAACTTCACTGGGAACAAGATGTTTGGCCTGTAAGAAATTCTTTAACTGTCGGTAAAGCCAATGTAATAAGGGAGCCACTGGTGAGCAGAGACAAAATCATACTTCCACCATTGCATATTAAGTTAGGTATGATAAAGCAGTTTGTAAAAGCTCTAAACAAGGATGGAGATTGTTTTAATTATATTTGCAGAAAATTTCCGAAGCTTAGTATGGAAAAATTGAAAGGTGGAATATTTGATGGTCCTCAAATACGGCAATTAATAAAAGACTCAGATTTTATCAAAGTTATGACTGTTCCGGAAAGTAAAGCTTGGAAAAGTTACGTGTTGGTAGTCGAAAATTTCTTAGGTAACCATAAAGCAACAAATTATGAAGAAATTGTGCAAGATATGCTGACAAACTTTCAGACTTTAGGAGCAAATATGAGTGTTAAGTTACACTATCTTCGCAATCATCTGGATAAATTTCCAGATAATTTAGGGAATTATAGTGAGGAACAGGGAGAGCGGTTTCACCAAGATCTAAAAGTGATGGAGGAAAGGTATCAGGGTCGATGGGATTGTCACATGATGGCAGATTACTGCTGGTCTTTGAAAAGAGATTGTCCACTGAAAAATTATAAGAGAACAGCTCATAAAAGGCGTTTTATGGAAATATAAAACATATTTCCGATATTTTCCTCTTTATTTACTTCGATGTATCCTAATTTCTCACAACAGAACTAACATTATAAATATATCTGTTAATTTGTATTTTGTTTTTCTATTTTTGTAATATAAAATGAAAATAAAGATTTAAAAAAAATGAGAGCAAATCTTACAAAATCATTGATAGTTTCATGAATTGTGTGCATAAATAGACCCAAAATCATTTTCATATCTAGGGCAACAAAACCACTGTAGACCAGTGTAATAATTCATAATCATAATAATATGAAGCATTTGGAGTGGCTCCAAGCTGAACTGATCGTTTTTTTACTATTTGATATGCTTCTAAATATAGTGCTCTTGGATTCTGTAGTACTAAACATTCAGTTAGAATGTGAATATGTAGGTTTCGGCAACCTCCTATATCCTAATAGCCCCAGTTCACTATGGTGTCCCTTGAGTCGGCAATGCCCGATAATAATTTCAATTACTATGCTCAAACATATATGCAGGATTTCGATATTTTCTCATTATAGTAACCCAGAAGTATCACACACACATTGACCAATTCTTTTTTAATCGCTCCTATTATAAGCATGTTTCTTTGTCAGTGCATCCTGGGTTTCGTCAGTCAGTCAAATAATTATCAAAAACCTTCTTAGACCAAATTTACATAATTTGTACAAGAAAATGGCAAACATTTAAATTTTTTAGAAATACATACATATTTTTGAATCTAGATAATTTAATGTTTAACAATGCAACGAAAAAATATTTATTTTTGGTACAAAATCATTACCTTACAAAGTTGTCAATTTTTTGTGACTACCTACGTGTTAAAAAAGTTACCGTAATTCAAAAACATTGATTTTTAACGAAATGGTTTTAAAATAAATGTGTTAAACCAATGGTAGTACAAGAATAATTTATTTTCGAAGTATAAAAAAATTTGGAGGTTTAGGGAAAATTTTTATGAAGTCCAATATTATGTATTTTTTTTTCTTGCAAAATTGCTCTTGCTGTCATATAACACATGTTTATTTTCACAACAAATTGTTTATTAGTTCAGTTTGTATCTTTAAAGTAAGGGCGATAAGTTTTCCTATGAACTTCATATATAATTGCAGAATATATGGTATAATTTATCTGACCGAATTACATACAACTGTTACAAAAAATATTATTATAGGTCAATTGAAGATGCCAGAAGATCACCCTACGATACTTTTTTAAAAAAATTCATCAAATAAGTCGAAAGATAGTTGGAAATTAATTAATTTTGAACGAAATGCCACCAATAATAAAAGTTCCTCACGTTACATTCCCAGAAGTGTTCAATAATTATTTTTCCAGTATTGCAGAATTAATTATATGTTCCTTGCCAGACACCGAACATCAGGTCACAGACTATTTGGACAAAAGTCTTCAACCCTGTGATTTCTTCTTTATTGAGCCAATTGTATCTTTTGAAGTTGAAGAAGCCATCAAAACATTGATGTTATGATATCTACGGTTTAAATTCCCAAATTATCAAAGAAACGTATAGCTGCTTTTGTCAGCAGTTGACATGTTTATTTAATAAATCGATTTGTGATACTCAGTTTTCGGACAGTTTCAAAGCAAGTAAAGTAATACCAATTTACAAAAAGAATGTAAATCAACCAGGAAATTACAGTCCTATCTCGATAATTCCAATATTTGAAAAGATTTTTTAAATTATTTTTAAAAAACGCCTAAACATGTTTCTTAACAAAATGAATCCTATCCACAAATGACAATATGGCTTTAGAAAGGGATGTAGTACTGTTAATGCTATAAGAAGCATCGTGGAAGGGATAGTAGATAGTTTTGAGGGGGGTTAAATGCTGGTTAAATTTTATTTTTAAATATTTGTTTATAGAATTTTCATTCAAGTAAATTGATATTGGGGGTTTCAATTTATTTGCGATCTCTCGAAAGCATTTGACTGTGTTTCCCACGATCTGTTAACATCCAAACTTAATTTTTATGGAATAAGAGGAACACCACTCAATCTTTTTAAGTCGTATCTTTCAAACAGGAAACAAACTGTCTATTTAAATGGCCAGTTATCAAATTCCCTTACTGTTCAGCACGGAGTTCCGCAAGGATCTGTGTTAGGTCCACTACTTTTTATCACTTATGTGAATACATATTTCAATGTCTTCAATCTAATGCCTGCTTCCTCTTTGCAGACGATACTACACTTTTGAATTCTCACAGAGATATCGACACTCTTGAAAATTTCAGTAAAATGGCAGTCGTTAAGGCTGGGGAATGGTTTACTACAAGCAAATTAAATCTTAATAAGGAAAAAGCCAAAAATATTTAGTACTAACCTGAAACATGGTAGGGCAAATTGTGCCACTCTTCTGGGAATAACACTCGACAGCGGTCTAAAGTGGGACACCTACATTGAAAAGTTAGCAAAAAACTAAGTTCTCAAATATTCTTACTTAGAAATTTAAAAAAAAGTATAAACGTTGACACTGTTTTGATGGCTTACCACTCCCTATTTCACATAATTTCCTGAAATATTGCAAACGAATCCACTACATCTTTAGGTTGATTTAAACGCTTGTTTTCGAAATTCATAGTGTTGGGTATCGATGACAGATCACCCTTTCTAAAATTTGTAAATGACCAAACAGTTTTAAGATCAGCCTTAATATTTTCTTCAGAACATTTCACATAATTACAGTAAGCTAACTTAGATTTAATTTTAATTTCAGTTCTCAGTTGACTGTAAATAATATAATTTGAATTATATTTAGTAATCTTAAATATTTTGCAAGCTTTACTTTTTAGTTTAATACTATTTATGATTTCAGAATTAAACCACTTAGGATAATGTTGGTTAGTTAGTCTTTTTTGGAACATGTTGGCAAATATATAACTTATCGTAGAATGCGTTTAAGACTTCATCAACATTATATAGCCGCTATTTAGAAAAGACTAATCTGTTTCTAATATTTTATAAAGATTTCGAAAATCTGCTTTTTTAAAAATGAATCCATTCTTCTTCTTTATTAGTACTGACTTTTTTTAATTTAGTTTAGAAACGTTGACATATTAAATCCAAATAACATAATAATGACTAATGGTAAGACAGATTAATGAAAAAAGACTCACCTCGTAATATCTTCAGCGCTAATAGCCCTAGGAGTTGATGGTGGGTGATGTAATGCCAAATTCGACGAATGTACTGAGTGTACGGAGTCTGCATAACCATGTGAGACTTTTGTGGCTGTAACAAAAAAAAAATATGTTTTTCAACAAATTTTCAAATTTATAGAAATTCATAGAAATTCATAGAAATTCTTAGAAATTCATAGAAATTCATAGAAATTCATAGAAATTCATAGAAACTCATAGAAATTCATAGAAATTCATAGAAATTCATAGAAATTCATAGAAATTCATAGAAATTCATAGAAATTCATAGAAATTCATAGAAATTCATAGAAATTCATAGAAATTCATAGAAATTCATAGAAATTCATAGAAATTCATAGAAATTCATAGAAATTCATAGAAATTCATAGAAATTCATAGAAATTCATAGAAATTCATAGAACTTCATAGAAATTTATAGAAATTCATAGAAATTCATAGTGTGTAGAAAGCTATAGAAAAAGTATAGTATTAAACTTCGTTAAACAATATAATATTCTCTCAGCTGTTTTTCATTCAATGCCTGTTGTAATATTAGCGAAATAGTTGTTTTCTTGAGGGAAACTATCATTCTTCTGATATTTTCTTGTATTTCTCCTATAATTAATTGGTAATTTGTGATGGATTTCATGATGTGATGAACACTTTGATTTTTGTTACACCAGTTTCCAAACAAGTTGTTTGTATTACAGGACTGATGACGGCCACATAGGGCGAAACTATTTAATGTTTAATTATTTAAAATAAATTACGATAATAGGGATTTTGAGATTTTTATTTCTAATAAATAAGCGACCACATTTCAGAAAATAGACAATTGTTCACTCTTGATATCGGAAGGTTTTTCTGGTATAGGAAAGAAGTCTCATTATATTACTTTTTTCCATACAGAAGAAAATGCAGGTATATTATTTGATACATTTCCTACAGTAAATAAAAACAAATAATAGGAGAGGAAAATCTCAAGGAAAACCTGTGAAAGAATTATGTCTTGTATTGCTGATGTATTATTATTATTATTATTATTATTATTATTATTATTATTATTGTGTTATGGCATTTATAATATAATTTTTAATTTCAGTATTGTAATCTTTCAGTAATATTTTCAAATAAACTATATCTGACTGTTGAGCCAGACTGTTTCGCCTAGGTTAGCTGTAAATATGGTTTCGGTGGCAACCAGCTACTTTTTTGCTTAGATAGCGCCATGCAGTGAGTAGCAGGTATATCTGATTTGTTGTGGGTCTTTATCTTGTGTAACAATGTATCTTTCCCCAGCCAGGAAAATGCATAACTTTTGGAACGTCGCGTTTGCCGCGTTCTTTTCTTATCAGAAAATGATGTAGGGGATGTTGAACTATGGTCTCAAAAAAATAGTTATTTATAAAGCAAGACTTGCAAATGTTTTTTTATATGATAAAACCGATGTCAAATAACTATTTTGTGCAACCAAAAACAGTATAAAATATTAATATATTGTCAATCCTACCATACCTTACTAATTGCTGTTTGGCAATGGTAAACGTAAAGCTATATTTTAAAATGTTCTTATTTTAAAATCAGAATCTTAAACATTTTCAAATGATTTATTATCTCAAGACACATATTGCAATTTAAAAATCAAAATAAGATCAGCTAAAAAAATATTGACGAAATGGCAAATTTATTAAACACTTCTATAATGCTTCTTTTAGAAATTCATGCTCCTAAGAAAACAATGATCAGAAAACGAATTAAATATACTCCGAGGATTACTGAGAATATTATCCTTATGCCAAAACTCGGAGATAAAGTTTTGAAAAAATTTTGCAAGACTCGAGATAACCACAACATTGGTCATATTATAAACCATTAAAAAATGGCTGAAAAAACACAATTAAATTTTAAATTACAAAATTGTAATACAAAAGAAAAATGGTTTGAACTAAAAAAACAACATATCTAAAACTAAAAAAAAGAACAGATATTCCCAATAATTTGAAAGACGCCAATTCCATAAATAGTTTTTACTTCTAGATGTAATAATGTGGGTATGGATGATGAGTTAAAAAAAATTTTATTCAACTAATACTAAGGAGAATATCAAAGAACACTTTCAATTTCAGGAAGTTACCGAGGATGCTATCAATAATATTATTTTTGGTATTAAATCTAAGGCTTACGGTATGGATGATATTAATAGTACAATTTTACAACTCTGCTATTCATTTATCGTTCCATTTATAACATATATAATTAATGAATGTTTAGCAAAACATTTTTTTCCTTCTGCTTGGAAATTTGTTAAAGTTATGCCGTTACCAAAAGTACCTAAAGATTTTAGTGAATTGCGAACAATTAGTATTCTACCTGTTTTCAAACATTTCAGAAAGAGTAAGTCATCACTCTGGCACTGGTGGAAGATCAGGAGTGAGGCGATTCACAACTGTACCGAGTGTAGCCATTTGTTCTCTTAGGGGTACAAAATATTGTAAATATTTTACAAATGTATATATTTGCTCTCTTTTTTTGTAAACCTTAAAGTTGGACAATAAATGTATTAATATTATTATTTTTGTTTATGTTACTATTAACTTGTTTAATGTATCAGGGAATGTATCGGGAATGTATCATATTTAAAGTATTCTTAAGCATCACAATTATTAAAATTGTCCCAAACTACACCAGTAACGTATGTATGCTTTCTATTAATGGCAAACTTCTTAAAAACTCCTCTCGCTCTTATTAGGTTATTATATTAATTACTGAGATATCTTAAAGAACTTTTGTGTTTGAAACCTTGGAACAAGTCGTTACAAAATGCTGATTTTTCGAATTTCAGAGTAATTTTTATTTAGTATCGTCCAAAAATTTAAAATAAAATGTTGATCATTTTTAAAAATGGCAGAAAGTGACCTACGTAATTCAACAGAAACTATAATTATGAATTAAACATTTAGATTTTTACATCACAAAATAATATTAACCAAAAATGGGTTTCCATTCAAAAAATAAAACCGAAAGTAAGCCATGAAGAGTATAATTGAATCTACTAGAAGAAAAAAATAATTATTATTTCAAAAATGGCATATCTGCCTGCTCTCTATTGTAATGAAGTCAATTTTCCCTCAATCGGTTTATATTAATTTATCATTTTTAATACAAATAAGCGCGCTCGAGCTGCTTGTCTCATGCGTCGTAACAGGTGCGCACTGCCGATCGATGCGCGGTAGTACTGCCGTTGGTGGGGTCTCTGCTATGGAAAGGGATCGACGGTTGAACCAGGCTCGAGATTGAATTAAAAATTTCAGACATTTCAGTTCCGAATAACACTTGATTTCAGCCAGTTCAAAGTAATAGTCGAATTCTCAACTAAGTCCGCCGTCGATACATTTTTCGTGTTTATAAATCCGTTAGGTAAAAAACCGTGTTTCGTTTTTACGTTCATATTTTTATAGAAGAAACGTTTTATATTGAGACCGTATTTAATTTAAAAACCGAATTATCTTTTAGAAATAAGAACAGTTTAGTTCCGTGTTGAGTTCAAAGATATAATTTGATTTCATTAATAAATATTAGAATTTATTTCTTGGCAAATATAATACCGTTTTTATAAATATTGTTGGGATAAAGATCTAATTTGATTTCATTAATAAATATTAGAATTTATTTATTGGAAAATATAATACCGTTTTTATAAATATTGTTGGGAGAAAGATTTAATTTGATTTCATTAATAAATATTAGAATTTATTTCTTGGCAAATGTAATTCCGTTTTTATAAATATTGTTGAGAGACAGATTTAGTTTGATTTAATTAATAAACATTAGTAGTTGGCTCTTTGAAGATAGAATACCGTTTCTTTAAAGGGAATTGAATATGATTTAAATAATAAATGATAGGGTTTAGTTCTTTAATATTGCAATACCGTTAATTTAAACTTTTGATAGTCTGTACTAAGAAATTAAATTTTTCTTTTTGGTAGGTTAAATCGGGAATTAAATTTGATTTCATTGATAAATATTTTTGTTTAGTAAGTGCCGCATTGTAACTAAGTTGGGAATATCTAGAAACGGAGTTTTTGAGGAGACGTTTTGTTTATTCTTTTACCGCAAATTTAAATAATCTTAAATAGCATCCTGTCCCTATCTGAACGGGCTCGTGATGACGATCAGTTCATTCTTGGAGTAGGTGCTATCCGCGTTATTTTTTTTAGTTAATGTGTAAACGATCAGCTCATTCGTGGAGTAGGTACTACCCGCGTTAGTAGTTTTCTTCCCTCCGATAATAGTTTTGTTTTATCTTTGACCGTCAATTTAAATAACTTTAATAAATAGTATCCTGCCCATGTCTGAACGGGCTCGTGATGACGATCAGTTCATTCTTGGATTAGGTGCTATCCGCGTTACTATTCTTTTCCCCTTTGTATTCTTCATTTTTTTCGTGCAAATTGCAAATTAAAGAAATCTTAAATAGCTTCATTACCCTGTCTGAGCGGGCTCGTGATGACGATCAACTCATTCTGGGATAATAGGCTACTCCGGGTACAAATTTATTTTTTTCCTTTCCGTATATTTACTATAAGTAGTTCTTTCGCGATCCTGTCTCCTCGCACTCTCTGCGACCGTTTTGATAATTTTTCCTTATCGAAATAGTAAAGTACCTACATTTTGTTTAATTCCCGATACGACAGTTTAATAGTTAATTTTTGCTACGACCGCTCTTAGGATTTTCATTACCAAAATGAAAAATTATGTTTTAGTTAATTACCGACTAAATAGTCAAGTTAATAATTTCTTCTGCGACTGAAACACTCATTTTATTTTAATTCAATTTTGACATCTGATTGAGACTAGTCGGGATTCAATACCGTCCGTTTTGTTTGTTTTTTTTTGTTCAGGGTTATATTGACTATCATCGCAACTAGGGTGGGCGTTGAAATATATAATTTTTATTATTTTAATGTTTAAATAGTTATTCACAATAGATGTGTCAATGTTACTTGCCGTATTACTGGTTACTAATTCCATACTTTATTTCCCCCTTGTATTTCAGCTAGTGATAAATTCTGTACCAGCCCAAGCAACGATTAAAGCCCGTTACTTGTGGCCTACTATTACCTGTGTCTAAGTGACCTTTGACCCCTGGAATTTTTCATCTCCATCTGTAGCTACCCGAGTACTTTCGACGTCGTTTCAAGAGTTTGTGGAGTAAACCATAACCAAAAATCTGGCGCTCGAGAACCGCCCGTAACCAGCGCCATTCGTAAGTAACCGCTTTCTCTGTGGCGAGAAAACCCCTCACACTATTGTCAACAGTTTAGCATTAAAAATTAACTAAAAACTGCCAAATTACTAATCACACTGAAGCCCTTTTTTATGGACAGATAGATGCGCTTATACAAGATTAACTGTACCAAGTAAAATATCCTCGACTACTATCGCTATAAAGAACATTTTTATCAAACTAATAAAGTTATTCATAAGTTGAAAGGCCTTTGATTAAATCTCCTATGAAATGAGCGAAAAGGATAAAAAAAACTCTCCAACTTTCCCACGCATACAAACTAAATCCTCCCGTTTCGTTTCAATAAAAGAAGAGTTAATCTTTCAATTAAATCCCGTATTCCCTCGTTTTTGTGCATTCGCGAACGGACTAGGTATTCTATTTACATTTCCTAGTGCTACGAGTTTTGAATAAACATTAGAGAAATTCAGCGTTCAGATGTTAGACATCCTGCGATTGCGATACCTCCTGGTGAGTAAATTGAAGGAATTCCTAATTAAGCGAGACATCATGAATAAAAGAAATCGGACCTTAGGCCAGTCAATGCAGCTAGAAGCGGTTTTTCTTTTTCGAAGCTTCGTAAAAAAAAGTGTTGCTTTATTTCGGTTTTTTACAGTTTGTTAAAGAAATTACAAGAAAATGTTAAATATTAGTGTTTAAACGGTAAATGATACTTTAAATGTCAATATAACAATTTAAAATAGAATGTACAAAAAAAAATAACAAGCGAAATGGTTTAAAGTTATTATTCTTTAAAACATTATTATTAACCGATGTGTAAGAAAATCCTTTCCATTTTAACATACATGGATTTTTATAAAAAAAAGAGAAAAAAAAAACATTTTACTGTTTCTAATCTACAGTGCTTATTTTTTCGTGCACTGTATTCGATTAATCACTGACAAATAAAACAAGAAACACTCCTAATAAAAGGGTTTAACGTTTCAATCCCTAATATCCATTACCAATATTTCTATGTGACCATTACCACAAATCCCATTGTCCCATGTAATCCCAGTTTAATTTTCATTAAAAATTAATAAGGATTCATTATAATGATGAAACTTCATGAATGTATACATTTAACTGAATTGCCGCGTATATTTAAATAGCAAATAATTTCATAACAATCCTCAGTACACCGCGGTATTAGTGATTTCTGATAACGGGACAACAAAGATACTACAAAAAAAAATCTATCTATATATATGTAGCAGGGCCGGATGCTCGCGTGTTCAGTTTTCGTCTACCACGCGGATGACGTCACGTACAGAATAATAGAATGATTTTCATTGGCACTTCAAAATAAGGACCGCCCACGATGCGCAACATTCTATCTTTAGGTGGGTATCGTGCATATGTAATGATTCGCAGGCACTACATCGTTTATCCCGTTACATATGTCAAATTATTATTAATCTTTCCGTAAAATTCATAAACCTTACTTCTGTAATTATGTGGCAGTCTTATTAGTAAAAGATGAAGATTATTTAAAGAATTAATTTATTTTTAATGACACACCCCAATTCTGTATCAAAGGTAATCTATAAAAAAAAACAAAGTACAATATCAAATATAAATTATTGTAAAAAAAAAATATCTTCGTTTGTAAAGTACTAACATGAAGATTAAGCTCACCTCACTTAATGACGATCTAGTAATTGACGTTGCCAGAAGTCGAGTTATTTATATTTTTATTATTTATATACACGAGATATGTTACAATCAAATTTATCTCTCTCTATCTCTATGTCTATATCGCTATATCTCTTCTAGATCTCTATATAGTACGTAACGTGTCTAGTTCGCACATAACAATCACTGTGCAAAATTCAGAGCCAAAGGATGGAGGTAGTGCATTTACTACGTCTCCAACAATAGCATCAGCAGCTATAGCAGAATCAAAATGAAATTTGATAAATAGAGTCGTGTTTAATATTATCTCCTCATTTTACAAATATATCAATTAAATTTATCAAATAAGTTGTACGTTGCTCAGTAAAGTTCAATAAAAACAAACTTTTTCTATACTTGTGTGTAAAATTTGATTTCAATTTATTATTTTGTTTTATAAAATGAAATGAAACAAAAAATTAGTTTTATCTAATATCTAATCAAAAGAAACATTTATTATTTGTAAAGTAATTATTTTTCACAGCAGTGCGTGAAGTATCAATATATTTCAAATAAGTTTTATTTCACGAACAATATTCTTATTTTGTCGGAAGTACTTCAGTGAGTATAATGTGACGTTTATTTATTATTCCAAATAACATTCACTAAATACACCAACTTATTTTATAACTAATGTATTTGTAATCAAATCTTCACTGATTTATATTTAATCCGCTTATATACAAAAATATAAAGGCCTAGAAAAATCCAGTCCTGTCACAAAGAAACTCGATGCTAGTCTAGACATTGTCGAAATCCTTTATACACGCGCGCGTTTTATACCTAAAACCTAGCAATAATTCCTGTAATACATGCAGGATTTTTATTTGATGTATAAAAATTAAAAACTAGTCTTGCTTTTGAGTTTGTTTTTAGGACAAAGGATTAAAAAAAATTGTATCTACTTGATGAGACAATCTCCTAAAAAATGTTTGCACCTCGGCCGCATGATCCTTTTTGGCTTAATCAGAAATTGCTTGGCTTCGGCCTTGGTACACAAAAAACTATTGTCACCTATTTAAGTATTAAACTCTGGTTTCATTATCAGAGAGAAAACTTTTCTAGTATCCCTCGTATAACGCACGCCACTGTCTTATATTAGAAATATAAGAAATATAAGGTGCTCTATGAGAAAGCGATGCCTAGTTCAATTCAATTAAATCAGGAAATATTAAAATCCAGTTAATTCGCAAAAAATCCAATTTCCTGCAGGAATAGAAATACAAGAAACAAAAGGACAGCTCGGCGTTTTACAGCGTGAGGATTAAAAATTAGCCGGAAGAAGATGGAAGATGAGATGAGGAGGAAAATATCGAATCCCAATTGGATTGTTGGGGACTTTCCTTAGGAGATGGAATTCGAGAGTCGGGAGCAAAAAAGTCATTTGAAATTCTAAAGGCTTACTTGCCTCTTGTGACAAGAAGAAAGTGGATTAAAATAGTCCGAAAGGTCCGCAATGTACAGGGCACTCAAATGGATCTGATCATTCATTTCAGTTCACAGACTATTAGTTGCCGTTGGTTTCTTCTATTGCTCTTATTTCCATAATGTCTAATCACCGAGTTCGTCAATGGATTGCGTTGGATTTTAAATAATCAAGATGTTATATATCGTCGCCGCCTTGGACGTGCATAGGCTTGACCCACCTGCAGGTCATTCTGAGTAAATGCGATTTTAAATAATTTTGTTATGTAAAAATTCAAATATTTTATAGTTTTTAGTTATTTTGAATGGTTTTATATATAAATATTTTAAAATTGTATTTTCCTTTTAGTATTCTGTTTTTACCTGCAGTGTTTTTCCTGAATAGTTTGAAAGTGGCTTAGAACTTTTCACCACCACCAATTGATAACTTCGGTACAAGAATAGGGACGACCTAACTGACAAATTGTTGATACTAGTATGATGAAAAATTAAAAACATGTTTTTTTTATTTCCAGCAATATAATTTATTTATTGACAAAATAATTTTGAACTTATAATATTCTTAAGGCAAAGTAATAATTTAAAGTTGAGATAATATTAATTGTTTATCATAAATTAATTTTAAGACAAATTTTAGTCTTCATCAGAATCAGTGAGTTCATGTTCTTCTAAAGACCTAAGAATTTCTTAAAAATTACGGTAGATTGATGGAATAACTAGAGATGAGCATAATTTAAGCAACGTTTTTAATTTTGTTTTTTCAATTGGCAATGACTCTGTATATTTAACTTTTAGTCAGTTTAGCGATCCCTCATCAGCTTTATTTCTGTTGATGATTATCCCATTCAAAAAATGCTTAAAATCTTAAAAATCTGAGTAGTTCTTTGATTTTTACGGTGCGGGCTATCATAAACCATCCATCTGGTGTAAATAGTCCCTTCTTTTTTAGCGCATCCTGAAATAAAAATACAATTTAATTTTTCTGCGCACCCGTGAGTAATGACCCCTGCCTAGTGATATTAATACAAGCGCTGAAGTTAAATACATTTTTCAAAGTAGGCGACTATTCACTGAATAATATCGTTTTTTTTTTTTTGAACATTTTTTAAAATTTGAATAAAAACAATCTGCTACTCTTTTATTATTTTAAATACTGTTAAGGCAACAATAATTTATGACCAATCGACATGAATAATTGGTTTCAAATTGTTTACCTTTGCTATAAAATGGAACAACAAAGAACTTTACTACTTGCTTTGTAATAAGTAAGTCGTAGAAAAAGTATAGTATTCTACTAGTGAGTAATAGCTATCGTTACAAGCTCGCTGAACAATATACTATTTTATAATGATTGTATATTAATTTAATAATGATTACGTCTAAGGCAATTTATTATATTAAAAATAAGTAGTGATCTAACAACACTCCTGTTACCACAAGCACAGCCTGAAATCAACTAACAACACTCCTATTTGCCAATTTGTATGTCGCCAACGGCATTTCTCTACGAAATTTGCGACTACCGGCTTTTATCGGCGCCTTTTTAAAAATTTTCTAGAAAATATGTGGCTTAGAACTTTTCACCACTAGAGGTTACAGCACAATAATAGTTAAACTGTTTAGTGGTGAATGGACCTAAGTAACTTAGACCTTTTCACAATAACGCAATGTGGGATAGAACTATTAGCAAAATGTTAAATTACCTACTACCGAATTTTATTTTCACTTAGATTTATTTACCATAACAAAATATAAAGTTTTAAAGGTACATTAACGAATTAATCCACTTTTTGAAAAATTGTGGGTTAGGCCTATTCATGTCCAAGGCGTGTCTAGAATTTTATATCTGAATTACTACCGTTATTCCCATTTTAACAATATCAACAGTATCACGGTGCTTGGGAACCAACTTTAAATGAAAAGTTTATTTACTAGACTTTTTTTTCGGTCAAAGTATTTCTGAAGGGCTATAGATTGGCGCAATATATTTTTTAAAATCGGTTCCAGCAGCCGTTTTTGAGAAAACTCGATTTTTAATGAAAAAGTGACCTTTTTTTTTACTTTTTTGCTTGTAACTTGCGCATTTCACATTTTCTCGGCTTGCCAAAAGTAAATTTCAATAGGAAAATATCCGCTCTACAAAAAAGCATCAACGACTTTTTTCTCTAAAATTAGTGATGAGATCTCATTTAACTCAAAATCGGCTGATTTTAGAGAAAAAAGTCATTGACGCTTTTTTGTAGAGCGGACATTTTCCCATTGAAATCTACTTTTGGCAAGCCGAGAAAATGTGAAATGCGCAAGTTACAAGCAAAAAAGTAAAAAAAAAGTCACTTTTTCATTAAAAATCGAGTTTTCTCAAAAACGGCTGCTGGAACCGATTTTAAAAAATACATATATTGCGCCAATCTATAGCCCTTCAGAAATACTTTGACCGAAAAAAAAGTCTAGTAAATAAACTTTTCATTTAAAGTTGGTTCCCAAGCACCGTGGTATAGTACGAGCAAGAGATATAGCGTGACTTTAAAGTTTTAAAGCCAGCCGGCAACATACAAAAAAAACTTAGGAGACTGATACACCTTTAAAAATCCATCGAAAACTCGAGGTCGAAAAAAATCATGATTCCTATATACTTTTCTTATCTGTATACAGATAGAAAAGTAAAAATAGTAGAGGGGGAAAACATGTTTTTCGTAATCTGGGGACCCGAAAACATGAAAATCTAAATTTTCACGATTACAATATTTCCCTTTTATCAAGTGAAGTAAAAATAAAATAAGTATACTCAATCTCTTGTATGCTCCTCGACTATTTTTAAAGGTGATATATCGGTCTCCTTAGTTTTTTTTGTATATTACCGGCTGGCTTTATAGCTTTAAAGTCACACTATACCTCTTGCTCGTACTATACACACAGGGTATTTCACAGGATAGATAGAACTAGTTTTGTATGAAAATCGTATTAATTTCAATGACCTGTATTTGAAATTTAAAAACTATTTTTTTGCGATCACAAATTTTTCAATGAGAGTTAAATTTTATGGCGATGCACTACTTTTTTAATACGCCATAAAATGTATACAGGGTGAGTCGAAACTAAAATACATCATTTGCTAATTTTTTTAATTGACCACCCAGTATTGTATATAACCGTTCATAAAAACGGTAATTATACTTTCATTCCCTATACCTAAAGTTAATTCTTTTGAGAGATTTTTTCGGTAATTCAACCAGTTTTTGAGATTTTTCGAAATAAAAAATATATTTGTAATAAATTCTGCCTAATAAGCTTTTTGATCTATATAATGAATTTCTGTTATTTTAAACCTATTTGGAGTCATTTTTTAAAACTTGAAATTTAAAGTTTTGTGGCTAAAATTATAATTTAGAAAATAATAATTTTAAAAATTTACTCATTAATAGAAAATATATTCTGTTCGTTAAATAGTAACTAAAATTTTAACTAGCTCTAATTTATTATCGACTGAATAACTTCCTGACAATCTCTAATGCGAGAAAAATAAAACCCATATTATGCTAATTTTATTAAATGCAATTATTTTTAAGTTGGATTTGAAATACCCCATTACTGACTTAGTGTTGCAATATCTGTTTTCTTTAGCACATTGTCCAATTTCTATGCTTATTTTTTTATTAGAAAGAGGGGTACCTCAAGGGTGGTCCCATATTTGGTCAAGATCTGATAATGGGACCCAGCACTTAAATTATGATGGTATCTGCATGATCTGGTTTTTAAAAATTACTTTTATAACTTGTTGAATGTTAGTCGTATAGAATTAGTGTATATTATATGGGTTTTGGGAAAATGTCAAAAAAACTGTTACCAACAATAGTTTATAAAGAACGATTCCCAGAACGTCGAAGACCAAATAGAAACATCATTCGAAAAATTGATCAGAGTCAGCATAAAAAATATTTCAAAAGGACAGGAAATAAGTTACGCTTCAATACAAAAATACAATGAATACTTTTCAAACATAAAATGCATTCGTATCATATGCAACTACATAAACAACTCACTGATATAGATTTGGAACAGAGAAACTTTTTATGAATGGCCACAACAAAAAATTACTGAACGAAGAGATATTTTTTTGAGTTCATGTTTTTTAGAAATTTTTCATCGAATTGGCTGTGTCCCTTTCAATATTATTCCACTTCTAATTCGTACCATTTAATACACTGTCCTACTTACATTTTATGTATATAGGAATGATACCTCCAAAATTCTTAAACAATATATGTAATGCCTTGACAGTTACAGAAACTAAACAGGGTTGGTTCAATGAACCCCAGTAAAATTACCAGGTAATACCTCACGGTAATTAGCGTTGGATCCAAGGCGAAAGACGTGTCAGGCGCAATCAAAAGAAAAGTTAACCATACCTAGTCATAAAAATCCTTTAGTTTCTGTATAAACATATTTAAATACCCAGAGATTTATAATATAAAATAACAGTATCAATAACATCAATTTAATGAACATCATCTTAAGGTAAAATACCCAATCTCCTTAACATTGTATTATATAAACTATACTAAAATTTAATAAACGTCATGGGCAATTAATAGCACATGAGCTAGCATATCAATATCAATTTAACGTCTTATAAAATAATAAAACATACCCCAAAGTAATAAAAATAAAATCTTGTTTCACTTATCTCCTATTCCATGATGTCGACAGGCAAAAGGTGCCGCCTGTGGCACTGTAGTCGTACGATGCCAAATCTCTGTAGTAACAGCAATTCCCAGTCGAAATACTTGTACCTAACAGTATCTTCAATACTTCAACATCAAACCGAAACGCTGGTTCCAAACACCGGATACAAATACTGGGTCCAAAAACCCTAAAATATACAATCCCTATTCAGAATGATGCAACTTAATTTGATCCCATTCAGTTATCTCTCAATTCGAGACAATAAAAAGTAAAAGTGAAATCTTGAGCCACCCAGAGGGTTGAAATTAGGGCCTGCCAGAGTAAGGACTATTCAAGCAATACAACAAAAGTTCCCAATTATAATTTAACTATCAAAATTCAATACAGCGAAAACTGTACCCCACATTCAACCCCCTAATCTGAAAGAATGTCTATTATTAACAATAAATGAATAGAAATATTTACAGGATAAATTACATTATAAAAGAAAGAATAAAACCTATCTCTTATCTCAGAGGGTGTAACTTCAATCAAAAACGCAGAGAAATCTGCTAAAACCTTCTTAAAACCAGTGTACCCTTCAATATACGGTCTGAACTACTATCGGCCTTCAATATCAGACTACTAATACATCTACCAATGGGCTGAACTTCAAATCCAATTATCCTTAAACACGAGTTAAGAAGCCGGCATTTTACAATCTCAAAAATAACGGGGTTAACTCCACGTTGACCAGATTCAATTTTACCATTAGTGCTTCTTATATATAAAAACTAGAAAAGCATCTCCTCTTCACGAATTTTAAGTTCAAACCACCATTATGACTTCTCAGAAAAAGACCACGTGTAGCTTCGTTTGCTAAAACCTTCTTAAAACCAGTGTACCCTTCAATATACGGTCTGAACTACTATCGGCCTTCAATATGAGACTGCTAATACATCTACCAATGGGCTGAACTTCAAATCCAATTATCCTTAAACACGAGTTAAGAAGCCGGCATTTTACAATCTCAAAAATAACGGGGTTAACTCCACGTTGACCAGATTCAATTTTACCATTAGTGCTTCTTATATATAAAAACTAGAAAAGCATCTCCTCTTCACGAATTTTCAGTTCAAACCACCATTATGACTTCTCAGAAAAAGACCACGTGTAGCTTCGTTTTTCTCCAACACCAAGACGAAACCTCGATCGTGCAGAAACGCCATAAATAAAACCTCTTTCAGCCAATTATCACTCTCGGACAAGTACGATTCACGAATAGCACCCCTGCGCCACCAACAAGCTTTCACGATTGCGAAAATTAAACTAACTGTATCATGCTGGTATCCCTGTATTACCCAATAGAAGTCCTAAAAACGAAACGTCAAAATATACACAAAGAACTACGAACGACTTTACCACTCTCTGCAGAACTTATCTATGATCTGACAGCAGTCACTCACAATTAGGCATTCCAAACAAATGAATTGCCAGTGGGAAGGTTTGGTATATCTAAGGGTGGCGACATACGGTGTATTCTATCTACTTTACGTAAATTCATGAATAATGGATTACATTTAAATATTTTATGTCAAACACAATACAAATAATATTTAAAAAACCCACCTATACATTTCTTCATAAATTGGCAGGCTTGGCGACTACTACTTCGAATAAAAATAGTGTCCAAGTTGCAAGACTATGTCGCTACCCCCCTTAGATATACAAGCATTTCCCACTAGCATCTATTGTTTGACAGGTCGTTGAAATGCCTAATATCCCCACTTATTTGACATTCAGTATCCAAAGAATATAAAATAAAACTAATTCAACGAGTATAAATTATTAAGAATATCCATGAAAATTACATCATGTCTCAGTTAACGAAATGTGCTGTTTGTAAAGTTCATAGTTAACATTTACCCAAGGACTGTTGTCTATTGCTTGTGAAAAGTACTAAAAATATCCACGACAATTATATTATGTCCCAGCTAACGGAATGTGCTGTTTGTAAAGTTCATGGTCACTACAAGGATTTTTGTGTAGTGTAAAGATTATGGTGAGCATTTACCACAACAAGGAGGGATATTTAAGGTAAATTTTAGCATACACATTACAACTTGTACAAAGAAGGTATCATAAAACGAGTTTACCTATTCCTATTTGTGTTGAACATATTTTAAATATTGTAAAAATATTATATTAAGTATAAAATTCCTATAATTTCAAACTGCTGAAAACTGGATAATATAAATGTGTGTTGTGTGAATGTGCACAGTGATACAGTGTGGAAGCTGAATGCATGAAAACTTTTGACTAGTCGGATAAGTTTTATTTCAAGCAAATATAGGAAAAGAAATTGTTTATGGACGAACAAAACGTATACTAGAGTCTTGACGCTCGATTAAAACCGTTACATACATGATGGTGCTCCTGTTCACCATAAGGCTTTTGCAAATAGCGAACATGCATATCAAATTTTCAGGAAGATAGATAGATATGTAAAGGGGTACAATTAATTGGCCAGCTCGGCCACCAGATTTAACTAGAATATACATTTTTTCTGGGGTTACGTTAGAGATCAAGTGCATAAAGTTACAGTTGAGGAAACCGAAATGGGAACGCCAAAATGTAATGGTGCGATTTAAAAAGATTGTCAAATACATTCAGCATTTAACTGAGGCCTAAAAGTCGAGGGTTGCATATTTTACGTTAAGAAACGCTGACAAGAAGAACAAATATTATGAAGACCTTTCAGACAAGGTGTAGGCAAGGTCTCTAATAAAAAAAAAGGCAATGCTCTCATAGAATATATCCGTCAAAATCCTTTTGAAACCGCACGAGAAGAAACATTATTCCTAAGATCTCTCAGAACAGCTCTATTTTTGATAACGCTTTGTATATTTGAATGTGTTGTCGGCTGAACAAAAACTATGTAGGTAGCGTATTGAGCTGAAACCAGAGAGTTGTTCATTCGAAGTTTGCAAGTTGTTAAAAAAGTTAGATGTACTCGGCTTGACCGATATGAGGTCGCCATCCGTATATATCCCCACATATGTAAAGCGAAATAGAAATTATAGTTGAAATTCTCTTTGAAACATTCGCTATTCTTTTTGTCACATCGTTCTCATCTTCCTTATTTGCATACTTATTTAAAAACGTCGCTTTTGGCAGCTTTAGTCTGTTGTACGATCCACGGAGCTCTTTTGCATATCAATTAGGACTTTAAAAAATAAACAAGAGGAAATTTAAAAATGAAATACCCTTTTCACAACGATTTGAACCTCTCGGCGGAGACGCGCAAAAATCAGTAGCGTAGTAATGATTTAACAACAGCGGAACACAATTTTAATTAATATCGCACTATATCTAGGACTTATGAGAGAGAGGTTCTTCATAAGTTTCAAATAACAGGTAAGGTTCATGTAGTCAAACGATATGATCTACAAAAAATGAGTAATGACAAACCAAATTCATAGAGAAAGTTACAAAAATGACAGTAAACATTACTTCAAAAACCTTAGTTCTGTCTACATCTAAAGACAAAGTAAAGTACACAAGGTGTTGACCAAAAATAAATTTCATTCATAAAAATTAAAAATAGTGCATTTACTCTCAGATGACGATCTCAATCGAAGACTGTAATAATAAGTCTGTCCACTAAAATTGGCCAAAATCCAGACTTTGTAAAACGATTGTTTTAGTGACGAACATACTTTCTTCCTTTATGGAAATAACACTCAAAACGTGAGTTATTCGAGTGACACAAATCCTCACATGTTTCGTGAAAAACTTATACGATTTCCAAGAAGTCTTGGAATTTTGGAAGACAATCCACATGAATTTGGTAACATGGAAATAACGTTTCGACAAGATGGTGTTCCTGCACACAGTAAGAAGTTATGTAGATGAGGAATCTCTTGTAGATTGATCGGACGACGAGGTCCAAAAGAATAGCCAGCTCGATCACCGGTCCTCAACTTTAAATCTAAGATTTATGCTACATCTCCTTACAGTAATGACGTTTTAAAACCATGAATTGGGAAAGAATGTATAGGTCAATTTCTGATCACACATTTGAAGGAGTACGGTAACAGTGTATTAATAGGATGTTTTACTGCCAGAAAGTTACTATAAGTTTTTGAATTTTTACTAAAATGATGCGAAACTATAATTATTGTAGTTTTTATTTAGTTTATCCATCACATTTATCCTAAATCCAAACAAAATTAGTATGACTGAATAGGTATTTTAAAAAGCCCAGCCACTGACTGACTATAGAAAATATTCAAAACACTGATCATAGACGCAGACGTAACTAGATCGGCCACATCTGTATGAATAGAATACATGTGTTAAATAAATGGGCAGGAGTAGGGCAACCAAATCGTGGTAGAATAAGCCCGTGAGGCTGCAGTGTTGCCATGCGAAACTCGGAGTGAGGAAGATAGACTGGAATCCAAACCTGAACAGAGAATTGCGAAATATAAGTGCTGGAACCCTACCCGGCTTGGTACGAGCAGAGGAGTGCTTGAAAGGGTAAAAACATTTTTTTTTAAATATCTTTGAAACGAGGTGTTACTTGCCATAATCTCCCATTTAAAGTTATTCCGTTACATCCGTTATATCGGTCTATTTCTACATCTATTACTATTTCTAATTATGATGTTTAAACACTGAAGCTGGTAAGCACGATATCCCAAAATACCAGAAATATAGCCGAATCATCTGGCGTACCAACCAGATGTAGGAATCTTTAACAAGCCAAACTATGGATTCGGGACCGACGGCTTTACATCTCTAAAAGATTATATACCCACGCTATAACTCTTACTTATTGATATAACGCCTACTAGCTGTGGTATGTCACTACGCCGGCAGTTTCTTAAAGGTTTACAGGTACTTCCCTTAGGATAGTCACCCATTCAATAACTAACTGTACGCGGCCTTGCTTAAATGCAGATATCGATACAAAATAGTGAACTTGCTGGCCCCTGTCCTGATATTCTTATATTTATTTTAATGTTACTTTTAATATATTACTTATGTTATTATTTAAAATACGATATCAGTGGTTTAGATACTTCACTAAATGCTTTAATAAATCATAAAGTATATAAATTTTAGGTCTTTTTAACAATATAATTTAATAGAAGCATTTAGTATTTTATAAATCATACTTCAATATGAATGTAAAATTTGTTTTGAGTGAACACGAAAGCAACTAGTTTTGGACGACTCTAAATTTATTTTGAAGAATGAATAAGCGAGTAATACACATTTTTGAAACTGTATCAACAGAAAGTGTAGTGAAAAACTGTTTATCATTGGTCCAGAACACATTATATCTGGTAAAAGATGTTAAACACAACCATTAGGTTGGTTAACAAAAAATTTGCAAGAAAATTATAATATTACAATATAATACTGTCAGAGACCATAAGAAATATTGCATAGTAAAGGGGGAAAAAACACAAGGACTTTACCACAGTAGAAAAATAAAATTTATTAGGTAGGGCTACTAATTTCGGCCAATGGCTATATTAGGTCTAGAAGAAAAACACAAACAAAACAATGAGAGTATAATTGATAATGCGAGCAATTACATATCAACCAATAAATGAAAACGACAACAAAGTAAACTCGAACTAGATTTTTAAAATAGTAAACAATTAAATTAAGTACAAAGTTTACAAATTGAATAAGTAAAATATGGAACAATTTAAGCAAAAGTATACATATTATACATAAGTATTACATTTCGTCCACTCTCCCGTTTTTCTCATTCGAATCGAACTAATATTAGCAAAGATATACGTTAATGTCCTTTTGGCTTTACCACTGCACATAATTTTTCTCTTCAACGTTAATATATGCCACGTCACGTTCGTAGTGCTGTATGTTCCATGCAAATCGGACCAATAGTATTAAAAAATATACGTTAATGTCCTTTTGGCATTGCTACTACGCACGATTTTTCTTTTTAATATTAATCTATATATGTAGTTTCCCCCACTGTATTGTGTTTTCCATTCGATTTGGATTAATAATAGCGGAGACCCTTTTTGGCTTTGACGCTGCGCATGACTTTTCTCTTTAACGTTTAGTTATACTAGTATACGTTAACGGTGGCTGTCAACATGGGTAGCTTAGCCAAGTCGCAAACCACTTACCAATGTCTCAATTATCAAAAGTGACAGGTGGCGCCATCTCGCGATGATTTTTGGAAGTAGTGGCACTGTGCTCTCGTTGCTTATCTACTATAATGCATAAAAGAGCTATAAAAATTGTCAAGTCATTAGTTTAAATAATGATTAGTGGCGGCTCGTGACCAAAATATTGGGGATTCACAATAACAGAATATGGATCTCCGTACAGATTTAGGTAAAAACTTATTCTGTCACTGTGAACCCCAATATTTTGGTCACGAGCCGCCAATGATAATAAATATGAAAACTGAGAAAATAAACTGAGAAAGTAAACTGAGAAAGTAAACACTAATGAATAATAATTTAGAGTGCCTAATACAAAAATTATTAACACAGAAATATAATGTAGGTTATATAGTGACCTCCAAATGACATTAGGTGTTGCTGTAGTAGACTACTTACTGGACGTCGGAGAGTCATTGATATGATCCATATACAGGGTGGTGGAGAAAGTCGAAGAACAGCAGTATGTACTAGGTTTGAAACACCCTTTCTATAACCTATTTTGAATAGGTTGGTCAAGAATAGGCAAGTATAAAACTATTACCAACCGATAGCGACAGTAACCCAATAGTCACCCACAACCATGAGATGAAGGGTCCTCCTTCAAATCAAAAGGGTATCGGTGAGAGGAAACATTTAACCCAGGGCATAATACGAATCCAATAATCCTTTTTCAGCGAACTGACTGATTATCATAAACAACGTACATTAGATATGATATATGAAACTATTTGTTAATTAAATTAAGTAATCAATGACACGTTTCCCTCGTTTACGGATTATTGCACCCTGTTTTATTTTATTAAAACTTTAAATCAATTTCAAACTGACATATATTAAAATGCAGAGCTTGGGTGATGTACAATAAATTTGAAACAAATATGTCCGCACATACTATGAGCTCATCTAAAAATAAAATAGAATAGTATAGAAATGATAATACATATTTTTAAACTATAATTTGCAAAATAAGTTTAGAATTAGAATTAAAAAAAAAACGTAAATATATTTATAAATAGTTGAAGAGTTTGATGATGTATACTTCATACTCAAAATTGTTTGTAAAGTACGTTTAATTTAAACAGACCATAATAATTTATGTATATCTTTAAACGGTCTCAGAGTTTGTACCATGCAAAAATTATATCCGTTTTAGTTTCAGTTTGTACTCTCCCAAAAAAATTATTGACAAACTCATTTCGTATCTGAAAGGTCGATTTAATTGGGCATTTTGTACTACAAAATAATGACAACATAGGATCAATAATTTGAAGCATCAAGATATCAAAATGGTGGATGGCAATCAAAATTTAAATTTATGGTGGATGCTCTGTATTTATCTCGTACGTATCAAGTTTCAAATAAACGGATACATTTTTGTTTCTGATTCGATTCGTATTTTCGTTTCCTTTGCATACCAATTAGAAAACAAACAAGAAGAAATTTAAAAATGAGATACTCCTTCACAATGATTGGAAAACCTGAATAAAGATGTAAGTATCAGTGGCGTAGATTAACTTTTTTTATTAATTACCAAAATTCGTCGGTATAAACGTGCGTATTGTAAATATAATAAATTAGGTTTCTTAATTATTTTTATTATATTTTTCAATCTAGCGACAGCGTTCTGAATTTAAAAATGAGGATCAAACTCAGCATCCTAGAAACTTAAAGGGTTTATCCTGATTTCCAATTCTTGATAAAAACAGTTATATTTAAGTGTAATTTTTTATTTCTAGAACTATTAAAATAAATAATACGAAATGATTATATTTATATTTGTTTTATTCACTATGCCAATTTACGTACCTACTTTATATTGAGCAAACCTGATTCGACCTAAGAACCTTGTCTTGTAACAGACAGTTAGTTCATTTAAAGCAAAATGCATTTAATCATTAAGACAAGTTTTGCCGATACTCTACATCACGTGATCTATTATCCATCATTTATCTTCCCTTTGTAATAGTGCGGTAATATTGGAGATCTAGATCTTGACTCTTTTGAATGTCCTAAAACTCAAGAAGCCACAAATATATCTACTATTTAATCTCTAATGAAAATCAAAATTCCTGCGCTATTTAATTTACAGATTCTGTTGACTATAGGTAACAAATAAATTTATGATGCCATTATATAATTTTTGTCCAAAACACGTAGATATCGTATTTTAGTCTGTCTTCCTAAATTAATGTTATAGTTTTAGGCAATTTTAAGAGATATCTTTAATAATAAGGTGAGAAAAACGGTTTAGATCCGAAAACTGAAATATGCAATTTTTGGAAAATTTTCAACACAATATGTATTCCCACGTTCCTAAAGTGAAAACAAAGCACAGAAACATCGAAGAAGCTGAGAAATAAAGAAAAATAAGTGCATGGGCCAGGATCGAACCTGGAATATAATAATATAATATATAATTTCTTCGTTAGAAAGTCAAATATCAACTATAAAATCGATATTTCTTCTGATGTTTCCTCTATTTAAACTAATATTTCTTCCTTAGAAGAAAAGGTGTCGTCTTCTGATATGTCGTCCGTGAAAAACGAAATTTCCTCTTTAAGAGAGTAAAGTTCTTCCGACTTGGAAAACAAAATGTCTTCTATGGAAAATAAATGTTTGTCTAATATTCCTTCCGAAATATCTTCTTTAAAAAACGAAATTTCTGTTGATGTGAAAACAAGATGTCTTCTGTAGAGGAGAAAATAAAAGAGATAGAAGGACGGTGAAATAAAGTGCTATGAGGTGGAGTAGAAATTAAAATTGGAAGGAGCTGTAAACTTTGCTCGTGTTAAAAGCCCCAACCTTCGACGGAAAGATGTCATGGACCAACTACCTTAAACAGTTCGAGATAGCTGCGAGGGCAAACGAATGGTCTGAGAGAGAAAAGGCTGTAAATATGACAATCGCCCTTCGAGGAGACGCTCTCTATGTTCTTCAGACTATACCTGTGGAAGAGACAGATGATTTTGAACAACTGAAAAAGAGACTCAACATGCGATATGGCCACGAACATTTGGAGCAGGTGTACCGATTACGGTTGAAGAAACGCAAACAGAAACGTGACGAGAGCCTTCAAGAATTTGAATTAGATATTGCGAAGATGGTGCGATTTGCCTACCCGTCAGCTCCAGAATACATGATTGAATGTTTAGCCGTTCAAGCATTTGTAGATGGACTTCGTGATCATAAAATGCAAAGAACACTTCGTTTAGCCCGTCACAAAACATTGGTCGATGTCTTGTCCGCTGCTCTTGAATATGAAGCGGCTACGCTGGCTTCTGGTGGATACAGATAAGTAAAAACTGTAAAAGAAGAAGAACAGGGAAATAAAGTGGACCAATTGTTTCACATGATAAAAACACTTATTAAGAAGCAACCGAAGGCTATTAGGTACTGGAATTGCGGTGAAATGGGAAAAGTAAGCAGTTCGCGCAAACGCCTAAAGAACACTACGAATCAAAAATCGTGCCGGTGGCTGTACAGGAAGGAACGGTGTTGCCTGAAAGTAGCGAAACCACAAGAGTAAGGCGGTTGCAAGGAACTGTAGAGAAAGCAACGCCTGTCATGGCGGAACCTTCGAAGCGCAATGAAGGTGTTCGTCAAGGAACTCTGATTGGAAAGGGGTGGGCCACATCTGTTAAAGAAGTTACAGTAAGAAGAACGTCGGTTGTCAGCGATGAGTGGGCCCCTGTCAAACTTAGGGAAGAACAAGAGGTCGATCCCGTTTTAAAGAAGATAAGATAATGGAAAGAGGAAAATCGTCGACCTACTTGGCAAAAAGTATCGAAACTCTCTCCAGTAGTTAAATCATATTGGGCTCAGTAAGACTCCTTTATCCTGGAAGACGGCTTATTAAAGCGAGTACTTAAAAATGATGATGGATGGTTCCGAGAACAGAAGACAGTTGGTCATTCCAAGAAGTAGAGTAGCTGAAGTACTTCGTCAGTTACACGACAGTCCATCAGGAGGACATCTCGGTGTTAGGAAAACCCTTCAAAGAATTCGGGAAAGGTTTTTTAGATGGACAGTTCCGATGAAGTAAAGGAAGAAATGTACCAGCTGTGCTATGAGTAATGGACCTTAGCGAAAAAGGAAGGCTCCCATGAAGCAATACAACGTTGGTAGCCCATTTGAGAGGATCGCCTTAGATATTGCTGGACCATTCCCCACGACCGAGAATGGTAATAGATACATGATGGTGGTTATGGATTATTTCACGAAGTGCGTGGAAGTCTACGCCATTCCAAATCAAGAGGCTTATCGATTTGAAGTGCCCTTGGAGATACACAGTGACCAAGGCAGAAGTTTTGAAAGCCAACTCGTCCGTGGAATCTGTGATAGACTAGGCGTGAAGAAAACCAGAACCACTGTATTGCACCCACAATCAGATGGAATGGTAGGGCGAATGAATAAGACCATTGGAAAATATCTGTCAAAAGTGGTTTTAAACAATCAGCGAGATTGGGATCAGTATCTTTCGCTCTTTGCAATGGCTTATAGATCCGCTATCAATGAATCAACAGGCCAAACACCAACAAAGGTCCTGTTTGGGCGTGAGATAAGACTACCGTGCGACCTCGAGTTTATATGCCGACCTGGAGAAGATGTAGCTGCTGAAGATTATGTGATCCAGTTACGAAAAAGAATGGATGATATGCATGAATTGGTCCGCTCGCATCTGCAAATTGCCAGTGACAGAATGAAGAAGCGATACGATACCCAAGTCACAGAAGGATGTTTCAAGAAAGGCGACAAAGTCTGGATCCATAACCCAAAAAGACAAAAGGGCTATTCTCCAATGCTTGAAAGGTCTTGGGAAGGCCCGTGCCTCATCAAGAAAAAAATCAATGATGTCATTTACCGTATAAGTAAGATCCCGAACGGTAAATCAAAGGTAGTACACCAAAGCCGGATGGCGCCATTTGAGAGTGACCGTGAAGAGAAAGAAGTGAACCAACTTCAACAAACACCTGACCTTGTCTTTGAAGAATTTATGGGTGCATATGGAGGAACCGGAAAAGGACGACATGTTGTTACAACCGAGCAACAACAAGACCTGCTCACGGTTCCAAAAGACTACTCGCTGGTCCATAGCACTTCCGCCAACATCTACGACGCTCGAGGTCTGGCAACTGTATTCCGGAAGAAGTTTGGTAAATTGCCAGAACTTCAAGATGAATTACCAGCCCCTGGAAAAGCATTAAAACTTCAAGATGGTTCGCGTTATCTTTTCTATTTGTTAACAAAGAACACCTTTCGAGATCGATCCACCTATCATGATGTATGGGAAGCATTACTCAATCTGAAGGAGCATGTACTGGAGTCTAATGCACAGAAACTAGCTATGCCAAAAATAGAGAGCAATCAGCTGAATTGGAGGATCATTAGAAACATGATGGAAGTAATCATTCAAGATACCCAGGTTGAAATACTGGTCTGCAGCCATTCTCCCAGCGTTCAGGTCATAACGAAGACTGTTCCTTGTTACTTCCATGCAACTGAAAATTGTAAAAGAGGATCCAGTTGCAAATATAACCATTCAGTTTTAGTTCCAGGAGGAACTATTTCTTAAGGAAGATAAATCTCAAAAAAAGCCGACTCTGTCTAACCAAGCAGCCTTCACGTCTATGGCAACCGACTCATGCTCATGCTCAGGCTCAAAAACGGGTAGAACGGGCGGAGTGTGCCGTGGAGTCAGAGATGGAATTTTTGGGAGGGTCTAGAGACTTCTCGTAGCAGAGTTGGACTTGGTATAAATAGCCGACTCATCGTCGGACAGTTTTAGTTTAGTATTGAGTATTGGAATGAAAAGTTAAATTGTAATAAATAAATTAGAATTGTTAGTTAGTGTCTACGTATTATATAAATTAAATGGTAGGTCATAAATAAATTGAAAATAGTGTGTTTTAAATAAACTATAAATAAATAGACTATCGTCACAGTATTTTAATTTTTATTTGTATACTCTGTAATATCTCTCGACCTGTCCAATAGCCATTATGCTCCAAATTGTATTTATGGACCTATAAAGACTTCTCTCCAAACTTTACAAGAATTGTCTTATAAGTTGCAAGCACGTTGGGAAGCCATACCTCATCATTTTATAAACAATTTAATAATGAGTCTTCCAAATAGGGTACAAGCATTAAGGAACGCCAGGGGTGGACCAACGCGATATTAGTTTTTTTTACAAAGTTGTGAACTTAAAAACTAAATTGTATGATGTAACTTTTCTGGCATTTCCCAAATTGTGTAACTTCATTATTTTTTATGGCATCGCAGGTACATTTCATAAACTGTTAATAAATAAACATTTATTCCATTTAAACGACTAACATCATGAAAACATAACACATTCTAGTAATATCCAATTCAATTATTGTTGAGCAGTATATTTAGATAAATAAAAATAATCAGTGCAATGATGGCTAGCATCGCAATTTTTATTGGTTAAAATCCAAAATTTTATTTTGACAAATGACAAAACTAATAATTCATAACCAAAAATCCATAATTACATAATTACTGTAATTTACGTTATTAAGTATTATTAATAATTATTAGTACTTACAAAGTTGTGGCGAATAGGAAGTATCCGATGCGGGAGCATTAAAGGCACTCTCTGGTTTGGCAACGACAAGAACGACCCGGTCCTGCGTCGTTTTCAGCGTCGCGACGGCATCTTCGTGGGTCACGTTCTCCAGATTCACTTCTCCTTTCTGAAACAAAACGAAAACAACTTCTATAAAGCGATATCTAATCTTTAGCTCGTTTACTCGTTTAAGTTACTAGCTCGATTTAATTTTAACAGCGTTATTAATACTGTTGATGAGCGTTTAAAGATTAAATCGTTATAAAATGAACGTAAACATTTTAAAAAGGTTCTTTTTTGGACGGTGTTCCGGAAATGTTGTAGGTTAATATTTTTGATATTATATTTGGGAAAATGTATATTTTCTTTGTTGATATTATCGCTGATACATATGTATTCCAAGAGTTTTGAGAGGGCATAACATTATATTTTTCTCTACGTTTTCAGAATTGTTTTCCAGAGTTATTGGTTTCATTTGTTCTAGAATATAGAATATTTGTAAGCACAGAAAAATATACGTTAAAAACAAATATTGGATAGCCGATAAGAGAGCTAACGCTTGTTTCGACAGGTAAACAAAAATAAATACTTAAAATTGGAAATATTGGTAGAAACTACATAGGGTGTTCCAAACAAATTTGACCAGGCTATATTTTTTTCTAAAATCTAATAAAGCGTTAGGAATATTCGAACAGAACAAAATGATATTGATTAAATGTCAAGATCATAAAAATATCATCCCCAAATTAAATACCCTTAGTAACAGTGGCGGCTGGTAAGGGAGGGCGCCTCCCTGCGAAGTAGCAAGAATCATCTGCAAATAACTATTTCCATATAATCAGTAATTTTATTTAGTTTTTTCTAAATTTATTAACAATAAAAGAGTCAAACACAATTAAATGCAATAATAAAGATTGTGAACGGACAATTTAATTAGCTACGGACGAGCCGGACCAGTACAATACGAAGAGGAATAATACGGGTTTTCTCTATCATATAATAAATGCGCGCTATAATAATTGTATCGGCGTAGTACCAGCAGCCCATAGCGAATCGCTGGACGATTGCCATGGTTACCGACGGCAACGTGTAGATCGCGGAGTAGTGGGAACAAATTATGCATTTTGGATGCATGCGTTAAGAACACAGCTCAGACAGCCCATCTGGCGATCGCTTTGTGGTTTGTTTTGCTATGTTGTTCTAGAGTGGTGTTGTTTATTTAAATATCTTCGCAATAATTATTTATCATGAAAGTAACGGAATTAAAAAGCCTCGTATTCAGCCGCTTAAGTTTAAATGATTTTTGATATTGATTTTTTGGTACTTTTATACTCAGCCCTCCCTATTATACAAATCACAAGTCGCCACAAGCTTAATAACCATCCTCAACTTTAAAAATCAAAACAGAACGCTTATGAGTAGCGTTTATATATAATCAATGCATGTTTGTCAGGTCAAATTGAAATTATTATTAAAATTTAAATAATTAGACATTTTTCTAATAATTATGAAGGCTTTAAAACAATCTCAATTCTAATGTTAAAATTTTTAAAACGAATTTAAATTTTTGTTGCATATAGGATGGTTTTTAAAGCCTTCATAAAATTTTTTGGAACTAATGTGTTGCAGATTGGCCGAAAGACAGGCTCCTGTCGGTGTTTCCACTCCAATAAACAAACTAGGACCGCCATTCGGACTTTGGCAAATTGTGAACTGTATTAAAAATTGTTGGAAAATACCTGTACAATCCATCGGGCTGGAAGGATAACTACTTGGATGAAAACATCACCATCTAATTGCACACTTTATTTTAAAACACTACTGAAACGATGTTAATTTTATTACATGGTGCACTTACAAACTACATACTTTTTACACTGGTACAGACCTTTCTTAGGAAATTTGTTACTTAAGCCATTATTCTTATAGTTTTAAAAATTTATATCATGATGGCTGCCAAAAGCGTTGACTGCTTTTACACCGCAAAACGATGTTTTTTGTGACTGTTTTTTATGATCTGGGAGCTAGTGAGAATGACGCTCGACGTTGACCAATTAGGAAGTGCATGACGCCGATGTCTCTAACCAATGAAGGTGATTGCAGGGTATGGATGACCATCCAATAGAAGTGGACAAGAAGTGAATGACGCCTGTGACGTAGCTATTAGACTGGAAGCAGACCGTCCTTATCGGCAGGCAGTGCGGCAAAGACGTTTCCAGGAATAATAAAAGAATTGAGAATGAAAGCTTAGTGCATATTTGATGCAATGTTGAATATAATTCAACATAATGTAAATCTCATTTTTGTCCTTTCTAGAATAACTCTAGAAGTTATGATCAGGTTAAATTTGCCTGAAACAATCTGTATATTTCTAGTTTTATTTTTTTTATTGTTGTGTGAAGTATAGTTTAATACATCATTTTGTCACTACAAATGTATTGTGCTGAACACTGTCTATTGCAGGTGTGTCAGTGAAATCATGAGTCAGCCTTTTGATAAAACCCAACATTTTAATGGAGATGTGTTGATTAAAGCTACCATTTGAGAACGATAGACCGAGGCAGACGGCCGACGACAACAGCAAAGCAGCAAGGCAGCAAAAATTGCCGTACAAAAAGTGCTGTCGTCTATCGCGCCTTTCCAAATGTGTTTCATATAAAAACATGTGTTCAGACATGAAAAGACCGTTTTCGGATTTGCTGCTTGCTGCCCGTCGCTTGATCTCGGTTTCGCCTTCCCAAATGGTACCTAGCTTAAAATGGGATCTAGAATAATTTCAAAATCTATAATTTAAATAACAGAGTCTAAGATATGCCCATTTAAGATTTAAGTTATAGTCAAATGTAGTTGGTGGTAGGTAAAAACGATTAAACACATGATATGGCATTTATTGGCATTAAATTCTTCTCCATTCAAATATAATCATTTTGATAGATTATCGAAGTCAGACTAAATTCTAATGACGCCATCATGGTTTTGAACAATTTGGAAAAGTGACGAAGTCACTAAATTTTATTTTTAATTCATCTTAAAAATGTATATTTCAATTAATTCCCGCCTGAGAACATGTAGAAGTTCCCCCGTATTTCTGTTTCCCAGGAATTACCGTTTTTCAACAATTGCGAATACCCTCGTAGATTAAAATATTCATATATTTGCCGAAATCCGAATGGGCATTTTTAGAGTCGATTTGGTACCGATTATCTACCTTTATTTGTCAAGGCACAAGAAGGACATTTTTTATATTTCTAAATTGAAAACAGTCAGTTGTAGTGGTGGTATTCCCCACTCGAGCTCACTGGTCTTCCATCTTGCTTTACCGAAAAAGCATAAATTAAATGAGATCTGGGAATTACGCTCTCTTCTCGCTTGACAGCCGCCGTAAGCTCTTCTCTCGTGATTGCCGACAGCCTAAAACTATTCACTCTTAGTTAGTACCTAGTGCCGTGAGTACCGTGATTTAGTTCATCGATCAACCCCGTTTATTTTTCTAAAGGTAGGAAACGGCTTATTTTTTTTACAATTAGTTTGGGACACCCGTCCGACAAGTGAAATAATTTTGATTCATGCCCAGCATTTTTCATTTCGTCTCTTAGTGGGGAACCGTTGGCAATTTTTTATTTGAGGTTGGACCTAGACTAGACACCGATTGTTCTCTTTGTCAGCTACTATATCCAATTTCTTTTAAAACCGCCCCGTTAACATCGAAGTGAGAGATTCGACCTGTTTTCGATTTTTTTTTTTTTTTTCGGAGGTTCGATCCCTTTCTCGGACTAGAGTGATCTCTCTCCTGATGACGTATCTAATTTCCCCAAAAGACGTTTTAAGTAATTTTCGCGCCTCACTTCGTGTAAAATTTCTTTTCTTTTATTTATTCATTCAATTGTATTTGAATCATTCCGTTCTCCGTCCACAACTAATTATTGAACGAAGCCGACGACTTCTGTAAAATTAAATTCACACACACGCTCTCGATAGACGCTGGGCAAAATTCATAAATATTGTTTTCTACGATCGTTGTGGTCGCCGTTCAAAACACGCGTGAATAATCATATTTATCAGTAGGCGAAAATTTTCGTTTCCCATCCATTGGTTATTAAGATACAAGGGGACTCCGACAATTTTGATTTCATTTATTTGCTTGCATTTAATTACCGTCATATTTAAATTGTTTTCAAGTGTATTAATTTATTTTCATACATTTTCCGTATACTGGGCGTTTCATACTTCCCAGTCCGATTGGCCTCCTGTGATAATAAACCATAAGTATTTCTCTGTTTAAAATAATTTTCAATAATAATAATTTATTTTTCATAAACATTTCCCTACGTTAAAATAATTTATTTTTCATACAATTTTCCGAATATAGGGATCCGTCAATATGTTCAATTTTAATAATTTATTTTTAAAGAATAGATTTTCCGAATGCAGGGAGCCGTTCACATACAGGGTGATTCATAATTATTGGGACATAGGCTAAGGGCAGGTTATTTGGACCAAAATATGCCGATTGGATAATGTCACTGTTTATTTATGAATTGTTATCAAAATCGGCACAAAGGCATATCTTTGAAAAAGGAATATAATTTTATGTAATATTTCACATTTTGTTACAGGGGGCGCCACGTGAATGATTCCTGATGATGAAATTAGGTGGTAACTTTTTTTGGCGAAACTTTTTAGTGCTTTTGATTAGAAAATATTACCTAAAAATTATTTCTACGTAATATTGGTACTCTTGTTTAAACACGATAATTTCACCTGTTTTCGAGAAAAACGTAATTGAACAGTTCAGTGTCTCAGAAGGGGATTCCAAATAACACAATAAGAAAACTTGTAACGTAAGGCTTCTATTTCAACGGTAAAGCAAAATTAAAAACAATTTAACATAAAAAAAGCAAACTTAAATTAAATGTTCAATGTGACCTCCTCCGACTTCTATGCCTTTTCTAATTCTTTTAATAAAGGACTTTCGGATGGCAAAGAAAATATTATTCTGTCCCCTTATAAAATTACCCACATTTTGTATGTTCCTCCAGAGTTCGTCTGGTGAATTAATTTCCTGGGTATAAACTAAGGACTTCATATGTCCCCATACATAAAAAATCAAGAGGGTTATAGTCAGAACTTCTTGGTGGCCATTCAAAATTACTTCCAACGTTGAGGAAATGTGTCACTTAGATAATTTCTAACAACTAATGGGAAATGAGGTGGAGCTCCATCCTGCATAAACCCCATTTTCCTTCTTACATCTAGTGGCATATCATCCAAAATATCTCTAAAAGTATTTTGCAAAAAAAAATAAATAGGAATCTACATTTAAATTTGGAGGAAGACGATATGGCCCTAGTAGTTGGTCGCCTATAATGCCACACCAAATATTAAATTTAAACTCATGTTGAAAATGTCTTTCTTTACGAGCATGCGGGTTTTCTTCTTCCCAGTGATGACTGTTTCGATAATTAAAAACACCTCGTCTAGTAAAAGTCGCGTCATCGGTGAACATAATATTTTTAATAAAATTTCGGTTATCATTATGTTTGTTGAGAATACGTTGGCAGAACTGTAACCGTCTTGGAAGATCTCTTGGAAGCAAATTTTGAACAGGAGTGAAGTGATAAGGATGAAACTTTTTCTTTTTTTAAAACTCTAATAATAGACGACTGACTTACTCCTGTTGTTATTGTCAGTTCACGTGAACTTACTTCAGGATTTTCATCTACTCGAACCAAAATTTCATCTTCTTCATTAGGTGTGATTTGTTTCGGATGACCACCCAGATTTTTACTATGAAATGACCCGGTTTCACCCAAACGATGAAATAGATTTGCAAAAGTTTTGTGATTTGGTTGCCTTCTGTCTGGATATAACAATTCATACCTTCTGGCTGCCATGCGACCGCAAAAATTTTCTTGTGCATATACACAAACCATATCCCGCATTTCTTCATTCGTAAAATGATTGTGACGAGGCATTTCAGTCGAAAAAGCTTTAAAAAAATGCAACAATAGACTATAATCTCACAGCAAAAATAATTCATTAGCAAGAACTGACATTTACCAGACACAATTATCTGACAGTCCAAAGCACACTTCATATATAAAATATTTTTTGAAATATCCTTCTGAGACTCTGAACTGTTCAATTGCGTTTTTCTCGAAAACAGGTGAAATTATCGTGTTTAAACAGGAGTACCAATATTACGTAGAAATGATGTTTACGTAATATTTTCTAATAAAAAGCACTAAAAAGTTTCGGCAAAAAAACTTACCACTTAATTTCATCATCAGGAATCATTCTCGTGGCGCTCCCTGTAAAAAAATGTGAAATAATACATAAAATAATATCCCTTGTCCAAAGATATGCCTTTGAGCCGATTTTGATAACAATTCATAAATATACAGCGAGATTATAAAAAAAAAAAAACGAAAAAAAAAATTCAACTTTAACGCCCTGTATCTTATTCTACAGCCATATTTTATTGAGGTATATTTGGTCATATCGCCATATTTTGATCTAAATAACCTGCCCTTAATCTATGTCCCAATAGTTATGAAGCACCCTGTATAATTACCGTTGTATTTATTTTTTTTTTGTAAATATATGTTACTGGTTCTTAACCGTTCTCTTTCAGGGTACCGTAGTGTACAAGGTGTAAAGGAGATAAGTGTTTTATTTTTATTTATTCTAGTACAGTGGCTACCTAGCAGTGACTGCCTGGAATTATTTTTTTACCTCCACTGAGTTTACTTTGAGTACACTCTGGTGTACTTCAGGGTCGCAGAGCAAACTGGGATACCAAAACTAGCGTCTGACCAACTCCTATTCGGGTATCACCATCATAGCGCCATACACACTCGCTGATTCACTGTAGGTGAACCAGGAGCCTGTCACAAAGTTTTAAATTATTTGAAAATAATAAAGGTTTGCTGTTATGTGAATAGTAAATTATGTCATTAATAAAAAAGTGAAATAGTGAGGGTCCTAGATGTGACCTCTGAGTTACATCCAAGTTTACTTGAAATAAGAATAGAGAATAGTGGTGATTAACTCTAAACATTTGATTTCTATTAGTAAAATACCAATCCATTGCAGAACATAATGTTAAGCTTTTGAAGTAAAAAAGTATGGCTAACCCTGTCAAAAGCTTTGGAAAAGTCAGTATATACAGAATGGCTTCGTAAATCTTTAGCCAAAGCTACCGACAGAAGTAGATATGTGTCTAAATTTAACTCCATTGATTTTTCAGTACAAAACCTACATTGTTTTCAAACATTTTAGGTATTGTGCTGAGAATTGAGATGGTCAATAATTTTTGACGTCAGATTTGAGCCTACTTGAATAATGGGATGACATAAGAGCTTCCAATAATCGAGAAACTCTCCTGTCTCGATTGATTTATTGAAAATATGAATGAGAGTCATTCTTAGTCTCATTCCCCTTGCTATTTACATCAAGGATGTTGCTCACACCTCCGCATGATTGGAATAGAACCTGATGTAGGATCTGGTGAAGCGAGACGTCGCTTTTGGCAGGAGGCGCTCGATACGCACCCACTGCTTCAAGCTAACATGGACTGACTCCATCTCACCGAGATATATCTTCCATAAGCCATATGAAGTTATAATAGAACAAATAGAAGAGCCGTAAGTGGCAGGTACAATTCATATCTACACTGACGATTCTAAAACAAAACAAGGCTCAGGATGTAGAATATACTCCAGATTCTTAAACCTAAACATAAAATGGGCTGTGAGAAATAGTGCCAGTGTAGTTCAAACAGATCTAACGGGGATTCTGATAGCAGCAAAAGAAATAACCAGAAACAATATAACTGAAGGAATATGCTCATATATACAGATAGCAGACAAGCACTACTCACCCTGAACAGACCACGAATATACTTAGGGTTAGTACTAGAATGTCACGAAGCTTTGGCCACATCAAAAGGTAACCGTCTTGCTGATTCACTAACCAAGAAAGCAGCAAACCAAATACTTTTTGGACCTGGCCCTTCTATTGGCCTGACAAAATCGGTAGTGACAGACCTAATTAAAGAACATCCCTTGTGAAATTCAAAGAAAGATGGGATGAAACAAGAAACTGCAGAGTTGCCAGGGAGCTCTTAAGTTATCCTGACAACACTGCAGCAAACAAATACTTGACTATGACAGATAGGATCTGCGCCTAGTCACAGGCATTCTGACTGGTCATTGCCAAGTACGGAAGCATCTCCATATCATGGAACTGTCAGAATTCGCACTCTGCGCCCAAGAAGATGAGACCATCGAGCATATCCTTTACGATTGACCGAAGCTCTCATTTATTAGATTTGTGTTCGGCGAGTATCGGCTAACACCGGCCAATATAAGAGAAGCACCTCTTGGCGATATTGTCAACTACATTAAATCTGTAGGCTGGCTCACGAGCTATGAGGTGCTTATCATCTTAGGAGGATGCACAATGGGCCTTATGAGGCTTAAGTGCCGTGGGGGTAACCCGCCCTCCACACGTTACAGATACAGATGAAAGAGAGGGCGGGACAGTATGAAGCTTCAATTCCTTATTAGGATGGTAAAAACAATGTCAGGACCCGGCCCTTTTTTATATCAAGGTTTGACAATTATCGCAAATAATCGAAATTGGAATTTAGTATGAGGAAATATTAAGTTTAGATTCAATTTTTTCATCATTTAATTTAGGATTTGTGTGGTGCAAACTGATGAAAAATGCCTTGCAAACAGATTGCCTACTACCGCAACATGCAAAGGAGTCATCCACATTCATTTTATCTGGTATAATGTTAGTTGCTCTCATACTACTTACAAAATTTCAAAAGGCTTTAACATCAACAAAATAATAATTCAAAATACCATCCTTTAGATGAAAGCTTACATTCTAATCACAGCTGACTAAATATTTCATAATATTGGGAAGTCCTGTAATAAATAAATAATTTAAGTAGCAGGAATTCCATCTGGACCAGAAAAAAATACTTCAACATACATACATATTTTATACCGATTGATTGTTGTCTATGATCGGTGTTGGAAATATATTTAACATATTGAATCGATTTATAAGGCACACCCAGCATAATACTTTCCAAGAATCAACAGTTTTAACCGTAATACTGACTTAGCGGTTGCACAATTCTCGATAAGAAACAATTTCAAGCAAGACTGTTATAATCTTTAGCCAATCAAAAAACGACACACAAAGGGGCTGTTAAAGAAATTGGTCAGATTACGTCACAAAGAAGTAACGCGGACATTCTAAATTTCTGCGTTACAAATGCACATCTCAATTTAAATCGCTCATAAAAATGTAATTGCACAATAAAAAGTGAAATATTTTCTGGGCAAATCAACAAAAGTTAATGTAGTTACTACTCATTGTTGTTGTGATAAGATTTATAATGTAATAAAAGTGTTTATTATCAGGTGGTTTTAAATCGACGTCTGCAAAAATCACAAGCTCTACTGCCAGCATTTCAGGAATAATTTATTACCAGGTACCATCTTTAAAATAATAGATTACAGTCCACTTGAAACTTGGTCCAAAATTAGACGATGTGTTATAGTTGGTATCAGTCTACAAAATACCGTTATGGCACAACCGGCATATTTAATTTTTGAGGTATAAATTAATTGAACTTGTAAAAAGAAGTGATTATTAGTAGTTTTAATAAAACTAGTTTTTAAAAAATGTAATGATGAAAACGGAGTGTAGAGCGGTCTAAAAATTATCGAGAGTTGTAAGGAAACATCTTTACCGGGTCGCATCCATGAAATTATTGAATACCCGGCGCAAATAAGTATTCAGTGACGAAAACTAATTTAATTTAAAATTCTTATATGATGCATTCTGGTCGAGTCCTCCAGAGAAATTATGGAATGCAGCCGGTATTTTCGACCAGATTTAGTACGGCACGCATTCGAAACGAAGTTTTATGAGAAAATGAATATTTCAGCAGGAGGATAAGGAGCGAAAATCCTCCCTTCGCCTTGCGAGCATGATTCCGGTTGCATTTTGCATCAATCCGAATCTATTAAAGTTTAGTTCAAACATTTTCGCTTCACGGCGCGACGATTACTAGCCGCCATTATGAATTTTAGGTAAACATTTATAAAAGGTAATTGACGCGAAGTTCGAGATAACAGAAGTTGTTTAATGCGAGGTTTGAGTTTTGGAGAATATTTAATTCGTTTCCGTAATTATTGAACTAAAATACGTGAATGTTTTGTTAATGGTAATAATATTATGTAAAAATCTAAGATAGCCGCCATAAGAAATAACAAAGGTAACTAGAAAACGAAAAGAAAAAAATTTATTCTTTTTAAAAAATTAGTCTTTAACTCGAGATACAACTGAAACAAGTTATAACAAACTGAATAATGAATTTTTACAGGTATTTCTTTTTATTATGCACCTAAAGTATTTACATTAACACTATAAAAATATCACGTCTCAATAAGCTTATCGCATTTAATTTTTGACAATGTATCGATTTCATAAACATATACCCTATTATTTTAGTAATATTAAAATAAACAACTATTAGTACAGTTTTTAGAATACATGCTTCAAAAGTAACAATTCTTGTATTCTGTATTTTGCCCAACCTGGTTATGGTATTGTCGCACGAAAGCCTACCCTGTCCTTTGTTTACTCCCGCGGTATGGAGTCTAGCGGCGCACTGGCAATATAGAGACAATCAGACGCTTGTCGAATATACCAGAACAAGCGGTAGGTACGTAACGTTGAGTCATAGAGATGGAAGTCTAGGACATTCCACATCGTCTAGAGTATTCTGGTTACAGAGTTTGAAGACGAAGTTAGTTAAGAATAAAGTGTTGGGCAGAAAAGTTCAATTGTAATAAATAAATTAGAATTGTGAGTTAGTGCCTAAGTATTATTTAAATTAATTAGTACGTCATAAATAAATTGTAAATAATGTGTTTTAAATAAATAAACTCTAAATAAATTTAACTATCGTCATAGTATTGTTGTAGGTACCAATTCATATAAATTTAAAGAGTAACACAGCTGAATAGTTGACCGCCTTATCCGATGTATATGTACGTTTACAAAATTGATTTGGTCCAGCATAGAAGTGGTGTTAAAGCGAGGAGCGAAGGAGTTTACGGTACGCCCGACAAAATGATGACAAAAAAATACGTGTGGCACTCGGGGACTGCCGCGGTAAAGCTATTGTATAGCATTTTTTTATCAACTTATGCAATTATAATTACTTATTTATTTTATTTATGCAGTATTTTTTTTCTTTGATATTAATTCAAGTTTTTTCTTTGATATTAATTCAAGTTACACTTTTTGAGCGTGGTGACCGATAAGAAAACAATTTTTTTTCTTTTATTGAATAAATGAGAAGTAACTATTGTTTAAAATATTTTTATTATCTTACAATACATGTAGGTTATTCAGGAATTTTTATCATTGAAACTATAGGTTTATGGTAACTGATATAAGAAACTTGATATCCTCTAAATATCTGGAAAATACCGCGTCAATGGTGGTCCCATATTTTGTTGTGGATTCTTGTGGATCATTATTCAATTTTTCCGAAATTGTGTCTAAAAGAGATAGAATCAGTTATGCGCAGTTAGCAGCCAGTATACACGCATACGTCTAGTCGCACGCACACAAACACCGTGCCGAAGTCTGCCAAACTGAAACGAAGTTAGACAACGCACGGCTTTCAACGCCGCACCGATGTGCCGGTCGGAGTGGGGTGCTAGGTTTATTTTCGTTACGGAATTTCTTTTTCGATTTTTCTATTTTTTTATTTTTCGATTTTACGATTTTTCGATTTTTTGATTTTTCGAATTTTCGATTTTTCGGTTTTTAGATTTTTGAATTTTTGAGTTTTTGGATTTTTTGATTTTTCGTTTTTTCGATTTTTGATTTTTGATTTTTTGATTTTTTGATTTTTTGATTTTTTGATTTTTTGATTTTTTGATTTTTTGATTTTTTGATTTTTTGATTTTTTGATTTTTTGATTTTTTGATTTTTCCGGTGCCGGTCGGAGTGGGGGGCGATAAAAGCTATGCAATAGCTTAAAATGAAGAGTTTGAGGATTTTCTCATGAACCCAATTATTAGATTTTGACCAAATTTAGATGGGACCACCCCTGAGGTACCCCCTTACTAACAAAAAAAGAATCATAGAAATCGGACAAGTTGGTAAAGAATTATCGCTGAACATACATGAAAAATGAAGAGTTTGATGCTTTTTTCATGGGCCCAATTATTAGATTTTAACCAAATTAATATGGGACCACCCCTGAGGTACCCTCTTTCTAACAAAAAATAATAAAATGTATGTACATAGAGTACTCACTCATTTTCTTTCATTATTTTCTCATCACTTTCTTCATTAATAAATGGACTTTGTTTATTCATATTTAAAACACTTTATACACAAATTTTACGCGTACAGCTATTCACTGTTGTACATAGATGACAGACACCTATTCACCTATATACTTTCTCACAAACAGCTGCTTACGTATTCGTCCGATTTCGGAGCAGCTCGTCTCACTCGTGGACGCGCCCAAAAAGCACGCTGTCTCACCTAGCATTGTGTCTAAAAGAGATAGAATCAGTTATGAGCAGTAAGCAGCTAGTCTAGTCGCACACGTCTAGTCGCACGCACACAAACACCGTGTCGAAGTCTGCCGAACTGAAACGACGTTAGACGATGCACGGCTTTTAACGCCGCACCGCTGTGCCGGTAGAAGTGGGGGGTGTTAGGTTTATTTTGGTTACGATATTACGAAATTTCTTGATTCGGTCGCCGTTCAAAGTCCGCGATAAAAGCTATGCAATAGCTTAAAAAGAAAAATTGGTATTTATTAGTGTTACGTACAATAATTCTTTCATTGTGGATGAAAAAAAAAAATATATAATTTTAGGTCAAGAAGTAACACATTTTACCTATTACTACTCGACTGTCTCTACTCCAAACTCGCAAGTCTTCCATATAATGCCTTTCAAAACTTTCTGTCTCAACGCTGGTATCTGAATCATGGACACTGTAGGACCCAGTATTATCAGACTCATCAGTATCTGAGTTCTCAGATTCAAAAGTGTTTAAAGATGTATCCTGAACCAGATTTAAACAAGCTGTGTGGAAGAGTCCAAACATAGAAGTTCAGTTAGTTTCGTTAATGTTGACTCGCTTTCTATTTGTGCATCTTTGTCCATAAGATTAAGGTTGCAGGCAACGTAGATAAGCATTCCTGTTCTCTTCATAGCCAAAAAATTTCTACGTTTAATGTGAATCAACGCATACCAACTAAATGTTCGCACAATCTCGGCTGACGAAGGCGGAAGCGTCAAAATGCTAATTGCTAAATCCTTAATGACCGATTTAGAACAATATCCCTACCGGCAAGTTAGATGATCTATTTTTCTAACAATACTCCATGGTTTTAAAAATGCTTCGGTATGTGCTATGTATTGAGCTAATTCAACTACAATCTCACTCTCTCGGAGACAAAAAATTTCATTATTTACAGTGGTATTGATGAAATGTGTTCCTAAAATGAAATGAGAAATAATACTATTTACATTAGCTCCCATTAGTTTCTGCTTAGATTTTCGTGTTGTAATTTGCAGTTTCTGTACGTACCCTTTCTTACTTTCATTGTGTTCCTTAGATGATAAATGCATTCCTTCAAGTTACCTAAATTTCTGCGGAAAACAAAAAACTTAACATTAATCTAATCTAACCACAAGTGCTTGCCTTTAAGCAATGGATCGAATGAACACATTAACTAAATCAAATACCAAAATGAAACAAGAGAATTTACTACCTTCTCAGCGGCAGCATGATGAATGCACGCAAATGAAGCGCGCTGATTAGCCGGGATCGTGCTGAAAATTCTCGTTCATGCTGAATGTGCTCTCTGGAGGAACGTTCACGTACGATAGATCGTTTGTGCGCCGAAGAACAACAGTAAGGTTTTAAGTCCAAAAGAGTAGGGAAATGATTTTAAACACCCTGATGTACTTGTATCAGACATTCTCTATTCTCTCACTTCTATTGTGCGCTCTATCATTCCGCAACACCTCTACTTTATCTCTATTATTAACGTAGATATAGCGGACTTTCGCATGCTACCGGTTCATTCTGGAGAAAACTTGAACCCGAATCGCTTGAATCATACATAAAACATCTATTAGTATTCAAGTGGCCCTTCGGCAACATCAGCTTGTCCGTCTACGACAAGCTTTCCAGTGTGCCGTTGTATTTTATCAGGGACGTCGTCAAAGTACTTGTATGATGGGCCGGTAGTAGCAATTTTTTTCCAAATGGCTAACAAAAATGTCATAGAACATTATAACTGTAAAAATATTACGCAGTTTTTAGATATAACTCCTCTATAGCTCTTGCCTTCCCGATTCTTCGATTTTCCATTTTAAAGAGATTTAATTGAATATAAATCGACTCTCCAAATCGTAGCTCAAAAACGAAAAATAATAGGTAAACTTGAAAATTTTAACAAAACTCAAGCTCTATAAGGGGACGAAGTTTATTGATTTTGAAAAATTCTAAATAAAATGGGAAAGTTAAGAGAGGTTGAAAATAAAAAAAAGTCTACGGACTATGGTCATAGGTTATAAAAAATTACACATTGCAATAATTAAACATTATATTTTAGAGAAAATAATTAAGATTATTGAAATAAACCTAAAATTACAGAGACGTATACCCATACAGTAATAAAACATCGGGGTGATTAAAGGAGACGAAACCTCCTCAAAATGTAAAATTACTAGAAATAACAGCGCCATGTGTCACTTTCCTACGTGATCACAGGAAAAGTTATTTCCTCCTTACTAAGTAAAAGTGCCACCAGGAGGAAAAGTACATTTTCAAAGGAGATGTCAAAAAATAACCAATTCTTCTATTAAAAAACAAGGCCAAAATTTTCTTTCTGGGCTAATATTATGTCATTCAGCCACTCCTCCTCGGTCGCGATCTATATTATTTTGACCACAAAAACAGCCCTTACTTAAAATTCCGATTCGCTACCACTTCTTCATTGGTTAAAAAAAAAAACAACTTTGAACTTTTCAACTCCCGTCAGTCTGCAGTCTGCGAAACACAACTTCGCGAAGTTGTAAGTTGCGGCCGGGAGTTTTTACTCGGGCGGGATATACAACGAGTTTCGGCTGCTAACGGTGTTTTGCTTATCTAATTACGCATTATATATCTAGAACATGTCTGAGAGCCATCCTAACGGAAGAAGAAGAAAGACAGAAGTTTCGAACAGGAGTTGGGCGGGAAAGAAGTTGTAAGTGTGCTTCCGAGGCGTTAGTCCGTGGTCTTACATACTAAATAAAGGTAGCCGCTTGTGAAATTCAAGGAAAGGTAGGAAGAAACAAGAGATTAAAATTGAAGAAATAAACATGAATTCGTCCCCAAGAACAGATATACAAAAGTAGATGTATGTATGCGTCCCTGTAAAATTGTTTATAATTATTTTTAAAAACGTATTCTTACGTTTTTGTCTGAAGATGATTTGGTCGCCATCCAAGAATAGTACTTAACACGTTGGCTGCCAACTACGAGATAACTCGTAGATTGCGTGCTTTTCTAGGACGCCAACTACGAGTTATCTCGTCCTGTGCTAACTGCCATTTTTGTGCAGCTACGATTAAACTCGAAATATATCATTGCTAATATCGATAGATGGCTTCTGGAAAAAGAACAAACGAACAAAAAATAGAATTATAAAAATTAGTTCAAATTCAAGAAATAAAATAATATTTTGTTTGTGGAACTTCTAAAAATAACCTTCCACACAAAGGCTTTACAGGGTGGACAGAAATAACGCGTTTCTCGGCGTTTTTTTGCTTGGGTACACATACGTTATGGTATGTCAGACGCTGTTTTTTTCAGTAGGTGGTAGACTCTTTAAATAATGGAGCTTTTGCAATTTAATTATTTTTGAAACTGGTTGAATCTCTTCTCCAATCGCTACTGTCGTTCTATCCTTGACAAAAATCCCGTCAAATTCTGAATCACTTTAATTTGCGTAGTACTCAATTTCATTTTGAGTCAGTGGTCTTTTCTTATCCATATTGGGTTCTTGATAATTTAATTATAACAATAATTATAATTATATAACAAAATACTCAAGAAAGACGTAAATGTGATGCACTCGACAATTTCTTAGATACTACTGACGAATATGGATGTGTATCTATAATTCAGCTTTAGAGAAGCGACAGGTCGAAGCGCGTCTGCGTGCGTCATGTACAAGGTTTTTCCTTATAGATAACAAACGCGAACCAATTGGATTGGACAAAGGAAGATTGCGTTTCACACTCGTACACTCTTGGCTCAACTAGTCACCATCATAGGGGTCCAGTTGAGCACTCACTGCGCAGCGTACCAACAAGACAACAACAAAACGCGAAAGTATGAAAGCGAATGAATGCATTAGAGTTGAAGGCTCTAAGGAAGCTCTAATTAAATGACGATTTTACTACAACCTGCATTGACTACTCGACGGTATGGGGTGCTAATCAATTGCTATGATGCAGCGGAGAAAAGGAATGGGAGTCGAAGGTAGGGTTAAGTCTGATCCAGTTCAGGATGGGAATTTACTTAACTCAGGCCTGTATAAATTGTGTGTGAACATTGGGGTGTCAGTCTCCGCACTCTGCAGGGGGTGCGATCACGATAAGACTATAGAACACTATCTACGACTGTCCGATACTCTCATAAAAGAGGCTGGCAACGAGCTTTGAGTATCTTCATCGAATCATCAGGATGCACAATAGACCCTAGTGGGGTATCAGGATGCACAATGGACCCTAGTGGGGTCCAAGCGATATGGGGGCAATCTACCCTCCCTCGTATTACAGATACAGATAGTAGTAGCCGCAAACTTAGAAAATAATTTTTTCAAGAAAGGAAACTTGCTTTTTTATAAAATATTTCGATTAGACAGCCTGCGACGGTGTCTAAAACGTTTAAATTTAAGTTTAATCAATCTTTATTTTTTTAAATTAAAAAGAACACAAAAATAGGCCTTTTCAGTGCATATTTTTTTAGCAGGGTTCTACTAGTGACCAAGTAACGTTTTCCAGAAAATCAAGTTTTATTTGTGTCTTATATAGTAATAAACAATAACAATTATTTTGTGAAATTACATTTTTTCCTATTCACGGTATACTAGTTATTTATAGGATATAAATTAAATTAAAGAATACAAAGTATGTTAATTTATACCAAAAACATATTGAAGGGAAATTTATTCATTTTATTATATAATATTTCCAATGTTTTTTTGTATTAAATAGCTTTGTATAGATAAATTAGTATTCGCATATTTATCAGCTTTTTTACATAAATTTAATATATTGCACGACCTATCTTGGTCACTTTTAACAGTATTTTGAAGTCGATCTGTTTGAAAACCGAGCCTAACAAATTTAAACAATTCCTAAACATCTTTACAAGATTCTAAAACACACTGCATGTAAAACAATTTAAATTTTTATTCTTCTATAACCGAATAGTTCTATAATTAAACTTATGATTATCCTGCTTATTACCAAAATCTTAAAAAAAGCTTCAAAAGTGGTTTTATAACGTTGTTATATGCTCTTACGGACTCTAACGAAGGTCTAAGTAGTTGTTTTAAAAGTACTCCTAAGAACCTTTATATAATTTGTTAGAGCTGATTTATAGCTGCCAAATGCTTATCTTTGATAAATTTTGAAATAGTAGCTAAGATATAATATAATCCAGTATTTTTATGCCACTGACTTAGTATTGAAAATTTTACAACAGGCATTTTTCTTTTTCAAATCCTTTTTTTATAAGAAATTATTCTAAATTATTTACTTTTGTTAAAAAAAGAGCACTATCTACTTAAAAACATGTAAACGTGTAAACATGTAAATATTAAGTGGCGTAAAAATAGGGAAGACATTTTAGCTATTACAGTTCTGGAATGTCACTGACAGTGCCCACTGAAACAAAACAAAAATAGTACAGGGTGGAGTCTATCTTTAGAGTGACCCATTAATGTCAAAAGGTCCAATATATCCAATACTATTGGAGGTGTAGAGGGTTTAATACCGATGTTTATTTTGGTATCCCCTACTACAAGTTTCTCAGTATTTACTGTATTAGAATAAAAATTTACAGAATGATAGGCACCATTAAACTTATTTTAAAATTTAAAATTATTTTCGAATATACAAAAATTTCAATAACGTCAGTCTGGAACAAACTAATTTACGGCGCACTTTTGTTTTACATTTTTTGCAGTAAAAATTTTCGATGTTAGTAATTTTTTTTAATTTGATACCACCATTCAAAATTACCCTAATTATACTTTAATCATTTCCTATGCCTAAAGCTAATAGTGTTTGGAGATTTTAAAATTTTAATGGCAAAAAAGATCATTCAGAAAATGACTTAGTTTTAACTGGCCACTGTTTCGCAGTGTATTAGACCCTATACCCACAAAATATTTCTTTTATTCGCGGCTACTGGATACCCCTTCTTGAGAGGCTGTTTAGAGCAAGCCTGGCGTGGAGTTATATCCCGCTAGGGTGGACGGGGACGAAAGTTGTGTATATATACACAAGGCTGTTAGACTAGATACCTCCCTGCCAAACTCTTATCGTTCAATCTGCCTAGCATCATTCTTTCTTTAAAAAAAACTAGAGATAATTATAGATAGGCTTACTAGAGAGGGAAGCCTTCGAGCAAGTCCGTTAAACTCCTCCCAATATGCCTACCAAGCGGGCACATCGACAGGTCATGACCTGTACAATCTAGTAGACACAATCAGTCATTCCCTGAAACACGAAGAGATTGCGCTGGGTCCTAGACAAAGAGGTCGCTTCTATTAAAAGAAGAGGAATCGACAAACTGACCTGTAATTGGATTAAAAGCATGCTGGCAAACATCATTTCACGAGCTGGGAGAGATTGTCACTTTCAGGCCTGCTAAGGCGGCGTACTTTCGCCCCTACTGTGGACCATTCTTGTGGAAAACCTATTGGACGATCCTCTCGACAGGGGGTGGATTTACAATGTTAAATGTATGATCTGGTTATCATAATTAGGGGGAAGTACGAAGAGGTGATCTCCATCCTTCAACTGTCTGTTAATCCCCGTAAAACTGCTATTGTCAAACTGAAATATCTGGGGTTTATCCTAGATAAGAAATTTACCTGGAACCCCCAATTGGATGAAACCATCAATGAAACCATCTGGACCCTCAGAAGGACATGCGGCAAAACTTTGAGGATAAACTGAACTACTGGATTTACCAGTGATTAAACTCATGAATACGTACGACAGCTCCGTCGTCTGATGAGACAAGGGAAATCAATGAAAGGCTAGAGCAAATCTGGCTGGAATCCAGCAGCTTGAGTGCTTCGCCATCACTGGGGCAATATCAACAACACCGACGGGACCCATGGAGACCATATTGAACCTAACCTCTCTTCACATTTTACTGAAAAGGGAGACCAAGATGGTCTCCTACAAACTCCAGAAGGTGGGTAGTCAATGCAACGAAGAACTTAATAACCACCACAACCTCAGCAGATAGCATCTTCATTTCAGAGAGAGACGTATGGATCAGGGGGATAAAAACCTCTCGCAGACGGACTATGCGTTGTACACGAACGGCTCCAAAACTGAAAAAGGAGTAGGAGTGGGAGTTTTCGGCCAGAAGCCAAGAGTTGCCATATCTATAAAGCTAGTCTTTTTTACCACAATCTTCCAAGCAAAAATGATATAGAAATGGAAGCGTGAGAGTAGATTTATTTTCTCCTCGCAAACAAGACTATAAAGAGTGTCTCGGTACCCAGCACAAAGTTACTTTGATCTGGGTTCCGAGACAGCGATGTGAAGGGCAATGAAAAAGCCGACGACTCGCTAATATGCAGAGCACATCTTATGTACTTGCCCCGCTTTGGAAATAACCAGGTTCCAGATCTTCGGATCCTATTTTACCATGGCCTTCATCAAAAGGTGTGGCAAGTACGGTATGAGATGAGATATGAGCAATAATAACCCACGTGGGTCGCAGTAGAAGGCGATGAGATCATCCCACTCATTTTCAACCCAACTTGACCTACTCATGACTAAAATTTATATTGAAAAATTGAAGAAAACATTTTTGAATGTTGACAGGCCAATATTATTATGGAACGTACTTGTTTACTTATTTATGTTATTAGTGTACCATGCATATACTGCTGTATCATCTAGGAACAGTTATAAACATCGAATTTTCAGGAAAACAAGAAACATGAAAGAAAGCCAAGAAATTTATTTATTTTTTCTCACATTTTGGATTGCCAAAATTAGTTTACCTTTATCTAAACAGACGAGGCAAAAATAAAAACTTTTAATTTTATCATTTGTTTTGTACTTAATATAATTTAAAAACGTGTGTAGTAATTTTAACTCCCACATTCAACTTAAATCTTGCTCACGGACTAAAAAAAAAAGAAACCCGGGAGTTCGTAGTTGAAATTAGCCGTAAGTCAACTCGGGCAGTGTTGTTGTGTTCTGTAATTCGTATTTATATACCCGCTCCGAAGTGCCGAAATACTTTGCATAAGTACTGTCTCTCTGTTTTGTTTCTTCGCGGTATTTACGATGGCCCGCCGCCGCGGCGCTCATGCATTAGCCCTCGAAAAGTTGTCGGTTTGTTCGTTGCGATGCTAAGAACGCCAAATTGGATTTTACAAAAGAAAACAGGTTTAAGGAAATCGTTAATGGTTTGTACAACAAGAGGAAAAATGCTGACGGCTCGTTCGTGTGTAAAGGGCGGTCGGAAAATCCAAACGAACCTCTAGAGGTGATAAGCTCGAAGAAAATTGGCCATTAGAGAGTGAATAAAACTGACAGTAGCTTATTTTTTAGGGTCAATCTGATTTTGAACGGGTTAATGGCTTCGCATGTCATCGATGACAGATGTGGGTTTCATCTGGACGTGGGATAACAAGAACACCCTAATGATTAACATGATTATTTTCATCGAACTTTTGAGTACTAAGACTCGAGCTAGAATTTACTAAATAAAATATTGGCAGAATTAAATGAAATAGGTCTAAAAATATTAATAATCATCATTATTTTGTATACAAAAAATATAAAAACTTAATAATACAATACAATTTTGCGAGTGTTTTTCTTTTATCGGTTATAGTGGGTAAAAAGTTTCGTGCAGATTAAACTACAGTTAATTGAAAACTCCAGAGAGTTAGCATTATTGCGAGTAGAAAACGAATAAAATCAACGTTGCCAGTTTAAACGGCCTGGCTGCGTGGTTATATCTCTCGTTTTGAAGCACAATTTACTTGCGACTGTCAACGTAAATTTTATTTTCCTGTCATAGATTTTGACAGCCTGATTTTGACAATTTTAATATATTGGGTGTTACAATTTTAGTCTCATTCATTTCATATCTTAAATTTTTTATTACTTTTAATACTGATTCTGATTGTTCTAGATATATGAAGTGCCAGAATTAAAGAACTTCTGCAATCATTACCATACAATATTATTGAGAAACAAAGAGTAATTTCTACCTTTGATGAAGCTTATTGTGTTTTCTTTTTGCCATAAATTGTATTTGGTCAAATGATTCTTAAGGTAACAATTTTTTTCTTTCCATTTTACACTTTATTATGATGTTTATTTTAATTATATTTAATTAATATCTAATTCAGAGCTATAGCTTAAATTTTATTAACTTCTAGGTACTAACTTATTACCTCCCACCGTACTCATTAAATCACGAATCAGAAATAGTTATTATCCCGCCTGAGGTAGATACGCAAATGGATGAAGAAGACGTCGATGACAATGATACGGGAATTGTCACTTTTCCCAGAGATGTTCCTGTGAGAAAAGGAGCTTAAAGGAAACTGGACCAAACTTTACACAGATATAAGTATGAATAAAAACAGTACTGGCTACGAGGAGAGGCTGAAAAATGTTATTGAAGATGAGAAAGATATTAGCCCCGTTGAAACTTTCGAAAAATTTTTTGATGATAAGCTACTAAAATTGATTGTTGAGCAAACAAATCTTTATGCTTCACAAAAAAATAATCACAACTTATCAGTAAGCGAGTCAGACTTAAAAATGTTTGTGAGAATTCTACTTCTTTCTGGCTACCATAGATTACCCCGTGAGCCCATGTATTGGAGCGTTGACGAAGATGTTTACACTTTGCTGATACTAAGCTCGATACCTCCGATAAAATGTATAAATTGCGCCCTCTAATGAACATGCTCAATACTAGTTTTCGCCAGTGGGGGATTTTCCACCAAAACCTTTCAATTGATGAAGCAATAGTGAAATATTTTGGACACCACTCTGGGAAACAATTTATAAAAGGTAAACCGGAGCTAAGCAAAAGAATGACAATACAGATATAAGTTTACCACTGGGCTTCAAAATCGATATGAACTTTAGGGCAACTGGCACTGAACGTGAAAATCGGACTAAAAAATGTCCTTTATCATCAGTTAATGAAATGTAAAAAATGGAACGTGGTACTTTTCAACAAGTTTACGAAGAGAAATACAAGTTATTATTTGTACGCTGGAAGGACAATAACATTGTATCTATGGTAACAAATCATGATACTATAGAGCACATTTAGGAAAAGTTAAAAGTTGGTCTTCGGCTGAAAAACAAAAAATTAATATGGCTCAGCCCTACTTGTTTGCTAGCTACAATACTTCCATGGGTGGAGTTGACCTGCTAGATCAAGCAGTGAATAATTATAGAATATCTATCCGTGGGAAAAAATAAATGTCGCAGTCGTAAATGCATGGCGAGTTCATCTATTGGCTCACAATAATAAAATGGACTTACTAAGTTTTGTCAGGAATGTTGCTCGTCACTACATCAAAGTTTTTGGGAAAGCAAATTTTCAAAAAGGCGATGGTGTGGGTCATTTTCCAAAAAAAACTTGAGAAGCTACTAAGGTACCGACAATGTCATTTACGAGCGAGATGGTGTTGTCTAAAGTGTAATGTTACCTTATGTATTGAACGCGATTGTTTCATTTCTTTTCATATAAAAGATTAATTATCTATCAAATTTGTAAACATAAAAATATAAAAACTTTTTGTACTAGTAAGAAATTTAATTTTTTTTTCACACTTCTTCCCATTGTACTCATTTGAGTACACCCCTTTTTTCAAAAAATAAAAAAATATATAGAAGATGTAAAAATCTATATGTTATAACTATAGCCAAAATTCGCCAAATGGTGCAAAAAAAAGTAATAAAAACGGGAAAAAAATGTCGTCGGAGATAATGGGTTGAGACTATTTCTTATGAGTCCTTATGTTCCTACTACAAAATTATCTTTTTCTACACCCGTATTATAATAATGCACTTATATGCCCATAATCCGTTTCATAATGATACCCATTATGATACAGATTTTTAATCAATAGAAACCTACAATTTTTCAATCAAGCATGATGTTTGACGTTTGTCCTAAATTCCTATGTAATTGTTTTAGTTGTCAAAACGTATTCAATTTTCGTAGATAGCTAAACTTCGATAATTATAATATTAAAATGTCTGATATCAGCGATATAGAACACTCCTCCACACATATAGGAGAAAGGAGAAAATGCAGTACAAAATATTTTGCCCCAAAAATCTGTGGTAATACCAGTACCCAAGGTAATACCATTAATTACAATTTTGTAGAATTTTTTATAGAAATACGAGTAATTACTGTTATTGTGTTCAATACCAATATAAATAGAATATTTATAGGTCTTGATTATTTATCGGGTGTAGAAAAAATAGCGTATGCAACTCTCATGTAATGGTTATTAAAACACTCGCATAAACCATACGAAACTCGCCTTTGGCTCGTTTCGTATCCCGGTTAATGCTCGTGTATTAATAACCATCATTACATGATCGTTGCATAATATACTATTTCTATAGCTCTTGTTAATTGTTTTTAATTAAATATTAAGTTGTATTCCATAATATATTTAGGCTTAATGCATGTTTGGAATAAATAAATAAATAAAATCAAAACTCACCATAGAATCTCTGACCGCCACCAGCTTATCACCAACGAGCAACCTGCCGTCAACTTGAGCGGCGCCACCGTCCATGACTTTGGTGACGTAGATGCCGTTATCGCCGGGGATGTGTTGGTTGCCTATACCCCCGGCGATGCTGAATCCGAGACCTTTGTTGCCCTTTACCAACTCGATCTCCATGAGGCGCATGTTGCGAGGTTGCCGTCTCCTTCGTACGCACTGAAATAACAAACATTTTATATTATGTGATATATTTTAAGTAAAGATCAGAAGAAAAGTAATACATTTTATTCCGCACCTATTTGTTTTGAACTGCTTCAAAATTATTTACTTTTCAGAATTACTTCAATTTTATAAAATAGAGTAGTTAAAAAAAAAATGGCGTAAATGATAAAACATAATATGTCGTGAAACCTTCCACTTTTGTGTTTAAAAAATATTTCCCATTACTTTGAAATTAGTATACACGTTTTTATCTGCACCCCCTGTAATTTGTAGGCGATATTAGTCCATTGAACGGATATAAACAAGACATTTCTATAGCTCACTCCTCATATTTAAGATCAATTGAAAATAATATTAAAAATGATCCAAAACAATTCTGGTCATACTTAAATTCTAAAAATTCTTCCTATTCCATACCCACTACTGTTGAATATAATAATGACTGTATAGAAGATCCACAGGCAATTGTTGAAGCTTTTGCAGATCACTTTTCAAGCAATTTCTCCAAGCCAACTCAAATAAATCACTTTATTAACGAATCTACCATTAATTTACCTTTGCTTCACTTTAATTCTGTATCTCAAGATGATGTTATTAGAGTCCTAAAAAAGCTTAAGCCCAATATGTCAAATGCGTCTTGTCAGAGACTGGGCACTAATTTTGGCCACTCCGTTGAAACATATTTTTGATTTCATTTTGAAAACATGTATTTTCCCTACTGCCTGGAAAATTTCCAGAATTACTACGGTACATAAAAAAGGTAGCAAAAATGATGTTTGTAATTATCGGCCCATAACCATTCTTTGAAATTTTGCTAAAGTATTCGAAATAATTACTCATGATCGTATTTCCAATCATGTTTCCCGTCTTATATCTTGTGACCAACATGGATTCATGAGAAATAGATTTACAGTAGTTACAAATCTTGTATGTTCGACGCAATTCATTTCTGAAGGAAAAGTCAAGTTGCTCCACAAGTTAAGTTCCATTGGTTTATGCGATCAAATCATTTAATTAATTGCCTCGTATTTGTTGGGTAGGTATCATTATGCTCAATGTCGTGGTTACAGGTTAAAAAACTTCGAACAAACATCAGGAGTTCCGCAAGGATCAATTTTAGGTCCCCTTTTATTTATAATTTTTATAAATGAGACAGTCGCTAATATCGATCATATTAAAGTTTTAATGTATGCCGACGACTTAAATTATTGCTTGAAATCAATTATGTTAACCACTGCTTACGACTTCAAAAGTTTGTCCGACATTGCGAAATGGTGTCTCGATAATTCAATCCCTCTAAATCCTGAAAAATGTTTTTATTATTATTATTATTTATTATTATTATTACAGAGGACGGTGTCCTATTATGTCCAGTAAAAAAAGTAGCAAATTAATTATCCTAAAAACTATTAAATCAAGAAAAGATTTTAAAATAAATCTAAAGACTAAATACAAGTATAGTTCCAAAATTAAATCCGAAAATGAGCTACATGCAAATGTAAGTTCGAACATTGTTCAGGTGGTAAATCCAAAAATGTATCATAATTATGAATTGTGAAAAATATGCTTGTCTATATTGTTTTTTTAAATATCGACACTTTGGGAATCTATAATTTCTTGAGGCAGGTTGTTCCAGACTTCGAAGATTCTGTTACTCAGAAAATGTTGTCTCGTTCTTGTTTTGAAGTTTTCTTTCTGTAGTTTTAGCGAATGTCCACGAAGTCTGGAGTCAGTATTTAGAAGAAAATCTTGATTGTTCCGTAATGTCCTTTAATAAAAAAGTAACATTTTTAGATTTATCAAAGTATACAAGGTAACCATAAAACCCTTTTTTAAGACACTGATAAATAGAGCTAAGAATATATGCAAAACGCCATATTTTGCATATGTTGCATATATATACAATTTTTGATTTTGAATGCATATATTGGACCAAAATAATATTTTGTGAAATGCCTTTACAGGTCGATTTTCTAAAATTTTGAAGGATTAACTTTTCCCTGTAATAAATTACGGTTAATGGTGTAGGTACTTGAGAGGATTAAATTATAAACACCTTCCTTAAACCAACAAATTTTGCTAAATATCCTGTGAGGTAGTTGTATTAATATCTTCAAATTTCTAAATGACTCAGTTTACTTTCAACTTCATTTCAGTCTTTATTGTTGTGTTGTGTTAACCAGTGGGAAAAATGGCAAAATTAATTGAGTCGTGGGTAAAATCTTATTCAGATTTTGTTGTAGAAGGTGATAACCAGGTGTTTTGTAAAACATGTTCTACAATTGTAAGTACTTTTTTATTTTATATTTTATTTTGACCTTTCACAATGGTAAATCAAACGACAGTAAAATATTATTTCAACTCACAGTTAAAAAAAAAGTAGGGCAATTTTACAACGTACGCATTTATTTAATTTAATTAAAACTTCAACATCTACAGGAATTTATTTGTTTTAGATTCCATGTAAAAAAAAGTTTCAAATCGACCAACACGCGAAAACACCCTCACATATAGCAAAGCAGAAATCTAAAGACACTCGCAGACAGAACAAGCTATTTTTAATGAAGATTTATGCAAAGCTTTAGTGACTTCGAATATCCCTTTAATACGATTAAATAATCCAAATCTCCGATCATTTTTGCAAAAATACTGTAAATTTAATATTCCAGAGCAAAGTATATTACGCAAACGTGGTGTTGACAGTTTGTACATTGAGACTCGTGAAAAAATTCGTGAGATTACCGTTGGAAACCATTTCTACATTATTGTGGATGAAACAACAGACTCTTGTGGTCGATATATAGCCCATTTAATGATAGGTTCATTACGATAAATGCAAATTGGTCCATATCTAATCGCTTCAAAGCAAATAGATAAAACAAATAACTTGACAATAACTCGTTTTATCCAGACAGAATTGTCTTCCTTTTTTCTTCCGGAAGCCGTTCCAACAGAAAAATGTTTATTGCTGTTATCCGATGCTGCCCCATACATGGTAAAAGCCGCACAAAATTTAAAAATTTTATATGAAAACTTAATCCATGTTACATGTTTGGCTCATGGCCTTAGCAGAGTTGCAGAAGAAATTAGGTCTAACTTTCCTTTAATAAATAATTTAATTAGTAATGTAAAAAAATATTTCTTAAAGCTCCTCTAAGAACTCAATTGTACAAAGAAAAATTTCCTGAATTGCAGATGCCACCGGAACCTGTGATTACTCGGTGGGGTACCTGGCTTAAAGCTGCCTTTTTTTACGCAGATAATTATGAAAAAATTAAAGGCAATCATATTTGATTTTGATGATTCATCTAAGGGAATATCTAATACAAAGAAGTTGTTTCAAAATCACATATTACCAAAGCAATTAGTGTTTTTAAAAAATTATGCATTTGTACCCAAAATTATATTAGATTTAGAACAAAAAAATTTACCTTTGGTGACTTCCGTAAATTTAATTAAGACGTTTGAATCAGAGTGTAAAAATGTCCAGGGCGATATTGGAAAGACGATTTTTCATAAATTTTCAAATGTAATTTTAAAAAATGAAGGATTTATTGTTTTAAGAAACCTTGCTAATATTTATTCTGGTAACTTTGAAGATATTAATACTATTCATCCAGATATTTCAGGAAAATTTAAGTTTGCACCTATTACTTCTGTAGGTGTCGAAAGGAGTTTTTCTTTGTACAAGTACATACTTACTGATAGGAGACAATCATTTAATACAGATAATTTAGAAAAACATCTAATTGTTCATTAGTTAATAATTAAATAACTATTAAGTATTATGTTAGGTATTGTAAAATAAAACAAATAATAAATATTAATAAACTATTTCGATCAAATAACAAATTACTCTTATTGCATATGCTCTGCATATTTTTCAATTTTTTACGCATATATTGAAGTATTTTGCGGTATATATATGCGCATATTTAACTACTTTTTGGATGCATATATTCCTAGGTCTACTGATAAAACTTTTGAATCCGCGAGGTAGTCTTAGGGTTGCTATAAATCTGCTTTAAGAGTAAAAGAAAGAATCCTGTAACGGTTCTTAGGAGTATTTTTAAAACAATATCTTAAAACTAATTAGACTTAAGACAAAGTTCGTAAGAGTATATTAAGAATTTTATTAAACCATTTTTAAATCTTTTTTAAGATTATGATAATAAGTGGAATAGGTACAAAAACTTTACAAAACTAATCAGTTTTAATGTTGTCATTGGTACACTGTTGTCATTGACACACTATCACTGTCTTTGGTACACAAAATACGTCATTACTAAAATCGAAAGATTTTAGAATTATTTGAACTTTGACCATAATTTATTTGAATATCCTGTAGCTACAGGTCTGGTAGACAGGTACTATTTTACATGATATGTGGTTAAACATTGTGTTCTATCTGTACCTAAAAACGGGCATAGGCTTATAAAACTAATAAAGCAAAAAAAAACTTTTTAGGACTTTCTAGTTTTAAAAAGCTCCTGCTACACTTTTTAAAGCGTTTCATAAAACAATAGTAAAAACGACGGGCATAACCTAACCTCACTCTTGAGCTTCTTATTTACTCTACGAACAAGTCATTCAAAATATAAAAATTAGTAATAATATATTAACCATTTTTCTCTTTCACTGATCATTTTCAGAATATTAGGAGCCTAGTAATGTTTTGATATTTGGAACACAATGAACTTATTAAACACAGGAGAAGGAGAAACATATATTTTTTTCATTCTCTATGGAAATAACCACTTTTCTTTATTTTGAACAATATATCTTTCAACGTCAACATAATGTGATTGGGTTGAAAAGCTCTAAAACAAACTTTAGTTCTTATTAAAACTAATAGTTTTAAAAGAGCCCTATGGTTTACTAGTTATGTTGTAAAATTGTAGAAAATGTACCTAAAATGTTCTGAGATCAATTTAATTTAAAGTTATAATCCTAAAACACTTTTTAAAACTAAGTTTTAAAATCTACTTAAGATAACTGCTAAAAAGTATGCCTCTTTAACACCAAACACACCTTAGGAGTATCTTAAAACTAAATAGTTCTAAAATTACTTATTAATTAACCTTTACAGGACAGTGATAAAGCATAGTTTACTTTAGGATAAACTAGTTTTCTTAAACAGATTTAAAGGAATCTATAAAACCAAGTAATAAGATCAATTTATCCTGCAGTCCTATTAGCAAAAAAAAACTGTAATAAAATAATTGTTAATTTTAATTTAATTAATAGTATTAATAGCTAATTTTTATCGTAATAAAACATAAATAAAACTTTATCATCTTAAAAATGTTACTTGGGTACTGTTCTGTTGTTTTCAATCCCGTGCATAACATTTATACTGACTTACTTAAAAAAATTCAAAGAAAATTCATGAAATCGGCTTCCTACATTTTAGATGGATCCCCTTCAAGGGGATATCCCCATGATTTACTTATATCTAGATTTAATATTTCAGAGCTCGTGATACGCAGAAATTTCCAACAGGTACTCATACTTTATAATCTTTTAAATGGCTCCAGTCGACAGTATTAAGTTGTTAAATTACGTTAATCTAAAAAACCCACGTGCTTGTTTAAGAGTTTACTTGAGTTTCTACATGCCAGCTTCTATAGAACTAATGTTTTGAACTCATCTCCAATGTACCAATCTATTCAAAAATATGAAATTTAAGACAGCTTGGATATTTTTGCATGTAACAAATATATGATTAAAAATGTTATTTATTAATAAATTTTATTTAGTCGGTCGTAAAAAAAATATACTATACAACTTAATTGTTCGTATCGAACCCAGATGATTAAGTACTCCACCTACGGCGTTGTGATAGATTAGACAATGCTTTGTTTGCGAACATTTCTGAATTCTGCTTCCAATTTATATTCATTTACTCATATTCATAACATCGTATATTTATTTCTTTTGATAAATTACCATTGTCTAATATTCTGAATCCAACCCTGCAATATACCACGTCAACTTTGATCCTTTTAAAAGGATTTGATACTAAACAAACTTTTACGAATATCGCCGCCCCGTTTATATAACAAATGAGGTTTACATGATGACATCAGCGACGAAGATACGAAACGCTTGAATTTCCTTTCAGTTTTCTCCTTCTATCATATTATATTAAAAAGAACACATTAATAATTCCGAATTGAACTGGTTGGCAATTTACATATGGCCAGCGGCTCGACGCGTCCATAAAAGAAAAACGACACCGACCGACGGCATACTTTTTGGACACTTTTAATCTCTTTAGGAAATCTTCCGTATCAACTTTCGACATAAATCTGCCCCATTACTTTCGGCAGCAGCGAAAATATTCAAAGAGTAGAGAAAGAAATGTACGTACGTGTCTGAGGATTCTTTTTGTTCCCCTTCAAGAAACTTTGTTAGATGCTATCTGTCTGGTATATCATTATTTTAGTCCGGGTCAAAGAGGTTTATTGTTATGATATACTAATTCAATTAAGGATCAAATTTTATGAAGCTGTAGCTAAAGTTGTACAAGACTATCTTCAATGTTATATTATTAGATTCTTTAAGTTTTCCTCCTCTGAAGTGGCGGCACACGATTAGAATATTGTCTTCTATGTCATATATTTACATTCTATGAAGCTGCAGCCTTTAAGTTTTTCTTTATTTAGTGTTTTCTCTGTATACTCGCCGAACACAAATCTTCTAATAAATGAGAGCGTCGAGCAATCGTAAAGGATATGCTCGATGGTCTCATCTTCTTGTTCCCATCCTCTGTAGAGTGCGGATTCTGACAGCCCCATGACATGGAGATGCTTACGTACTTGGCAATGACCAGTCAGAATGCCTGTGACTAGGCGCAGATTTTGTCTAATCAAGTATTTGTTTGATGCAGTGTTGTCAGGATAACTTAAAAGCTCTCTGGCAACTCTGCAGTTTCTTGTTTCATCCCATCTTTCCTTGAATTTCACAAGGGAATGTTCTTTAATTAGGTTTGTCACTATCGATTTTGTCAGGCCCATAGAAGGGCCAGGTCCACAAAGTATTTGGTTGGCTGCTTTCTTGGCTAGTGAATCAGCAAGACGGTTACCTTTCGATGTGGCGTGACCTTTGATCAATCTTAAGGTGACCACATTGTTGATGGATACTTCGGCCAAAGCTTCGTGACATTCTAGTACTAATCCTGAGTAAATTCGTGGTCTGTTCAGGGTGAGTAATGCTTGTCTGTTATCTGTATAGATGAGCATGTTCCTTCCAGTGATATTGTTTCTGATGATTTGTTTTGCTGCTCTGTTTGAACTACACTGGCACTATTGCTCATAGTCCATTTTATGTTTAGGTTTAAGAATCTGCAGTATATTCCACATCCTGAGCCTTGGTTTGTTTTAGAACCGTCAGTGTAGATATAGATCGTACCTGCTCTTCTATTTGTTCTTATATAACTTTATATGGCGTATGGAAGATGTATCTCGGTGACATGGAGTCCATGTTCGCTTGAAGCAGTAGGAGCGTATCGAGTGCCTCCTGCCAAAAGCGACGTCTCGTCTTACCAGATCCTTACCAGATCAGGTTATATTCCAACCATACGGAGGCGTGTCATTGTCTTCAGAGTAACCTCCTTGATGTAAATATTAAGGGGAGTGAGACTAAGAATGACTTCCACGGCTCTGGTCGGTGTACTTTTCATAACTCCTGTTATGTTGAGACATGCTGTTCTTGAATTTGTTCTAGTTTATGTATAGCTGTTAATTTTTGGAGTTTTCGGTACCTAGACAACTGCATCGTATGTTAGCATAGGTCTTATGATAGCCGTGCTCTATTTAGTGTTATAGAAATTGAATGATTTTCTTAATTTAAAATTTATATTGTTTGCACTTTTTTAGTTTAGTTTAATGCTGTCACAGTTTGTCGACCTTTTAATTGTACACAGTGTGATAAAACATTTTTAAAATAAAATAATCTCTAATTTATGTTTAATTTTTAAATTCATAGATTTTTATAAAAATAATTTAGCTGCTTTAACGAAAATTCGTGATTGACAACCTTTTAAATATTTTCAGCCGTCTACCGAATTTGAGCTTGTAATCTCTGTTGATTTGATTTCAGAATTCTTTCAAAGTTTCCCATTAAAAAGTCTGACGTCGAGTGAAAATCAAATCTTATAAACGAACGAAGTTAAAGTAAAGTACACTCAAAGCGAGTATTTGAGTATTATCATTTCCACTTTAGGGCGGATTTTTATAATGGAAAAAATATTGTTGTAAAAATCAATCCAATATAGATTAAGAGATTCTCTGCTATTTTATCTTACGAAATGTATAGCGGCTGTGAAAGTACTCCTCCATGTTATTGAAATTATATTATTTTTAGTATACAAAGATATACCAATTTAATTTTTTGTCACTTAATTCATTTTGTTGACGTTATAAAAGTCTTGACAATTTCGTTGATTCGAACATTCCCAGAAATTTTTTGTGACAAAAACAAATTTAATAAGAAAAATAATTGAATATACCTAATACAGAATATTATTGTCTATTTTAATTTAGCTTAATTTTAAAAACGCACGTCTATAGTTTACGGGTTTTGAGACTGATAGCAAAAAATTTTTGGGTATTAACTAAAATAATAACAATTTACCAGTTGAGAAAGTAATTCCATTTGTAGCAAATTCTAGAAAATACGAATATTAGTTTAGAAGATAAAAATCAATCCCATTTCGATTCTCTGTGGCACGTGTACACCGAAAGGGATGGTTGATAGTTAAAAAACAGAGTAGAAAAAAACGATTTCCTCTACTCCTCAAGAATAAATAAATAAATTTTAAATGTACATATTATAGTCTTTAATGTGAGGAATCGTGTTTAGTTTAGTTTCTATAAAGTTTCTGTAAATAGTAAAAACAGCCGTTCCTCGTCCAAGTCAGCACCTTTGAACGTAAACAATTACGCTTATTAAAGATATACTCTAACTACATCTAAAACACACATTCATATGTCACACACACACATTTTTACAACTCGCATGCAACATAGCTTTTATTTAAAACACCATTATTGTACCCAAATGCTCTTGTAATTTAAATATTTTGCATATTAGTCAGGGAATAAAACAGTCACAACGTGCTACACCAAAAATTCACAGTCGTTTTGATAAGTTCTCCCATATTCGTACAAAACGCTAACTGAGCCACCCCTGTTAGTTCATTTGAGGGAATTTGGATCTTTAATTTTTTATTAGACGCCATTTTCCCCACGCCGGGTGTTGCTCTGCTATAAGCAACTGTTTAAGGAGACCTTCGATACTAGGGCTGGTTCATTAAAAGTCATTTGATTCAAATAACTGCATTTATTTTAAGTTCATATAGCCACTGGCCAGATTACCTCTCTGGGCTTGCCATCACTCGGAGCACAGTTAAATACATAATATTATACTAGTGATCACAGTGATCACTATTATTATTATTAACTACTTAAGTACTTCGTTATTTAAATTAAAGGTGGCCAACGGGCCCACCATCCTTCAAGGATGTTTTACATTGGTTTTAATCTTTTCTATATGTTTCCACATAGTAAAAAATAAGTAAGTTGACTTTTCATGACTGTCTACGACAGCGCACACCAAAAAAGTGTCTTGCTTTTTCTGTCGACAAGCGAGAGTTCACGCGCCGGTCTGACTTCCGGCATTTACGACCACCTAAGCTGCGGTGCGGAATGCGCCCGTCACAAGAGTAGAACACTACCTTGCCACAATCGCACTCCGCCCCCCAGACGCTAGATGGTGCTACGGGTATTAAATGAGCTATTCATTGTTCTTTGGGGTCGCACCAGTTGGAAATTGAATCCAGGCCTGTCATTTAAATTCTAACTTTTCAAGTACCGATTAAATTTTTAATTCTCACATTCCTACCATTTGTCGAGATCACCTGATCACCAGATTGTAATGAGTCAAATACCTACCTTACACTTCCGGTTCTTGGCCAAAGCAATAAACTATTGTTAAATAGTGTTATGTTCTATTATTAGCTCATAAAAATTTTCAGTTTTGGCGCGAGACATTTGTATTGCTACGTCACATCATTCAAATTGGGAAAGGGCAGAAGCTAGATATCGCTCTAAAAACAATTAAAATTTGACATGTAATAAGTGTTACCGCGTCTTTTTTTAGAGTAATTTTCTAGAGAACTATTTTTCGAGTGTTTCACTGAAAGTTTATGTCGCCGCGTTTAGCTAATTGATAGACTAGTTGCACGGAAGTTAACTAAACGTACAAAAAGTAGTCCTCCTCCTGTTGAGGAATATAGCGCCTCTCCCCTGACATTAACCCAATAATTTCTTTTTGACTTAGTGAGTGTGGATAGGTACATCCACGCCCGCTTATATTTTTATTTGTCTCCGAAAAGGTTGTTGCAGATTTTTGTTTTATTTAAAATGTGTTATACAACTAGAAGTTCCTCGCACACGGCAGACTTGAGCTTCTCAGCTCAACGCTTACTACGTAAATTTACCAGTGTTTTACTCTAGTTAGTTCCCTATTCATATAACTGAATCCCAATGTACTATTCCAATTTTCAAGGCTCATCAAGCCAACATCGGAGTTCTGTTGGGGAATTTCGAACTACTGATCCTAAGTTTTCTGATTTAAAAAGTAATAAATTAATGCATTTTAATTCAATTTCATGTAACAATTTAAATAAATATTCTTGTTCCGGCACATCCTGATTCATAATCAGTGCTACCCAAAAATGTCTATGTTTATTTCTTAGCTGCAACATCAACTATACTCCCCTTAGTACCTCTGACCTCTTAAATGTGTTCTTAGGTCTTGCATATATGTTGTTTCTTTTTATACGGATCATGTCTTTCTAACACGCAAAGTCTCATAAATAAGGGTGAATCCAGTGGATTTGCCCCCTCCAAAGTTTGTCCCAAATCTAAAAACGAATACTCCATCAGGAAATACTTTACATTTTAGGTAGTTTCTCTTTGATGTCTTTTTTAAACAGAAGACTGTCCTGGATGTAAGGCATCGACAACCATTTGTTTACAATGTTGGTCATGAACTTTCTGGTTCCGTCATTTTAATTAGAATAATTCACTTCGCAAAAAGTATAACCAGAATACAATCATAATATATACATGGTAACAATAACATTTATTTACAACCATATATGTAATGTTGTCATTACTAACGTCATTACTTCCCGCCCTCACTTTCCGCCCTAACGTCCCGCCCTCACTTCCCGCCCTCACTTCCCGCTCTCATTTCATCTATTCTAGATAAATATTTTTTATATTTAAAAAAATAACACATTTTTTTGACAAATTTTATAATACCTATTTAATGGCAAACAATAAAAAACAACAATTAACTAAAATACAACAAACTACTTATATTTATTATTCGCGAATTTAATATCCGGCTTTATCTGACATTTATTTATATTGGTGACAGTTGTTTACCCCGTAATCACAGTAACAATATATTTACTTGATTATTCTGAGAAAACCGCGCGCTTGGTAATTTGTCGTTAAATGTAATATTTTAGGTATGTTCAGAACGAAACAGAGATTTATTAACTTTGATCGAAATATGATGGTTGTAAATAAAATAGTACACAAACCTCGGTAGGAAGTTTCATTCCTGTCTCGAGATCATAGCTAACCTCGACGCTTCGCGTCTCGGTGATCTAACTAATCTCACGACAGGTATGAAACTCTTCCCACCTCGGTGTGTATCATACTATTACAATCTTAATACTATAATTATTCAATCTCTATCAATCATTGTTATTTTTTCTAAGCTTGAAGATAGTCAATGTGTATGGACCGAAACTAGTTGCGTCGACTTTGTTCAATAAAGAAATAAATTTAATTAAGGTAAATTCTTTGTTTTCGCTTTCTATTCCTTTAATTTTCTTAAAACTACATTCGTCCTAGTGAGTATAGGTATAAATAAATTCGATGTGTATTTTAATGATTTCGGATTTATTTCCGTATTTACAAAACTCGATGTTGCGAAAGCATCAGCGTTAGTACTTACTCGTCGAATCTAATTAAACAAATTGAATGACGCTGGTAGGAATTAAAACATTTCCAAATGTAAAAACGTAAAAGCCTTCCGGATAAATAATCCGAATAGGATGCACTAACTTTAATTAGTGCCCCATATTATTATGCATACCCGTAAAAGTGCAAGATGGCGAAGTATTGCTAATAGTTGTAAGGTATGCGGGATTTGTCTCACCGCGTTTAACTGTTCAATTATTGTATATGATATAGAATTATTTAGCTGCTTCTGGATGATGTTTTATGTTTTTGAATTCATTTGAACATCATTTAAAATTGGTGGACCGTGTTATGCCTTACTTGATCAAGCGCTAAATAAGAAATTCTAGTTAACACTACTTTGGTCGTATAAGTTGATGGGTATTCTTTATGATTACATAATAGGTACAAGTAGTCTAGGGTTCTGCTTATTTCTGATTGTTTATTGGGTGAGTTAAAACACCTACATAGATTACCCAAGATGCGTAACCTTGAAACTTTAATATGTATGACATAAGTATTGCCGATTTTAATTATTTTCAAATAAATATATGTTAATTGCCAGGGTTGGAATAAGTAGTAAGTAAATAGTTTAATGCAATAGGTAACACTTGTATGTTAGAAGAATTGTTTACTTTTAAATATGGTGGTATGTGTTATAAAACAAAAATTTCAGAAGAAAAAAAAAAGGTTAAATGCTTTCCTACATAAAAGGCAAATACATCATCGTCAAAGAGTCAAACAATTATTGAAAAATATAATGTACCCAATTTAGTAGGCAAAATAATGGTTTTAAATATAGGGTAAGGCAGATTGAAGAGCGATTTTAAAAAGTCTGTAAAAAAGAAAAAATCAAGTTTTACATATAAATTTATTATTTTGTAAAATAACATAAAAAAGCATTAACGATTTTATTTTTTGAAAATAACTCCGGGGATATGAAGTCCACACATTCTTCCAATCATGATCTGAAATTATTCATTATGTTCCGCAGCATTGCCAGGGGAATTTGGTCCACTTCCTGTCGATTCATTCTTTCAAGGCTTGAATTGTTTGTTGGGGGGTTATCTTGAAACACTTTACTCTTGAAGTAACGAAAAAACTCACGTTAAGAGTTCCTGGTACACGGAGAGGTCATGTGATGTTTCCATTAAGAGAAATCACATGATTTAGAGACAACCCCTTTACAGCGTACGCGCGCTGTTGATAGGTCCACTACTCCATTATTAATAAATGCTAATTAACAGTCGCTCGTTATTCTGCCCCACCCTGTATATTGGAGATTACGCAAAATAAAGGGCTTATTATTATTCCGATTCCGTATTTGCTGTGAAACTAAGTGTTAATGACTAGGTTTGCCTTATAAATCCACTATCAGCTACTTGCTCGAGGATTAAGCATTGAACTTTACAGATTATCATTTTGATATAATCCATAATTGTACTTTAATTATTTGGTAACATCTGTCGTTTCTCAGAGATCCCATTTACGCCTACTTCATTCTGTTGATGTTAGATGTAATTAAATGTTTTAAATACTGTAAGTTAGTACTCTTTGCTGCTATTTTAAAGATTAAGTCAAAAACAGACATGTTGAGGATTTTATGAAGTTTCATCAGATAATCTATCAGACTGGTCAGTTAGAAATGCCATGTCATTTAACATTAATGAGAGTCTCGTAGAAAAAAACAGTAGAAAAGGTCGAAAAGACGATTAATGCCCTTCAAAGCATCTGCAGAAATATAAGATGACCAAATTAAATTGGAAGAGAAACAACGCAGTTCAATCTCTATGAGGCTCTATGTCAACAAATCCCGTAATTCGCTACTTAATAGTCAACGAAAAATACTTTTAAGAGTAGCACACATATATAGGACCGTCTTCACGGTAGTGATACCATTGACCTAATGGTAATGAAGTAAGGAGCAGTATCGTTTCAAGAAAATGTCTGATTGTGCATTGGTCAAACTAAATTGTGCTATTTTTCGCTTGGTGCCAAAGCGAAGGACATCGAAATGTGCAATATTCACATATGATATAAAATTATGCCTCTTTGTCTATTGAGGTGTCATTGTGCATTTTATTTACAAAATGTGCTACTTTTGGCAAGATTGTACACACAGGAACAACACTGGTAACGAGGTACAGGAATGGCAAGGCGAGTAAGCTTGAGATGTCAACTAGAAAACTGCGCAATGGACCAATCGTACCAAGGTGGATCCCTGTGCTACACACCTGACCCCCTTACAGAAAAAATACAGTGGCATTATATTTTATATTTGTCGACATAGTCTCCTTCTACACTAATGCACTTAGTCCATCGGTGCTCTAACATCCCAACAGCCTCCTGAAAAAATTTTGGTCCGACCTCTGCAAACCACCTCCCTACAACTTGCATTAGTTCATTATGGGAAAAAATCCCACGTAAGTTTTCTTCTACTTAGGGGAACAGCCTGTAATTACGGGGGGCGCGAGATCTGCTTGATGTATAGCAGAGCCATTGCAATACAAGATGTGTGGCTGGGAGCATTATCCTGATGGAACAGCACACCGTTCCTTAACTTTCGGCATTTCTATTTAAGAGCGTCTAGGAATTTAGAAATCAATTGTAAGTAATAGGCTCCTGTAATGCTCTGTCTCTTTTGCAAATAGTTAGTCAGGATGATTCCTTGAATATCCCAGAACACAGACAGCGAAACCTTTCTAGCAGACGGCACGACTTTGAATATGCGTAGAGGAGGAGAATTGCAATTTTTTCATTGTTTACTTTGCACTTTGGTATCGGGATCATAGTAGTGCACCCACGAATCGTCAATGGTAACATACTGACTAAGAAAGTTCTCTTTGTTTGCTTGGTATCTTTCCAAAAGTCGCTCACAAAACATCAACTTTCTTTTTTGATCAGGTTAAAATTCGGGGCACCCATCTTGCAATTATCTTTTTATATCTAATTCTTTATTTAGTATGAGGTGCACAATGTCCCTTATGCGTACTCGTCGATCTTGCAGTAGGATATCGTGTACCTTTTTAATGTTTTTGTTTGTTGTTACCGTTATGGAAGGACCACCAGCATGCTAGTTTTCACACGTTGTTATTCCGCATTTAAAATTTCGACACAAGCGTTTGACTATGTCATAAGAAACTGCAGACTCCCAATAAATGCCACAATGTCTTCATGAATTTGAGTTGGCGTGAGTGGAAACAAAACAACAAACTACTTCCTTTCTCATTTCCTAACAGGGCACGGACATTTCGTTTGCTCACGTTCAGAATGGTAAAACTCCCTCCCAGATCACATAATATTCTCTTACCCTCATTGGTAGGCCTAAAGAGAACAAATGATGTCATATGTAAACACGGTTATGAATCCAGATTAACATCACAGAAATTATATGATCCAGTAAAGATATGTGGGAAAAGGTTATCAAGGTAATAAAAGAAATATTTTTTAACTAAGAAAAAGAAGAGACCACCTAACTCGAGAAAGACGATACAAAGAATAATAATTGAGAGGAACCGAACACGCAGTCTGAGGATATACCTCCCTAAGATGGTTCCGGCATATGTGATGTGAAGAGGGGTTAGGTTTAGTCGGCAGGATGCCGTTTGTGGGGTCGATATTGGTTTAAATCATTTTATGATAATTTAAAGTTGGATTGGACACTTCTCTGGCACACGTTCCCAGTTGTCTTCAGAAGATTCTCGTTTCTTAAAAAAGTAATGCTCCTATCTTGTTTGATTATAGTGTACGGTATTTATTATTTATAAATGCGATACAGTTTTGTTTAATATTTAAAGAGTGTTAAGTGAATTCTTGACCAGTAAACGTTTCACTGGACGACCCACGTATTCGCTTGATCTTGCTCCGTGTTACTTCACTGTTATTAATCGTCATTTCTATTACAAAGACCAAAACTTTCAAAAATACTTTTCCTTGAAATTAACATTTTATAATATATAATAAATAATTTCTAAATACAGATACAAACCGTATATTTTCAACTTCTATCAGCCGCAGTATAACTGGCCTGTACACGAAACTTTCTAGATGTTATCTCTTGGATATAATTCTTTTGAACTATGGCTTTGTGCGCAGCTTTCCGCGATTTGCCACAAAGGAAATGAGAGTTTTCAAAAGCTTTTGTTACCGTTAAAGTTAGTTAATCTTTTGATAATTATTTTATGATAAAGGGCTCTCATTTCTGTCAGGATTTGTGCCTCGAAGTCTCTAAGTTTTTTTTACGGTACTCGACAACGCGAGACAAAAAAAAACCGGGAGGGCGTGGTATTATTTATTAGCTTTGTAGAGAATTTGTAATTGATGCAGGACATTTTTTTTTAAAATGGAAAAAAATAACTTAAAAGGATCAAGATTTTTAGATTTTATTAGATTTTCTCGGAGTTTGACGTTTTTAGAGGAGTTAACGCGATTACACTTATCCTTCAATCCTGGATGTTTAAACAGCTCTAGTGAACATTTATGAGTTTTCTTTCATCTATTTCTTATTCATGGAGGGTGTTTCAGATTAAATATATTTTATATGCTAATTTGGTAGGGCAGGACTAGTAGACACTTTATAAAAGTCTTGCGAAAGTGATATGGAAAATTGTATTAGTATTAAATATCCTCAAAAAAGGTTTTATCTGCAAGGCAGTCATCAATTTTCTTGTGTGGCATATCTGTACGGTTTTCAATTTTGGTGTATCCACTAAAGATAAACAAATGTCTTCAGGGAAATAATGGGAAACTGTAGTGTTTGCTTTCACACGTTAAAAAAAAAGTACGAGAAATTTTCCTCCCAATATATTATACGATAATTTCGCGAGAACAAATTAATATCAATTTCAAAGATTGAAGTTTTAAATAAAAATTCCTTTTTTTGAATGTCAGCATGGCAGGAACATTAATTTTTGTTTGTTTTTTACCATAGACATATTATCTAAGATAGTCTTGACTTCATACCGAGATTCTCACTCTCTAATCAATACCATGTTTTGTTCACATCCATTAATCAGACGGTGAAAGGGGAAGGGTTGAGGAAGGAGTCTCTCACTATTGGGAATACATGAATTTGGTTTTTGCGGTATTATTTGAAATTACGTGGAATTAAGATGGAATTACTTCGCATTACAACAGAATTACTTGGCATTACGATGGCAGTATAAGAAATTATGTTGGCATTACGTTAAACGCATGCGCTTCACTTTAATCTTTTAGTATTGGCTTCCTGTAAAGTGCAGTGGATTTAACAGAGTGGTTTTTGTAAAAAAATTATATTACACAAAGCTAGAATATGATTTTTTAAATAAAAAATATCAAAACGTTTCATGGTATCGTTTCCAAATCCTGGTATAATTTATTTGTCTTTTTTGAAAGATATTTGCTTAAAAATAGATAATCAAGCATTCTGAAACAAATTCTAAAACAAATTCATAGCAGTTGAATCCATTATTTGAAATAAGTAATATTTCAAACAAATTTAAAATAATATATTGTGTAAAAGTAACCTATTCCACATGATTTATGAAAGATGTGACATGAGGGAATGCGAATTCAAAAAGTGTGTAATATATTTTCTGTACGAGTAGCACACTATAAGTTTTTTACGATCCCAATGATTTAAACACAAATCGCACAATTTTTTATAATTTGCTTTTGTAATACACATAATATGTAATATGGTCACTTCTATCACTACACATTTTAATAGTTACAAATTTAAAATAATCTGAAGCAAATTAAATATCAAATGTACGTGTACTTAATACAACAATAGCACGGTAATGAATAATGACCGCTAGTAAACTAACTGACCCGAGGGGCGAATCACTCTTTGTAAAAATGTACATGTATTGCCGAATTCACATGATTTCCGCAATCATATGGCGATTTCTAGATGACTGCGGTGATTTTCATGTGACTTCCTACAGATTTCTAGTTACTGCGGTGATTTCCACATGACTTCAATAGATTATTCATGACTGAGCTGATTTATGCATTGACTGCGGCGATTTCCGTACTGATTACGGCGATTTCCGTATAGATTGCCACTATTTTTTCAAAATTGCAGGCATTTCCAAAGGATTTTTACGACAATGTATGGCTTTCTAGGATAAAAATTATAGAGCAACACAAGCAACTTTTATTTAAAGAATTTTCTTCTCCAAGCGTAAATAACATATATTCGTAGTAGAAAAACTCATTATTAAGGTACCAGTTCAGTAGGCGCGTCAGGAGGCAAGAGACCACCGAGGCGACTCTATGGACGACAGATGCATAAATGTTACATTTCGGAAGCTTGGAGACGGATCGCGAGACACTTAGATTATAACCATTCGAGGGAACGATCAGCGTTGCCAGACCTGCTGTTTTTACGTAGATCCACTGTTTTTGTATCTAGCAAATTTTGTTCTTAATTTATTAAGGTTGCCTCATTCTTCAGCAAATGGTTAAAGAATATTTTTTCTAGTAAATTTTCTGCAGTAAAAGCAGCGTAATAAGACATCCACTACTGTAGGTTGGCTCCATAAAAAAAACACCAAGATAATCATTGTTTTTATTTAAAATGTAACAAAGAATTAATAGGGCAACATAAAAAGAATATGCATATGCCAAACACTACGATTTTGAATTACCTGATTTAGACTGATCTAAAAGAAGTAGGTACCTATTATTTTTCATTGTTTTTTTTTTGTTTCCGTAAGTTAAGTATATATTAAGAATGTTATTATTTATTTTTATTCTTTGTTTACCTTCTAATTTGGGTCGAAAAAAAGTTTATTTTTCGTTTCTTATATACTTACTTGTTTTCTTATTTACTACACTGCAAATTTTGATTATTACCCCCTGTATTAAAATCTACTGTTTAGATCTACGGTTTTTTTTCACCCATACTATTCCAAAATCTGGCAACACTGCCTAGATCGAAAGAAATTTTCAACCTAATCACCTTCAAAATGAAGCGATGCTCGAGGACAGTGACCTCGAGTGCGACATGCAGCAAACCTTTGCCCTGAGACAGATTGAGAAGTGTTTCATATAGTTGTATGTATTTTAGATGTGAAGCGACACTTCTCGGTCGCGTCGGCGGTCGTCTGTCCCGTCGGCGGTCATCTGTGGCGCCTACCAAAATGGTACCTTTAGAGGATTAATTAAAGCTTAAGTTTAAAATTTAGTTTTCCTCTTTATCCTTTCACGAGTTATTGAGTATACAGACACATCATCGCAAAAATAGTCAAAACGGATTTAGGTAAACGTAAAAATGCATCAAAAAATCATGATTCCTATACTTTCCTTGTCTGTATACATACAGGAAAGTAAAAAAAGGATTCTGTCAATAAATTAATTACTTTTTAAATAAAATACATTTAAAACCCTAATTAAAACGCGTATGATCCCCTATAATAAAATACAAACAATTTTATGATATATTAAAAAAAATTCTGGTGAAATAGAGACAATTCTGGACCACCTTGGAAGTATCTTCTATCAGATCAGATCAGAAATTTGATGAACTTTATCAAAAATGGCATTTTAAAATTAATAATAATTGTTGGAACGGCACTTTCGATAAACGTAAATGCAATTTGTTTAATTTTACACAAGATGGCTTAGTTGGCCTAGTCAAAGCACAATGGCGAACGGGTGAAATGTCAACTGACTGCGCGCGATTTTTAATGATTGCTAGTGATTGCTCAGCGACTGCGGCAGATTTCGGGGAGACTGCGAGGGAATTCTGAACGACTGCGGCGATTTCTTAGCGATTGCCGCTGATTTTGATGGGACTGCGGCGATTTTCAATGGGATTTCGGACATTTTGTACATGTATTGCGGGAGTGATTCGCCCCTCAAGCTGACCAGACTACGTAGAGATTCATTAAAGAGAGCCAAGCGAAACTTCAGAAAATGTCCCCAGAACCCAAGTGTGTTTCCTGCTCTAGGTAAAGCTAGTAGTTTACTAGAATTTACTTTATTTTAAATTATTTAAACGGATACTGAAATTATTGGTAGTTACTTTAATTTTATTTATGTTTAAAACTGGGTATGTCGCAAAATGAAGAGTTTTCATATATTTTATAGTTTTCATAAAATGTTATTACCTAAGGTTTTATTCAAAGTATACACGGTTTTGGATCTAAGCAACCAAAAGCTGTTCCTAAGGTTATTTGGGGCGCTGAATCCGAATCTGCACTCCGTTCTTTGATATTGGTTCTAATTTTCGAGATATTAAATAAACAAATTTTTTAAAATTTTTGAAAATTAATCTCCATTTTATTCATTAAAAAGTGTTAAATTAGAAATGAAGAGCAGTCGAACTGAGTCTCTTGTACTGTTTGGGATCTGTTTCACGCATTAAAGTCCAACAGTAGTCGCTCATCATGCCCTCGTCCCAAAATTCTTGGTATCGTTTTTAGATTTTCGCCAAATCTTGGTGTAGTCGCTCTCCTTGCTCTCACCCAAGTTTTCAGGAAAAAATTCGAGATGGGAATGCAGAATATGTATTTTGAGAGACATTCGAGCTCCAATTTTGCAATAATTTTGCAACAAACTGTCGATTATCTGCTTGAAATCCGGGGATTTGCGGTTACCGAGAAAGTTGTGAACAACATCTTGAAATGATACCCATGCTGCTGCTTCATTGGGGGTTAAAAATTTTGTAAAGTTTCTATCGGCCATTAATTTTCGAATGTCAGGTCCGACAAATATTCCCTCTTTGATTTTGGCGTACGACAATTTGGGAAATAACTTGGTCAAGTACTCAAAAGCCAGTCTTTCACGGTCGAGCGCTGTGACAAAGTTTTTGATAAGGCCAAGCTTTATGCGGAGAGGTGACAAGAAAATGTTCTGCGGGTTCACAAGTGGTATAGAAGAGACGTTTTGTTTTCCTAATTATACTCTATTTTTAAACTAAGAGGAGCGATTTGAATTTAAGTTGGCAATTCTGTAGACTTCTGATTGGTCAGATTGCAGTCAGTTTCACACATTACTTTTAAGCATGAACATCAGCTAATAATTGATATTGTTGACAGTTCAGACATTTTATAATTTGATATATCATCATTACTTAGTTTTTACTTTATTTCCTAAATAATAGTTTTTCAGTAAGCAATTGTATTGACAATCTATTACTATTAAATCGAGCAATTCCTGAGAAGCCCTATAAGAAAGGGAAGACATTATTTTACATGCTGATTCTGAAGGTTTTGTAGAAAATGCACTATTGGTTTTTGAAGGTAAAAAGATGGGAGATTACCATGAAGAGATGAATTCCAAATTATTTTAGAAAAAACTATATATTTTATTACTGATTTTTTAAAACTAAAATTTGACGAATTTCTAACCAAAATGATTAAAATGTACCTAAATATTCAAGTAAATTTTATTTATTAGAAAAAAATAAAACCATTTACAAAATTGTTATAACATTTAAAACACCATTTATTACTTTAGGGATACTCTTAATTTAGCAAAATGAGTTAACATTACTTTCACAAAAAATATTTTGAAAATACTTAAAATTAATACATAGGTATGCATGAATAGTTCACTTTAAAAAATATATGTTGACATGTAGTGTTATGAAAATGTTGGTTCCAGTTTTCAAAACAAATTCTGACTCATAGGCTTGTAAACTTTTGAATGCCTTTATTTGACCTTTAGCGTATTAACCATGGGTTAACACTAAAGCCATAATATCCACATTACTCATAGGAGAGATACCAGTTAATGTGCGATCCACTTGTCATTCACTGATTAACTTTTACTATTTATACCTTTAAAAAAATATCCTTAAAAATGTAAACAGACCAGATTTTTATATTTTATACTAACCTAGCTACATCTGGATATTCTATTAACAATTTTCTTAAATATTTAATATCCATTTTAAAAAGATCATAGTTATTCTCAAAAAGTCGATTTCAAAAGCAAGAAAAACGTATTTCTGATATTAATCAACAACCATATTGAATTTTATTGGACAGTGACAGTTCGTTTTAGACACACATTTCAGATCACAATAATGTGAAATTTGCGACCGTTGTCTGGGACCAATAAAAAAATGACTTATATGACATTTATTCGTTTCTTAACCCCTCATTGGCAGTTCACCGACTAAGGCCGGTAAAGATAACTATTTGATACATTTTGAACACGACTGTATTTCGAAACACGCTCTTAGTAACAAATCTAGTTACCTTTCCCTGTGTAAATGCGTCTTTTCAATTCGCTCCTCCTAGTTTAAAAACAGAGTACTTGGCCAATCTTTTTTCACATAATGTTGGTCAGTTGCACGGCTATCCCACAGACACAAAAAAAGCAAAATTTGGTAAAACCAGATTGCATCCCCATCAAGAGACCAATAACCTGTTGGAATAGTATATAAATCATTTATTCTTTAAAACTGAATTGAAATTTATTTTCAAACCTTCAAATCGCCACAAATTTTCCATTGATGCTCTTTATATTTTATCTTGGTCAAAATTTTATATATTGTATCGTAGCATTTCTTCGTTTGTACTGCATGAGCAATCGGAATTGATGGTTTTATATTTCCATTGTGTATCAGAGCAGCTTTCAGGCTGTATTTTGAACCATCTATGAACAAACGCCATTCATTTACTTCGTACGGTGTATTCATCGCATCAAACAAACCGTTGATGTCATAGCTTTTTTGAAAAACGGTAAAAGCGCCTCATTTCTGGTTCTATATATGTACAGGGTGAGCGAATTTCTTGGATGGGTTTCAAAATACTGCAAAACAGTGGCAACAGTATTATCAGAATTGACTCTTTTAGCAATTTTTTTTCCCATTCGAGAAGAAAATGTCTTGTTATTTGAACGTAAATTGCGTTCCAATCTTGCAAATATTTTTAAGCTTGGAATAACACATTCGGGGTATCTCTGGGCATATAACTGAACTGCTATTCTAGGGTTCTTTTGAGATTCCCCATAAACTAATAACATGTCGACTTTTTCATTGTGCGTGAACATTTTTCAAAGCCAAATAACAACATAACAATATTTGTCAACCATTAATTTAATTTGACAGATACGTCTTTGCTATTTGTTTCCAAAGGCGACTTGTTTAAATTGTGACTATTCTGAATTTTTGATTATACTTTTTTTTACAAATTTGCTTATAATTTTTAAAGTGAAGGAGATATCAAATTTTTTTCTTCATAAAATTTGTTCAGAAAAATTAGCTCTTTTTAAATTTGTGAAAATATAGGTATCGATGACGTCATTACCTCAGTTTCCAAATATGGACAAATATGCAAATTGGGCTTAAAACGGACCTTACTCTATCCCATTTAAGAACCTCTTTTCAACTTTTTCCTATCTTTTTCCCTTGTCCCATAATGGAGCTGAGACATCGAGTTTCGCTCACCCTGTATAGTGACTTTTGTTTGAGTGTCAAGATATTTCCACTCCTGCATCCGTGATGCGAGCAATTCTGATTTTGTTTCGATAAATTCAAATCACGAACCAAATCACTTTGCGAAACTAAATGTTTTTCATCCATGTTAAAATCGCTTCCACTGTTCGTCGGTGATGAACTACAAGTTTCCATGAAATTTGCACTCGTACCTGGACAAATAAGCAAAGGATCATTGCTCGCACGGGGAACTGGCTTAGACACTGATGATACTTCAGGATATTTATATTTTGCTAGTGTTTTTGCATTTAGACCGACGACATTCATCAAGCAAAAGTAACAATCATTTACATGATTTTTCGGCTCTCTCCATAACATTGGCAATGAAAATGAAAGACATACTTTTTTACCGCGTGACCACTTGTATAATATTGTGCTACAAGCGTTACAAAACAATTTCGGTACCCACGGCTTGTGAGTGTTTGTTACAGAGTTATAAAAATATGCATTTCTGATCACATTAGTAATAACTTTGCCACTTTTTCTGATCATATAACATTTGCAAACATAACAAAAACACTTTGAATCAACTTTACAATTCCGTCTTTTTATTTTCACACGTTTTGGATTCAAAAAAAAACTTTAAAAATACAAATTAAATAATGTTTCTAGCGACGCCAACAGCTGACTGTCATTATGATAGCGCAGTGCTGCCAACATGCGCGAACTCACAAACTAGAACCAATTTTGAAAAACGTAACCCGGATTTCAATTCAACACCTCAAATAACGTCAAGATTTGTTCTCATCTGCTCTGATCCAAAAGTTGACCGGAATTTGTAAACTTGTGATTAAACGGAATTAAATTGAATTATTGCTTAAACAAGAAGGGATGGGTACACAAGAAGATATAGATAAAAGATTTGGCGTTTGATAGGTTCTTCCTAACAACTGGAATTTTCGTCTGAGTAAAATATTTGAAAAATAGGATTGTTCATCAAATACGACAGTGTAAATGGGTTAAAGAATGCCTGTAGAAATTATAAAAGTTTAGTAGGTAGTTTTTGTTGAACAATAGATTTTTAACTTTCCTCCAACGATAGAAATATTTAAAGCTTATTAATGATAAAATAAAATAAAGAGCGTTTTGGAAAAAACAATAATAAAAACATTAATATATATACGCTCTATTCACGTATGTAGTTTTAACACTGCAAAATAATAAACAAAACAAAATAACGCTACAAAATGACGCCCTACGTTGAGATAAGCTTCAAACTGATGCCTACAAACTTTTTGTGTGTTCAACAAGTCGGTTAGTATGATCTATTATTCACATAACGAAAAAAACACACCCCTTAAATTGCACATAATTCATTCTCGCGAACCGCATTTCAGCAACCTTTCCAATCTTCCGGTATTAAGGTTAAGGATATATGTATTTCGGCAATGGCAAAAAACCATTAAACTCACCTGACTATCTTCCCAGCCATTTCCCACCCTAAATCTCCGCAAAATTGCGATCCCTCTCAAATTAATATCTTGTCCAGGTGAGGCCCATCCGATAGCATCCGCATCCCTTCGAAATGCGACGGCGAACTTCGATAACGTCGGCAAGTAGAACGCGTAGGACATTTTTTAGGCCAGAAACTGGAGGCGTAAAAGGTTTTCCAGTTTGAGCCTTAACTAGAAGAATGTGGGCTACTATTAAAAGTATTTGTCTCCGAGATAAATATTAATCAAAATTACTGCTTGCCATTCACAAGAAAATAAAAAAAAATATGACTACTCACTCTTCTTATATGACTATGCTAATTTACGGTGCAGTTGTATAGGTATCAAAAACCAAACAATTGACAACTACCCACTAAATAGAACAAATACCAAAGAACAATATGTCTCAACATGACAGCTATAAAAGTGTCACTTTCCTTGAAATTCACATAAGAGAAGCTGTTCTGATGACACGGAATAGAACCTGATGTAGGATCGGAAAGACAAGATGTCGCTTTTGGCGGGAGGAGCTCAACACGCTTCCACTACTTCAAGTAAACCTAGTATCTTTCTCCATATCACCGTGATATAATCTTTCATAAGCCCTAAAAAATTATAACAAAAATATGGAAGAGCCAGAAGGGCAGGTACGATTCATATCTACATCGCGGGTTCTAAAACAGAACAAGGCTCAGGATGTGGAATATACTCCAACTCTAATGGGCTTGAGCAATAATGCCAGCGCAGTTCAAACTGAGCTCAGGGGATTCTCACAGCAAAACAGAAATTACTTGAAACAATATAACTGGAAGGAACATGCTCATCTATATAATGGGTGATTTTCATCGTGAGATACTTTTTACCGTCATTGCAGTTTGACTCAGTATTAAATACCATTTCATCATGAAAAGACTTGCACTGGAACAGAGTCTACAAATTGTGCATATTATGTACTACAAAAGTTAGCATTCTGCGAAGAATATTTTGCTTGCTCTTGAGCAACTTACGGTCGTAATAATCGGCTAACCCAAAGCTTTATTGCCAATACAATTAAAAATGTCAAACCCAATTTACAATGTTGGATGACCGGTGATCGAATAGACCTCGTCCAGCACGTTCTCAATAGCTTGGTTTGTCGTATGCAACTTGGCGTATTTTAAAAAAGGATCATGGTCTAGAAGCATAAGAAATCCAACTCATGCAAGAGTTGAAGCGACTAGTCTTTCGTTAACGTCGGGTTTTCAGAAAATGTGCTCTAGAATAACTCAATACAGATCTGCTGTTTCATGTTTCATCGCAGGATTTTGTTCAGGGATGAGGACCATTTCTGTCTTAATGGATAAGTTATAAAAAAAAATTGATTATATTTGGGGTGATGAGCAACCGGAAGTACTTCAAGAAATGTCAATGCAACTAGTAAAATGCCCTATTTGGGGCGGTTTACGTGCTGGCGCAATCATCGGTACATATTTTTTTCAAAAACGATCCATGATAACCAACCATCTGTTATTTGAAATTCAAGCTCATGAATCGGTGACATCTAGTTTCAACAGGATGGCCCTACTTGCCATACCTCGCGTAACACAATGGACTTAAAATTTCGGTGAGCAGATTATTTCACGTTTTGGATCAGTGAATTGGTTGCCCATATCGTGTAATATCCTACCTCTAGATTATTTTCTCTGGAGTTATGTGAAGTCTAAGTACTTGTGGATAAGCCAGCATCGATTAAGGACTTGGAAGCAAACAGTATTCCGGTAGTTATGCTTGAATAAGTGGTTGAAAATTGAAGTTGCGAATGGATCACCTCCAAGGCGTAGTCGTGGCCAACATTGAATGAAGTAATTAAAAAAAAATAATAATAAATGAGGGTATCGATTGATCTTTAATTTCATAATAAAGTTTTAACCATTACATTCAATTATAAACTCCTGGACTTATATTTTGCTCGATAATCTTTATTTATTGATAACTTACTGTACGACAAGTAGGCCATGGACCTTGTTTGACAGTGACAGTTGCTTTTAAAGCTAGTTACTGTCACGTAATACCTTGTTTTGACAGTAATTCGTATTAAACCTCGTTTTAGACTAAAACTGTGTTAACATTTTCTTAAAAAGTGCTGATTAAAGCAAAGTTTCTGTTAGAAGCAAGCTGTTGATTGTAATTGTTTTTATTACATGCATGTTTGGGAAGTTCATTTGGGAGAATATCAAGTAAAAAAAAATGAACCGACAAAGAAATATGTCACTGGAGGAGGCAGTGCGAGCATCGACTCTCCTGAATGAAGGATATTCAATGCGATATGTTGCTGGTTTGTTACGAAGACATCATTCCAGCATCAGTCGCATAGTGAGGCGACATAATGAAACGGGTTCGTACCATCGAAGACCAGGACAAGGGCGAAAACGTTGATGATCGTTTTTTGAGACAACGTGCTCTTAGAGACAGGAGAGTAACCAGCAATCTGCTTAAAAATGAATTAGCAGATGTTCGAAATATCTGTTCTCCAATGAAACTAGAGTTAGCCTTAAGCTCCAGATGGACCTGAGCGTGTCTGGCGAAGACAAGGAGAAAGGTTTGCCAGCTGTAATATTTCTCCTAAAGTGCCTTTTGGTGGTGGCTCTAAAATGTTTTGGGGTGGAATTTGCTTCGATGCTCGTACGGAGTTGGTCCCTATACGTACGAGGTCTATGAATGTCCAATATTACTTAGACAGCATTATTGTCGAACATGTAATGCCTTTTGCTCCGTTTGTTGGGCCCAATTTTTTATTCATGCAGAACAACGCTCGTCCCTACGTGGCTAGACAGGTTTTAGGTTACTTACATGATGTTAATATTCCTTTATTAGAGTGGCCACCTAACAGTCCGGATATGAATCCTATAGAACATCTATGGGACTATCTCAGAAAGAGGATTCGAAGTCATAGACCTCCCTGTTTCTAATCACAACTAACTCATAGAGGTCGCTATTGAAGAATGGGAGAATATACTGCAAGCTTTTGTTGAACATTTGATATCAAGCATGCCGCGAAGCATGAATGCAGTGACAAGAAGTAGAGGAGGGCCTACGTGGTATTAGGGTTGACCCAGATGGATGCATTCTCTTTTACTGATTTCTTTTTCTTTTTTCAATTTGGAGTTATGCTAGCTTATTCATGCATTTCCAGCAAAAACAAATTTTTATGGAAAAAATAAGGCATTAAGGTCATGTAAAGATCATATTCGACTAATTTTTAGGTGTTCATCATTATTTCAATGTAACTTAGTTTTATGTTGTGTTTATATTGTAAATATTTAGATTAATTAATATGGTGCGTTAATTTTGTCCAGGAGATTATGTATATTTTAAACATTCTTATATATTCGTTGCCCAAAATATTGACAGATTTAATTTTGGCAGAAAAAAGGAGAAGTATATTTTTTCTATTCGATTTATTATTGTTTTAGTTTCTCAGTATAAGGTAGTTGATGTATCTAAGGAAACGTCCCACAACCTTCAGGTTAGATGTAGTTCATCTAACTTCCCTGCGGTTCGTAGAAAGTAGACATCTATTAAATTATTAGGCGATTCCCTAACTGGGTAACAAACTTCTCAAATCTTATTAGTCCCTTGGTGAGGATGTTAGCTACCAAAGTATCTGTAGGTAAATAAATGATTTAGGAGAATTTGTTAAATCCTAATCACTTTTGTCTTATGAAATGGTATTTGATGTTTGCTTGCTTTTCCGCCAATTTCCCTCACTTTTTGGATAATTCAGTTTCACTCGATTGTATTGACGAACTTTTATTTTCTGGATCGTTGCTACTTTATTTAAGTCCATCTATTTAAAGTTTTCTCTTTTGTCCGTATACAAATTTCAGCTGTTTCACTGACATCATCCTCAGTATACCAATCAGAATTTTCACTAGTAATACCACTAGAGGTCAAATTATTTCCGGAAATTTTTTCGAGCTCATGAATATTTTCTAAAAATATTCATGAGCGAGAAAAAATTTCCTGATATTAATTTGACCTCGCGTGGTATTCGGTAAGAAAATTCCACGCCGAATTATGGTTGAAAATTAAATATTTTTAAAATTTATTTTTCGTTTCTCAACAATGCAAATTATTTTCTCCAAGTCACCAGTGAAACATAAAAGGTGTTGTCGCCTTGATTGTTGAGTTGTCATGGTAACTAAGTGAGACCCTAACCTCGAATATAATTTCAGTTTTGAAGTTGTCAAGCGGCCCGACGTAAAAAAATGTTTCGCTGAAATTATTTAGGCCCTCAAATTGCTTATTTCTACTCATTGTAGTTGCATGGGAATACCATTTGAAAATAGAAAATAGTATATTCTTTAATTTTACGTAAGTTTTGAATAACTACAAGTGGTAGAAAATTGTTTTTCTGCGTTTTTATTAACATGCGTTATGAGCGCTTTAAAATGGTATGAAATTCATAACCAGCGTCAGCAAGCATCAATCGTAGGAGGCTGTGATCATTGTATTTTGACAGTTCAAAACATTAAATAACTCGCGTTTTGTTGCGATAAAGAATATTGCACAGCAAGTAAAACCAACAAAATTACCTATTTGTTTAAAAATGAATCGATTTGAAAATCATACGCTATGCAAAATATGCGTGAAATTGTCTGATGTAATGATCAATCATTGCACCATGACTTACTTACTCGGATTAATAGAGGATTGTGGCTCCAACTTGAAAAACGAAAATTTGTTCCGAATTGTCCACGAATATTTGCACCTAAACTACGCAAAATTCAAAGTGCTGAATGGGAAAAAGGTGAATAAATTAGTGTCTAAATATTATATATATTTTATTAGACATAGACACATAATTCAAAGCATCCAAAGTCCTGCATTTTCGCCATTAAGAAAAAAAGAAGTGGCCGAAGAATATAGAAAACACCTTAGCATTGTAACTAAAATGTATCAAAACTAAACCTATTATGTGAACAAATAAAAACCAGTCTGTCAAAAATGGTCTGTTATTGTAAACGTCAAAAAATTTCCAGTATAATTCGCTGTTGGGCACCCCACGAGAAAAAAATTTCCACTAAAATACCTCCGTTGCCATGGTGATCTGTCAAAAACCCGTATTTTGATTGGTTCAAAATTACAGGTATACAAAAATTATGTTATTAGAAATGTGTGAAGTAAAAATATAAAGATTATAACGAAGAAGTAATATGCAAATTCCAGAATTATGTACTCAAAAAAATAATTATTTTGAGCGACTACGAACTGCCCCACGATATCTAAATTTTATTGGGTTCAGTTTTAAAGAAGATTAAGAGCGACTACGAACTGCCTCACGCTACCTAGATTTTATCGGGGTTTAAAGCCAATTGAAAACGGCTACTTGCTATCTCAAAGATTAACCGAATCCTTTATTGTATTCAAAAAGGAACCCGATTCCTAAAATAAGAGCGAAAAATAGAAATTATTAAATAATGAAACTATCACAATTTAATCGAATAAAGTTTATTTATAAATCTACATTAACTTATATACAATAACAATAACTACTTAAACAATAACAATGCTTAATTTTAATGTCTGATTAGTGATTAAAATAAGTGAATACAGTATACAGTGAACACTATATTTTTGTTTATTAAAAGTTAGCTGTATAATAATTGCAAAACTGACTGAAGTCTAATTTAGTAATGTTTTGATTAACGTAATATTCAATTAGCCTATTTTTAATAAAATCAACTGTTTGCCGTTTTATCAAGTTTTCTTTCTAATCTATGTGCAGTTCTAATTTTCACATATACTTCTGCTTGAAAATTTAACAAAATATCTGTAAATTTTAATATGTCAGGATGTGATTCATAAAAATATTCGTTAAATTTCGAGCGAAATGATTCACATGCGTCTGAAGTAAATATAAGAGATGATGAATTTGAAGTCCACATGTAAGGCGGAAATGTTGAATCTTTCGTTAAATAATTATCAACTAGGTAATCACAAAATTGCAAAACTCTATCATGTTCTGGCAAAATATTAAAAAGTTCATCAGAAAAAAGTCACCAACTTCATTTGGATCTAAATAAGGAATCCCGAAAAACAATTTTAAATATTTTCCAATAACAGTTTGATTTTTATATTGCGAGAACAAACCTAAATTTTGAATTTTTCTAAACTAATTTTGTGTTAAATGAAAGTTGCAACAAAAAATAATAATGTCGGGCCACACTAACTTGGTTGCATTTTGAATTGCTATTTCAAAATCAGAAATTATTTGCTTCGGTTTGAAATTCAAATCTGTACATATTGTTATTAATGTATCAAAAGTACTTTTGTACGATTGCTTATGATTTATTTGTTAACAAACAAAACCTTATAGGAACATAAAAACCATTTTTGTAGCCATGTATAGTAAACATCTGACAAAAATATTTAGAACAGTATTGAAAAGTTCCATCTACATACAAAGAATCTACATTACACAAAAAGTGAAAATTTGAGAAACAACTAAAAATTGCGAAATTATTTTTCGTAGATAATAAAACATTTTCACCCCTATTTGTTTTTAAATTTCAGTTCACTAACACTTGCAGAACTTCTTCCTGTGACTTGGGCAATAGTGGTGTGGATTTTCTTCTTGCAGCATAGATATTTCTTCGAACGCAAGAAATGTCTTTCGTCGTCAGCGGTAAATTGCTGAAATTTTCCTTCTTCAATTGGTTGTGGACAATCTTTAAAGATCTTTCACATATATCTTCTACAGCTTTCCTCTTTGTAAAATTACTCAACGTGGATATCTAGAGCATGATTATGCTCCACTGATGATTTTTCAAGAAATACGTAATTTTCATCACCTTCCTTTGTGTACACTTTTGTTGACACCCTTTTTGATGCATCGCCATCTAACTTTTCCATCGTTAGCGACATAGGCCTTTGAATATTTATATTCATTAATTATTAATAAAAGTTCTCCCCTTTGACTAAACATTGTCGTTGGATTCGCCATTTAAAAATTAAACACTAACAGCACGAAACAAATACTAACAGACAAAACTATACCGTAATAATTGCAATAACTGAAAATATTCATCTTCTAAATTTATCCCTACTCTTTCAACTATAATCAAATATGGTTTTCCTAAATACCGACCAATAAGAAATATTTGCTTTGGAATTTATCCCTCTCTTGCAACCATAATAAAATGTGGTTTTCCCAAATCCATTAGACAAATTAGAAATATTTGTTTTTGAATTTCCGGTCTTTAAAACTTAATCCCCAACTTTCTTGCAGGTGGGGCAGTAAATGCTTGGGATTAATGTGTCCAGGAAGTTCCGTGGGGCAGTTAGTATTGGCCGATTATTTTTTCTTTAGAATCATTTAAAGTCCACAGATAAAATATTTATTTTAATAATAATAATAAATAAAAATTCTTCGTAATTTATTTAGCATGTCGATTTTGTTGTACAGGGTGCGAAATAAAAAATACCACTGTGGATTTGTAAAATTTAATTTTTTTTAATACAAATGAAAAACTTTATTTGGCTTTTCGATTTCTCCTCTTTATTAAAGCGCTTCGAATTTTTTTTTTAATTTAAAAATCCACAATGTATTATTGCGCCCCGTGTACAACACAATCAAAGTTTCTCAACGTGAATCTAATTTATTTAACAAGCAAAAGAAATTACGACGAATTACTTTTTGTATTTAATTTAAAATAAATGTTTTTACAAGTGGACACACTTTATAGATACTGCTTTTTGAGAAATGTGATGCAATATAAGATGTACATAAGGAAATCACTGAAAAAAAAAAAATACCAATTTACAAAGGGAGTTCTTGGGTCTTTAGGAGCGTGCCATATCTATACATTTGAAATGAGTCGAGACATTTTAGTCTAAAGAATATATAGTGTCGGCTATGGAACGCTTTCCAAAACGCTTTACTAATGTCAAAGTAAAAACTACGGAGAGTTAGCATTAGTCCGTTACCAGTTTAAACGGCCCGGATATTCCCAATTCCCAAGCGGATAGGTTGTTTAAACTGGCAACGTTGATATTATTCGTTTCCTGCTCGACTAATGCCAACTTTCTGTAGTTTCCACATTAGCAGAGGGTACTGGAAAGCGTTCAATACCCTACACTGTATTGTTATTAAGATAAGTTATTTTTAATTTTCTAATAATGAAATAATATATATTTAATTTTAAATATTCGGAAAACAAAAAAAAAACAGCTGGATTTTGGCGAGGTAACTTAAACACAAAATTTAGTACCTCATAAATTTTAACGAAAATGGCGACTGGTTTCGGATAATCAATCATTGTAAAATTTAGAATGAGAAATAGAAATACAAATTGATGTATGATTTTCAATTATTAAAACAAATTTTACGAACCTTAGGTCCTAAAGCAGTTGATATTGATTTATACATTTTCCATTAACTTTAATAATTAATTAATTAAGCTTTCGTTCGCTATCTCGAAAGTTCCCCATGGTTTAAATTAAACTAATGTTTAAATTTTAAATACTATATTGTTAATTATTTAAATGGTAATGAAAAATTAATATCAACTATGTACTTTAGATCCTCTGATTTGTAAAAATTATTTTAATAATTAAAAATCATTTGACAAACTTTCATTAAAATTTATGTGTTACCTCAAGAGCGTTTCGTTTCTTTTTCTAATTTTAACTCGAGTTTTAGTTAACAGGATGAAACAAGAAAACCCTAAAAAACGTATAACGCTAATTAATATATTTTAATTATGAAAATTATTAGCATACAAGAATTTAAAGTGTATGAATCAGCGATTTTGAATTAAAAGCCCAAAGAATTTGGTTATAATTATGAAAAAGCTATACGAGTATAGAACTGATCGCAGAAGAACTCAGGCCCGATTGTACAAAGCATGCTAAAACCTAGGTTCAGGTAAACTCGGTAAATGGTTGAACTTACCTAAAAAATTTGTATGAATTGTACATACTCCGCTCAACGTCGGTTTAGATAAACTTCATTGTTGAGGGTTGCCAGATTTCAATTGTACTACTGTAGGGTATCTTTGTTTCTCTTATTAGAAAATAAAGAAGCTATATAAAATGCCATTTTTGGCATTTTTACTGTAAAATTATTATTTTTAGAGGTTATACGTTATCCTTCCTCCAAGATATGTAGTTTTCACTAGTGTTTCTAGACTGATGAGAATTTGCGATAGATTTTGAATTACATTTTTTATTCAAATATAAAATACACGTAAAAATATGGAAAATATGAATGTGCAATCAATAAAAACGCCAAACTTCACGCATTCCGAAGAAGGTTTACTAGTGAAACTAGCGAAAAAACATAAAGAAATTTTAGAAAATAAAAAAACCGATGTGAATGTAAAGCGCAAGAAGAATGAGTGCTGGATAAAAATTGAAAGTGAATTTAATTCACAAAGTGGTATTATATTTCGCGGAAATATTTACTAATCTTCGTCTTCGACATTTCATACATTTTTATGAAACCTTCCGATAATAAGGAATTCAGTAATTCGTATTTATCTTGTTTTCTATTTACCTACCTAGGTACGGTGTACGGTTTGTGTATGGTAACGTATAAGGTACCAACCCAAAAAATATTTTTTTTTGTAATGTGTTACCAACTAACTAAATTCAAAAATAGGTTTGAACTCGGTTTAAGCGCGGAAACATGACCGCTTTCTTGAACCTATAGATGAACGAAGTTTATGTTCTGAACTAGTATTGTACAACGCCAAGAACCAGGTTCATACTAAACCGAGGTTCAACTCGCATTGTACAATCGGGCCTTAAGATTTCTAAATATAATTTATATAAAATAAAAGAATCAGAATCATGAACATTGCTATGACCTTCAGAGCAAAACAAAATTGATGGGGAATTATTAATTATCTCTGCTCAGTCAGAGAGGGTCGTAGGTGAATTTTTCCCTTTTGTCCTCGAATTTGGCTGAATGACCGATTGTACCGAGATACAATCGATTATTACCTGGATAAATTTTATGTACACCGCAAATGAAGAAGAAGAACACTGAATAATTTTTAAAAGGTTATGATATATAAATAAAACGTGTTTATTAGCTATGAGAGGAGAATTTTGATGTTTTATTCAAAATTTAGCTATATTTTGGTTGTAATAGGTAAGTCCTTGGAATTTAATATATATACAGCTTATGTACCGGTTAAAATAGGTATCTATCTTGGGTGGCTCACAAAATAAATGACTTTAATATTTACAAACTAAAAGGTTAAAATTGGTTAATTATATGTACAATTTTCAGAATATTCCCCAAACACTGAGGGTGGAGATATTTCGTGTGATAACACCTTCTAACTGATGGACTTGAGTTGGTATAATCAGAAAATTCCTACCTTGGAGATTGTCACTATCTTACATAGTCGAGGGTTGAATTCGAAGACCTCTTTGGAAGGGTGACTTGACAAGATTGGATCCAAAGGTACGAGTAGGTCCACTTATTTAATCTCTAATTAAAATATCGTTCTTCATTTGTCGTAACTCCAGTTAGTAAGGGATGAAAATGGTGTCCCAATCGTTTACTTCTATCCAACAGTAAGGTTCTCAAATACAGCTCCTTGAGACTACCTCAGGTTAATGTTATGTCCGGAATTGTACGTAATAAAAATGAAATGTAACTATCTGTGACTACGATAGCCAGAAAAGGAAACAGAATAGTATAGAATGGAATAGAATAGAAGGCCTAAAATACAGAATACTACTTTAAATATACAATCCTATATTAAGCAAGGACAAATAAGTGATAAATGAGAAATTACGTTACCTGAGGTGAAAGGTGGCCTTTTTAAGAAGTTCTTTTTGCTAAATTGAAAATAAAATCCTCTTGCGAGATTAAGTATACTAACAAATAGCAATACTTATTAAATTTTCAATGTCTTTTCGCTTCTAGTATCTTATATCCTTATAAGAAGATCTTCAAAAACACATGTTCCATGAAGGTATGATACCAGAAGAATGAAAAATGGTGGAAAGGATATGCACCGACAAAATTAATGACTTCTACAGGAAGTGAAAATAAAATATGACAGGTAATTTAAAATATTATTAGCCAATTTCTCACAATCACCTACTAAATTCCAAAATTACCTAGATTATTTGGGGTTTTAATTATTTGTAATGATTTAGACAATCACCTGAATAAATTTGAATGACATAATGTCATAATTAATGTAAATAAACAAAGAAAATGAACCCTGAAACCATTTATAGAATTCAAAACGTTTCTTTGTCCCTTTTAGGTTCCTAGAACTCAACTACAAACTAATTTAAGAAAAACAATGGAAAATATATCCATAGAGGACCAGAACGGATATTCAAAACAAGAAAGAAATACTTGATAAAAGGTTAAACTTCTACAATTTCCAATTTGACAATATAAAAGGTATCTTTTCATTCTAGTTAACTCATAGAACATGAGAAATGGATCTCCTAATAATCTTCTAGCCAAAACGGTGTATACGGAGTGAGCTTTTAATAGATTTTATTCCTATTATACTTAAATAATAAATTAGAGTAAATTAAAAGTTAAATGCCAATACTATATATATTATTTTTGTGGTAAAAGCATCCCAGTACATTCATATGGATTTTGAACCGTAACAACATTAACCAATGTTAAAATTACAAATGAGGGCGTGAAAATTGGTTTAGATCCGAAAACTGAAAAAATGCAAATGTGAAATTATAATCTCCAATACCCCCCTACGAAATTAAGAGATGTATTTTCACATCCCCTAATTGAAAAAGCTGAGAAATAAAGAAAAAACATTATTGCATCGGTCAGGGATAAAACCTGAAAGCAACGAGTTGAGCCCTCGGCGCCTCTACTAATTGAACCACCGAGACACATTGCTACGACAGTCGAATTTGTAAATATATTATGAAGTCATCTGATTCCGACTCTCGCCGGCACACACACAGTGGGGAGGAGAATATGTGTGTACCAGCGAGAGTTGGACTATTAGGACCGCCAAATTATATACTGAGAAATGAGCGGTGATTTATAATTTTATTTCTGATCGTTGTTGGAACAGAGCTTTAGTTTATCTTAATTATATCGTATAGGTGTACAGGGAAAATTCTCCATTTTTTGTAAATTCGTGATAACGGAAACAATGAAGTCCAGTATTGTTTCATTTTATTAAAAAAAATCATCCATAACTGTGTCAATTTTATAATAATAAAAAACGTGTTCATTTTCCATACCGTAACAAATTTTGAAAAAGAAGAAAATAATAGTTATAATAAAAAAAAAGCAGTACTAGCGCCACAAAAGGGAGGGAGGGATATTTTTTTTGTTAGCAGTCACTAAGAAAAAGGAGGATATGATTTTGCTTTGGACAAACTTTTTTTTTAGAAATGTGTTTTGGGTTCCCTCAAATATTTCGCTTTTCAAAAAGGTTCCGTCACCAAAAAAGTTTGAGAAACACTGCCGTAGGAGAAGACTAGTTGGAGAAAGTCCACCTAATCACCAAATTAGGAGACTAAAAGAACTTTCACATGACTGGGGACACAACAGAATACACACGCACAAGATATACAAACAGACGACATAACGGGCTAGCCTTCAGCAACGTCCTGTTTAAATGATGATAGTATGTCATCCTTCATTCCCTTTTAGAAGACATGGCATATAAATCTATTGATCTTGATGACTCTAAGAGGAGTTAGCAAGTGTGTTTGTTTCGTTTCCATGGTTTCTATTAAAATAAATAATCATAACCTATAATTTGTTACATTTTTTTTTAAATATATTATGAATATATAACATCTTTTTTCTCTTTTTTTTTTCTTTTAAGAATATTAAGGTAGCTTTATTATCTGTCGACCCTTGTAGTTAGATTTTTAAAAAAATAATAAATTTAAAAACTTTATTTTTATCTCAGAATAAATAATAACTTGAGCAAAATTTTAAACTTGGATTATTTTCTCATTTATTTATTTATTTTTATTTGCAAAAGAATAGAGTTTCAAGAATTGATAATTGGAGGTGAATACGATATTAATTTAGTAAAGAAGACCTTCAATAACCGAAATTTACTTACTAACTTAAATTATTTGAACTCAAGTTTCCGGCCTAACTGCCTTACACTTTACTCGAACCACCGACCAAATCTCCGAAACCATATGCTTGAAAGCATTCGCGGCACAAGCCCCGCAGGGTCGCCAGACATCAGATACACGAAAAGATAATGAAACGGTAAATCTCCAGTTCGAGCGCAATTTAAAAAAAAAAAGGAATTGCGGTCACTTTTAAGGCTGAAATCACGCAGAAGAGTTAAAGGGTGGGTTTTTGTTCCAAGGGTCGAAATTCAAACCAAAAAAATGCTATAATCGTGACTGGAATCGCCGTGAGGTTAAAAGTAGAGAGTATTTGTCACTGATGGCTCGAAAAGGGTTGGAAGTTGTGCTTTGTTGGTAATGTCGGGCGCACGAATGTTTGGGGAGTTGGGTTGCGGAAAGTTGTGAGTAAATTCGTCAAGTAATGAATCTCTGCAATGTTTAGTTGGAAACTGTTTAAGTTTTAGATTGTCTTCTGTTGACTGGAAACTATTAGAATTCCTGGAAAGTGGAACAGAAAAGTAATTCGCTTAATCGGTATTACGATATTATCTTAAAAATGCAGATAGTTAAAATCAATTTTAGATTTTCTTATAACAAAACAAAGGGGCGGACAGGCTTCAATGTTAAAACTGTTCCATATTATTGAGGAGCTTGATAGAACGGACTTTTTTATTTCACTTTTTAATAGTTAAACCAAATAGTTACTTATGTGACCAGTTATAAAATGCCTTATTTAATGTAACGAGCACAGCCAGGTCCCGCGAAAATAAAAGAGTTACACAAAACGACATTTCGTAACGTATTACATACCTACTTTGTTTTTTCTAATTTTGACTAGATTATTTGTAAAATTGTGTGTGGTAAAAAATTACTAAATGCAACCAATATTACTTTTGTGCATTGTTGATTGCATAAGTTCATTCATTACAGTGGCGTATTAGAAAAATAGAAAAAATTTATTATCAAACACCTATTGTAGGGTGTTTATCTTGTTAAAGTTATTTAGTTTTGAAGAAAGTGGGTTAATTTGTCGAATATTGTGTTTTGATTATTTTGTTCAGATTTAGAATAAAAAAAAGGACTCAAACAGAAATATAAACTTTCAGTAAGAATGAATATATTATAAAAAAAGGTTTATTTTTGTTTTTTTTTTCGCAACTCGTGACATGATGATTTTTCGTAACTAGTTATATAATGTTAAAGTTTATGTAACTAGTTACGTAAAGTAGGTCATCAATTATGTTACAATTATAAAAAATAGATTTTTGTAGGTGTTGGACCCACGGCAACTGATTTTTATAAATAACAAAAAAAATTCAATTAATATTCGTAAGAGGATATATTGTATCATATTTTGGTTGGCTACGTTACTTTTGATTTAAACGCCTTCTAGCAAGATAGAAAACTACTACTTATAGTAAAGTGTGACACTTCATTTGAAGGCTAATTTTATTAGTAATTCAATGTACTACATAAAATTATCTTTACTAAATCAAAAATGAACTCATAATTATATAGAAAAGAGTGTATTATTTATTTATTTTATTACAACTAGGATATATTTAGATAAATGTTGAAATACTAATGAAATTAGCTTCTGTCACACTTTACAATATGTAACAGATTTTTATCCCGCTAAAAAGCGCTAAAATCAAAAATATTTCAATCAACAGCCATATTAAGGAATTCCCCACTAAATTACCTTTTCAATGGAGTCTCATATTTACCCTCTGGCTAATTAAATTTTTTTTTAAGAAATAATAACAGGGTGACTTTTCCAGTAAACCAAAATATGGCACACTATCTTCCTCTTCTAATATTGTCATATTTTTTAATTTTTTTAAAAATCACGTGTTCAAATGAATCCACTGTATAATAAATACAGGTCTTAGTGCAGATCCCTGAGGTTTCAGTATTTTGATCTAAGAATCCAAAAATGTTTTAAGAAAAGATTTGTCATTATAATTAAAAAATTAATTATAATAATATCAACATTTTTTGTTTTTTGTTTTTTTGTTTTTATAATTTTTACTTTCTGTATACATTATTTTTTCGACCTCGAGTTTTCGACAGATTTTTATGTTTTGGGGGTCCCCTGAATCCATTTTGACTATTTTGTTTGTGTGTGTGTCTGTATCCACGATAACTCAAAAATGGATAACGAGAAAAGAACTAAATTTAAAACTTACGCTTTATTCCATCCTTTAATAAGGTAATTTGATTTTGGACATAGTCGGAGTATCTGGGGGGGTTCTAATTTATAGGGGTCGTTTTTCTACTTTAACCCCTTTGCTACCATGTTGCCATAATGGCAAAAAATGCATAGTGCCCAACTGTACCATGTTGCCACTATGGCAATACGTTTACTAAACGCACAATGCTTCTTTAATGGGTCAGTATAATTTTATTGATAGTGTTTTAGCCCTGGTATATTCAAATTTTGTAGTGGGAGTAAATTTCTGATTGGAGCTCCTAAGGTCATGCTGGTTATAAATAAATATTGTTTTTTGTATTATAATAAAATATTATTTTGTGCAAATCTGGTACAATATTGTATATAGCGAAATCGGTCTGGTAGCGAAGGGGTTAAGGAATATATTTGTTAAGTACGCTTGCAGAAGAAAATTGTAAATTAAAAGTTTCTTTTGATTTTATTCACTATAATTTTTGTCCTATACATGATTTCCCTAAAATGGCCCGTATTTGAGAAGTTCAAAATTCGAATCTTTAAAAAAATTGTTTGCAATATCATTCGCTAATATTTTTGTTTTATACATGATTTTTCTAAAATGAACCGCCATGGAAAAATTTGAGGATAAGTGTAAAATTTTACGTTTTCAATATTTTCTTGGGCAATGAATATAATATATAAAAAATGTTCCAAGTAAGGTGTGTGTGGAAAATGTATGTATTTAGTTCATCTTCCAAACAAATTAACCGGAAAAGCCTATAACTTTAGGTAAGACAGGACAGTCTTGTATTGGAAACATATTTTTATTTGTTGTATGTTGTAGTATGCTAGTCGTTTTTAATATTTAATATACATTGTATATCGGGTCGGTAGTGTAGCGGTCTAACGCGCTTATATTCATTTATAGGCAAGTTTATGAGTCTGAGACTGCTGGCCTTCGAATCCCAGACCGGACCATGTGGATTTTTAATTAAATTGCATGGTTCGGGTTAGGATTTGATGTGTGCCGTATTAATAGAAATTCAATTTCTGTTGATATGACATGCAGATTAAAAAATCGCCATGCATTACCGTCTCGATGATGGTGGGTGAGGTTTTCCGGGTTTTCCTCACCTGTAAGTCAAATGGCACCATCAATCATCTTTAAGTCGCCCCGGAGCGCCACGGCAAATAATAATAATAGCCGTCCCTTCCCCTACACAAGTCGTTCAGTCCACTTCAGGGGTTGAAATTCACTCGTAAAGGGGTGAATTAGGGAGAGTATTATTATTATTACTGTCACTGTTAAAGTCCGCATAATATGGGATTTTTTTATTATTTAGTTTGCGCAAATTTATAGTTCATAAACAGTTTATACTTCAAAAATAATAAAAACAATACTGTTGACGATTGTTTTCTGTTTAGCTACACCAGTAAAATTTGACACTGTATATAAAGGCGTAAACCAGTTAATAAATAAATTGAGATTGTATGAGACTTTTTAGCAAGCGGTTAGAATGTCAAAACAAAGATTTAGGGAAATATTCAACTTCCTTAGTTTCGTTCCGAGGTTAGATTCCTATTCGATTGAAGTAAATAGAAGCTGGTTTTTTGTTCTTTGGAACTTTCTTCCACTATTCCACTTATAGACAAGTTTACACGTAAGTCTATCATTTTATTTATTAACTGGTTTACCAACAAAGCACATAGAGGTTCCATGTGAATGACCAACGTCAAAACCGACAACTGACATTTCTTATGTTATTAATTTTAAACACTAGATGGAGTTACAGGTGAAAAACGGTGAAACTTAACCAAAGAATCCAAATAATATGATGTTTATTAGTTTTTTTACTCTTTTGGTTATTCTGATTTTTCCGTCTGATTTTGTTGTTGGCTTCGGCTTTTCTTCTTAGTTATTTGTAAAATTGTGATTTTTCTATTTCCTACTGTTAGTTTTGCAATGATTTGGTGCCGCGTCGAAAACTTCGAGAAAAACTTCATTAATTCACCTTGTATCAATTTGGAAATCCAGAAAAAGACTAGCGTGTACAACTAATTGATAATTAATGTATCGCTGGAATAGATCCCGAAATCATTTATCACATAAGACAGTGTACCATCAGTATTAGGAAGGAAAATATTTATAATTGAATATATAGTAAAAGGATTCACTTTATCCAATATTTATATTACATTTGTCATCAGGTAAAAATACATATATAAAATATGATACTATAGTGTGAATAAAATATGCTTACTTCACATTTAAATATTGAAATTTTAAATATTTGAGATTTTATACCTTTGTCCTAAGTATAGTTAATTGTTATTATCATTATTGTTATCTATTTTGTTATTAATGAGAATTATTAATAAACTTATTTTATGAATGTACTAATTTATTATTTATAGATATAATATCTTATATATTTATACCTTATTAAATAGTCAAAAATAAACAAAATCAACTCTCCACATAAGACCCGTTTTTTCCTCCATGATTGGAGATTTTAAAATAATCAATTATCTGGTAGGGTTAACACTAGTTGCAGCCACACAAATACCAAATGAGCTCCTCAGGGTATACAACAAAATACCCAACACACAAAAATTTCTCACGACATGAAAAAAAAGCCAGAATTGCACTCATCTCTAATGGAAAACCGGAAAAACGTAAATTCATGCCCATCTGTATTCTAGACGTAATAGATAAGCTCCTAGAACACCTAATTAAGAAAAACCTAGAGGAATACATTACAATCTCTGACTCCCAATACGGTTTTAGGGAAGAGAAATTTACCGTGGAAGAAATCGAAGCGATCAATAGAAAAACGGACCACTATTGTCAAGCTTTAGTAATATATTAAGAACTCATTCAACACGGCAAAATAGCACCTAATTAATAGAAAACTCAAAGACAACGACACGCCAAAATTGCTAACAAATCTAATCAGAAGTTATTTTCAGAACAGAAAAATATCTGTCAAAGGATACATCAAGAAAATGTTCCGGGGTGTTCCACAGAGTTCCGTTCTCGGTCCAACCCTGTGGAACATATTATACGAAGACCTACTGCAACTCTAACTGCCAACAGATTGCGAAACGGTCGCATACGCGGACGATGTCACTTTGATAGTGCGATCCAGATCAAAAGAGGGTCTGATTGAGAAAGCCAATACATCAATAATTCAAATATGCGACTGGATGGATAGAAACGGCCTTACGCTGGCTACGCAGAAGACTACCGCGGTCATAAATAGAGAACCAAGAAACAGAGTAGGTATGTATAACCTTCAACGTAAGGAACGCAATAATAACACCTATTAAAAATGCAATATGTCTTGGAATTTACATCGATGACAAGCTGATATCTAACGAACATATTAGGAAGACTGTGGAAAAAGCGGAGAAATCCTATGCATCTTTGGCAAGGCTGATGCCAAACATAAGAGGCCCATCTCAAGTCAAGAGGGAAATACTAAGCCAGGTCGTACACTCCATTCTTCTGTACGGAGCACCGATATGGCACAGGATAATTGAGACCAAAACTTACAGTAAAATGATCCAGAGTTCACAGAGAAAAATGTTGATCAAAGTATCCTGTGCCTATCGAACAATATCTAAAGAGGCGACCAACGTAATAGCGGGAATTATACCAATTACATTAATGGTGAAGGAAAAAAAGAGGCGAGGAAATAAACGATATAACCAAAAGGGCAGAAAAGGATAACTCAATAGCCATATGGCAGGAAGAATGGGAAAACACAGAGACAACGGCACAATGGACAAAGAGGCTGATTCCAAGATTATATCCCTGGCTACAATGCAAACGCAAAAGAATGGACAACTACATAACACAGTTACTAAGTGGTCATGGCTCATTTAGAACCTACACAATTACACATACAGAATAGGGAAAGCCAGTGACTCAAATTGTATGTGTTGCCGAGAGACTGACACCCAGAACACACGGTCTTCTCATGCGTCAGGTGGAGACATGACAGGGAAATTATTAGGGAACTAGACCTTTCGCCGCAAAATATCGTGGGAAAAATGATAGAAGACCAGGTGAAATTGGAATAAAATAGTGGAAAATATTAGGAAAATAATGAAAAGAAAATAGGAGGAAGAAAGATTAGATTAGATTAGATTTCAAGACAGTAGGTTATTTTATGAAATTATTTTTTTTCTGATTTAGTGCCGATCTTTTCACCTCTGAGCAAAGTTACTTGTAGGTATATTTGACAGATTAACAAACAATAGCCCTATAGTTTAATCAGCAATTAGTTACTTTCAACTTTACTCAGAGGTGAAAAGACCCTTAGAATGGAAAATAAGGACCAAACCATTATTATTATTATTACACACGATGAAACAGAAAGATGGGGTTTCTGTTATTTTAAAATTATTTTAAAAATGTTTTAATTTATTTGTAATCGTCCCCATGTTTTATTAATTTATGACTGCACCCGAAGATGGAAAAGATTTCCGAAACATATGTAGTGTGCTAAACAATTGAAAATAAAATAAAGACCGAATAAACCAAGGAAATTTTTATTTATATAAAATTCTGCTACGGTCAAGAAATTATTCTTATACATTATTATTAGGTTGTAAGTTTAACCAAATTCTATTTTTATAAGTCAATCTGCTATTCTTTGATATAAACGTTCAATAATAATGTATCTATGTTATTGATTTTAAAACCAAAAACTAATGACAATAAATTTTTCGAAACCAGTTTCACAATGTTCAATATTATGAAACTGGCTGCGTAAAGTAGATCATTTGACAGCTGCTGCGAATACAAAAAAATCACTTTATATTTCCAAATTAGAAAAAAGAATTTATGTGGAATATAATTTAATTTATAACTACTAAGTACCTACTACTTATGAAGAATGGAGAGGAGGCGAATCGGCATACCCGAAATACGGTCGCAAAAAACGAAGCTAATTAAGCTTTTACAATTCACCGCAAGGGCGCTGGTGTTGCTAGGGGTGTTAAAAATGCATGGCTTCTTATGGGAATTTTACATAATTTTGTAAAAATAATAAAAAAAAAATTGTTTATTGTAAAATAAAGCACAGAAAATATTGTATTTATTTCTAAATAAATCTTGCATGTTTTAAGTGATAAATTATTTAATTTTATCTACATAAAATGCAATTTAGGTATGACCAAGTGTGTGTGTGTGTGTGTGGGGGGGTGGGTTGGCATTAGTTTTAAACTATTTGCCACATACTAGTTTCAGATTTTTTTTTTTTTTTTTTTTTCAATTTTATATTTTTATATCGGCAGACCTAATAAAATTCAGAATTAAATCTAAGATATATTTTTGGTTTGAGGCTAGAAGACAGGTAATATTCAATGGCAAATGGAAACTGTTATTAATAAGATCTTTAAAGAACTTTTCTGTAAACTGTTTATTATTTTCACAATCAAAAAATAAATGATTCAAATCTGCAATCTTTTCACTATCACATGAAAAATAAGGGGAATTAATTACACCGATTTTATAGAGGTGGGCTGGGAACCGACCATGATTTAATTTCAATCTAGAAATTATTGATGTGCTATCTCTGGTAAAGTCGAAGTTTGAAATGTGGACAATATCATTGGGTAATGTTGGATGTATATGGAAGTAATGGTTTTTTAAATTCGGGATAGCGTTTTTGTAGTGCTCTTCCCAACTTTTTCGAAGACCCTTTTTACACAAAGCTAATAAGTCAAAGCTAGGCACAGAGTAATTTAAGATATTTCCGTTTTTTACAGCTTCTTTAGCTTCATAATCTGCTCTTTCGTTTCCAGTTACACCGACATGCGCTTTGGTCCAAACTAGAGTTATTTTTTTATTTGTTGAGTACAGTTGAAAGAGTAATTTTTTTATTTTTAAGATTAAATCATTTTTATAGTTTTTAAATGGAGAGGCAATTATTGCCTCTAGGACCGATTTGCTATCCGTAACTATTACAGCTCCTGATCTCAGATTTTGTACACACCAAGTAAGTGCCTTTTCTATCGCAATGGCTTCAGCAGTAAAAACTGAGCATAAATCTGGAATACGAAAACGATATACTATATTGATGCTGGGAATAATGAAAGCTAAGCCTGTTCCATGCTCGCTCTTAGAACCATCAGTATAAATGACACAGTCAATGGTAAGGTTACTCAATGTAGCTTTTAAAATTGCATTATTAAGCGCCGGTACACTATACGTATAAGCGGGGAATATGACTGATGGTTTGACAAATAGTGAAATTTGGTAAATACAATTTTTTGGCTATTTTTTTTAATTATATCTAAATGTAGTTTTAAACGCTAAATAAAACACAGTTAAAAGATTTTTTAGTGTTATAATACAAGTATAAAGGGAGATTCGGGAATATACAAGGTATTGCCTCATCCAAAAATAATAATTGGAAATATCTTCTAAAAAGTGTAGCTCGCAAACAGCAACATCTCTAGAAAATGCTTTATCAGCCCTGGGAATGATATGCTGGCACTATCCTAAACGTTTAGGATCCTATAAAATACATTTACAATGACCAAAAATAATAGTAGTAATTCTTCATCTAACATTAAAACTCTAAAAAAAAAATACGTGTGGCACTCAAGGACTGCCGCGGTAAAGCTATTGCATTTTTCGATTTTTCGGATTTTTCGAGTTTACGATTTTTCCATTGTTCGGTTTTTCGATTTTTCGATTTTTCAATTTTTTGATTTTTTGATTTTTTGATTTTTTTGATTTTTCGATTTTTACGATTTTTGGGTTTTTTGATTTTCCGATTTTTCCATTTTTCGATTTTTCGATTTTCTTTTATTGAATAAATATTGTTTAACGCCGCGCCGCACCGCTGTGCCGGTCGGAGTGGGGGGTGTTAGATTTTTTTCGTTACGTGTTCGTTTTTTTTTCTTGATTCGGTCGCTGCGCTCAAAGCCCGCGATAAAAGCTATGCAATAGCTTAACAAATTTAATTTTCTAATAAATTACATGTAATGTGTAATTATTGTTTATGAGTATTTATAAATCTAAAATTTTATATTATATAAATTTGTAATAAAATAAATTATACTCTGTAAAATACGGGTTTTGACAAGTCTACAATAAATATTACATTTAGAAATAAATAAATAATTTTGCTTACACTAGGAGCTTTAAAAAGACTTTGAATTGATTTCTTTGTATTTTCTTTATTTTACATCTGATTTATATCCCGTTTTATAACCTGGAACGAAGTAAATCTTGCTTTGATATTTTTTTTCACATTATTTTGATTATTTTCACCAATTTTTTAAGAAAACACTTTATTTCACATTGACTTACATACAAAATTAACGACACTAACGTTCGACCCACCAAATACAGTCAATTTGGCAAACTTTATAAAAAGGACGAAAACTTAAAACTTGTCCATTGTCAATTCGTTCCCTTCTCTCTAGTCTTCATACTACTACTATTTGTCTATTTTCATTTTAGTTCTTACTCCAAGCACAAGATGTCGCTAATTTCGTTTAAAAGTCTTTAGAGGCTGGGTAATTTTTGGGTTTACCCTATTATATAATGCTCTTTTCTTATGTATAGGTTCAATTGTTTAAAAACATTCTGTATAAAAAATTAGTCACAGTATCAAAACAAAAATCCAATTAGAATTCAAAACGATTTTCGCCGCAGACATCGAAAGATAACCAAAACGAATGTATATACGGAGAAAATTTAAAGTTCGAATTTTTCCTCGTGACGTTCGACTGACGCGCCGACCAGATTGATGCATCAATTATGAAAAAACTTTTCGGCAAATTGGAGTCGGGCCTCCAAACTTGAACGGATTAAACAATATTTCACTTTGAAAATTATGGGGGATGAATGTGGAAGTTGTTCGGAAAGTATAAGTAAGTAACTCTCTTTCGGTCGAGGAAAATTTCCAACTACAGAGGACGACGAACGACGAAGGCGCATCGAAAGAGGGAATTCAATTAACTAATGGGCGAAAAACTTAATTACCTTTTTACTATAGTTCTCGATTTTATGGTAATTAGATGGCAGAAGTTTGAATTTTGCTAATTGGATTAAGGGCGTTAGTTCAGCCTTCCTTGTCAAAGTTTGTCAAACTAGGGACAGTTAGTCGGCTTGTGGGAATAGATTTCCAAAAAGTTAAAGTGGGAGTTTGAATTTCATGACCAGAAATGAGGTAAACGCAGTTGCTTTCAAGCCAATTTGTTAAGATAATCCCTTCCAGACATCCCTGGGTAAAAAAAAGCACTTTTAGAAAGTGTTTCCTTATATTTAGCGCTTGAAGTTCTTTCAGAGACTTAAGTACTGTACTAAAGTTTGGTAAAACTATTTAACTCACACGTTAGTCGTACTATTTATAGAGGCATGTTGGATGTATAAGACACTAGGTATGTCATAGAAAATCTTAACTCAAAAACGAAAAATTATATTAACTAGAAATTTTTAGCAAACATCAAGCACTTAAGGAGAAGACCCCCTTTAATTTTAGAAAAAAACGAATCTGATTAAAAAATGGGGGTTTAAGGGGGGTTAAAATTAAAAAAGAATCATAAATCAAAAATGAAAAGAGATATCAACATGAAATTTTTAGTAGAAATCAAGCTCTATAAGGAGACGAGGCCTATTGATTATAAAAAAAAAAATTGAATAATAGTGGGGGGGGGGTTAGGGGGTTGAAATATTTAAAATAAATCTAACTTAAAAACAAACAATAATATCAATTTGAAATTTTTGGAAAAATCAAGCTCTAGAAGGGGATGAAGCTTATTGATTCTGAAAATAATCTGATGAAAAATGGGGGTTAAGGGGGTCTGTTAAACTGTGAAAATTATAATTTAGAATGCCACGCATTATATATCTTCATTCTAGTTTCTATCTGTGTAATATTATGTATTGTGATGGGACTGATCTTATAAAATCTTATAAAAAATAAAATATAAAAAGTGAACACCCATTTTACCAATTACCACGAGCCCTCACTGCATCGATCATCGATGCATCTTCGGCATGTACGTACTCTCAAAGTGTGTACATGCCGAAGATGCCTCGATGATCGATGACAGATACGCGGTGGTTAAGTGGATGTCGATCGATGTAATACAAATGAATGGTGTAATGGTGTGAGGGTGCGCTAATCTTTGGCATGTACTCCCATTTAAATTAGTACATTTGTTATTACATTGCCTATCGGTCATCGAGGCGTCTTCGGCATGTACGTACCCTTAGATGCAATCAAGCTCATCGTTATAGCCTAGATCCCAATTTTATAGTTCTCCAGTCGAACCTACTCGGTCCTTTTTATGGACAATAGATAAGCGTTTTGCGAAAAATAAAATTGATTTGTTGACAGAGTTGAAGTAAATAGTCAAAATTATAAATATAGTTGACGCGCCAAAAAAATACAGCAATAAAACTGCGTGATCAACATATGTTAAGGGGTTGGCCCTCGAAACCTACTTTGACCACATTATAGGTCAGGAGCAGAGTTTCGTAGATTATTTTGGGAAATGAACCGTGCATATTTTTCGGCCAACGGTTGCATAGAAAACGGTCCGCTTTGAACTGTTCAACTAAAACACTCGCCTAGTCGTTGGCTCCTCATCTATTGTTGACGATCTTCAGACACTCATTTTAGGTTGATATGCACGTGAAGAGCACGTGATCACTGCATCTCTTTAGCGCGACGAGTATAGTACCTATTTATAAAATTTCACTATGATTTATGTAAAATTTGTTATGAATACCAGTAAAAAACCTTTAAATCACTGCTGTCTAAAATAGTGTCGATTATGGCATCCAAAGTGGTACATTTTAGTTGGATTTATTGGCAGATATACGCAAACCGATCTGCATGTTTCAGAGCACAAGAATTAGTGCGAAATATTCTCTCGCATATTGCCCATAAATCTCGATGAAATTGCTTCATGAACGTTCCAACGGTATGAACTAACTGCTTTTAATAAAGACAATTACCCTCCAACACTATTTCACCAGAAACTCTTGGAAATCCTTCAAGTTTATCTAGCTTGAATGTACTTAAGACAGATGCGGGAGTATGCATGTTTTTCCTGGTAATTCGATTCTCTATATTATTGTGTCTTCCTTATTTAGATTTATTGAATATAATTTTCACAAAATATAGAATATAATTAAAATTGAGATCTATAATGCTTGGCGTTCTATATACTTATACGGTTTAACAGATCCCCTCCCTTAACCCCCATTGCAATCAGATTTTTTTCAGAATCACTAGGCTTTATCCCCTTATAAAGCTTGATTTTTCCTGACTATTTTAGGTTGATATTTTTCGTTTTGAGTTAGGATTTTTTTAAATATTTTAACCCCCATAAACCTTCCGTGTTTATTCAGATTTTTTCAGAATCAATAAGTTTAATCTCCTTAAGGAGCTTGATTTCTGCTAAAAAATTCATGATGATATCGCTTTTCGTATTTATTTTTTTTTTAATTTTAACCCCCCTTTTTTAATTAGATTTTTTCAAAATCAAAGGAATTCTTCCTTTTATAGAGCTTGATTTTTGCTAAAAATTGCATGTTGATATCGCTTTTCGTTTTTGATTTAGGATTTTCTTTTTTTTTAATTTTAACCCCCCTTAAATGCCCCATTTTTAATCTGATCTTTCTTAAAATCAATGGAATTCTTTCTCTTATAGATATCGATTTTTACTAAAAATTGCATGTTGATATCGCTTTTCGTTTTCGTTTTTCATTTAGGAATTTTTTTTAATATTTCAATCACCCTTAATCTCCCATTTTATTAGGATTTTTTCATAATCAATAGGCTTCGTTTCCTTATAGAACTTGATGTTTCCTAAAATTTTCAAGTTGAAATTTTCGTTTTTGACTTATCGTGCGGTCAAAAAACATGACATCGGATGGAAGGACGGACATTTTTAAAAGTTGATGAGAAGGATTTTGGTACAAACATTTTTAAATTTGGATCAATATTAAAAAATTGTGAAGAGTATAATAATAGAACAGTATAAAAAATGCTATGTAACACAGTAACTATACTGGATGGAATAAATTTATTTTAAGCGTTATGTACTATTGTAAAAACCTGAAACAGGTCTATTTTTATTCTTAAATTAACAATTTATAGTAAACATTACCGCCCTCTAAATTATGAGAAAATTTAAAATAGGAAAGGGGTAGTGTAACACCTTGTTTGAAAGGGATTTTAAATTTATCTTCAACAGTATAACGTGTTTTACAATTGATGCAATCGAAACATAGAAAATTAAATTTGAAAATTGTAACGTTGTATTCACGTTATTTTATTTCATAACTACCCATTAAATTAATTTGAATATTTTCAATGTGACGGGCTCTTAACGTAAAGTGTAGTTAGTCCTTAACGCGCCGTGAAATACCACCGTTCATGTTCGATTCGGAAACACCCGCTGAGTGATGACTACCATCGGTAGTCTTTATTTTTGTCTAGCGTAGAAACAGACAGTCAGCGACCAAGAGTATGATCGGAGTAGTATTAAAACACGAATCGCCGGTTCCTTCGAGAACGCGACAGAAAATTCGACGAGTTTATGTGTGTCGCTAATCCAAGTAAGTTGTAATTAATTCTTAATTATTTTCTGAACAAATTTCCATCTATGTTGTGATTATAACTATTTTATATGAATCTTTAGTAATCCTATTTTTGCTTAATAATATTATTTTTCAATCGTTACCATTATCAGCAGGCATGGTCTATACTGATACATCAGTTTTTGGATCAGTGAGTGACACCACATGCTCCACGGTCGGCATAAATATATGCTGTGCATTTAAGGCTTAAATGGCACCGCCATTTTTCTGTTAATTTTTCATGCGAACACGTTTCGATAATTAAATTTTGTATTCATTTTGAGAGTATAGATTACTTTAAATAACTTGAATAATCAGTTATTATATTATTTGGCTATAAGTAGCAAATTTTCTGTATTTAGTTTTGATGATTTTTTAATAATCAATTATTCGTTTTGCTGATCGTAGCACATTGCTTTTATGCATACATATTTGATCAGTAATTGTGTTAGATTAAATAATCACTTATTGCAATTTTTATAATCTTTTCTTGGACTAATAAGTATTAATATAACATTTAACTTTTGAGATTTCGAAACTCACCTTTGTCAATTTTTCTTGTTTGTTTTTGATAAGTAATTTTAATAAAATTTAGTCTTGGGTTTGGCTTCACCACCGTACCCTGTTCGCAGACGATTTTTTCGATACAGGGGTATCCAAAAAGTCGGATCATTATTTTATTCGTAAATTCGAGCCCAGACTTCAGTTTGTCTGATCCTGGGGCACCAAAGATCTTTAACCTTGTCTGACATATACGAATTTCCGAGGTACACCGTCATCGTTGGATCCCTAACCGCATCACTAAGACTCGAGGAGTTGAGTTCAATTTAAAGTCGACTGTAGCTTCAGGAAGCCAGTATTAGTGAGATTTGAACTTTGCAATAAAGCTTCTTCGATGTCAGGAAAAACTAGTTAGTAACAGTCAGCTGGTTACTAATCTAGGATCTGTATCGACCAAACTACAGTAGAATACCACAATTGTAGATAGTGACTCATGTTGTAAAGAAATTTTATAGGCCAATCAAATTAGACGTTTACCCTGTACAAAAAAAGTTATTTTTAAGAGTTGTTGATTTTTTGAATACCGACAAAAGGAGAAATATTCAGTATTAATTTATAAACAAATTAGTGGGTTATTGCAAAATTTATTTAATCTCTTACAAATTTACAAAAACCTTCTTCTTCAACTAAAACCATTTTCTTTCAAAAAAATTGAGAAGATCGCTATCTTTATAAATTTTTTGAATAACTAATTCATTTGTTTATTATTTACCTCCAGAACAGATATCATTTTGTTGAAATAATTTTAACAATTTGACTGGTCTATTTTTAAACTGTTTGAACGTCTTCCAAGCGCTTGGTAAAATGGAACGTTGCCAGCGTGTAGTTCGCATCTTTATCTAACGGTAGATAATGTACGAGATCCACACTGTCGTCGCAGATTAAAGCGACGTTATTGGCAACAACGCATTTGAATCTTGCATGGATGTTACCGTTGAAGCGGTGTCATAGGCGCGCTGATAAGGATTTCATCAGCAGAGACCGGAATTGTTTTCAGATATTCTTTTAAAAATGGAATCAGGATCTGTTATTGTTATGGATAACGCTCTATATCACAGCCGGCGTGTAGAACAGTTATTTTTTATATACTCAGAACTTCAGCCATTTATAGTTTTAGCCCTCAGCAATAAAACCTTATTAACATTGTCTAATTTTCACTTGGCCTTCAGCCCAATGTAATTTTTTTTCTTTTTTAAATAAACGTCTGAATTGAATTCAAAACTTTTAGTAGACTTTCCACTATCTAATTTTTAGGACTATATTTCTTTACGTATAATAGAAAGTCATTATATCATCCTTAGATATTTGTTAAATATTTAATAATTATTTTTTTATATTTTTTATACAAAAATATGATGGTGCCCTATTAACGAGAAAAGGTAAACATATTCAAGAACCCAAAGGCCGTACCAAGACCTGCGATTAGCTGGAGCATAAATTAAGGTGAAACCTTTAAAATATGCGCCTTCTTAAAAAAATTTAATAATACACTGTAGTCAATTGGCGTTATACACTACAAATTAACAATAAAACGTCAAGGAAACACTGCAAATTGTAAAAATCGATGCATGTTGCGGTATTAGCCAAAGGAGTAGTTTTGCCGAGTGAAACAGACGTTCGTATTTATGCGAAACTCGATTTGAGTATATTTCTATTTTGTCTCAAATTCGAATTTGTTAGAAAATTGGGATAGACAGTCGGGTATTTATCCGCGATAAAAACTTTTGACGAATTCACCATCGATCGCCGACAGAGATTATTTAAATAGCAGTCTCGCATAAACAATTAAATCATATTGAAACATTTCCGCGACATTTAGTTTGATTTATTTCCCTAACTTGAATGCCAAGATACGCGTATCGGTTTCAATTTTGAAATATTGAAAAAAGAAAAAAGTCAGCTATAATAATTTCAAAACAAATCAGCGAGTCGGAGGTTTTGTAAACGAAACGAAACGGATTTTAGTTCAATTCGGATCGATTCAATTAGATCGGCTTGCTGGGAGGAGGACAAAAAGGGCGCTGGGGGGCTTGCAGGGGCTCGAATTTAATCTGCACGACATACGCGGTGCCGCCAGCATTGCGGAATGACTCGGTAGGTAAATATAGGGTGTTTGAACAAGCCGGAGCTAAGTAGCGGTGGGTAAATAAAAATAAATTGTTCCATACATTTTTTTTTAAGTTCGATTAAGGTTAAAAAGTTTTTCGTTAAATACATTTACGACATACTTCCAATAAAAACGCAATTGAAGTAAAATATATGTAAATGGTCCAGTATGTCAGTAGATTAGGTTTACTTAGAGGGCAAATTCCTTATTTTAAGTTTTATGAAAAATACAATGACTGGTACTATAATTAGTATACAGGGTGTTTCATTGGTAAATGGGCATATGGGAGTCATCTAGGTGGTTCCAAAAAACGTGTTCTGTCGCCCTTTAGGACCGAGATTTCAATCTAGGTTTTTAACTGTTGAAATGGGCTGTATATTTTTTTAACATTTAGTATACAAGTACACCTTAATTTGTCAAATCCAGTGACCTATTAATAAAAAGGAAATCCAGGTCCGCATTAACAAAAAATTTACAAATTCTCCGATACCTAAAACAACACCCTGTATATAATAATTTTGAATATCTGTTTACATATTCGAAAAAAGCAGAAATAATTGAGTTACACCAAGTGGTTTTGGTATTTCGATAAAAAGATGAAATAAAATTTAAAAAAATGTTATTCCAATTTTGCTTATCTGCTTATCTTTAAATGAGTTTTATTTTAGTTTTATTTTACTTTCATTAATGCGTATTTATTCATTTATCTCTTTTAATATTTTCAAACTAGCCGTTGCCCGCGGCTTTCTTTGGTCGCGACTTTGCTCGCATGTAGTTGTGTTATTAGTATAAAAAAATATATGACTTTCTTTTTTATTAATTTTTATTGATTTTCATTTATTTTTATTAATTTTTAATTAATTTTATTCATTTTTATTCATTTTTATTCATTTTTATTCATTTTTATTCATTTTTATTCATTTTTATTCATTTTTATTCATTTTTATTCATTTTTATTCATTTTTACTCATTTTTATTCATTTTTATTCATTTTTATTCATTTTTATTCATTTTCATTAATTTTTATTCATTTATCTTCATTTTTATTCATTTTTATTAATTTTTATTCATTTTTACTCATTTTTTTTCATTTTTATTAATTTTTATTCATTTTTACTCATTTTTTTTTCATTTTTATTCATTTTCATTAATTTTTATTCATTTATATTCATTTTTATTCATTTTATTCATTTTTATTAATTTTTATTAATTTTTATTATTTTTATTCATTATTATTCATTTTTATTCATTTTTATTCAATTTTATTATTTTTTTATTTATTTACGTTTACTTATTTTTATTTATTTTTATTAATTTTTATTATTTTTTATTAGTTTTTATTAATTTTTATTAATTTTTATTAATTTTTATTAATTTTTATTAATTTTTATTAAATTTTATTAATTTTTATTAATTTTTATTAATTTTTATTAATTTTTATTAATTTTTATTAATTTTTATTAATTTTTATTAATTTTTATTAATTTTTATTAATTTTTATTAACTTTTATTAATTTTTATTAATTAGTTTTTATTAATTTTTATTAATTATTAATAAATTTATTTAAAAACCGCACAGAGCACGTCATTATTTATTCATGCTACATTTATAATTTTCAAGTTCCAACGTTCAAAAAATTTATACTTCTATACAAATTTTCACCCCCGTTTTCCCCCCTTAAAATGTGAAAATTCAAAAACCATGAAACACATTATTTTTGATTTTTAATCAGTAGCTGTAATTCATTTTTTTTTTGTTTCAAACTTTAAATAACAAAAAAATATATACATACTATTAAACAAATTTTCACTCCCTATTTCCCCCCTTAAAATGTTAAAATGCAAAAGCCCTGAAACACTTCATTATTTATTTATGGTGAGAACCAACAATTCCAATTTTCAAGTTCCTTCCTTTAAAAAATTGATATTTGCAAATCAACTTTTAGCCCCCGTTTCCCCCCCTTAAAATGTGAAAATCTAAATCATTATTAATTTGTACTCATTAGCTGCAATTCCAATTTGCATGTTTCTAACTTCAAAGAGAACAAAGAAATATATACTCCCATACAAACTTTCACCCCCCGTTTTCCCTTCTTAAGATGTATAAATATAAAAACCCTAAAACACATTATTATTAAATTGTACTCAGTGGCTGCAATTCCAATTTTTATGTTTCTAACTTCAAAGAGAAAAAAAATCGATAGTCCCATACAAACTTTCACCCCCTGTTTTCCCCCCTTAAAATATGAAAATCCAAAAACCCTGAAACACGTTAATATTTATTTATGCTTAGTAGCTGTTATTTAAATTTTCATGTTTCTAAATTTAAAGAAAAAAAGAGTTTCATTAAAAGCTCCCTCCCCATTATCAGTATACTTTCAAATATAGTCTAGCTAACTAAATTTGCCACAAGGGATCAACCACTCCCGGAATACTAATTCGTTTTTACTCGAAACCACTACAAATTTTCTCAAAATTTCCGAAATCATGGTCGAAATCATCACTAAAATCATTCGTCACTCAAAAATTTAAAAACAGCAGCTTGTGTATCAAAAGAGTCCAAAACAAAACAAAAAAACGAATAAAATTAAGGGAGATTTTTAGCAAAATGACCGAAATCACATAATTTTTTTTTATATGATTTCCAAAATACGGGTACGTTTTGACCTTAATGGTTTTCCCCTAGATTTGCTACAATATTTCAAATTTGTTAAAAAGAATATTTAGTTCTATAACATACGCTTATTAAATATTGTTGAATACAAAAATACAAAAAAACATGGTATAATGAGCGTGTTTATGACAGCTCTATGCAAGGTATAATAAAACAAAACCGAAGTAAAAATTAAAAGAAATGAAAAAACATTCCAAACCATTTTGAAATCATAAAATTACCTGACACTTTTTTTTACTATTTTTTTTACGCCTCATGCCAGTCTCTCTCCATTGCTCCTGCTGCTGTAAATAATATTTATTTTTTTTTAGAGAAAATAAATCTTCCCAGCTAATCACCCTCGTTTTTTTTTAAATGACAAACGACCCCGGCGATATCTCTCATCTAAAATATATCACATTAGGAGGCATTAAATTTCTTGGGTGATAAATTCGGGTATGAAATTACCGCCGCCGCTACCGGTGGCCGTCGAGAGGAGGATGAGCGTGAGGCCTCGCGAAGTACGCGGGGAGCGGGACAGGGGAGGTCGTCGTATAAATTTACAACCTATAAAGTTTAATAACCGGGTTGTATAACATGTAATCCCGTCATACTTCTTGTTCGGTGAAATTCGAGGAGGGATTAGATGGATCTCACCTATAAAAGTGATTGAGATATTCAGGCAGTGGCGTTTCGTGACCAAGTACATTTTCGCAAATTTTGATTTAGTGGTTGTTATGACGCGAGTTCATTTTGTTCAAATTTGGTATCAGAGGGTTTTTAAATTTAACCAGAATTCTAAATTAAAATGGTTGAAAAAATCTTTAATGCATGTTTAAATTTTACCCATATTTCTCCTTCCAAAACAACACGCCAATGATATATACAAAATAACCTCATTCGGGCGTATTTTACCTCCAAAATTTAAAAGTAACTGGACATTTTATTGACTGGGATATAGAGATGTAACTATGGAACATGAATCAGAGTATAGATTGTAGATAATTTTCATTACCGGTCCTAGGTTACTAACCTGTGGACCGGTAGAACCTAAGAAAAAGTTAATATTGCAATAGATTTAGTCACAAATTATTTGCAATTACTTATACAGGGTCTTAGAATAGTCGACCGAAAACGCTGTACCCCAGAGGGATCTCGTTAATCGATGAATTTTAATATAGGAACATGAACCCTTAAGGGGATTCTTACTTTTGAAAAGAGGCTTAAATTTTAAGGATTTTTATTAAGGAATTGTAACTGATCTAGTATTCGGATGTTATTGAAAAAAATATGTTATATAAACAACTGAAACTTACGATTGCTCGTCATTAAAAATTTTCAAAAAATAAATAGAAGACACATTAAAGAAATTGAAAGTCTGGTTGAACTCGTCCAACTTTAAAAAATTATTACGCGTATATTTTCATAAATATCAAAAAAACGAAAGAAGGGCAGACTTTATTTATATGTTCTTAATATGCTTCTAAAATTTCAATTAATTTGATGCGTTAGAATTGCCATAATTCCATTATAAAAATCCATTGTTTTTAATGCAAAATTTAAGCGTATCTTTCGCATGCTTTTTTTTGTCATGGAGACGCGGTGGCCAGCAACAAGAAGTGATCCTGGGGATTGGGCGCCATGAGTGCACGTGTTTCTGTGTGTCTATAATCTTTTTTGTAGCTCAAAGAACTTCTGAACTTTAAATTACTTTAAATTTAGTACAAAATTCATCTGAAAATGGTCAAAAATTTTAAAAAATAAAAAGAAAACAAAATCACTTTGATGTTTATATAATTTTGATAGATGGAGTTTTCGGGATCATTAAGTTTCTAAAATTAAAAATACATCGTGTCTCGAAAGGAGAGGAACACAGAACAGCAACAGATTATTTACATAAAACTATGAAAATGTAGCTAAATTTTAAGTCAGATACAGGGTGCTTGAAGAAATTATTTGGATTTTTTTTTTAAATTAATTTGGAAAGAGTCGTATTTTTTTGTCGTTTTTACACTTAAGATGCAGTCCAATTGACTTTCAGTAAAAAAACTGTACCTTTACCCTATATGTCGATTAATCCAAGCTTAATACCTACTTTCGGATAGGCAAGTTTGGCTAAATCATGATATTTTTACATAAGAAAGTTACTAATCTGCTGCTCTTTCATTCTTATGGACCTTGTGTAAATATTTTTTGAGTTTTTTGAAATTAGGTATAATGAGATTTACAGGGTCCCTGAAGAAGAGTTCACTAACAATCTAAGTAGTGGAACTCATTGTGATATACTTAACAAAATAATTCTTAGAATACTAAATGGATAAATTAAAGTGCTTACCTATTTATCGTGCGGTATCAAATTGGTATATCGTTAAAGTTTTTAATATTCTCAAACAATACCTAACCTGTGCAGCCTGGGGCCATCGAAGGTTGTTTTACAAAAAAAAAAAAATGAGAAAAATAAAAATAACTTAACTCATTTACCTAACCTGTGCGACTGGAGCCATTTAAATTTTACTGATTGCTCTCAGACAAGTTAGGTAAATTAATTAAGTTTTTTTTTTATAAAAACTCAATTAATTCATCTAACCTGTGCGGCCTGAAGCGATAGAGGGTTGCTTCGCAAAAAAATATATATTAAAATGAGAAAATCAAAAATTCTGAAGCCTGAAGCCATTTAAATTTATCTCATTGTTCTCGCACAGGTTAGGTAAATTAAGTTTTTTTAGTTTTTCTAGTTTTATATATATTTGGTTTTTCGATCAATTGCTTTTTCTGTCAAATCTATTCTTGATCAATTTTCTTTTCAATCATTGTTCTTTTTAATCATTGTTCTTTTCGATCAAATGTATTCGATCAATTTTGTGCCACCCATCAAATTATTCCTAATAAAATATAAGGATTTAAACATATTTTAAAGTGAACTTAACTTGCGTTTAAGTCCAATAACATAATTTTTCTGGGTATGCTAAATCGGTAAGTCGTACCGAAAATTTAAAAAACGGCTGAAGAATCTTTAAATACGCCCACTGAAAACAGAAATACCCTCTAATAGGCGGCCCTAATAGACCAGTTAATTACAGCATTTGACAAAGCGACGTTCTTGAGAGTAACCGGCTCGTCAACTGTCATCGGTCCCAACTCCAAACCAATATTCGAATAGACCAGTTGATTGCAGCACATCAGCAAGCGACGTTCATGTGAATAAAGAATTTGTCAACTTTTGATCTATTCAACTAAAATATATCTTCACGTCGGTCTCACTGCGTTACATGTTACCAAATAAAAATGAAAATTAAAAATGTACCGTCTAGAAAAAAAAGTAAGAATGCCCTTAAAGGGCTTAGTTACCGAGATACAGAGTGTTAAAAGTTTTGAATCAAAATTTAAAATTTGGCATAAATCAAAAAAGTTTTTGCTAATTTTTTTTTCAAATTTGAATTACCAATATCTTGTCAAATACACGAACTATTATAAATTTGACACGTGCCTACTAGCTTAGAATTTAGAAATATTGAGTCATTACAAATTATCTAAGTACATGTAGACTTCTGTTTAGAAGCAAATGTTTGCAACATCGTTCATTTTAGCTTCAAAAAAGGTTGTGTAAAAATGAAGAGAGAATTAAAAAATAAAAATATATAAAATATAAAAAAAATGTTTGTTCCAGTAGCGTAAAAAATAGGGCGAAAAAGTTGCCATTAATCCCGATAGCGGTTACATTTTTAAAAGTTAGTTTAAGTCAAAATATTACTTCCTTAAAAAGTATATTGGTCACCAAAATTTGAATTTTAATTACACCCTGTAGCTCGGTAACTAAGCACTTTAAAGATTCATGTTCCGATATCAAAATTCATCAATTAACGAGAACTATCTGGGATAGAGCGGTGTCGAATTTACTAACACCCTGTACATGGCCGAAAGAGCCTATATTTCAATATTGTTTAACGATAAATCATGTCTTTTATTCAAATTGTCTTATTTAAGGTCAACTCAGTCGTTAACAAATGACGATGCTCAAACGCGGAAGTCCCAAAGGATACGAAACATTTTAGAATAGCGTGCCAGAGAGTCGACTCCATACCTCACTCAACTATTTATTTACTGTTTGCATGCTTCTTGCGACATACATTTCCTAGTTTATTTGTCGCAATACAATACTTGTTAGGTAAATTCAATAGGGATATTGCTAATTCGACGAACCCTACAAGATTTTTAAATTGGGCATTAGGCATTCTAAATCATGTGACTTTTTGATAGTAAAAATGGTGGACAAAGGCACACAGATATGCAAACAACAAAATAGCATTGAGTTAGGGAAAATGTGCCATGGACCCTTACCTATGATGGACCACTAAATGTAATAATAAATTCTAGAGACGCTAAAATGGTGGTTCCCACCTTATCGAGACTGAAGCTCATAAGGGTAAACTCGTAGCGTAACAAAAACGAGAAATGATTTAACTTGGAACGAAAGACCGAAAGCTGATAGTAGTATTGTAAAACACCCAAATATTTTTTAAATATATATAATTTTTAATTGAAATTGGTTGGCGTGTCTATGACACAAATTAAAATATTGAGCAATTACGCACTAATGGGTCACTCTGTATAATTCGCCCTAAATCCACTCTCAAAATCAGAAACTTTCCGGTTTTTAAGCTGTTAACATAAAAAACAACTTCGATAATAATGAAAACAAACTTTTTGCGTCTATCGTTGCCATTTTATATTTTTTAACAAGACGTTGGAATGACTAATTATTTCAATTAGTATCCTAAATAAATATCTCGTTTATGTACGCTCAGCTCTCGTCCAATATGAAGTTCGTAGGTTTTTTTAAACGGCAATCAACTGTATCCGTATTTAAAAAATTTATTTTCAAAGCTCCGCTGCACTCAATTACTCGTAGCAATTTTTGTTTTTTTTTTATTCTTTTATATCATTTTTCGTCAATATAGAGCCCGGTTCTCATAAACGAACGTTCAGAGTAACTGCTGATTAAAATCTAGATCTAAATGAATTGAATTTCGCATCTGTGTTGAATCGTTGCTATTTGGAATTCAGAACTTTTTTAATATACCTCTGTTTTATTGATCAATAATAAACAGACCCCATAACTTTGAATTCAAATTATTCGTTAAAGTTTTGGTGATATGTACATTCAAAAAAAAAAACTCCAGAATATGTATAAGGAGTATTATTGAAATGATATAAAAAGTTCCTGCGGTGATGGTATTCATGAAAATAAAAAAAGTTCGTATAAACAAGGGTCTGCAAAAGCATGATAAGGGACTTTACAAGGTGTCACTGTTATATTTTTAAATGGAAAAACCGTTGCGAGTATCTTTTTTATGTGAGAGTACCTACGTAGTTTTTGAAAATGGTCAAAAAAATAAAATGTTATTAAACATCCACCTCTGAACCTATCCAATAAATTGGACTATTCATTTTTTGATATTATCAGATGATTTAGGGCTAACATACGAGTACATACAAGTTTAAAAATATTTCTTTATTATTTTATTAGAACATTTTTCAAGAGCATACAAGACGCATATGCATTCATCAAAAATTTTGATTACTTCTCATGTTAATAATACATGCATGGATACAATATTTCACTAGTAGATGTAAAAATTAATACTTGAGACTGCTACAAAGAGGAAATATAAGTATTCAGCAAAATATAGGTTTAACAGATTTTTTTGTTCCAATATATTTTGTCTCATTGTAGCAGTTTCCTATGCACAAATACTAAAATAATTGTTGAACAAAGTTTTTTAAAATTATCAACCAATTTTATATGAGAAGGAATCCCCCCAAAATTACATATACCCCTCGAAAAAGCCGGTCTTTCTACTCATACTCGCACTGTAAATTGGCAACATCGGTTATTGGTGTAACAAATAATACCAACATTCTTCCGCTAGCATGTTGGTTTTCGTATTGGATGCTTATTTGACATTCTCCCACGGGTGTAATTGGCTTCGATTATTTAAACTAAACTGGGATGAGATTTGCAAAATCGATGTACCTGAAGAAAATTACAAAGATGAACTTTCCAAATTGCTACATGAATATGATGATTTATTTTTCCAGGAAGTCGGGTTAATCAAAACATATACTTGTTCACTACAATTAATGATAACACAAAAACCATTTACATCCGAGCTCGGCCAGTCCCTTTTGCTCTTAAGGAACGCATAGAGGAAGAAATTGATCGTTTGAAAAAATCTGGAATAATTAAGAAAGTCACATATTCGGAATGGGGTACACCCGTTGTTCCAATTGTAAAAAAGAATGCCAATATTCGCTTATGTGCTGATTATAAAGTTACACTTAATAAACATCTTCAAAATGATAATTACCCAATACCACGTATTGAAGATATATTTTCCAAAATGTGCGATGTAACGTATTTCTGCACTTTAGATATTAATAAAGCCTATCTACACATGCTAGTTGTTGAACAAAGTAGTATGATACAAGCCATCAGTACATCTATAGGAACATATAGAGTTAAACGATTAATGTCTGGCGTTAAAGTTGATCCAAGTGCATGGCAGCGTTTTATGGATAAAACTATTCATCCATATCCTATTTGGGTCATACAATAGACAAAAATGGACTACATCCAATGAAAGAGAAAACTGATGCAATATTACAAAGTTCTAAACCGACAAATGTTAGCGAATTAAGAACCTTCCTTGGTCTTGTCAACTATTACCATCAATGTATACCAAATTTGGCTTCAAAACTCAATCCTTTACATAAACTCTTACAAAAAGACGAAAAATTTAACTGGAGAAAAGAATGCGAAAATGTTTTTCAAGAACTAAAAAAAGAGATTGTAAGTCCAAAAGTCTTAGTTCCATTTAACGTCAACTTACCAGTTACATTAGCCACTAACTGGTTTAGGAGCCGTATTATCAAATATTATGGAAGATAGATCTGAAAGGCCAGAAGCGTTTGCGTCTAGATCTTTGACAAAGGCAGAAAAGAACTACAGTCAGCTCGATAAGGAGGCGACTGCTGTTATAATGGGGATTACGAAAAAATTTTCAGTACTGCTATGGAAGAGGAATTACGTTAATAGTGGACAATAAACCACTATCAAGAATTTTCCACCCAGAAAAGAATTTACCGCTTACTTCTGCACTACGATTAGTTCATTATGCAAATTATCTCTCAGGTTTTAAATATAATGTTACAACAAGATCTACAAATGAACATGGAAATGCTGACTACCTATCAAGATGTCTGTTACAAAATCAGTTTGTGTCTGAAGAAGTAGATGTAGATGGAGCATTTTTTTTAAATCAAATTAATGTTCTTCCAGTTACTGGAGATGAAATTCAAGTAGAAACAATAGCTGATCCAGAATGTCAAAAATTTTACAATTCAATTAAATCTGGTAAATGTATCCAAAATACATTACATGAATATTCACTAGGAGACGGATGTATTCTTTACAACAACAAAGTTGTAATACCAAAAAGTTTACGAAAACGAATACTTGAAGAACTCCACGAAGCACATACAGGCATTGTGAAAATGAAAGCTATCGCCAGAAGTTATATAGGGGAATCGACAAAGATATTGAAGAGATTACGAAATCTTGTAAAAATTGTTGTTCAGTCCAAAGAAAGTTCCAACACATCATTGGGAATATCCGAGCAAAGCCTGGTTTCGATTACATATCGATTATGCTGGTCCGTTTATGGGTACAAATTTTTTAATTGTTGTTGATACCTATACTAAATGGTTTGAAGCTATACCTACACATGCCACAAACACTAGGGCTACTATCAATATTTTAAGAGAACTATTTGCACGATTTGGTTTACCATTCACTGTTGTATCTGACAATGCTCAACAGTTTACATCCTTTGAAATAAGACAGTTCTTGAAATCTAATGGAATCAACAAAACAACTGCGCCATATTATCCAGCGTCAAATGGCCAAGCTGAACGATATGTGCAGATTTTGAAAAGGAATTTGAGAGAGCTGTAATGGATGAGCCTGGAGATCTTAATGTTAAGTTAGCAAGATTATTAATGCTGCAACACACCGAATGCTACCACTGGTTTGTGTCCTGGTGAACTAATGTTTAACAGAACATTCAAGACAAGGATCGATCTAGTTAAACGTAATATCCATACTGAAGACAAACATTATTTTCAAAATCTCTGTCAAAAAAGGTTTGAAATTGGTGATAAGGTTCAAGCAAGATTTTACAAGGAAAATGAAAAATGGAAATTTGGAAGTGTGTGGTAAAAATGGCGTTACATTATGAAATTCTGGTTGATGAACAAAAGATCATTAGACATGTAGATCAATTACGCTCAACTAATTATTCCGAACCATCATGTTCAAAGTATCCAACAGGTTCATGTATTATACCTGTGGTTGAAAGTGTTTCGTGAAAGTGAAAATGTTGTGCCGGAAGATGATGGAAATGCAATTATTGAACAGTGTCATGAGAATTATCAAGGTCCAATAAATTCATCTATGAAAGAAAACGATATTCATAATTCTACAGAGTCCCTTACCAGTAATTCCAATTGTCATGGATTTATTGATGATCCTTCACAATGTTGATAGTAACAAAAAAATGGAGAATAAAGACTCAGAATTTCCTCGTCGTTCAACAAGAGTAAGAAGACCTGTAGAAAGGTTGAACTTTGAATCATTTTGACAAGAAGAAGTGTGAATATTTCGTATTATTTTATATTGTTTACCTTCATCGCTATATGGATGTCATTTTTAATCGACTTCAAAAAAGGAGGAGGTTATCAATTCGTCGCGATATTTTTTTTTATGTATGTTCAGCAATAATTCTTTAACACGGTGTCCGATTTCAATGATTCTTTTTTTTTTTTTAGAAAGGATGTACTTCAGGGGTGGTCCCATATGAATTTGGTTAAAATCTAATAATTGGGTCCATGAGAAAATCCTCAAACTCTTCATTTTTTATGTACGTTTAGCGATAATGCTTTACCACCTTGTCCGATTTACATGATTCTTTTTTTGTTAGCAAGGTGGTACCTTAGGGGTGCTCCCATATAAATTTAGTTAAGATGTAGTGATGGCATCTGCACGTTTTTTTAAATTTTTAATTTCTAATACTTGTTGATTAATAATTAATTGTCAGTTGGTTTTCAATAAACATTATATTCTTACAAATCGAAATTTATTTCACGTTCTTCGAACTACAAGAATATAACAAGAATCATAGCAGATATTCAGAATATTGAAACTAGTGAAGTTTCGTAAGTAGTAGTTTCTTTATAAATTTAAATGTATATTATTAAAGCAATCAAATTTTTAGATAACGGGATGACTCTATTGACAATGCAAATATACAAAGAACTTTATTTGCAACTTCATATGTTCTCTCCCCTATGGAGTAACAACCAGGTTGTAGCTTTTGGGATGAAAGTATTTCTGAAAATAAATTAGATTCTGTAAACAATTCACAAGAAACAACCTTAGAAGTAAGGTCAGTAATGTGTGATTTTTTACAAATTTAATTTTAAATGTCAATGGCGGAAAAAAGTTATAGAAAATACCATGAACAATTAAAATGAATTATTCTTGTGTAGAATCGATAAATAATAGAATTTCTATTTTTATTTCGTCTATAATTATAAATAATTTGTTAATTTAAATAAAACTAAATGACGTCAATTTAATTACGAGTATTAAAGCAAAAATGTTAAACGTGGCGAGGTCCGCGCTTTGGTCTTTCATGCGGAAGGCTCGCGTTCAAATTAGTAAATTCATAAATTATATTTAAATTAGTTATTTTATCAATAATTTTTAATATTTGTACATTTTCGTTAGTGAGTCGTCGAAAAAATATACTGTATAACTCGAGTTGATTGTCCACTCTTGTTGCACAAACTCACAAACTGCTATTGTAGTGTTTTGATGCCTTTAATTTAATTTGTATGGAGACTCTATTAATATAAAAAATAGTTTATAATAAAATAACAATATAAATAAGGTATTATATTCAGTACAATAAGCATATTAGCTTAACATTCATTCGATTGGCCTGACCAACACATTATTTAAATTCAACTTTTACCATTCTGAACTTCTTGGTCTATAGAGTTTATCGGTCTCTTGGTTGTCGCCTTTTCGAGGACCGCTAAGAATCTCGTGACATCAAGTAACTTTTTTTAATTATCTATCTTAATCTTAACGATAAAATTAAAAATTAGAACACTTTTTTTTGAATTGTACGTACTTTTTATGATACTAGCGTGTGTAATTTAAAAATCGGTAAGACAAACTTATTTTTTTAAGCTCTGAGTGGAAATTATACGTTGCCACATTAGATCTTGTAAACTGAAACCAAAGATATGGATGCCTACAAACTAAATCACAAAGTGGTAGGAGATGGGAAGTTCCGAAATCAAACGTGATGAAGTCATAGCTTACTGTATCCTCTTAAGGCCCCCTAGTTCCTTTATTGTGCATTTGAGGAACCATGCCGATGGGAAATTTTATTTCTACGTTCGTGAATACTCCCCCCACATTTTAATAACACCCCGTACTTTATTTATCTAAAAAATATTAACTGACGTCTTGAAAACCACCCTTAACGAATTGTAAGAATCGAAACATAATAGAAAAATAGACTATTTTATCGTAAAGTATTATCTAGAATTTTAATTTGATTATTTTTGTTACCAAGTTCGAAAAATATTCTCGAATGACCAATTACTTATGATTAAGTTCTTTCTAGATAAACATTACTTATTTTAGAGAATTCTAGTACCCCAAGAAAGTATTGTTTGACAATTTTTGGATCACCTTGAATATCTATATAATATCTACATTAGCTTTTGATTGCAAGTCCAAGAGAACCAATAAAGCGCTAATATTAACTTCCAGCAAAAAATAGTATTAAAGAGTCATGGAGAAAAAATATATACCGATTTTTCTAACAATTTCAATAACCATTAGATCTTTATTTACCTTAATCTTCCAAATACAATCTACATTATTTAACAAAAAAGTCTCCAGATCATATGTTGTCACTATTACCTACTAGATTAAAACTGGGTCATAAAATAGGAATATATCCGTCTCCATATTTCCCTTGTGACGGTATATCAATTGGAGACTTAAATCACATCTTTTTTCTTGTATAAATCACCGCAATGAAATTAAAAACTTTAGATCATTCCTTACAAACAATAATATCCCACTGTCAAAAGGTATAAGTGTGTTACTTAGTTCACAAAATAAAATAATAAACAAGTTGATTACAGACAAGTTAAATTGATGATTTTTACTTTTGTCCCGTTACATCTTAAGAATGGCATTTTTCGTTATCACATTTACTCACTTTAGCTGGAAATCTTTTTAACTAAACAACTTACATTTATTTTAACTAAGTACTTTGTGTAATTGTTTTTTGGGAACGTAAAATAAACTGAACCGGGAAATTGAGCTGTCCATGGATCAGGGAGACAAATAGGTGCACGAAACTACGGAAGGTTGACGTAAACAAAAACAAAGTAGCTATTTGTTTTCGAAAAGGTTTTCCGGGATTTATTCGGCGATTAAGGATTAAGGATTAAGGATTAATTTCAGCGACTTGAGGAGACACTTATCAAACGAAAGGGTTTTTTTCCGGCTGGACTCGAGCTACCTAGGAGAATTTAAATAAATGGCACCTTTGTAAACAAGTATTTCATGGAACATTGGAATTTTAAAACGGACTCAGGAAGGTATGATTGAAAATTGGATGTAAAGGTCCCATAAGTTCATGTTTCAAATTCGGAGAATTGTACAGCTGTCAGAACTAAATGCGGGTTGTATCTGCATTTGTATCTGTAACGTGTGATGGGTGGGTTGCCTCCACGGCACTTAGGCCTGATTATGCTCATTGTGCATCCTCCTGAGATGATAGGCACCTCCTGGTTCGTGAGCCAGCCTACAGATTTAATGTAGTTGACAACGTCGCCAAGAGGTGCTTTTCATATATCGGTCGGTGTTAGCCGATACTCGCCGAACACAAATCTTCTAATAAATGAGAGTGTCGAGTAATCGTAAAGGATATGCTCGATAGTCTCATCTTCTTGTTCGCACCCTCTGCAGAGTGCGGATTCTGACATGATATGACATGATGTGGAGATGCTTTCGTACTTGGCAGTGACCAGTCAGAATGCCTCTAACTAGGCGCAGATTCTGTCTAGTCATAGTTTGATGCAGTGTTGTCAGGATAACTTAAGAGCAACTCTGCAGTTTCATGTTTCATCCCATCTTTCCTTAAATTTCACAAGGGAATGTTCTTTGATTAGGTCTGTCACTACCGATTTTGTCAGGCAATAGAAGAGCCAGGTCCAAAAAGTATTTGATTGGCTGCTTTCTTGACTAGTGAATCAGCAATACTACTTTTCGATGTGGCGTGACCTTTGATCCATCTTAAGGTGACCACATTGTTGACGGATATTTCGGCCAAAGCTTCGTGACATTCTAGTACTAACCCTGAGTAAATTCGTGGTCTGTTCAGAGTGAGTAGTGCTTGTCTGCTATCTGTATAGATGAGCATGTACCTTCCAGTGATATTGTTTCTGATTATTTCTTTTGCGGCTATGAGAATCCCCGTTAGCTCTGTTTGAACCACACTGGCACTATTGCTCACAGCCCATTTTATGTTTAGGTTTAAGAATCTGGAGTATATTCCGCATCCTGAGCCTTGTTTTGTTTTAGAACCGTCGGTGTAAATATAAATCGTACCTGCCACTTCCGACTCTTCTATTTGTTCTATTATAACTTTATATGGCTTATGGAAGATATATCTTGGTGAGATGGAGTCCATGATCGCTTGAAGCAGTGGGAGCGTATCGAGCGCCTCCTGCCAAAAGCGACGTCTCACCTCACCAACCGTGCGGAGGCGTGTCATTGTCATCAGAGCAACCTCCTTGATATAGATATCAAGGGGAGTGAGACTAAGAATAACTTCCATGGATCTGGTCGGTATTGTTTTCATGGCTCCTGTTATGTTGAGACATGCTGTTCTTTGAATTTGTTCTAGTTTACGGATAGCTGTTAATTTTTGGGTTTTTGGTACCCAGACAACTGCACCGTATGTTACCATAGATCTTATGATAGCCTTGAAAGTCCATGCGACGACTCTGGGGGAGAAACCCCAGGTTCCCCTACGGTTCGGCGGCATTGTTCATAAGCAATCTATGCTCTTTAAATTCTGTTTTCTAAATGCGAGTTCCATGTTAACTTGCTGTCAAAGGTGAGACCTAGGTACTTCACCTCTGTTGCAAAGTTTAGTTTTGTGTTTAGGAGTTTTGGAGGTTTCAATTCTATTCTTATCCTTTTCCTTTTGAAAAGGACAATTTCTGTCTTCTTAGGATTAATAGACAGTGAATGGTCCTTGCACCACTGTTCGATAATTTTTAGAGCTACCTGCATTCCTTCGCAGAGTATGTTCTCAAAATTCCGTTTGCAGAATGACCAGGTCATCTGCATATGCTATTGTGCAGTGACTGTCATTATTGAGGCGGCTGCTGAGGGTGTCGAGGACCATATTCCACAGTAGAGGTGATAGCACCCCTCCCTGTGGACATCCCTTCGCAACCAAGCCTCTTATGTTCACATCTTCTATACTTACTTCAGTTTACTGCTCGCTTTGAGAGCATGTTATGTATCCACTCACTAACCATATGTGGAACATTCCTGTTGGTTAGTGAGTGTATTATCTTTGGGAAGGTGGTTTTATCAAAAGCACCTTCTATGTCTATAAAAACACCCAAGTCGGACTCCTTATTGTCCAGGGATCTTTCTATTCGGCCAGCAACTAGATGAAGGGATGAATCAGTAGATCTGCCTGGGGTGTATGCATGTTGGTTTGGGTGTAGAGATGTTGTTGTAATCACTGCATCCCTTATGCACCTTTCGCATAGTCTTTCCAATGTCTTCATGGAAAACGATGTCAGACTAATTGGTCGGTATGTTTTTGGGACAGTGTAATCCATCCTTCCAGGTTTGGGTATAAATACCACTTTTACCCCTATCCATTTTTTGGGGATATACCTAAGAGCCAACGAGGAACTGAATATACCCACCAGGTGCGGTGTGAGTTCTTCCAGGCCCCACTGAAGTAGGACTGGATAGATACCGTCAGGTCGTGGCGATTTAAATGGAGAGAAGCTGGATATTGCACATTTAATTTTTTTCATCGTCTACAATGTGTTTGGCAGTTTGCCAATCATAGACAGATGGATTGTGTTCTTCCTCTGCCCAGTCCGCCACGTCTGTGATGACCGAGTTAGGGAAGTGTGTTGACAGCAGAAGTTTGATGCTATTTTCGAGGTTGGCAGTTTTCGTGCCATCCTCTTTGATTAGCGCACCAATGCTTCGGTGTGAATTTTTTGAGAGAGCTTTTTGAAGCCTCGCTGCCTGCGGGAAATCTTCGATTTCTTCGCAGTAAGATCTCCACGCATCTCTCTGTTTTTGTCTGACTTTTTTGTATTCTTTGAGATGTGGGTTGTAAATTTTAATCAAATTGCTTTTTTGTTTTATTCTATTTTCAGGTTGTTAGAAATTTTTCTCTAAAGTTGTTTATTTTTAATTGTACAATGTTTGCCAATCTTGTCAATGTACGAGGTGTTATAAAACATTTTCACAAGAAAATAATTCTTAGTATCAAAAGTATCTATAATATTCTTTGTGTATTCTATCATTACAATATATTAGACAAGTAAATAAAACGACCGTAAAACCAGATTTTTTTTTTAAATTGATACTTTCTAATACGACATAATAACATAATCTAAATAATAGTTTATCAAAATTTGAGGGCTGATATTTTCATTCATTAAAACCTTGAAAATGAGGAATATATTATCGTGATGACCTTAAATCACACAGTTACTTTTAGTGGCAGTGACGTCACATAAAAAGACTAATTTAGCGGGCTTTATGAATCCGATATTAAATTATTTATTTTATTGGTTCACGTGTTCCTGAAGTATATTGCAATTAGCAGCCATTTTGACTGTTAAGTTCATATTCGATAGTCCTTAAGAGCAGTGGCGGCTAGTGCATTAGAGCTGCCAAAAAATACGTAAAATAGATTTTATGGGTAATCAGTTCTTACCTCAAAACATCCAGAGGACAACTTCATATACAAACTATTAACAAGGATTTCGAATTTAAACTTCTGGTCAATGAATAAGTTTAGGAATTTATTTTCGGTTTTTTTTTTGCAAATTTGTTGCTGTGCAACTGAAATTATACCGATATCGCCACTAAATGAGACATTATTTGATTTTGATATATTAAAATATATTAAGATAAATAATTTGAATTAAACCTTCCTTTAATCTTAATAATATCGTTGTTAATCATAATAGTCAACTCTACAATGTTCTCACTCTCCAAGAGTATCGTTGTATCATCTGCAAATATGGCGAAATTAAAAATAAAACCGGTTTCAGAACGGATCCTTGAGGAATCTCACAGTGAATCGTAGCAAGCTTATTGAAAGAAGCTATTTGTACTCTAGTCTCCAAATAAGACTAGAACCACTTTAGAGCTATCCCTCGGAATCCATATTTTTCTAGCTTGCTCATCAATATTTTGCGATTTACACAGTCAAAAGCTTTGGATAAATCACAAAACACTGCAGCAGCTACCTTGTTATCATTTAAATCGAGGTATAATTTCTCTAGAACAGAAAACATAGCATTCATTGGTAGTATTTTTACTCGGTTAAGACCCAAACTGGGATGTAGACAGCACTCCGTATTGTTTAAGAAAATCTTGCATTCTTATCTTGACCAATTTTTTCAATAATTTTTACCAAAGTGGGTAATAAAGAAATGGGTCGAGAATTAGAATGACAATAATTATAATCACCACCCTTATACACAAGTATAACATTGGCTATTTTTAAAGAATCACTGAAAGAACCTGTCCAAAATGAATGATTGATTCTGCTAAAACATTTAACGCATCTTCTAGATGATGTGAAGCAAGATTGACTGAAATTTCATTCTAACCTAGAGGAATATTTTTGTGTGAAGAGAGGATATCTTTAATTTCTACATCAGTTGATATAAAATAAAATAAATTGTTTATATTTAGATTATTTAAATAAGACAAAGCACCAGTCGAAGGAGTTATTTAGCTGGACAATACTGGATACACTTGGACCGATAGAATAATCAAAATCGTTGCTTTCAGTACGGCTTAAATTGGGAACCAAGGGTTTAGACCTTTTGCCTCTTAAATCATTTATTATTTTCCAGATCTCTCTCTGTTTATTGTTTATCTAGTTTATTCTTACTTTAAAGTATAACTGTTTAGCTGCTTTAATCGTTTTCCTGTAAATTGCACGATATTTGAAGTTATATATTAAGATAGAATCATTAACACCTGAATTGTTATTTTTTTTATTAGGTATAAGCAGTGCATATTTTTAAAATAACAGAAACCCCATCGTTCTGTTATTTAAAAAAAAAAATTAAATTGTTTGTAATCGTCCCTTGTTTTATTAAATTTTGACTGCACCCGAAGATGGAAAAGTTTTCCGAAACATATGTAGTGCTGTGCTAAACAATAGAAAATAAAAACCAAGAAAATTTTTATTTATATAAAATTCTGCTAGGGTCAAGAAATTATTCTTATTTATATAAATAATGATGTTCTGTTAATTCAATAAAACACTTTGAACTTTAGGTAATCTAATTTAAGAATATGAAATAATTAAAGGATACAATGACATCGGGTCCCAATAATATTCCATCTCTCTTAGTCAAAGACTGCATTGGTGCATTGGTTACTCCATTAGCAAACATTTTTAATTTAAGTTTGACAAAAAAAGATTATCCTAAACTCAATAGAAAGAGTCAAAAGTTTGTCCTGTTTTTAAAAAGGGTAAAAAGTCAAATATTGAAAACTATATACCTACTTCCATTATAAGTAATAGGTTAAAGGTCTTTAAAATAATATTGTATAAAAGGATATATTATTGTGTTCAAAACCAATTATCCAAAATTCAATATGGATTTATTTCTAATCGCTCCACCGTAAGCAATTTGTTAATTATAATCCAATAAATATCTGAAGCTCTAGATAATAGAAGCCAAGTTGATGTAATATAAATAGATTTTTCAAAGGCTTTTAACATAATTCATCATGGAGTTTTAATTTCGAAGTTAAAATTATTTGGGTTCTCTGGGGATGCTTTAGAATTTATAAAATCGTATTTAACGAATAGAAAGAAATTTATAATAATAATTAATAATAATTTTTATTCACAAAAAAAATACAATAATAATTACAATTACAAAGTATTATTATACAAATTTAAAAAACGGTATCCGTGAATAAAATATACTCGATAAGCTTATAAACGCTTGTTAAACGCTTGTTTTGAAAAAACAAAAAAAATATATTTAAAATCTAAAATAATATTTAAAAGTAAAATAAACTACTAAAATCGATTTAAACATAAATAAATTAAAAATATAACATAATGTAGGTACGATAAATTAGATTAGCATTTTTTAATTTTTAATTTTATTATTTTTTTTTTCTTTTATTATAAAAAACTCAAAAACTCAAAAATACTAAAATTTAAAAATCTAAAATCTTAAAAACTTAAAAACCTGCACAATCTTTTTTTTGGGATAATGTTTAATTTTCAAAATACCCATGGATCATACTGCGAGAGTTAGCTAAAATAAATTGTTTTAGTCTTTTTTTAAAAGTATACAAGTTTGATTCAGTTTAAATGCTCTTAGGACAGTTTGTACAGTTTGGGTGCGAAATAGGAAAATGATCTCTGTGAAATCACTTTAAACATCAATGGAGCTAAATAACGACATTTTTGTATAGTATTATATTCATGATATACTAGACCTTGAGGTTTACGAATATGATATTTGTTGCTACAGCAAAAAAATACAATTGTCTTAGATCCATTATTTTTGTTTCGGTATACAAGGTTTCTGTAGGATATCTAGATTTTTTTGAATAAATTAACTTTAGAAATCGCCTTTGTGTGACTTCTAAAGAGTGAAGGTGTGTTTTCAAAGCTGCTTTCAACTAGAGCACAATAAAGGGTTTTAAGATGGTGTAATGGTAAAATATCTTTTAAAAATTTGAATTTGTACAAAATAATGCGTAGTTTATTTACCGTGTAGGATATGTGTAGGTTCCATTTTAAATAAGGGTCTATTATTACTCAAAGGTATTTAATTTTATTTTTATTTGAAATGAAAAAAGAGTCTCTGCCATCAGTAATTTTTAGGTGATCAAACGGTGGTGCACCATATGAATTGCAGCTAAATGGTAAACAATGTGTTTTCTCTATATTTACAGTCAATAATTTTTTATCCAAAAAATTTTTAATAATTAGAAAGTCTTGTTCCGCTTTAGTTTTTAAGTTAATCCAGCTATCGTCAGAATAGAAATTAGCTGTGTCATCCGCGAACCCAGTTATGTTTCCTATACTTCCATGTGAAAAAAAAATCATTTATATATATGTTAAAAAGAATAGGACCCAGTATAGATCCCTGTGGTACCCCATATTAGACAGCCATCCATCCACTCTTACTGCCTGAAATAGTTTTTAAACAATTTTAATGAATTACCTCGTATGCCAATGCTCTCCAAGCCTTGTAGGAGTAGATTGTGACATACAGTGTCGAAAGCTTTCGACAGATCAATAAAAATGCACAAACATGGTTTGCTTTTATTAAGGAAAGCTGTTATTTTTGAAGTTAGGTTTAGAATAGCATCTTCCGTTGATTTTTTTTTCTTTAAATCCGTACTGCTGTTCAGATTATATTAAATTTGTTTAAATATGATTGAAGCCGATTTTTTATTAGTTTTTCGAAAATTTGAGATAAGTACGTAACTAGTGAAATAGGTCGATAATTAGTAGCATCCGTTATGTCCCCTTTTTTAAATATAGGTGTAATAATGGTATTTTTAAATGCCGAAGGATAAATAGCTTTTACTATACATTGATTTAAAATATATGTTAAAGGTTGACAGATATATTGTGAAATTGTTTTAAGACAGTAGCCTTATGATTTTTGAGTTCGTTAATTATCACTTTAACCTCATTGATTTTGACTGGCGCAAAGAAAAAGAATTTGGAGAGGAAGTCTTCCTTAATGTAAAATTTTTATCAATTTTAATTTTTTGTATATTGCGAAACATTTTATTTTTTTTTTTTATTAATCGAGTTAAGCAGGCCATTTGTCACCCATGGAGCAATTTTAACATTTTTTCTTCTATTTAGGGGCTTTTCGGTACATGATGCAAGACTCTCTTGAATTATATCAAGAAATTTGTTCGTTGCAGTATCTGGATCGTCAGAATTATATACAGGAAACCAACACATATTTTGAAATATATTATTTAGTTTATTTGTGTTAATAAAAGTTGAATAGATATCTTTATGTTTTTTAAATTTGTTTCATATTATGCCTATAAATCAAATAAATATTTGGTTTTATCGGGGGTTCCCAAGGATCGAACTTGGGTCCATTATTGTTTTTGTTATTTATAAAAGATTTACGCGAAACAATAAATTCAAATAAACCGTTTTGCTGATGACTTAAAGCTGTTCTCCACAATACATGGCATGGATGATTGTATTAATCTCCAAAATCAGCCAATTATGTGCATAGTACCTTAGTACCAGCCCCCACCCTCATGATGATCTGCGCCTGGTACAAACATACCCAATATAACTGATTAAAAACTCACCAGTTTGACGGTGTTGCCGGCTTTCTTAAGCGCGTCCACCGCCATCGCGTGGGGTACGTCAACGACTGGTACATCGTTAACGGACAAAATGGAGTCGTTGACTTTCAAACGGCCATCGGCAGATGCCGCTCCTCCGGGTATGAGCTTCGTGATGTAGATGGCGGTGTCGTCGCCGATGTGAGGGTTGTCGGTGCCGCCGGCGATGCTGAAACCCAAGCCGGCGCCACCCCTTTCGAGGATGATCTCTTCGTATTCCCATTCATCGTCGCCGTTTACCTGTAAGAAAAGAAAAATAAAATTAAAATCTTGAAGAATTAAATTATTTTAGCGGTAAAAGAAATTACGCGTAGTTGAATTTTGGGATAAAAAGTTAAATGTAAAAGTCGTCAAGAGAAATCGCTGAAAATTATTTTCAAGTTCCTAACTTTACCACTAGATTGAGTAAAATTTCTCACAGATTACAATTTTTATTTTAAATTTTTATATAAAAAAAAACGTTATCCTCAATGGCAATGAGCATAACGCCACCTAGAAGCAAAATTAGGAACTTGAAAATATTTTTCATAATTTCTAGGGACCACATTTGGTAAAAAAATCAAATCTGTAAGATAAACAGTTCCTTAGACACACCGACGTCCTTTCCTATTTGTACACCCGGTACAGTTCTTTATAAATATATGATTTTTAGATTTGCTGATAAATATTTTTCAATCATTCCTGAATTAACGAAGTAAGTTTCTGGCTTTGTATTAGAGATGAGATCCGTTTCCACGACTTTTTCTCTCTAGAATATCAGGCGAATACAATGGAAATCCAACAGATACCTCAAGTCACGAATCTCATTACCCATCAAGCAATAGGAGAACATTTCGAGTTATTGCATCCGAATAATGAGGCTGCGTTCGATAGTATTCCACAAATAAATTGCCAATCAATAAAACTTTTTCCAATAAAACATTTGCTCAAACAGTAGAGATATACTGCAGTGTTTGCAGTTGATAAACAAGCATTTATTTTCTAGAGATATTTTTATATATTTCTATTTATTACTGATCCATCTAATATGTACATATAATAAATGTTTATTTACCTGAACATATAAAATTACAAAAAGGTCTTACAAACATAATATTATATTGTAAACAAACAAGGACATCATAAAAGCTGCATTTTATTGCAGCTTTTATGTGATTGTTCTATGGCAAACTGAACAGGTAACAGTTCATTTAAGTCAGTCTGTTAAGTTTTCTTAAAAGTTAAAAATTAAATTAAATCTCGTGAGAAAATGTTTTATTAGTATTAATTTTATAATAGCAATTTGCAATACACGGTAGCTGTAAAGCGGGTTGTCTACTTTGGCTATCCAGATTTGTAATTTGTTACATACTGGGATAGAAGATGGATAACTTAAAAATTCTTGAAATGTTTATAATGTCCGATAAAATTGGAATCTTACCTTTAATTATTTTTTTATTGTTACTTAGAGTTATTAGGTACTCTGTCACGCAACTAAACAAACTGGGTTTTGTATTAAATGCAAGAACAACAATACATTATACATTTAATATTGTTATAAAAAATCAGTATTTACGTTAATCGTAGCTACGTGTTTTATTTTAAAAAATATTTTTTTTGATCTCTAAAGCAGCTGATTTTTATATTCTTTCTTTTAAAAAAATAATCCTTTTTTCTTCCTGTGTTTTTAATCTCAAACACGACCTCATACAATATTTAAAATAGTTATTTCTATGAACACTACTAGGTTCCGATTACAATTGGAAGGACACAGCTACGTCATCATTTGGCAAAGTATGTAGTTAATTAATTATCGCCGCCTACTGGGGTTAATATTACAGGAATCTAGGAAATATAGTATTATACTTAACAACTTACTTATTTTTTATTTATATATAGTTATAGATAATATGTATTCGAATTTCGAATGCATATGATCTATAACTTTCAATAAACAATAATTAAGTAAGTTGTTAGGTGTTAAACGATATTTCCTATATTTATATAATATTAACATTTAATGGCGGCGATAACCAATTAACTACGTTGCCAAATGATGACGTAGCTGTGTTCTTCTAATTGTAATGGGACCCTACAATAATATCAAGTTCAACAATTCTTTCCGAGTCCGCCGAAAAACAATATTTGTCTCGCCTGCCGATTGTCGAATGCAATGGTTTGAAGTGGGGGCATTAGAGGAGATAACGGCTATACATTTCTGTGAAACTAAACTCGAGTGCCGAGAGCCCATAATATTTACTGTTTTCTACCTGGATAGCTATTCACTAAGTCATGGGAGCGCTCCCATGGGAGTGCTCCCATATATTTTGCTCCCTTACTCTTAGATGGGTCTATCGTGCTTACTCACTTTTAGGCCAGGTACATGCGTAGTAAGGTCAGATGCGAGGGAGAATTGCGGGCTTGCCAGATTTAGGTCCGTATTTATCACAAAGGAAATTTGAACTATTTAGGACCGATTCCACCGTTGTGTTAAACAAAGTTTAAAATGACATTTTTACATTAACAATGTCACTTTAATCTCCGTTTAACACAACGGTGGAATCGGCTCTTAAATAGTAGATCAAAGTTATTCTGTCGACTTGGCAACGTTGGCATGGGAGTATGGGAGCATGGGAGTATGGGAGTGCTCCCATGAGTTAGAGAATAGGTATCCTGCAGTAGTTTTGAACAGTCCGTAAATATTTAAATAACTTTCGCCATTGCACCACTAAAATATGAATACGCCAGGCCAACGTAAACGGACCATATACATTCCTATGTCGCATTTAAATTAAATAGCCACACCATGCAACTTTTAATATCCTGAATCTATATTTAAAATAATGGCTATACCTTTAATTTATTTGCACAATTGGGATGTAAATCCAAAAAAGTATCCGCTATTACGTTATCAATATTAATTTTTTCTACACCCACATAGATATTGGGTGCTATGATTGAACGTTTACGTTATCCGTAACGTACATGTTAGGCCGAATTTTAAAAGTAACGAGGCAAGTTCGGATGATGGAAAACTGTTAAATTAGAAGATAACAGGCGGAAAATAACAGTAACGTGTTGGAAAAAGTTTTCCATCATACGAACTTGCCTCATTACTGTTAAAACTCGGCCTAACATGTACGTTACGGATAACGTAAACGTTCAATCATAGCACCCATTAGCTTATCTACGCACAGACTACAAAACGAAAAAGTATGTCATTGCATTCAACCGAACGAATATATTTCATATCCATTCTAGGTAGTGAGAATACTGCAAAAAAATTAAATCCACCAATCACAGTTCATATTTTGGACACCCAACTACTATTATTTTTAAAATTTTAAATAAGTGACAATCCTGTCAAACTAATTGTCAGTATATTTTTAGTTATTGAGATTAAATATACATTAAAATTAGTTATTTTTGTGTAGAATAGATAAATAATCTTAAATAACAGCATTTTTAATTGGACCATATTTTTAAAAAATAAATAAATTTACCAAAATCGTAAAAGTGGACGTGGACGCGTGGCAGTGTACGCACTTCCACGCGAAAAGCCGGGGAACGATTTTCGGCTGACGATTTTTTTTTTTTCATATTTATTTGATTTTAAAAATCCGTAAAATTTATAAATTATTTTAAAATTATTTATTTTGTCTTAATAACCTAAAATATTTTTTTTATTTGTAACATATGTACAAGTCGAGTGGATTGTCCACATCGCACTCAGACGATTGAGCACTCCCCTACAGCGTCGTGCTCAAATTTCGTCTTCGTGCGATATAGCCATCATATCCACTCTTGTTGCACAAACTACTATACAGGGTGTTAAAAAAAAGTGTCACAAAATAAAACGGGGGGTAGTATGGGCCAAAATATGCAGAAAAGTCTTATAATAATATAATAAACATATGTCCGCAAATGAATGGTTTCAGAGATACGGAGTGTTTTGTATCATTTTTTGATTATCTTTTTTCATTCTCAAAAACTTGCTTTTCTTATCGGAGTCTACCGATGTTTTTTCATAGATACTATTTGCAGTTATTATTTTGTTGTGGGTGAATAATTTTATAAATTTTCGTTATGCCTGTTTACACTAATATTGAATTAGCTGACATGCATTTTATGTACGGTCGTGCAAATGGCAATGCATTGAAATGGAGGGAGGGCACTTTGAACATCTCATTTAACTCTATGTTGTTATTAATTGTTTATAAATATCATTGTTTTTTTATAATAATAAAAAATTGTTATAAACACAAAATGGTCCGTATCTCCGAAACCGTTAATTTGCGGTCATATATTTATTAAGACTTTTCTGCTTATTTTGGGTCATACTATTCACCATTTCATTTTGTGACACTTTTTTTTTAACACCCTGTATAGTGTAAGCTGATAATATAAGAAAGTTAGTATAATAGGGAAAGAAAACATGAAATTGCAAAACATCTAGGAAACGAAAATAAATTTTTTCTATACTCACAAGGAAATTAGATTATCTACGCATACAGTAAAAAACGAAAAAGAATGGTTATGCGTTTAGTTAAACGAATATGTTTCATATCCATTCTAGGTAGTAAGAACACTACAATAAATAAAATCCACCAATCACAGTTTCTATTTTGATCAACCAACTACTATTATTTATAAAATTTTAAATAAGTAACATTTCTGTGAAACTAATTGTCAGTAAAAAAATATTTAGTTATTGAGATTAAATATACATTAAAATGAGTTATTCTTGTGTAGACTCGACAAATAATAATAGCATTTCTATTTTTGTTTGGTCTATAATTTTATAAATATTTCGTTAATTTTAATAAAACTATAAAGTCAATTTAATTACGAGTAATAAAGAAAAAAATTTAAGCACCTCGATGGTAGTGAGTTCAAAGCACTTGCCTTTTTTCTTGTTTATTATAGTTTATAAACTAGTGAAAGTTTAAATTAGTTATTTTATCTTAATAACCTAACATAATTTATAATACAATTTGTAGATTTTTATTAGTGGGTCATAGAAAAAAATATGCTGTACAACTCGAGTAGATTGTCCATATCACACTCAGACGATTGAGGAGCACTCCGCTAACGGAGTCGTGCTCAAATTTCGTCTTCGTGCGATATGGCCATGAACAAACTACTATTGTACCTATATAAGATACATTAAAAAAACCTAAATCATTACAATACTTGTTAAATTCAGAACATATACAAAGATAATAATTTTATTGGCTGAATTGAAAAATGAACTATGCCAATTAAAAAATAGTTATTTAATAACGAACAATAAAATATTTAATTCCCGGAATTAAATCATATTAGGAATTTCCAGTACCATTTATTGTCCTCTAATATTTCAATAATAGGTAAACATGTATCAGACGACAGCTCAAATAAGGGATTAAAAAAGGATAGACACGAATTTGTTGAAGCCGACTAAAATAGTTTCAATGTTTTATATGACAAATCGTATATCCCTATATGGTAAACAGAGATATCAATCAAGTAAGAAAGGGACATGCGAGTTACATTTTATGGTATTTGTTGTGGCACTGCTTATAGTTTTTGAATTTTATGTATGTAGGTATATTATATAAAACTATTTGAGTCCATTGACTGTTTTTTGCATGGAATTCCAATAGTTTTTTCTATCTGGTATCATTGATTCCAAAATAGTTAGCTGTTACATCTTACAAAACATAAACTTAGTAAAATTATCTAAATAAAAATTGACCTCTTATTTAAGTCTCCTATGAAAATATGTTAGTTTATCATGTTTTAAGAGCCCCCTCCAAAATACAGTTAAAAAAAATTTTTAAAGGGTCGCTCCGAATTTTTAAAAAATTCCAAAATCGTCGAAAACCAGATTTTTTTTTTGTTTTAAATTTTTTTTCTCAATATTTTATTTTTTTTTTTCTATAAGAAAAATCATAAAGATCCTGAAAATTTCAAGTCGAAATTTTAATATTGAAAGGTCGCTCCGAATTTTTCTAAAGTTTCAAATCAAGTACTTTATATCTTTTCGAGCTACTTTTGAACATGAATATTAACGAACTTTATATTTTTTTTTTTGTTTTCGTTAAACTTTTTTTCGTTTCTCGTGCTTCAATGTCATTCTTTAGTATGTAAAATTAAAGAAAAAAAAAAATATAAAGTTTGTTAATATTTATGTTCAAAAGTAGCTCGAAGAGATATAAAGTACTCGACTTGGAACCTTAAAAAAATTCGGAGTGACCTTACAATATTAAAATTTCGACTTGAAATTTTCAGCATCTTTATGATTTTTCTTATAGAAAAAAATGAAATAATGAGAAAAAAAATTTAAAACAAAAAAAATCCGGTTTTCGACGATTTTGGATTTTTTTTGAAATTCGGAGCGACCTTAAAAATTTTTTTTTGAGCTGTCCTTTGTAGGGGGATCTTAAAACATGATAAACTAACATATTTTCATAGGAGACTTAAATAAAAAAAATATTCGCTTTTTTTGGGTCGCCCTAATGCATATACATACACAATTTGATTTATATAAGTTGGTGCATTCCAAAGTTTGTGTTCTTTACGCACTTGTTTAGATTTTTTTGATTTTTGCTAAGAAAGTTAAAATGGTTTATTTGTATTTTAGCATACTATAATTTAAACTTTTTATGACAAGAAAGGTAATTTATAAACCAGAAATAAACTTTTAAAATTTCTTCCTAAAACGATACTAATTCCGGGTCTGCTTATGTAAATTTCTTAACGGTCAAAGGCTTGAAAGCAGAAGTAGAAAACTATTCGTCAATGGTTAGACATTTTTAAGTTCCTTTACTCACTGCCGGGGACCGCCACGTCCCGGGACACCTACTTTGCGGAAAGTTATACCCATCTTTTTCTTGCACGAATGCGATTCCTTGTGTGTCAGACGCAAGCTTTGGATCTTATAAGCTGGGTAAACAGTTTTTTTAATAGGGAATATGGGTAATATTTAGGGTTTTAAGTAAATTATTTAGCTATGTTGGATGGATGTCTAATGTAGTCAAGACCAAAATAATTTTAGGATTTCGATAGCGAGGTAGAGAAGAGGAGGTGGAACCCTCTCTAGCTCGAGTGTTTGAGCAAGGAAGACGTGTTTTGTTGCGCTCTTGTGTAAGTTGGGTGTCCAATAGTTTTAAAATGAAACATCTGTTTTCATCGGGAAGTACCCGGATCCATTCTCGGACCTACCTGTTTCTGGTTGCAGCGGGAGAACGTACTTTAGATTTTGTGCGTGTAGTACCGTTCATGTGGCCCGTACAACCATACCCTTATGGGGGATTTGTTATTACTTATCACAGCGCCACGCCACCTTTTCCAGGGATAACGACCGGAAGGAAGTAGGAACCCGAGCTTCAGGTTTGGTATTGTGCCTGGCTAAAACCCACACGGTACCCTTTGGAAACCATTTAGCGGTTGCGGGAAATCGACCTTCAAGGTTTTTATCAATTTTGGATTATGTTTCGCCTAGCGGCCCTAGTCTTTCTTTCATTGTCGCCACAGAAGGTGGTCGCAAATTCAACGTCAGATAGTCTGCAGGGAAGAAGATGGGACGCCGGTAGTGAATCTTAAGTTAAGTTTATGATAGGGAGTGATCTCTAATTAGAGGTATTAATTTTCGTATTTTTTTCTTTTTCTCCAATACAGTTTTAGCTTAGTATATATACATTTTGGGGTTTTAATTATATAGTGTATCACCTGTTATTATTATAATCTCCTAAACCATTGACTTTCTTCATTTAATAACATAAGGTTGCTTTGTAATTTAAAGAACTTTTGTTAAGGTCTCATTTATGTAACTTTCAACACAACTAAAATTTTATTGTACATTTAGGTCAATTATTATTACTAAATCAGGGTTATTTGTGGGGAAATATGTCTCTTTGGTTTTGGGAGTAGTAATCTTGTTTTACAAGTTAAATTATCTAATTTAAATGTTCTCTTCGTGTTAGTTTTCAAGTATTTAATTATTTAGCTATGTATAGTAAACATTTGCTACAATATTTTTCTTTGTAGACTAGATTGTAAAACTTGCAGAGTCCCCAATTGTTCGAACAATCGGAGCCCGGCTGAGTACTCATTCATGTAAATAAAAGTCATCCTGTTGAGGATTCACAACTTCGAGAGTGTGTTAGATTAAATTGTTTGGGAGGAACCTAGTGTTTTCTTTTAATACCAGACTATACACATCCAGTGTGATACCCTGGACTTTAAAAGGTTAGTACTTATTTTAAACTTAAATTTTGGGCTACATTACCACTGAAGTTGACTCTGCTGTATCTGTCTACACTGTTTCTGGATTATCATTTATGTGGGGTTGCTAATTATCAGAGTTCAGAACAACGCAGGAGTTTGATCTTTATTCTGCAGCAAAGGATCTGGCGCGATATAAATCCCACACCGCAGAAGGGTTAGTCAGTGTAACTGTTACCAGGATTGCCTCTAATAGTTGCTAATTTGGCTCTTTGGGGTTAAGTAGTATAATATTTTTATGGGTAAATAATTTTAAAGCAAAAAAAAAACAGTAATAAATTATTTAGTATTATATTATTAAAAAAATCTTACCAAAAGTATAGATAAGTTTAAAGGATAGGAGAATCGACCTTATGTACAAAAAATAAAAAAACCGAAATTTTTGTGTTTTATTTTCAACGCATCACCTACATTCAAACCCGTGAGCCGCCACTGCTATACCTACAATACGACGATTATTATATTGCATCTAGTGTCGATGTAAATAAAGAAGATATTAAATAGAATGGGATCAAGCACATAATATTAACTTTTTTATAAATAGAACATTACATAAATATTAGTTTAGAAAAATCTGTTTTTACAAAAAAAAAATATATGTAATAATAATAATTATTAGTATAAGATGTATAAAAAAATAGTGATAAACAAACCAATTTACTAGCATTTTGCGTGTTGATTTTCGTAAACAAAGAGTAATTTTATTAAATTTAAAATGAAAATGTTAATATATGGAGTAATCGACGTAATTTAAACGCAGTAATAACAAGTTTCTATTTCTAAGTCTACAACGAAATATAATTTATGTTCTCACACCTATCATCAAATTAGAATTGCATGTGTATTATACATACACATGCAATTACAGGAATTTTAAACGATGTTCTAATAACGTAGCGTGTAAATGCGAAAAATGTTCAACTGTAGGTACTTACATAAATTCTATTTCAATTTGCCGTAATGGTTGAAACTTAAAAATAAAAATACATAATATTTATATATTTTTAAGTAAAACTTGTTTGTTTTAAATAGCTATTTATGCAACCAATTACGAAATACCTTATGTAACGAAGGAATTTTGTGGGACTAGCAGAGTGAGGTCCCCCAGCATAAAATGTCACTTTTTATGTTAAAATAAGGAAAAAATACATTTCTTTCCCTTTATAATTACACGAAGTATAGATACAAGGAGCCCGAACGGTATTCGCTTCGTGCGCGATAGCAGCGCCAATTCGTTTTGGTACTAATGGACTATTTCTGCGTATACTGACAAATACAATTTTTAATAGAATTCGAAATGAAAAAGTATATAATATGTTAGTTTTAATAAAAGTATATGGATTTGTAAAACAAGTAAAACATTAATTTATTATTATCATATATTTTTATCGCTTAAATTAAAGAAAATTATGTATAATCAATAAAAAATCTATAATAAAATATAGGCAGGCAACAGTATTTACTGGAAAATGTATGAGAAGTTGCCTAAGTCTAATAAGTTGTCATTGAAGAATTAGCCTATTCTGTCAAAATAAAAAAATACCATTTAATAATAGCGTGAGTTAAAATGTATAAAAAAAATACTTGTGGCACTCGGGGACTGCCGCGGTAAAGTTATTGCATAGCATTTTTTATCAACTTATGCAATTATAATTATTTATTTATTTTATTTATGCAGTATTTTTTTTCTTTGATATTAATTCAAGTTTTTTCTTTGATATAAAGTTACACTTTTTGAGCGTGGTGACCGATAAGAAAACAATTTTTTTTCTTTTATTGAATAAATGAGAAATTAATATTGTTTAAAATATTTTTATTATCTTACAATACATGTATGTTATTCAGGAATTTTTATCATTGAAACTATAGGTTTATGGTAACTGAAATAAGAAACATAAGTTTGAGACTTGATATCCTCTAAATATCTGGAAAATACCGCGTCAATGGTGGTCCCATATTTTGTTGTGGATTCTTGTGGATCATTATTCACTTTCAAATTCAATTTTTCCGATATTGTGTCCAAAAGAGATAGAATCAGTTATGAGCAGTTAGTAGCTAGTCTACACGCATACGTCTAGTCGCACGCACACAAACACCGTGGCGAAGTCTGCCGAACTGAAACGACGTTAGACGATGCACGGCTTTCAACGCCGCACCGCTGTGCCGATCCGAGTGGGGGGTGTTAGGTTTATTTTCGTTACGGAATTTCTTTTTCCATTTTTTGATTTTTCGATTTTACGATTTTTCGATTTTTCGATTTTTAGATTTTTAGATTTTTAGATTTTTAGATTTTTAGATTTTTAGATTTTTAGATTTTTAGATTTTTAGATTTTTAGATTTTTAGATTTTTAGATTTTTAGATTTTTAGATTTTTAGATTTTTAGATTTTTAGATTTTTAGATTTTTAGATTTTTAGATTTTTAGATTTTTAGATTTGATTTTTAGATTTTTAGATTTTTAGATTTTTAGATTTTTAGATTTTTAGATTTTTAGATTTTTAGATTTTTAGATTTTTAGATTTTTAGATTTTTAGATTTTTAGATTTTTAGATTTTTAGATTTTCTTTTATTGAATAAATGAGAAGTTAATATTGTTTAACGTCATAACGCTGTGCTGGTCGATGTGGGGGGTGTTAGGTCTTTTTTCGTTACGGTTTCGTTTTTTTTTCTTGATTCGGTCGCCGCGCTCACAGCCCGCGATAAAAGCTATGCAATAGCTTAAAAAGGATTGTTATTTATATTTTCATTTTTGTTCGAAAGAAAACATAGAATGAATGATTAAAACTGGTTTTTCATCAGTAAGTCACAAAATTTCATTCCAGCCACATATAATAATCAAAGGCAGAAATATTGAAATCTAGTCCTTGCTGAATGAACATTTAAGAAAAAAGGGATATTAAAGAACATCGTAAAATGATAATTTATTGTTTATTAAAAACCTTTCAAGTTTCTGATGTCTACTATTTCCAGAATTACTGTTATTATTACAAAAATTAAGGTAATTTTTCTTCTTATTGTACACCTATTCATTTATTTCTTTGATTTAATTTCCACTTTGCTATTGAATTTTTTTATATACGTTTCACTGTTTTTTTTTGCTAGTATTTGTAAAAATTTTAATAAAGCAACTCCGATTGCTTATTGTATTGTTTTTACCTACTTTTTTTGGAAAAAAGTAAAATATATACGTGTATTTGATAGGCCAAAATATCGCCCTAAAATGCACGAATTATCCGCAGCTAGCGCTAGTATCGCTTTTGCTCCCCTTTCCATGACTTCGAACGGAGCCAATAGGTTTATTTGTAGGATTCATGTACCCAAATATTAAATCCAGATCTTAGTTCTTTTTTCTGCCACTGGCTGCGCAAATATTCAGGATGTACCGAAAGGCAAATGAGAATTTAGGAATAGTGGCTTTATTCAAAGTACCGAAAGTAAGTAAAGTCTAAATAATATTAAAATTTGTTTTTAACAAATGCTTGATTAATAAATTTGTTTAATTTTCAAATAATAATTAATTAAACGAGTTAATTGAACAACAGGTTCGCTTTGTGTGTGAAATTCCAGTATTTCTCATACAGAGCTGCAACGACAACTTCTGGAAGCTACAGGTGTAAACGTTTCAGTTGAAATCATAAGAAAAAGACTTTCCGCTCGAGAGTTGTACAGTAGGAGAGAGTTACAGGTCTCACAGTTTTCTAGGCAAAATAAAATTGACCGGCTAAATTGGTGCCTTCAATACCAAAACTGAATAATTGAGAATTGGCAAAATATCCAGAATTGAGCCTAAGATCAGATGACCATTGAATTCGACTTCTCAGAGCTCCAGGAAGCAAGCGAGACTGCACGTTACTAGATCTGTCCCAAGATATCAAAGAGGAACTGTAATGTTCTGGGGAGGTATTATGCTGGGAGCAAAAACTCCATTGTTACCACTTCAACAAAATTTAACCGGTCGGAGGTATATTGATTTAGTGCAAGAACCAATCGTTAAGCTTTGGAGAGCTGTAGTTGGTGTTAATTTTATCTTCATGTACGATAATGCACCCCCCATACAATCAGATAGGCTAGCGAATGTCTTGAAACGGAAGGTGTTACAGTTTTAGACTGGCTTGCATGTTGACAATTTAATAACAATAGAAGCTTGCATAAGGGTTAGAGGTGGCAACACGGATTATGAAAATTACCAATTTTCTTTTTGTTTTTCTCTTTGTCCATTTAAAAATTTAAATATCATTTTGTTATAGAAATCAAAAAAATACCGTTATGGTTATTTTGACCACTATTTTTTTTTATTGTCATGTGGGTTATTTTTCATTAAAAGCCTTTGGTAAAGACTGAGTTTTATTCACAAACAAAAAATGTTCATACATCTCAAAAATTATGAAAAATAATAGATGATTCCGTATAAGTTTGGTTGTGTACCTATAGTAAAAATTTGAAAAGTACACTTGCGGTTTTATGACAAAACTGTATTTTAATAATTTCATTAAATTATGTCTAGTTACTATGGTTAATTTACAATATAAAAACAAAATTATGAGTTTTTATTTTAAATAAACACTATAAAAAAATTGTCAATTACTATGTATGTTATGCAACACATTATACATATTGTAGGTTTTTTAATCTTGTATTCTCAGAGAAGGCTATGAAAAATAACAATATTAATCCAAGTATTTGTTAACAGTCAAATCAATATACGAGTATCTTCTACTAGCGAAAATGAAGGTTAAATAATGAGTACTAGCCCAAGCTGCCACAAATAAATTACTCATTAACAGTAAAATCCGAGGTAAAATCTAGAGAAAGGTATGAAATAAAAAAAAACGTCCTTTATATCTGATGGCCCATTTCAAGGAACTCTCTCAAAAAAATTATTTAAAATTGTAAAATAAATGAGAGTACTAATTTAATTAGAAATAGTAGTCGTAAAAAAAGAATAGTAAGTAACACGGGTTGCTACATGTCTTCGTTACGTAATATATTATTAAAATACGATGATTTATTTTATTACGAAATAGTTACACAACTGGTATTGTGATTGCCATTATCAAAATATACATATTAAATTCTGAACCGCTATAATTTAATTATTCCCGACATCCATTTAGAACCATATTTATTTTTCCATTTTTTTTAAGTTTATTTTATCCATTTTTACAACGAACGCTTTGATTCATTTTAAAGTGTTAATATTTAACTAAAACGTTTTACGACATTTAAATTTATTCATTATCGCCTAAACGATTTCCAAATGAGTGCAATAGGATGTCCAAACAAATTCAAAATGAAACCGTTTATTTGTTGTACAACTTTCATTAGTACTTCCAAGTTTATTATTGGCGAATTAGTGCTAGACCGTAAAAATGTAAAAATGTTCAAACGTTGAATAATTCATTAGTGTTTGGTCGAGTGAAAATCGGTCGGAATATTTTTGGAGTTATAAAAAGTGTAGATGAGAATGAGCACATTCGAATAAATTTCTAAAAAAAAAAAAAAAAAAAAAAAATATCGAGGGTAATAAAGTTACTTATATTTGAATGTAATCAAATAAACCTTCAGTGAATATCAGTACATGAACCGGAATTATTGACGCAAATTCAGGATATTAACTTTTAAAATAATTTGATCAATATGAACATGTATTCAAAAAGTCAGTTAGTTAGAGGTCTTTAGCCCGAAACGCTGATCAAACTTCAGGCGTTAAGTCTGGAGAATACGATAGATGTGGAATAATTAAATATTTTTTGGCAGACATCTATGTATGAACACGCAAAAAAAAATAAATTGACAATTTTCTTTGCAGCTAACCGCTTTAGTGCAAAACACCATCCATTTAATATTCCCGAGTAAATTTTCTAAAGTTTTAAGTTTTATTTTACAATGAAAGGAAGCTTATTCCTAAAATCGTGTTACACGAAAACACTCTGGAAGTTAAGGAAAAACAAACAATAAAGAAAGCAGATTTTGGCAAGTATTTCTCGGCGAAGAAGCCAACATGTTTCCTAAATTCTATAAACAGGGTGTGTCTTTGTTTACACTTAACAAAATAAGGAATTCGGAAAGTTATATAGAACTAAAATTAATGTCTAAATCTCTCTTATAAAAGTTATAAGACAAAGTATAATTAATATAAACATTAACAAATAAATACTAAAGTGGACTTCCAAAATGTATTACGTACTGTTAAAGAATGTGAACGTACTATAGTCTAGAGAAGATAGAAGTGCATGCAGTAATTTAATTTATACAGGTTAGACATTTTATTCATACCTCATCTTTCAATGCTTATTTGCATAAAAATTTTAATACATTTGATCGGCCTAATAAAAGTTTTCGTTTAGATTTAATCATATTTCTATGGTTTTTACTGTAATATTCCTTTTCTTTTGACAGATAAGTCAGACTTTATTTATTCATAGCCGTATCGTATGTATTTTAATTGATTCGGAATTTTGTATGTCTATACAGAGTGTCCCTAAATTAGACGGTCATGTTTAAACAGCGCAATCTACATCCTAAGATAGGATGTAAAAGTTTATATAAATATACGTCCGAAAAAGTTTTGTTTCCGAGATACAGGGTGTTAAAAGTCCTGATGACACATTTTTGTAAATATTTTCTAAACTTTTAAAGATAACTAAGTGCAATTTGGTACAAATGCTAAACTTTTTACGCTCTATTTAATAAACTAAACGTCAGTTATTGATCATATTCATAGGTGGGTAAATTAGGGGAGGGGCTCACAAATAAAAAAAAAATACGTGTATAATTATTTATTTATTTTATTTATGCAGTATTTTTTTTTCTTTGAAATTAATTCAAGTTTTTTCTTTGATAATAATTCAAGTTACACTTTTTGAGCGTGGTGACCGATAAGAAAACAAATTTTTTCTTTTATTGAATAAATGAGATAATATTGTTTAAAATATTTTTATTATCTTACAATACATGTAGGTTATTCAGGAATTTTTATCATTGAAACTATAGGTTTATGGCAACTGAAATAAGAAACATAATTTTGAGACTTGATATCCTCTAAATATTTGGAAAACACGGCGTCAATGGTGGTCCCATATTTTGTTGTGGATTCTTGAGGATCATTATTCATTTTCAAATTCAATTTTTCCGAAATTGTGTCTAAAATAGATAGAATCAGTTATGAGCAGTTAGCAGCTAGTCTACACGCATACGTCTGGCGCCCGCACACAAACACCGTGCCGAAGTCTGCCGAACTGAAACGACGTTAGACGATGCACGGCTTTCAATGCCACACCGCTGTGCCGGTCGGAGTGGGGGGTGTTAGGTTTATTTTCGTTACGGAATTTCTTTTTCGATTTTTCGATTTTTCGATTTTGTGATTTTTCGATTTTTCGATTTTTCGATACCTATATAAATATAATATTTATAGGTCTTGATTATTTATCGGATGTAGAAAAAATAGCGTATGCAACTCTCATGTAATGGTTATTACATGATCGTTGCATAATATACTATTTTAAATCTTGCAAAAAAAAATAATATCTAATATTTACGCCAGCCGGGAACATTTGTGATACCAATTTATTAGAAGCCAGAGAAAGCTCTTCTAGTTCTTGTATTGCATAAACGTTCCAGTCCGCAGACGTATATTTAACTCCGCTTCATACTAATACGAATAGGGTCGGATAAAACATTCCACGGCTTTCAAAACGCCGCACCGCTGTGCCGGTCGGAGTGGGGGGTGTTTATTTTCGTTACGGAATTACAGAATTTCTTGATTTGGTCGCCACGCTTAAAGCCCGCGATAAAAGCTATGCAATAGCTTAAAAACAAAATGGGTAACAAGTGCCTCTAATATTAGCATGCCAAAAACAAAAAGAAGTAATGATCGTATGGAATCCATCCAACATGATCTGGCAAGTAAAAATTTTTGAAAAGTTAATCATATTAATCATCAAACTATTCTATATTCTCACCAAAAATATATTCATAATTTTTTTGTCTCGAAAACAGATAAACACAGATATTGGTATACTTTTGCTAACGGGATATCCCTAGTTACCTAATGAAAGACATTACTCGAGCCTAAATGTGGATGTGGGAATTTTATTTGTAGCTGCCGCTATGTCGAGAAATAGATTTCAAGATACAGATTCAGCTTAAATTTGTTTCATGTAACGCCGATTAACAGGAGGAACTGCAATAGCTTTATAAAGAGCGAGCACGCCTTAAACCTACTCTATTTGCGTGTCGGAGTCGTCGGATGAGATAGGCAGGCCGGCGTCATGAGATTACCAACGCCTTTTTTCTGCTTTTCTTATCTTATTCTCGCTTCTTTCTGTTGCTCTTCTGTATCTGTAATGTGTGGAAAATCGGTTACCCTCCCATAGCACTTAGTCCTTACTAGGCCCATTGTGCATCCTCCTAAGATGATGGGCACCTCCTAGCTCGTCAGCCAGTCTACAGAGTAATTGTACTTGATAACGTCGCCAAGAGGTGCTTCTCTTATATCGGCCGGTGTTCGCCGATACTCGCCGAACACAAATCTTCTAATAAATGAGAGCGATGGGAAATCGTAGAGGATATGCTCGATGGTCTCATCTTCTTATTCTCGCCCCCTGCAGAGTGCGAAATCTAACAGCCCCATGATGTGGAGATACTTTCGCACTTGGCAATGGCCATTCAGAATGCCTATGTATTTGTTTGCTGTAGTGTTGTCAGGATAACTTAAAAGCTTCCTGGCAACTCTGCAGTTTCCTGTTTCATCCCATCTTTCGTTTAATTTAACAAGGGAATGTTATTTAATTAGATCTGTCACTACCGATTTTTTCAGGCCAATAGAAGGGACAGGTCCAAAAAGTATTTGGTTGGCTGCCTTCTTGGCCAGTGAATCAGCAAGACGGTTACCTTTCGATGTGGCGTTACCTTTGATTCATCTTAAGGTGACCACATTGTTGATGGATACTTCGGCCAGTTTCATGACATTCTAGTACTAACCCTGACCCTGAAGTATATTCGTGGTCTCTTCAGGGTGAGTAGTGCTTGTCTGCTATCTGTATAGAAAAAATGTAAGTTAAAAATAAATAAGGAAGGTATTAAAATGAAAATAAAATGGTAAAACTAAGGGAAAATAAAAATTAAAGAAAAAGAAGATATTAAAAAAGACAGGATTTACAGAATAGGAAAAGAAGGAAATATGAATAAAATTAGTAAAATAAAGATGGGAGAATTAAAGAAGAAAATGAGGAATAAAATTAAAGACAAACAGAAAATAATTTTAAGAGGAAAATAAAAAAGAAAGTAAAGGGAAAAAGAAAACTTGTTTATAAATTGTTAGGTGTATTTTTTTCTTTTCGAAATTAAATAAATATTTATAGAGTTGACCCCAGCCCGAAAATTTTACGTGATTGGAGGACACCACTAGCATTTTCCATATCATTTACATATACATGAATTTTTTTTTAGTTTAAAGTGAGAGGTATGTCAGGTGCGGCAATAGTGGTGACTGTGATACAGAATTAAACTTTTGTTTGTGACAAAATAAATACGATGACGATAATCTGTTTTTGACAAGTGGCACCGATCGGTGTCAGGCGCATCTGGCTAAGAATATTTTGCTCAGTGTTAACCGACACAGAGGTTTTAGAACATTTTATGAAAAGTACAAGTGCTAAGTGCTAAATCTTGGATATAGGATTCGATTACAATAAGAAGAACACCACTGTCATAATCATTATTTCGAATTTCAAATACATAGTATCTATAACTTTCAATAAATAAAGAATAATTAAGTTGTTGGGTAAAAAAAAACATTTCCTATATTTCTACAATATTAATATGCCACTAAATCCCTAGTAGGCGGCGATTGCCAATAAATTACTTTGTCAAATGATGACGTAGCCGTGTTCTTCTTATTGTACTCGGACCCTTCCTGTCTGAATTTTGATAATACAAAACATAAAACAACAAGTGAAAGAAACTTTTAGGGTTAGACGGATCTGGTGCACTTCTGTCCATCTCAATCTGAAAAAATAGTTATTTGTTTAACTAGGCAGTGAATCTGATTCTCTGCCAATTGATTGTACAGTGTGATTAAAAAATCAAATTAAAATGAAAACTTTTTTTATAACGGATACAACTCACAATTTTTAATATTTTTTCTAATCGTATGTTATAGGTAATAATTAAATCGTATTTTCTAATTATTATTGTCGATTAGACCTTAAATTGTATAATAATATCTACCGAAAAATAAGACACCACTGTTACATTCAATTTGCTTCAATTTTCTTTATCAATTGATTGTCCATAAGATAGAGGTTAGTGGATTCCATGGGCCTGTATAAATCACATTACCATTGACGTTGCTAAGTAAAGTCTGGGTTGTTATGTACCTTTTCTTAATTGTTCAGTTGAAAATCGCCATTATTTATCCGTTTATCTTAAGATTAAGTTGTTTGGAGAAGAGATTAATCTGTGTTTAGAGATATTTTCTAAAATAATGGAAAGTGATGAAGAAATGTTAACACCTCCCGAAATTAAAGAATTGGTAAAAAATGCAGAATATTTTGTTGCCTACAAAATCCAGAAAATTGTATGAAATATGTTATAGAAAATTTATGGATTATCGCAATAACAAGAAAATCGGATCATTTTCAGAAAACGTTTTAGTGGCGTACTTTGCAGAATCAGCCAAAAAATTTTATGGTCTACATATTCTATGTTGAAGACTACATTGCATATTAACAATACTATAGATATATCCAAATATTTAAAACTGCGAGCCTTTTTAAAGAATCAATCAGATGGTTATCGTGCCAAAAAATCCCGATTACTGCAGAAATCACAAATTCAGGAATTTTTGTTGGAAGCACCAGATAATATATACCTATCTACGAAGGTAAGAATTTAGAAATGATAAATTTTTAATTTAGTATTAAATAAAAATTTTTTTATTTTAGATTGCTTTAATTTTTGGCATAGCGGGAGCATGTAGAATGGAAAAAGCTCAAATTGAAGATATGGGGGGAAAATTATTTATAACTCTTCCTGAACGAAGACAAAAAAATTACATTCATTTATTGTTGTGGATAAAATTTCTACAGAAAATATGAAGATTGTAGACCATCAGACTGGCTACCTATTTTTTTTTTAAATACAATAATATTGAAGACTCTATAGCTGCAAAAACAAATCTTAGTGAGAGACTATTTTCGGATCCCAAAGAACAAAATATCGTCGGTTGTAGCACTAGTTCACAAATAAATAAAAATAATAAAATTATACTATGATTACAAAAGGCAAAATGGATTATCAAGCCAGTGGAGTAATGTTGGAAAATTGTTCGCAAATTACTATAAATATTCACAATCATTAATATGTAATATATGTAGAATTTCATCTACTTACATTTTTGTTATGTTCTGTGTTATATTCTGTTTTCATTTAATTATGAATGTTATAGTTAAAATTATAATAAAATTCTGAATTTTGTCTCTTTTTATAACTATGTACTTATTTTGAACCAGTAAAAGTCATCGCTAATAATGCGACAATAATCGTTATTTTTTAACTTATTTTTAACCGGTCCAGAATGTCTCTAATATAGTTAATTTATTATACAGTGACTAAATTTACTAGAGTAACTTTATGGGTCGGAACGCATGCAGGGCAAGATTTAAAAAAAAAAAGTTTTTTTAATGCCTAGACATTAAAAATCATGTTTACTGCCTAGGCATTAAATAGCTATTTGTATTACTAGGGAGGAAAGTGCCACTTCTCCTCCCGCAGGATGAAGTTTACTGCCCGACGCGAAGCGGAGGGCAGTAAACATCCAAGGGAGGAAAAGGCACTTTACTCCCAAGTAATACATATGATTTTTCCGCCTCCCTCAAATAACAAGTCATTTTTAAATAATTTTCTTCGGCGCATTGCTTGAAATGTAAATACTGTTTTTCGTATTTTTCTTTAGATTTTTGGGGTAATAGAGATTGTACTGTTGCATTAACCTGTTCCAAAATATCCGGTGGTGTATTAATTATATCTTCAAATTCGCTTAAATCACTCATTTTTTAAATATTATTTTATATTTTGTAGATATATTATAGCGTAACACACTTTGAAACTGATCTGTCAATCGACCATAGCATGCTATAATATTTCTGTCCTAAATTCGAAAATCGGATGAATCTATGAATTGAAGTCAAATTATTAATGTAAAAATCGTTAAATTAAAATAACAATTTACTGGTTTTTACTATTTTGCAAAATACAGGGTGTTCTATAAATAAACGGTAAAATTTATACTTATATAATAGAAAATAGTTTAGGTCGTCAATGCCGTATAAGCTATTCCATTTATGACATACCATGACGTCACTTTTACTTTTTCTCCCTAGGGAGTAAAAGTACTTTTCCTCCCTAGGGAGGAAAAGTACGACTTTACTCACTGCAATGAGGCCAGAAAATGTATACTTTGGATAGAGGTAGGCGGAAAAATCATTTTTACTGCCTAGGCAGTAAAAGTGTTATTTCTATGATCGATGAATCACTAAAACTGACGTTTAATGTTAATCGGAGAACAAATCATTTAATCGAAAACTAAACGAAAATTTAAAAATTTCTAACCTTAAATACCACGCTGACGCTATTTTGTAAAGACTGAATTTCCACACCGATCGGTGACGTCAGCAATGAAAGTGTTAATTTACTTCTTATTTTTTCATAGTAATGGTCTATCACCTCTTTAGTTTTTTTTTTCTAATCTATCAACAAACTTTACCTTTGCTATATTAATTTTGTTAACTTTACTTCGGTAAACATAAAAACTTGTTAGTAATATTAGTATTATTAATATTGTTACTTCAAAATTTCGTTAAAATTAAAAATTTTCTATAATTCACCACATATTTTCACTTATCCACTGAGCGTACCTGAAGATAAACTACATTTTGACTTAGATGCAATAAACATTCCTGTGAGATCAAAAGAACTTTTATATTTCTTCACATTAAAAAACTCAGCTTGCACATGGCTACCCAGAGTATAAATGAAATAAAAAATACAGTTCCGTATTTAAAAAAATAATCTTGCGGGTATCCCTTCATCTACGAAACGTTGGATTGAAAATTTACCTGTAGAAACGTAAGCTCTATAATGTAGTCAAATAAAATATGTTTTTCTAATTTTAAAGTGACATTTTTCGTAATCGCAGCAGTTGTGAAAAGAAAACAAATAAAAATAAACCATTCTTGATTTTAAAATCATTGTTATTGAAAGTTTATATCGAAGGAGGTAATACAATATAGAATTTGGGTAATTAACTTATCACCTAGTTATAATGTTGTTGTGGTCCTTATTTTCCTTTCTAAAACGTTGAGAATAAATTGATATGATTTTCTATTTGCCAATGAAATAAAGAAGTTATTCATATACAACTAACAATACAAGAGTGTAATATTGGTTGCACATGTGTCAGAATTTTTTTATCAAACAATTTTATAAATAATCTAGTCAAAATTATAAAATAAGGGATTTCGCAACTAGTTGTATAAATATCTATTACCACTTTTATTTGTATTTTTAAAAATAAATGTCTCATAATATGAAACGTTTTCCCATTTAACCGACTTTGTTCCATTGTCTAAACTCTGTATAAAAATATCTGAAACAAAATTTAGTAAACATTTTTCAATTATATCAACCTCGACCGGCTTTATTCCCTTTCTACTAGTAGACATGCAATATATAGGGTATTCTCTTTTAAATAAACGACCAATTCTCCAACTATCCCATTTCACAATAATATATAGCATCTAAAATGGACATACCATACGTTTCGAAGGACTGGATCCATTTTTCAGCTCACAGCCCATTTGGGGTTAGGTCACACGCGAACGCCAAAACAAAACACTATCGTATAGAACGGCGATAACACAAAAATACGAGAAACGGCTGCGATCGATTGGTCCTGGTCGAAACAACACGCGAACGACCTGTACGATGAACACGGCCCACTAGATTGTTTGTTTTTATTGTAAACGTGCAATATTCACTAATCACAACGAAGTGTTAAATAAATACAATTATTTGGAATTTGCTGGTTATTTTAGATAAATAATAGGTTATTTAAACGGGCAGGTGTTTTTCAGTTGATTCAAGCTATGATTCAAATTCAAGACTTAAAAATGCGGGGTAATATCACACAATTAGTAAATGACAATTGCAAGGTAAAACGTGGTAAACATTCGGATATACTTAACACAACAATGTTGATCGCTCAATATGAGAGGTCTATATATACAGGGTGAGGTATCGAAAACTAAATAGTTTAAAGGATAAATAAAAACACAAAAGCTTTGAAGAAGGCCGCAGGGCCGAAAAGAGGGGAGGGGGGGCAACCGGGACTAATTCCCGGGGCCCGGGAGCGGTATAAGGGGGGCCCGGCAACCGTGGCGAAGATTTTTTTTTCAGAAGTTGGACACAATACAAGAGGGGGAAGTTTTTGCTTGAAGACCTTTGTTTTGTTTTTAGAGAAATTTAAGTAAAGAAAAGGAGACATTTTTTTTACAAAATTGTCACGGGGCCCGATCTGGAGAATTGTCCTGGGGCCCGACCTGACTTCCGGCGGCCCTGGTAGGCCGCGAAAGGGCGTAACAACCATGATTTTTTTTATATACATAATTTGCGAAAAACTAATGGTTATTAATCCGAAAATTAATCAATTGGGGGGGGGGGGGGATGACTCAGTGGTTAGACTCATGATTTTGAGATCAAAGGGACTCAGTTTCAAATCCCGCCGGTAACAGGATATTTTATTTAATTTAATGCATAGGTAGGATTCCCCACTCGACCTCCTACTGTTCGCTTCTAAATAACAGTGCTGTTCCTAGAGTGGCGCTAGGAAACAAGGCCTACACAGAACACGAGGCCCAGCAATTGATGCCGATGACAAAAAAAACATTCAATTTGTTTTTACTTTAAGGGTTGAAAAAATAGTTATTATTTCGTTGTTTTAGGGACTAGTATAATTTATGTTAAGCACACCAAGAAAGTACATTTTTTCCACCTTCTTGCATATATGTACTTGATTATAATAGGTTTGTTCGTAGAGGGATCCACAACCGTTTCCAACTGAACAGCGCATGCGCATTAAATATTTTGCGTTCGTAGAAGAATCACTGATAGTTTCCAATTGTTAGTTTGGCGTTCGTAGAAACAAATGAAGTGATTGCCAACTGATTGGGAACGGTTGGAAAAATATCTGACTATTCTCCGGATTTTAAATCCGAGACATGCGCACATGAAATATTTTTAATAACCTACAATTCGACAATTGTTTGGCTTGAAATGTATGTCTGGTTATGTGTTTATCATTCGTCCATTTGAATAATTGTTTTTTAGTTTTTGTTAATTTATATTTGACTTTGGATTTTTTTATATACCTAGAATATAGTAAAACTGCAAACAAAACACATACTAGGTTATTCTGTGATACATACAACTGCATACAGCGTAAAATTTCAAATATTTTCTTGTTGTTTTGTCCGTTCACTTAAATCTGTATCTAACTAAATGCGTTCGCAGAGCATACATATGACAATAAATCCAAAACCGTTGGAAATCGCGCATGCGCATCATAAAAGAATCACCAACCGTCGGAAACTGTCTCTACGAACAAACCTATTATAAATGAGAGTCGGGAATCTACTGGAAATTTCTTAAAAAACTTATATTTTGTCAAAGGACCATGAACTTTTTATACGTTTAATTTAGTAAAAAATATCGGTGAACTATAGAATTCTTGTAGAATTCTGCCTTTTAATTCATTCTGTATAATCTTTTTAAATCCTCAGAAGTACCAGAGATATTATTTGGGAAAAACTAACTTTTGAGAGATTTATTTGCGATTGGTACTATTATTCTGGATTTCGGACAGTTATTCTTTCTAATATAATTCGGCTATTGTAGTGGATTAAGGCCATTATGGTAAAAGCAGAGCTGTTCAACAACAATGATTATAATTAAACAAAAAATATACACAATTCAAAATTGACATCCCTACCTACACGTGCAAAAAATCAATAACTAGTCTTTACAACATAAATTTTTGATGCGAGATTGTTGGCTCTACCGAAATAGAAAGATATTTCATACATCACGACATAAATAGTTTTTCGTGTCCCTTTTTCTATAAAAAAAAAATAAAAATAATTATGTTTTGGTTTGAAATATTTTTTTTTATTTCTTTTGTGTTAAAAAATATAATAAACTTATTAAATTAAAATTAAAAAATCAAAATAAGGTGGTAGGACAGGTTTTTAAAAAATCGCAAGAAATTTTATTGGTTGAATATCTTTAATACACTACGGTTTTAAATTATGTTCAAGTGATATATTAATTTAGCAAACAATTATGCCTCAAAAAACGACCAAAAAATGCCGAAATAATAAATTGAAAACAAAAGGAGAGGCAGATACTTTAATACTGTTTTATGAAGTCAAATTTGAAAAATAAATATTTTGAGTTTGGTGTTATTATCAGTTATTATTAAATTAAATAATTATATTTTTATTTTTGTCAATAAATGATAATTTGATTTTTTTTCTAATGATCGCAAATGATGACTTAAAGTTTTTACAATTAACTTTGCTATATAAGAAATAATGTCTTCCTAATATGTTAAATGCCAGTCAAATTTAAATAATCACTCGGTCCTAACTTTTTGTAGAAATGTTCAAATTGCCAAGCTGTTGGACTATTTTTACTATCACTACTGTTCTGCTGAAACGTATTACCGAATTCAAGAAAAAAATATCTGACAACAACCATGTCATAATTGGCATTATTATTGGAAAATATAAAGAATTTACCAAAAATTCTGAAAAGTATGTTTGTTTTTTAAATTAAAGATTCAAAAGGAAACAGGAATCAGTACTGCTTTAATCCCTTAATAGTATATTAACAACAGTAGCTAAAGACCTATCAGTGGTTACAAATGGTCTTTAGGATAGTTGGTTGTTACATTTGGTGACAGACGGTGTTTTTTGCTAGGACTGGTTGGAAAAAGGGGAAGTTTGTTATTAAGGAAAAAAGGAGAAATATCAATTTTTTAAAAACATTTTTTAAAATGTAATTTTTGGAGAGGATAAGTAACTTTTAATAAATATAGTCACATCCTTGAGTGAATATAGGAATCGAATAAGAAAAATTTAATTTTAATAAATAAACTAGCATACTGAATAAAAAAAAACAGAAATAAAAACGTCATGATTTAATGTAATGTTTTAACCAAGTAGTTGATTGACATTGAAAATAATTGTAACAACAAACAATAGGGTCAGGTCGAAAATAGTATACAATTTTATTTAAAATATATTTATCTGTGTACAAAAAGTCAGCATTTCAATGATAAAGAGAAAATTATTCTAAATGAGAATTTTAATTCATTTGATAACTATAATATTGAATAAGAATTAGGAAGGCAAAATATTAAAATAGATTGGTGTAGTGTATCCATAGCCCTCAGAAAGTCTAGATACCGCTTGGCGTATACTGTCAATACAAAAAATGACCCCATTCAAGCTTGTCGCCATGTTAGGTAAATTTATGTTTTGGCTACACTGATTTTTAGTTTGTGTGTTCTGTAATACGTGAACACCGATAATCTGCACTTTGTTATTAGTTATAAGTGAGTGAGACGCACAATTTCTAATTTCAAATTAAGAACAAAACTTTGACAAACCTATTTGATTTTCCTAGATCTGTTCAGACAGGACCGGTTTTATAAAATTTCTCGTTCTTGAAATGTTATTTTTACATGGTTATATATTATTGGATAAGTGGTTTGTGTACATATTGCTATGAGAATTATAGAGAAATTCAGTGAGATTTATGTAATATAATTCAAATTACAAGTAAACCATCTGTTCCTGTTTGGCAATATGGAGAAAATACCTACTTCAATGTCAAATGTACTATTTAAAAGAATGTGATTGTTAACCGGTCATTTATTTATATTATATTATGAAAATAAAAACTCGAATTTTTTAACTAGGGAAAGATATACTTACATCGGTAACAAGGTATTTTTAGAAAAACTAATAGATTACTCCTATTCCTATAGTTTATTTGAAAATGAATAATAGCAAAATTATATAAAAATATGGACCTTTGCCATAAAAACTGTGCTACCAAGCATTTTCAAATAAACTATAATGATAATTTGATTTAATAGAGTGAGTATAAGATCTCACCTGTTAGAGAAATTGGGGCATAGGGAAGAAATTGTGAAGCAGGTAAGCAAAGTCATTGCAAAAGATAAATATATAGAAGTTATTTTAAAAATTTGATAAAAAACTAGTGGAACAACAAATGGAGTTGTCGCTATCGGAGATCCAATCAGCAGAAAGTAAAAAAAAAACTTTGGGAGTGTTGGAAAAGGGCACAGCAATAGGCCCAAAACAATTCCTTGGTTTTTTAATAAATATAATCTGAGATGCAAAAAATACTGCTAGAGTGGAGACGCAGTATTGTTCTAATGTAGAAAACCCAGGGACATACAGCAGTGCACTAACCATAGGCGAATAGTCACTAAATTATACAAGAGTCCCATCTCGATTTTATTTTTAAATATTTTTGAGAATACCTATTATTATTTGTTACATTGAGTATAATAAAACCACAAATTTCGAATGTATTGAAAGTTATTTAAAAAGTACCTCTATAAATATATAGAAAATGTGTATATGACTGGTTTTATTAATCTTTTTTGGGGTAGGTAAATATATTTTGAAAAATTTACAAACTTCTTTTGAATAAAATACAAAATATTTCTGTTTTTATTAACATAATATACAATTATATATAATTATACAAACATAATATCGGTATTTTCGAATTGAGGACCACTACCTGCACAGACCAAATAAGTGCACCGAATTGCGGACCGTACTAAGGATTAGGGATTAAGGTGGTAATGAGGGTTCATTGCGTTAACTAGATTACTGAGAGAGATTTTTGTACCTGGAAATATGACACGAATTGAGGAACAAACTTCTCAATAATTGAAGTATCTTATCACTATACCCATTTATAATATTATTATTTGTCTTCTGATGGATTTGCAAAATTTGAAGAAAAGTACGAATTCAGATAAAAATAGATATTTATTGCACAATTTACAATTTATAATTAATTTTTTAAACATATACATATTATTTACATTTAATACACTTTATGATAATTTGATGCGAATTTTACAAAATCTATTCGTTTTATAGAACCATTTTTATATTCTAACATTTTTGAAGTTAACATATTTAATCTTCGTCTAACAATTTTGTTGTTACATTTAACAGACTCCTTAAGGCTGTTAATACGAATATAAGTATCTGTTTGAAAATTGTTCAAAACATTTACAAATAAATACAATGAAGGGTGCATTGAATAGAAATTTGAATTAAATCTAGAATGAAAGGACTCGCATGCATTGGTAGAATTTTCTGTAGTTACAACAGCTTCAGCCCAAATTGTTGGTGGAAATAAAGAATTTTCTTCAATATAATTCTTTACTAAATAGTCAGCTAAATTTACCACAGCTTTATGCATATGATCGGGCTGAAATTCAGCCAAATCCAAAGCAAAACATTCTCCAACTTCTTCGGGTTTTAAAAAAGACAATCCAAAAAGATACCTCATCCATTTTCCAGTTGCACTTTTTTCATCTTGGTATTCTTTAGCCAATCCCAAACTCTGTATTTTTCTGTACCAAGCTTGGCCAAGATGAAACCACCTACATCCAATGATCTTTGTGGTGGGCCATTGCGCAGAAATTGCTTTGTGAATAGCTAGTTCATAATCAGCTACAATAATTTTTGGAACAAATATTAAATTAGCATTACAACACTTTTCTTTAAGAATAACGAAAAGTCTTTCGTATGTTAAACGAAGTTTATTCGGTAATAAACAAAAAGCTACTGGTATATAATGGCCGTTTTCTACGATATGAAGTGTGAACAACTGTAAAAAATGTTTCGTACAATATCGAAATGTTCCATCAAGATACACTTTGTCACTACTACACAAAAATTTTAAATTAGTATAGCACGAAAATACTACAATATTGTTAATATTATCAGTGGCCAAGAGAAATGGTTCATTTTTAATTGTTGTCAAATTTAATGTTGGTAAAATATCGAAAACATCTGATACATTGCTTGGTAAACGTGCTTGGACTTGACGTCTTTTGTAATACATATTATTTCTTATGTATGTAATGTCTTTTCTTGTCAAAGCGTCCATTGTATCACTGTTTTCCCTTAAAACAGAGTGTATGATTTTCGATGGCCGTTCTGTGATATCTTCTACAGCTTTCCGTTTGCTTGCTACACTCAAAATTTGTCTATTTAATTTCTTTATGTCATTTTCATGATTGTGCACTGTTTCTTTTCGAGAAATTATATTATCTGAACCTAGCGTAAATACTTTTGCGTTACATTTACTTACAGTACAAGTCCAAAACTTTTCACCACTTTTAAGAACCTTTTTTTCACGAAACTTATAATCATCCCACACAAGTAACGACTTTCCTTTTTCACTTAAGATCATTTTAATTTCACTCATTTTTACAAGACTGCTCAAAATAAACTAAACACAAAACACTCACTTCAAATATATATTAGAATTTCGAAAGTAAAGTAATAAAATGCTCGTTAACGCAATGAATCATCATTACAACCTTAATCCCTAATCCGCAATTCGGTGCACTTACTATAAGTATTTCTCAGAAGCCTGGTCCTCAATTCGTGTCATATTTTCAGGTACAAAAATAAACCCTTCTTAATATTTTTATTTTGGTTCTCAATTCGTGTCTGCCCCATAATATTTAAAAGAAAATATTACATTTTACAAGTATCGCATATTTATATGAAATAACTTACTCAATAAGAAAGAATTAAATGAAACAAATTAATAAACAATGGATATGAAAAATTGCTTTAACAATTAGATAAACTTATTCTTACATATTGCTTTAATCAATTTATTTACTATAAAAGTATATTTCCTATCATTTATTACATATAATAAAATAAAGCATAAAACATACAAACTATAATATGTACCCACTTAGAACGGAACTAATATTATTGTATCAAGGTAGTAATAGTGGACATTTTCCGAATAAAAAAAAGTAAAAAAGAAGTAACGGTCGACACGTTTTTCTATTGGTCTTCATCAGTACGGTGCAACCAAGTTCAAAGGATCATGGAACTTGTGTTGGAAAAATTGTACAATAGGTTACTAACAAGGAGCCAATAACACATTTGCCGTTTTAGCTAGTATCCCCAAATTTTCTGCGCTTATACTAAAGTCACAAAATGATTCAATGGTCTTCCTATGGCTATCAGAGTTATTCTTTCCTAACATTTTTTGGTATGCTACAACAAAACATACAAATTATTTGATTTTGTAAATACACAAATATTTGTGAAAACTTACACATGAAATGTTATTCCTTCCTTGTATCTTCTACCGTTAGATGCATTGTTACATTCACGTACAAAACAAAAAGAGATTTTGAAAATCCTGTAAAAATTTAACACCAAACCACAAATGTTTTTTATTAAAATAAAACACTAAACGACTAAACTAAAAAATAATGTTTTAAATAAAACCTTTACTAGAAGAACAAAATAAACAACACAACAGATAATAAAATCGATTATATACGTCGAACGACTCGAACGTCGATCTTACGCTTATTACTAAACTTGCGCCGATTCTGTCTTGTCAGTAGTGCCAACTTAAAATTTATTGACATTTATTTATCATGGCGCCCATCAGGGGGTCAAAATGTTTTTACGATGCGGTATCTAGACCTTCTGAGGGCTATGAGTGTATCTATTTACTTCAGATGATACAGAATTCAAAAGTAAATATTGTCACTGTCTACATAATAATTGACATTGACCGGCGTACATAAATATTATTCAAGAGATCAATTTCAGCAAATTCAGCATTGTGAAAAGAACATTGCTACCAAATTTGTGATAGGTCATGAGAAATGGATAATTTTTCATACAGCGATGTAGAGAAAAGGGTTAATGAAAAATTGGCATTTTTTTAAATAATTTTTTTTTAGTAATATATGGGTTTTTAAGGTTCAAATTTTGTGGATTAAAAATATTAATATAGATATATAGTGTATTAGATTAAAGATGTTTACCAAGCCAGCAGCAATAGAATTTGAGGAGGAAAAAGAAGAAAAAGGCGGACAAGTAATATTTTTTTATTTATTAAACTTGACAAGGTTGCCTAGAAATAAAATTAAGCTGCCAAATTACTAATTAAAATCTGCCGATATGCTTGCTGCCAAATGTTTCAAACAGTAGGTGATCAGAATATTTTTGTTCTGAAATTAACGAGGTGATGTTGACCTTTTAGTTGGACCGCTGTTGAATATTTGGAACTATACTTATCACGTAAATAAGTATGATAGCGTTATCTGTGAGCATATTAAAGAACCATGGGGGTAAGCGCAACCTTAAATTATTTTAGCTCAGGTTTGGGTTACGGAATTTAACAAACTCGATATATTTAATTAAACAGAACTTCTGTTGTTTGATATTCCACTGTATATAACCTCTACAGTGACAGATAGAGGGCATATATCTCTTACTTGGCCACCCGGTGCTTAACGAAAATTTCGAATTTAGAAAAAAATATGTGGACTTCTGTTTGTGAACATTTGTAATCATTAAGTTACATTAAGTGTAAAGGTTAAAGAAAACGTCCTTTATTTCTCACAAGTCAATTTATTGGCGACCGGTTTCGAAGTTGTCACTTCATCATCAGGCACACCTAAATGGAATGTCAAGGAGTCAGTTGTAATAAAAACAATTATAAAAGCATGAACGGACTTTAACATATACAAAATAACAGAAAAAACACAAAAGAAAGTTAAACAATAACCTTGACTCACCTTGACTAATTCCATAAAGGAAGCGCTACAAAAAGTTTAACAAAACGAGTTAAAAAAGTCATGTGTAATAAGTAATTTTAAAAAATTTTTAATGTAGGTTAGGTTAAACCACCAGATGTCTTATTGAATAAAATAATTAATTAAAACACATTTAAGACAATTATTAACTAAACAACACAAAATAGTTTTACAAGCACAAACAGTTTAAAAATTTTTTTAAGGAAATAATGTTAATTACTGAAAGTAAAAAGTAAAAAAGTAAAAATTATCAGACTGTCAAGACATCTATCTAGATTTTTAACGAATCAATGCAGTAAACTGTAAATTTTAAATTAGCGGATAAATAGTGTACTAACGGAGGTGTTATTTACTGAAAGTGAGTATAGGTGGCGGTGACAAAATTTATTGAAAGTAAAATATATTAAACTGAGAATGAGAAACCAAAAAAAAAATTATACTAACAAGAAAATTAGAACACTAAACAAGAAAATATGAAATTCATATGTAAAAGGGAAATTTGAAGCAGATAATCAAAAGAAAATTACTGTTACAGGAAACGAAAACTAGGTTGACAGTACGAATGTCAAAAAAAAAAGTCAAATTTTGCCGTATGACAACCACGTGGGAGAATTTGAATAAGCTAAAAAAATTTTTTAATAAGATGCGAATGGGCAAAAATTAATGGAAAGAAAATCTAAATTGGGAGAGTTAATTGTGGTAAGTAACTGACTGAAGATCAAATGAGTGGGGGTAAAAGTCTGAAAATAATTTAAATATGGTGTTTACAAACTAACTTGTTTGAACTGTCCATGCTCATATGTGGGAAGGACCTTTCGTAATTTTAAAATACGCCTGAAAGAGCACACACGCTGTCTTAACACTAACACTACTGGTTTTTCTCACTTTGCTTCTCATTTGTTAGACACTGGTCACGATTTTGATTCTAGCATTGGCTTCGACATTTTGCATATGACTTCTAATAAATTCCTTCTGAATAACTTTGAGAACCTGGAAATTTTAAAAAATATTAAATCTGGCCCCTCCTGCTCTCTGAATGCACAAATTCAATTTATTAGTACCCCAACGTTCTCTGCGCTTATTTAAATTATTTTCAGACTTTTACCCCCACTCATTTGATCTTCAGTCAGTTACTTACCACAATTAACTCTCCCAATTTAGATTTTCTTTCCATTAATTTTTGCCCATTCGCATCTTATTAAAAAAATTTTTTAGCTCATTCAAATTCTCCCACGTGGTTGTCATACGCCAAAATTTGACTTTTCTTTTTTGACATTCGTACTGTCAACCTAGTTTCCGTTTCCTGTAACAGTAATTTTCTTTTGATTATCTGCTTCAAATTTACCTTTTACATATGAATTTTCATATTTTCTTGTTTAGTGTTCTAATTTTCTTGTTAGTATAAAAATTTTTTTGCTTTCTCATTCTCAGTTTAATATATTTTACTTTCAATAAATTTTGTCACCGCCACCTATACTCACTTTCAGTAAATAACACCTCCGTTAGTACACTATTTATCCGCTAATTTAAAATTTACAGTTTACTGCATTGATTCGTTAAAAATCTAGATAGATGTCTTGACAGTCTGATAATTTTTACTTTTTTACTTTTTACTTTCAGTAATTAACATTATTTCCTTAAAAAAATTTTTAAACTGTTTGTGCTTGTAAAACTATTTTGTGTTGTTTAGTTAATAATTGTCTTAAATGTGTTTTAATTAATTATTTTATTCAATAAGACATCTGGTGGTTTAACCTAACCTACATTAAAAATTTTTTTAAAAATACTTATTACACATGACTTTTTTAACTCGTTCTGTTAAACTTTTTGTAGCGCTTCCTTTATGGAATTAGTCAAGGTGAGTCAAGGTTATTGTTTAACTTTCTTTTGTGTTTTTTCTGTTATTTTGTATATGTTAAAGTCCGTTCATGCTTTTATAATTGTTTTTATTACAACTGACTCCTTGACATTCCATTTAGGTGTGCCTGATGATGAAGTGACAACTTCGAAACCGGTCGCCAATAAATTGACTTGTGAGAAATAAAGGACCTTTTCTTTAACCTTTACACTTAATCCCTACTACTCACATATGGCTACCCTCACTACAAATTAAGTTACATGTAAAAATTGATATACCGGGTGTGCAAATTAAAAAGGACGACCTGTGAGTCGTAAAATAAAAGTGAACAAGATGAAACGATGAACATTATTTTCAAGTTTCTAGCTTCATTTTATTTGGAAAAAAAAGTAAGCGTAAATAGTTGAATTGCTTCAGCTGAACATTTTTAAATTGAGAAATAAATTCCTAAATTCCATCTACGGAATTATGAAAATTATCCCAGAACCCCTAAGGCAAAAACAAACTAATGACCAGTTGAAAAAGCCAAGGTGCCCCGAACTGGACTCGAACCTATTTTTCCTCTCGACTATCCTAAGTTCGATCTCGGTTTAGTCAGACCGTTCACAATTTTTAAATAACTACGTATACAGCATTCCAGTCTTTTGAATAAGACTGTGTATATATCAAAGTTTATCAAAACAGTTTTATGTGCTTACATGTTTGGCAAACGCTTTCGCTTTTCCACGCGTCGCAACGAATCAATACAAAAAATTACATAGCGTAATAAATATAAAAATTTCATTATCCGAAGTACTTCCATAACGAAATCCTTCCATATTTATAACCCCGATAGCAATAAATTTGAAGAAGAAAACGAAGACCCAAAGAGTAATGTATCAGGATTAGGAAATAAAATATTTGAAACTTGCCTCGTCTAGTTCGGGGACGGTGCCCGAAAGCTGAACTAAAAACAGTAGGCACGATTTGAAATTCAAATTCGAAATTATGTACAACTATTCGAATAGTCCTGTAACAACAAGTACAAGAAATAAGGGCGAGTATGTTGAAAGGGAATATAACATAAAAATATCCATAGATTTTAGACTTCTGATTTAAATATCACTGGCCTACAAAACTTTTTGATTTTAAGATTGGGTTTGCCCATAGATACAAATCTGGCTCATATGAAGTGTGCCTAGGGGTTGTAAAGACATCTTAGGACACGGACTTTTTTAAAAATACCCGAAAAATTACTTTTCAGTTTTTGTATATAAAATCACGTTGAATCATTGATTCTTTCAAAACTAAAATTATTTATATGTTTTCCTTATGGAATTCGTACTACTAAAATAATGAAACATATCACACTTCAAAATTAGGGTTGCCAGACGTCACGCTTTAGGCGTATTTGCCACACTTTTTGACTTGCTAGTAGGCGCAACGCCACAGTACGAAAATGTCCCGCTTTTGACAAAAATGTCACTGTTTATGCAAATGTCACTGTTTTTTTGCAAATGCCACTGTTTTTATGCAAACGCCACTGTTATTATACAAATGCCACTGTTTTTATGCAAATTGCCACGATTTTTAATATTCAAAGCCGGATTTATATAAAAATATAAGGTGAGGACCTTTTTTTTAGAAATTTTATAAATGCATTTGATTATAAAAAAATGCTTGGTATTTGAACCTGATGCTCTGTTGTCACGCTTTTAACTTTCGTAAATCTGGCAACTATTCAAAATGATGTATAAATTCCCTGGGTTTAAAATAATATATATTTTTTTTAAACATAATGGACCTTTGCCGTTATTGATCATATCTATTTCTCATGCGCAGATTCATCAACATTTATTGTTGTTATGTTTCCTACCCTGAGTTCTAATTATACATCCGCAAATGTCAATTTGTTTTTCAGTTTGATAAATTGTATACTTTTTAGGTGTGTTATTTGAAACATATCGTTCATGCTTACTTTGTAGAACACGAAATAGTTTGCAAAAATCATGTGTAGAAAATGCTGTCATAGAAGCACAAACTTGAAACTTTCAGATATTGTTGACATTAAAAGTTAGTAGAAAATAGTTTCTTGAAATTCGGTTCACAGTGGGTACCTTCTTGCTTTCTGGCAGTTGTAAGGCGAGGATAAGACAGAGATAGCAGAAAAATTACTATATGAGTAACGCGAAATTGTCGAACAACGGGAAAGGTCAATTATTAAGTGATATATCGTCAAGTTACTAAGTTAAAAATATTTTCTTTCTAACGATTTTGTAAAAAAAAACCCGAAATTGTCCAGACAAATGATTTCCGAGATATGGCGAGACGCAGCCCTATTTTAGTTTTCTGTCAGTTTCGGTTTCAATTAGAAATTTTACAAATTATACAATAAAAAACTTGGTTCAATGAAAAACTAAAAATATTAACTCCAAACTGACATTCTAAAATAAAAATTACAAAGATGTATACATTGAATTCTTCAATGTAAGCACTATGTAAGATAGACAAAAAGGCATCTAAAATCACGCATATCAGATCATAAAAGTGATATCAAAAACAAATATACTACCGCTCATCAAACAGCACTTACACAATAGTGTCTAGATACAGATCATAACTTTGAGAGTTTGAGAGCAGGGTTGTGGCTGGAAATAACGATGCAAATTAAATGTAAAAAAGAAAACGTACAAATATGCAAACAATAAAATTCGATATTTATAGGAACGGGAGTTGAGATACATATAGACCGAAATTGTTTTAAAGTAGAGGAACATGTGTTTTACCAATTTTTCAAAAATTCAGTTAAGGATTTTCAAAGGGGAGGTACGTAGTACCACAAAAATACTTTTTATTGGCAACTAGTTTCGGAAAGGTTTGATGACCATCATTAGATCTAAAAGAAAATATATACGTTGATATGAAATTTACAATATAAATATTGGAAAATATATCAATAAAGGTACACATGGAAAAATGCTGTGAGGCAGTTAAAGTAATATGTAATATTTCCTTTATTTGAGAACTACATCAAATAAACTAATATTAGACAAGATGTATACAAAAAAGGCAATATACAAAGTTTTTATAATTAAATTTAGAATTGATCGTTAAAATTTATGGACCCGATAAACTTTGACATAGCTTGAGAATGTTATGTCTGAATGACATGAACTTCAAATTACGATACAGCCGGTTGAGAAAACGTTCATTAAAATCAAACAAAAATATTCGATTAACAAAAAAATAATCAAATAATCGAAAATAATTGATTCTTTCGATTAATAAAAAAACCAATTGGTCGGTTATCGATTTTCAAAAAAAAAAAAAAAAAAATTGTTGTCCACTATAGTCTAGAGAAGAAAGAACTGCAGTAATTTAATTTGCAGAACGTAGGTAGTACAGGTTCAATAGGTAGACATTTTATTTATACCTCATCCTTTAATGCCTATTTATAGTTAAAATGAAAATGTTCATACATCTGATCGACCTAATAAAAGTATTCGTTTAGGTTTAATCCTGTTTCCATGGCTTTTAGTGTAATAAACTTTTTCTTTTGACAGATATGTCAGACTTTATTTATTCATAGCCGTCTAGTATGTATTATAATTGATTTGGAATTTTGTATTAGTATAATTTATAATTTTTTCTACGACCATGTCAATAAACGTTAAAAATCGCATTGTCAACATTCCTTGTAAATGACATTTAACAATAACATGCACGTAATGAGATCTCATAACATACACGTACGTTTTGATAAGGAAACTTAAATTTCTTAGTTTAATCAAATTGCAATCAAATTTTTATCTACGTAAGACTTTATTTGGTTCATTTACATAAATTTAGTCAATTTAAAAACATAAAAACTTTTAGCAATAGCGAGATACATTTTGGATTAAAAAAATTATGCCCCTAAATGTCGGCAACACATTATACTAAATACTATATTCGAACATTTTCTTAACTTTACCTATGAATATATCTGTTAGTAGTGAAAGTGATGAAATTATGAGCACTTCACCAGAGATTTTAGAAAAAGCACAAGCTGCCACACATACTTTGTTACCGCTAAAATCCAAAAAAGTACGAAATTACCTATCGAAAATTTATGGATTGCCGACACAAACAGTATTGTCACGCGATCCATTTGCAGCGAGTCTGGTCATGCTCTAATCCCCTTAGTCCCTCTCTGTCTTATTTGGGCATTTTAAGGCCTCCGTTTTTCTGTTACCAAGAATATATATGAAACAAGTCGCCTTCGACACCTCTCTTTTGATACGCCTATAGGTACTGTCAGTCGAAGTTCTAGACTGTTCTGGAATAACAACGAGGTTCCTAGAGGCATCGGTTTTGGTGGATGCAAGGAGCTCACAAAAAATATTTCCAGCACTGTTTCGAATAATGGAAAATTTCCATGAAGCGCTGTAGAGATAGAGGAGGAGTGTATATTGAAGGTTATAACAACTAAAAATGTATAAATTCAAAATAAAATGTTTTGCAGCAATAGTCACGTTATTATATTATTTAAAAATAAACGACGTATCGTGTATATTAAAAAGACCCAATCAGAATAATAATAATACATATTTGATTTCTAGCGACGAGGGAATTATCTCCATATTTAGTCTTTAAAGATCTGCAATGCAATATAAATGTATCAAGGGATGACTGATGTTTGATGCGTGTGACGTAAGTGACGCAATGCAAGTATGAAGAAAATATGTAGTGCTTGCAAGTCACTCATTACAATACACTATTCTAAAAAATGGATCCGTGATGTCTGGCGGCTGCGCGATTGTTGTCTAGAATGTTTTAGAAAGCCACATACTATTTTGCAGTTGGAAAGTAATTTTACATAAATATTGTAAATATAAATTAGTATATAAGTAAATGTGATATAAATTAGTGTAGTTTTGAGTATAAATAAATAAGTTTATAAAATAAATTAGCTGTTAAAGTAAATAAACGTTACAATATAAAGGTAATCGAAAATAAGAGAAATCTCAGGACTATTAAAATTTGGTTTATTTGTGTAATTGGTTAGTTTCTGTTCACTGTCTCGTCAATATTTTGTAAAAAATTAATTTATTCTTATTTAAATTAAATCTCTTCTTAAATTCTGTCATATAAATTTTTTCCTCATTGTATACCCTTTTCCTTGGAATTTCATCCTCGCTTTTTGGTGATGAAAATATTAAATTAAAATTTAGTCCGTTCATTATCTTAATTATAATGGTCTTGCTTTGTGAATGAGGAAAACAAAAGCTTGATTAACATACTGTTATCTTGCATAACTGGCCGAATTTCTGCTGATAACTTAACAAAGCAATTAACAGATTGTTAATTATTTTTTGACATGTTTATTACATTGTTGACAAATCGTTACTGATTAGCAGAAGAATGGTGAATACGACTGTGATAAAATTACGGGATCATTAGCTACCGAGAGATTTAATAAGTACACATGGTGCAAATATTGTAAACAATGTAGTAAAACGCGTGCCCACGGTCAGAAAGCCCCTTTTTTGGGGTTAACGGCTATTTAGCCTCGTGTTCTGAGTCGGCTTTGTTACTGTTTCTTAACGCCACTTTAGAAACAGCACTGTTAAGTCGAACCTAACAGTGAAAGGTTGAGGATCTAGGAATTACAAATAGTTTTTAATTAATTATATCAATCCCCGCCCTGGTGGGATTCGAACCGAGAACATTTGGATCCAAAATTTCACTGAGCCACATATCAAAAAAAAGTTATTCATAAATGTTTTAAAATAGTAGGGGAAGTATTATTCAATGTTTTATCATCATAACATGTCATACTCTATTGCTTTTTTATGTAATATTTACAATTTCACCACTCTTTTTAGAACACTATCGATTATATTTTCACAAAAACAAGCTACATCTCGTTAAACACTGTTCAAAACGAAAAATTAAAACTTTTTATAAATACCCGAAACGCCGCCGTTCGAATTTTCCGATATTCCACCGTTATAGGGAAAAGCCAGCGATAGTAAGGATAAAATCCCCGTTTAATCGACCATGGATCACGCCAGACTACCAAAATTCCGAACGTAAAATTATTTTTCGCTATATTTCGAACCCAACCCACTTTTGTCGTGATGCTATTTGCGATATATTACGAGATGGGTCAGAAACTTGAAAAAATCCGACGGCAAGGACGCTAAAAATCGACGACGTCGGTTGGTGTTGCCGATTAGCGAGTAAAAATCCGTACGGGATTAGAAATTTTGAGTTGGGACATCAAAACATTATTAAAAAAATATTTAGAATAGCCTGTGTAATTCACGAATGGCATTTTATTTTGTTAATGAGGACTATTGTGGAACGGACGTTATCGAGTGGAGTAACAAGTGTTCATACAATTTTTTTTTGTTTAACTGTCCCATTTTTATAATAAAATAGAATTTTTTGACGTTTTTTGGCAAATAGGTAATTAATTCAAAAATTGGCCCAGTGCGAAGCATAGATAAAGAATAAATAAGCTAGGGAGAATTCAAGCACTTTAGGGCGATATTTTGTAATTTTGACGTATCAAAAGAATAGAAGTACTATCATACTCTTTTATTTTTGTAGTAACAGTAACACTGGAAATAGTAGATATCAGAAAATTGAAAGGTTTTAAATAAACGATTAGTAATTATTGGTACGTTTTAATCAATTAATTTCTAATAAAATGGGTAGTGTGTAGTGTAATTGGTATCGTTACAAGTTCGCTATATGTTAAGCCTTTTACCTCAAGAAAATGAACTATTAACAAGCCAATACCAACGAATCTGTTTGCTTCTTATTTTAATTAATTATTCAATCATTAATATTGTTGGAAAACCATATATTAAATATCAAAGGTTTTTTTACAATTCGAAATCGATAAAAGTTAGTTGACGGATCGTTCGACTTAGACGTCATTTAGATCTTGTTCCAAATGTAAGATAATGTAAACTTCACAATAGGCGAGTGCGGCTTAGTTGACGCGCTAAGGGTTTTTTTCGCAAACATCCAGAGTAGTAATTAATGTTAGGATGTTTTTTGAGACCAGTTTTTGTATTGATTTTTTTCAGGAGAACATTTCTCTTATTGTACATATATATATTTTTGTCAATTTCTTCGTATAAACCTAACAGAATACCAAGACATATTGGTAAACGATTGATTTTTTAAGGATGCTTTCTGAACACACGCGGCCTTGTCATGTCAAGGCTGTAAGCTGGACAATCTGGGAGCTTTAACAAATACCACTGTGTCTGAAGTCCTTTTAAGGGTTTATTATATTTTTGCTTTATGATTTTAAAGTCAAAATTTCATGGTTTTTATATCTTTCTCTATAAAGTTTTAACCAATAAGTTAAGCAATTAACCTCTTTAGAAGTTTAAAAGTATATTGAGTTTCAACATTAAAAGTTGTTGTTGTTGTTGTTGTTGTTGTTGTTGTTGTTTATAAGTAGGTGCGAATGCGCATATATTTATAATTTTTCTTTTATAGTAATATTGTGGAGTTGTAAAAAGATAGAAATAATATTTTGTGAACCTTATCCTTCGCTTGGTACCATGCTAACGACTTACCGTGTCATCTATTGATGAATTTATTTTTTTTTTTTGGGTTTTTGCATATGAAAATTTCTTACTTTCTCTAGATATTTAGTTTGTTAAGAATCCATTATGAGCTGTAGGATACATTTTTTGGCGGAGTTCTTGAACAATAACTTTGTTAAACATTGCTTTTTTATAAGTTAGTTCTTGAACAATAATTTTGGAACTCGGAAACAAATCTCAACAATGCCCTAGGAATTATTAAGACCATCCCCGAACCCCAAAGGTGAAAACAAATACTTGGGATTCGAACTCAGGCATATTTGTTCTGTACACAAATACCGTTAGACCATGACGGCATTGACTGTCGAGATTCTTAGACAGCAATTTGATGTACTAGTTCGGGCCAGACCGAATTTTCAAAATTATTCTACAACTTATTTCAGATAATTCTGAGCTTTCGGATTTCGATTTCCGATCTAAGATATTTTAAATTCACAATTTTCATACTCAGGTTTACGTCGCTTAACGTACATTACAAACCTCGCTCACGCAGACGAAGATATGCATCAATGAATTTCTCATATACAAGGTGTTCCTAAAAATGTCATAATTGAAGGAGGTATTTCCTTGGCTCATATTATGACCTAAAGTTCATATAAATATGTGTCCTAAATTGCTTTGTTTCGAAGATACAGGGTGTCCAAATTTTCAAAAATAATCAGTTTTTCATCAATATAAATACTCTTTTGCCGATTTTGATGAAATTTGGTACATTTGTTTATTTGAGTAAAAGGCTGATTTATAATTGATTAGATCGAAATTATCAATTCCAGTGCAGTACCCAAAGACAACCTTATTGATATTTTTGACAAAAAATGCACGCCACTGTTTTTCCATATTTTCTATTTGGTCTCTGAATTATCCAATTAAAGACCCAACTTTCTTGTATTCTGAGTTTTTTTATTTTTTTTGCATTTTTATCGAAAAATTGATTATTTTTAAAAATTTAAACACCCTGTATCTTTGAAATAAAGCAATTTAGGACACATGTATACAGGGTAGGCCACTTAAAAGTTCCACCCTCCCTTATTCTCCCTATCTTAGATACGCCACTGGTATACTGTAAATGGACTTCGATAAGAACTGTGTAGCTTACAAAGATTTTATACATTCCCATATTTTTTCCATAAATGAATTAACAGTAACATATTTAAAAAAATATTATCCAATATAACGGTCATTTTGACAGCTGACAGAAAAATTTTAATACACGATTCTTATCCATAAATGTGCCTGAAATTCAAATTTTTATAAAAAAGGAGGTTTCTATTTAAAAATTAATTGCGATTTTCTGTTATTTCCGAAAAACCGGAAGTAAGCCATGACGTCACATACAAATTGAATCCAGTATATGACAGTACTTGTTCCAAGCTTTTAAACAAAAAGGTGTTCGTTCCAATATCTCAATTAACAACGAAGATAAAAGTGGATGGAATTATTAAACGGTTTGCTAATAATGAAAATGCTTAGATACACCACTAAGTGGGTCTCAATAGGAATTTCGAAGCTTACAATGATTTTATAGAGATCATACATTCCCATATTTTTTTCCATAAACGAATTAATACTAACATGTTTAGAAAAAATATTATCCAATATGGCGGCCATTTTGACAGCTGACAGAAAATTTTCAATACACGCTTTTTGTCCCAGAAATTCAAATTTTCAATAAAAAAGGGGGTTCAATTTTAAAATTAAAAATAAATTGCGGTTTTGAGGTATATCCGGAAAAATCGAAAGTATGCCATGACGTCACAGACCAAATGGATACAGTATATTAAAGTATCTGTTATAAGTTGTTAAACAAAAAAGTTCACATTCGGATATCTCAATTAACAACGAAAATAAAAGCGGATGGAATTATTTTGCTAATAATAAAAAATACTTAGATACGTTACTCGTATACGGTAAATAGGTCTTAATAATCATTTTAAAGCTTTTAAAGATTTTATAAAGATCATACATTTCTACATTGTTTTTCATAAACGAATTATTAGTAACATTGTTAGAAAAATATTATCCAATATGGTGTATTTTCAATACACGATTATTGTACAAAAATATCCCAGAAATTCAAATTTACATTAAAAAAAGTGGGTTTCAATTTAAAAATAAAAAATAAATTACGATTTTCTGTTATGACCGGAAAAACCGGAAGTAGGCCATGACGTCACAGAATAATTGAATAAATCAAAAGAATGTATTTGTTCCAGTCTTTTAAACAAACAAAAAAATATTTCGATATCTCAATGAATAACGGAGATAAGGGGGGGTGGAACTTTTAAGTGGCCCACCCTGTATATAATTTTTTAGTCATAAGTTGAGCCAAGGAATTATCTCCTTCAATTATGACATGATGTTTATGAACACCCTATATACCGATGCGTTTAGAGGTATTTGAAGATTTGAGAACGAGCCTGAAACGGTGACTGGCCCATAAGGGCATTTGGGTATAGAACAAAGATGCCTGGGTTCTAATCCCGTCGACAGGTTTTCTTTGAAATCTCCAAATATTTGTTTTCACTTTTGGGGTTCGGGGATGGTCTTAATAATTCGTAGGGGATTTTTGAGATTTCTTTTCGAATTTTCAAAATTATTCTACAACTCATTACAGATAATTCTGACCTTTCGGATTTCGATTTGCGATATACGATATATTAAATTCACAATTTTCATATTAGGTATATGAATTAATTTCACAATTTTCATATTAGGTATATGAATGAATTAATTTCAGTCATAATAATTTAAAAATGGTTAATCATTGCATTTATTGGGTAAATTCATTATAAAGGAACATAAATTTAAGGTTTGTCTTTTCTTACCTCATTTACAGAGTTTTTGGGGAAATACGAGCATAAATTGGCCATTATAGGAACTCAGTTGGCACCCATTCAATTTGTCTACTATTTCCGGAATTTTTGTAAGCTATCCACCCCCTAGCTACCTCTAAGCGACGACGAAGGCGCGAATGTTGACACCGGAACAACCGAAACTTATGTAACCTCAGTAGACAAAATTTTATTGGTAATTTTAATTTTTAAAGTTCAATTTTTAGCAGTTTCCCTAACTGGACGTTGCAGCGTGCATTTGGTAAATTACAATACAAAAATATCATACATTTTAACAGGGTTCGGAGGATATATATCAAGTGATATATATCATGGTATATATCACGATATATAAAAGATAAATGGATTATTGGGCAAATACCGCAAAAAATGAAAAAAAAAAAAGCCAAAAGACAAACCGTAGACACGTGTTTCTGACTATTGGTCTTCATCAGTACGGTTTGCCTTTTGACATTTTTTTTTTTCATTTTTTGCGGTATTTGCCCAATAATCCATTTATCTTTTATATTTTTTTCACAGCACTAAAGCTTCTTCTATTATCACGATATATATCATGATATATATCATGATATTTATACCTTGATATATATCCGATATATTCGATAATTTTATTTATTAAATTAAAAATGTTTTCCTCCATTCTGAACATCCGAAAATGTGTCAATACGCCCCTGTATAAAAGTATAATAAGTAGCGGTTTATGTGTTTGTGTTAAAATATTAATGTTAATAAAATAATGTTAAAATCTGTTTATTTTATTAATTACTTTTGTTTTTCATTTTAATTTGAGTTAGAATAAACGGTTTTGTTGTTTAGAATAAGGGTTTTTGTCAATATGTTTGTGTTAAAATTTAAAATATAGTTTGTACAAGAAACAATACTGTTTTTTAGTTAAATAATTAAATTTTAAAAATGATATATATCCGGATATATACCCGATATGATATGATATTTATATAAATATCATGATATTTTCGAATCCTGCATTTTAATAAAACCATATAAAATTATTTTAATTATGAGTAATAAAAATAAAAAGAGTATCGATAGAGCCCAGACTAGCGTACTTAGATGTTATGTAGAAGGTTCAAATGGGAAGAATATTTAAATAAAATCTTTTTTTTAAGTTTATTTGTTATTTTATCTTAATAACCTAAAATAATTTTTAAAATATGTAATTTTCGTTAGTGGGTCGTAGAAAAAATATAATGTACAACTAGAGGTGATTACCAGTATGGCCATTATATCCACTCTTTGCACAAACTACTATTTCCTACTAAATTGTGGACAGATAAATGAATTATTGTTCTGTCAACTTAAAAGCAAGAATATCTTAAAAAATCAAACTTGTAGAAAGTAATATATTATTTTAATTACTTAAAAAAAAAGAAAAGTATACGTATTTCAAGATTCTAGTTTGAGAAAGAATTTTAAGGTTTTATATATAGGAACTGCCACTTTTCATTGATTCTCTCAAAACAGTTTTACATAATTTTTCAAAAACATTATAAATCACATATACATACATACATGTCAACACCGCATTACCAAATTGTGAGTGTGTGTGTATGAGTGTTTTTTTTTTAATTTGAACCCTCTACCATAAATTAAATAAACTTAATTAGCAGAAAATTAAAGTGCACAGCACGCCTGTACAATTAAAAAATCCGTTGTTACACATAAAACTAATAATGAAAATAAATTACATCATGTTCCTTTATTTTGGTCGCACTCATGTCCGAAATTAGCCTGATGAAATTGACGCTGTGCCAAAAGAAATACATTTTTGAGTCGGTCCATCATTTCGGTACTTCCTCAACCTGTGATTTGGTATTTTTTTATTTGCAAACAATTCAGTTTCAAATGATAGTGTTTCAATTTGCTTATCGTGATATTTAAGTACATTTTTACATTTCTACACCATATCTGTCAAAATTAACAAATTTTTATTAGTAACGTTAACAACCGCCAACTTAGTTTTTTTTTTTTTGAAAATTTGAAGTCTCTAATCATTTGTTTGAATTATTTTAGTCGATACTTATGTCTATGGATGAATTTTTTATTGTAGTAACCTTAACAGCGACAGTTCGGTTTGTGTTGGTTATAACCGACAACTTAGTTTTCTTGAAAATTTTGTCACTAACCCTCAGTCCATAAAATTTTTTTTACTCAAGTACCATGAAAGATACATGTTTTTTTGGAAGAGACAAAAATGAAACACATGAATACAGCTCTTCATCAAAAAAGCAGAGGGTACAAGGGCGGCACTCAAAAAAAAATACGATGTTATTTATGGTAGGATTATGGTGGTTTTTACCCTTCCATGATTTCAGTGGGTGTAATTTTTACTTTGAACAATGGCTTTTCAATTAAAATAGTTACATACCAAATTTTATAAAAATCTTACGAAGCGTTTTTGGGTTATTAAATTTTTTTTAAAACTTTGAATCTTCTTCACAGGCCAACGATGCACTTTGTGATATATGTAATGTTGGTTCAATCAACTTATTTTGATCTCACCAACATACATTACAGTACACGGAATTTTGGGACACCCTGTATGTTCGGCTCAAACCAAATTCAAACTATACACAGTAATCCTAGAAAAAAAAAAAAATAAGAGAACACGAAGACCAGAAATTAGATGAAGAATAGGTAGTATAAAATAGAAGAAATGTTTTTGACTTTTATAGACCTCAAAACAGCATTCGACACAGTGGAAAGAACAGAAATATGGAGAAGCTAGGAGAAAATGGAAGTGCCCAACACTTTAATAATACACTCACCGGCACGAAAAAAGGAGCAATTGCACATTTTGTATATTAAATAGTTATTTGTGTATTAAGAGCGAAAAGGATACTTTGCCGCTTGAGACGGAAAGTTGTCGAAAGCGGCAACAATTTTTTTGCTCAAAATGCACACAAGATTTTTTCTACGATCACACTTCTTTAAGAAATATATATAAAAACTGAAAATTTATCCTAAGTAGTGTATAATGTGTTGCCAATACCTACATTAATCATGAAAAAGGCATTTGATGTTAAATTAGATAATACACAGCGTCACAAAACGTGGACCCCCCAAATTTCTTCGAAAGAGGAGATATTTTTTTATATTAATGTATATCATAAAATAAGTTATTCTTTCACCAGCTTATTCATATATTTTTTCAGGTGCCTCTCTTGGGTGATGAAAAAAATTAGAAAAACCAAATTAGGTGCCAAAAATCAATTTATCAAAATTCCTAGTTTAACAAAAAATGAAATTATGAAAAAAAAACTAACACTAATATTCCGTGTGACTACCTCTGTTCTCGATACATTGATTGACTCGTCTTGGCATTGAGCGAATAAGATTATCTATCTGTTCTTGAGGAATATTGTTCCACTCTTCCAATGCCGCCAGAATCAGCTCCTGAAGGGTTATCGGTGGGTTTGGTCTCCTAAATATGGCTTCTGAAAGCATATCCCACATGCGCTTAATCGGATTCATGTCCGGAAATTGTGCTCTCCAGTTCATTCGCTAGACATGTGGACGGGCGTTGTCGTCCATAAAATGACATTTTGTCCAAATTCTTCTCTCCGACGCAGAACAATTGGCCTTATAAAATTTTCCAGTGTCCCTGGTATGTGAATAAGTGGAGTGCGATAACCGTGCATAATGCCCCCCCAAAACATAACCGTCCCTCCTTGGTAAGGAACCACTTCTTGAGGAAAGGCTAAACGTGCTGCACGTCCTGGCTCTCTCCATACCCTTACACGACGACTGTCGAATGTCAATCTAAATCGGGACTCATCTGAAAAAAGGACATTTCTCCATTGAGGTAAGAGCCAGTACCTGTGTCTACGTCGTTTAGGTATTGTTGAGTAATTCTCACGGTATGGGGCCTAGCACTATCATGCATCAAATTAAAATTATCTTGAATAAAATCGACACAAGGACAACAAAATCTTGCAGAATTTCATCAATGTACCTGGCAGCCTGCTGGAACGGTGTACAACTCTGTATGTGCCTCCAGAGGAAGTTCAGCCTACACCATAACTGAACCCCCTTGGTAGCGTATCCTAGGATTGAAGGTACATTCTGTAAAACGATTTTGTGGTCTTCACCATACTCTCTCTCGGCTATCTGGAGACCGTAGGCTAAATCTCGACTGATCAGTAAACAAAATTCGCCCCTATTCATTTTCACCTCAGTGTTCATGATTCTTGGAATATCTGTTGCGGGTCTATGACTAGCAAGATTGGCTTCTCCAAGTCGATTTCTGATTCCTACAGCTGTAGCATTACGATCTCGCAGACGTTGTAAGATGATAAAGCGATCATCAAGGGCGTTAGTATTTCGTTGTGGTCCAGTTCCAGGTCGTCTAGTGCAACCTCCATTTTCCAAAATACTTGTATAAATAGGATACACAGTACTATTGGATACGAGATGATGTTGGGCAATATATCGCTCACTTCTTCCGTCTTGAAGTAACGCAACCATAGCAGCTGCTGTTTCAGATTTAAAAACCAAATTACCTATCAAATTTCTCGAAACAATAAAGCCCATGGCCAACTATGTACTTTCAGATTATATAAAATTATGTAATTTTTATTTTGGTAAATTTTTATTAAACCACCAGTTTTTCTTTTCAAATAAACGGTTGATTGTTATACAAAATTACTTAAAAGAAAGGGGCTAAATTAAACACAGTAATTGGATACAGAAATCTACAATCTATAAGACGCAGATGTGGTATTATCACAAATATAAAAACAAAATGCAAAAATTAATGAACTTATGAACCAGAGGAATAGAAGACATAAAAATGGAAGTGAATATAAATAAAACAAAACTGATGAAAGAAAACAAAATGTAAATATATAACCAACATAACAAGGGATTAAATGCAAGAACACTATAAATGTTTGGGAAGTATACTGACAGAAGATGGGAAAATAGATGTAATAATAACAAATGAACTAAAATCAACAATATAAGTAATAATATCAAAATTTAGAGGTGGGTGGCTCAGTGGTAGAGTTTCTGCCTGTGGATCCAAGGGTCCCAGGTTCGAATTCCACCGTTGGCCGGAATTTTTTCATTTAATTTAATTATTTAAAATTAATTCTGATGCCTTAGTAGGATTCCCCACTCGACCATTCACTGTTGGGTTCTAATTAACAGTGCTGTCCTCAAAGCAACGCACAAAGCCTACACAGAACACGAGGCGAAATAACCTTAGCAGTTGAACCGATGACACACAAAAAAAATATTAAAATTAACCTATGCCTCCGAGAACTGGGTAATACATAAGAAAGAAGAAATAAAAATGAATGCTATGGAAATGCAAGACAAATCGCAATAAAGACAAAGTGAGAATATTAGAAATTTAACAAAACAAGAACCAATTATGGAAAAAATAGGAAGGGAACAAGTAACTGGTAAGGACAATTCAGAATTAAGAAAACCGGCTAAGAAACAAAGAGAAAAACCAAGAAAACAATGGATAGGCGAAATTAAAGAAATAAAAACGGAAAAAGAAAAGACAATAAAAGATCAGATGAAAACATTGGCATGTGACAAAAAGGTATAGACAAAATGGTTACAAGAAGAAAATGAATTGTTTTTCATTACCTATCTGAAAACGCAAAACCTAATATCAAAAATGAGTTTTAGGAAATAAATTGTGTACAGTACCTTTCATTTCTAAAATTTTCTTTTATCTTGTTGCAAATGTGAATTTTACTTACTGGCTTTATGACAAAAAAAAAATGAGAATAATTGTTAAGATTTTCTCAAATTTAAATTATTACTCTTAATTTTATAAGGTAAAGTAAACTACTATTTAAAAACAATTGGTCCTGTAGCTCGCCAATTTCAATCCTGCCATATTTGGGCATTTTATGGCCCCCATTTTTCTCGTTACTGGAAATATTCGATAAAAAAGTCATTCTCCGAAATCCCTATGAGACGCCCATGCTCGTTATCAGTCGAAGTGAACCGTCCATTCTAGAATATGATACGATCCATTGAAGAATATTGATGAACCATCTGTAAACAACAATTCTGGTGGAGGTGCCGGTACCTGAAGCAACGATTTTTAGTCGAAGGGCGTCTAGAATGTTCAAGAGTACATCTGCTGCGAAACAATTTAGAATACAAATAAGTGACATTGAACAACTGAAGATTCTGATTCAAAATAAGTCGATTAAACGTTACATGCCCAGGTAAAATGTTACATGTCCTAAATACAGGGTGTTAAAGTTGAAAATACAAAAATTATTAATAGCTGTAGGTATTTTTTGTATTACTCAGTATAATTTTACTAAATTCGGCAAACGTTTTTGGTGTCACAAGATACACCTATTAGCAAAAATATCAGTTGATTAAAATTTGCCAGTGGCGTACGGCATGGGTAAGTAGCACCTACAGCACTTTTTAATTATTATGCAACTGTCCAAAACCTTATTTGGACTATAATTTTTTGTTGTTGTGGGACTTAGTTTTGCCGTTTTAACTTTAGTTCTATAATAGGTATGTTCAAATAAATACTATCAATGTATACAGGGTGTTAAAAAAAAAGTGTCACAAAATAAAACGGGGGGTAGTATGGGCCAAAATATGCAGAAAAGTCTTAATAAACATATGTCCGCAAATGAATGGAAATGAATGGTTTCAGAGATACGGAGTGTTTTGTATCATTTTTTGATTATCTTTTTTCATTCTCAAAAACTTGCTTTTCTTATCGTAGTCTACCGATGTTTTTTCATAGATACTATTTGCAGTTATTTTGTTGTGGGTGAATAATTTTATAAATTTTCGTTATGCCTGTTTACACTAATATTGAATTAGCTGACATGCATTTTATGTACGGTCGTGCAAATGGCAATGCGAGGGAAGCGCTACGTCAGTATATCGACGCTTTCCCTAATCGCCACATCCCTTCATTTAACTCTATGTTGTTATTGATTGTTTATAAATATCATTGTTTTTTTATAATAATAAAAAATTGTTATAAACACAAAATGGTCCATATCTCCGAAACCGTTAATTTGCGGTCATATATTTATTAAGACTTTTCTGCTTATTTTGGGTCATACTATTCACCATTTCATTTTGTGACACTTTTTTTTAACACCCTGTATTAGTGAATTAGTAAAACAAATATAAATTAGTGTTGTAGTTAGTACAAATAAACTGAATTAAACAATACATTGCTTCTTGGTGAAAATAAACTAAACAACAAGTTGTTTAAATAAATATATGTTACAATATTTAAAACATATGGGGATATGTCTAACTCAAATGTGACTAATAGACCGTCAGAAAGTGACAGGTTTAGGTACATCGATTGTAAGTAGAATGAAAGGTAATTTACGAGTGGCTCCTGGGGATAACATACGGAAAATTCGATTTTCCCTAACAAAAATGAAAGGTTATTTGTTGCCCATATCTCCACGCAAGCCGTTTTCACTATATGATTAATTAATAGAATTAGGCTTCGGAAAACAAAAGGCTTTAATATTTTTTACCCGGTTTTTCCACATGAGCCCATCGAATATATGAAAACGTACATCGTCACTAGTCCGATATTTTTTTGAATGAACCGAATGTATACCTAAGTGTATTTTGGGGTCGGAAAATTTTTCTGATAAGGAAAATCGCATTTCCATGTGTTATCCCCAAGAACTACTCGTAAATTTTCTTTTATTCTACTCAACATCGATGTACTTTTCAACCCTCTTCGAGGCTTGTATGCGAAAATGGGGCACCTAAATCAGTCACTATCTGACGGTATATAAGACGTAAAATGAAATGAAATATAAAAATAAACTCAAAGCCAGTGTCACATTATATAATGAATACGAGCCTTCTACAACTACTTCTTTGGCTAATACCGCAAAAGGCATTGAATTATATCTAAAGGAAAACAACAGACAAAATAGTGGTTTGTGCAACAAGAGTGAATATGATGGCCATATCGCACGAAGATGAAGTTTGAACACGACGTCGTAGGCAGCGTGCTCAATCGTACAATAAGGACAATTCACTAGAGTATATTTTTTCTATGACCCATTAACGAAAATCTATAAAATTCAAAAATGATTTTAGGTTATTAAGATAAAATAACTAATTTAAAAATAATTTATGATTTACCAATTTAAAAAATAAAATAAACTTGAAAACAAAAAGTCTTAATTTAATTAGTTTTCAATTTTAGATTTGAACCCGGGACCTCTCACATGACATCTAAATGCGCTAGTCTCAGCTCCATCGCCACATCTTACATTTTAGTTTTATTACTCATTCAGTCGAACGCAATGACATACTTTTTCGTTTTGAAGTATGTGCGTAGAATACCTGCGTAGGTTATCCATATTAGACAGTCAGATAAAGACTGATTTAGGTGTTCCATTTTTGCATATAAGCCTCGAAAAGGGTTGAAAAGTACATCGATGTCAAGTAAAATGAAAGGAAATTTACTAGTGACTCCTGTGGATAACACTTAGAAAATTCGATTTTTTTTATTAGAAATATTTTCCAAACCCAAAATACACTTATTAATTCGGGTCATTCAAGCCAATATGTTTTTCGGACTACTGACAATGTATGTTTACATGCATTCGATGGGCTTGTGTGAAAAAATCGGTTCAAATCTCGATTTTTCCTTGCAAGATTACGTCTTTATTTAACCCTTTAGACACTTGCAACATTAAAGCCTTTGGTTTTCTGAAGCCTAGTTAAGCATTTAGTGAACGCGGTCTGCTAAAAATATGGGCCACAAATACCTTTAAATTTCTCTTAAGGAAAATCGAATTTTCCATATGTTATCCCCAGGAGCCACTCGCAAATTTCCTTTTATTCTACACAAATCGATGTCCTTTTTCCTTCGAGGTTGCATGCAAAAATAGGACTCCTAAATCACTCACTATCTGACGGTTTATATGGGTGTAGAAAACATAATGTTTAACCTTTGATTGATTACCGAGGAGAACATTGATGTCGGTTACGACAGAACACTAGTTATACAGTGAAAATAGTAACTCCATCTGCACTTAGTATGAAAAATCAAAGATTGCTCGCAGTACCCAGTTCAAAACCTATGTGGGATAAAAAGCCGAACGGGCAATTTTTAAATAAGGAAATGTTCCACATTTAGCCAAAGAAGCAGATGTTTTCCTGAGGGAAACAGTGGCTCGTATTATTATTAGACACTGGCTTTATTTTTATTTTTCATTTTATGTTAAAATACTTAATTACATCCTCTTACAGACAATTCCGGTTAGACTCTTAATATAAAACACCTACCTCGTTTCAGGCGTTTAACACTGCCGCAAAAATTTTAATTAAATTAGACGTTTTTGCCATATGAAACGTCACTAATTACTTTAACCATCTCTATTTACTTTAATTAAAGAAATAACTTACCGGTTTGTCTCCACCGCCGAGTAACGGAGAGTGAGCCTGAAAAAAAGGATAACCATCTTTTAGTTTTAAGGGAATAATTAGTTGTGGAGAAACTAATTTTAGTCAAACCTTTTTTAAGATGCGCGAAATCAATTTGGAGTAAGAGCTTTTCTCCAATTTTTAGATTGTTTTTCCGTTCCCCGGTTTTGTTCCGGTTTTTCTTTGTTTTTAATCACTCTACTTTAATTTTCAATTAAGAGTATTTGAAAAATGAAAATACGTAGAAATGAGATGGGACGACGGAACGACGGAACGACGGAAAAACTATACTCGACATGAAAATTGCCGTTATTGTGCGAGAATGAGAATTCTCAGTTTATTTTTTTTTTCAATTGCGGACAAATTAATATCTGAATTCGACGAAAATTAAATTTGGATTTCGATAGTGATATAATTGAATTTGCAGTTAAACAACATTCGGCGGTATACTAAGTGGGAAACCTAAAATTGTGTTGTTCATAAACTTCTCTAATTTTTTACCGATTTTGATTATTTTTCTAGCATTCTCCAAAGAAATTCATCAATGTTTCCATTCCTTTCTTATGTTCATTTGCGGAGGAGGAGTTACCTCTGCGACTTATCTTCTGGATTCTCAGAATATGTAGCAAAGCATGACTACTCTACTGGATTTAGTCAAACCAATGGTTGCGAAAGGTTTAGTTGTCTGGACAAGGAACTTCAACGGACGGCCAGAGTAAATTGTATGGAATCCAGTGGCTTGAGTGCGTTGCTGAACTGGGACAATGTCCACCACATCGACAGGAGCCATGAAGACTATGCTGGGTCTAACCTTTCTTCACATTTTGATGAAAAGAACGGCCAGAATGGTCTTCTATAGACTCCTGGCGTTTGGTAGTCACTACACAAGGAAGAACTGCGATTGAACAAAAGGGGAGGAGACGAATGGAGCAAGGGGGAGATTCCCCTCTCCCAGACGGACTGTACATGGATGGTACTGAAACTAAAAAAGAAGAAGAAGCTGGAAAACTCGGTAAAAAGCCAAGAGTTGACATATAAATAAACCTGGACACCCTTGTCACGATCTTTCAATTGCTATCGAATGCGCACAAGACTATTAAAAAGATCTTTTCCTACGACCATATACGAAAATGATAGTTTTCACACTTATTTGTTCTTAAGCTTATATCACACGCGTACTGAAATATATATCACACACGTAATGAAAAATAGCAAAAGACACATAATGTATTGAAAAGTAAAAAAATATCGTCCTATGACCTGTGACATGTACGTCAAAGTTATCATTATAATTGTCATTACAAATTTTTATATAATATTAAATGAGCAATAAAGTTTTTTATATGGGTTTTTAAAATTATAAAATAATAATAAAACATGTTTATTCACTATTATTTATCGAATATTGAAACAACATTTTCTATAAAGGTACTTCTGGAAAGAAAATAATTTTCTTCTTCTTTTCTAGTGTTATTTTCGGTTTCAAATACGAGAATGTGAATTTTTGAAGTTATGTTTATGTTACTGTTTACAATATTCCTTTCTGTCGGTGTCTATTAGATTGAAAATATTTAAAGTTCGTTATCTGAAAATGTTCTACTGGCCTATATGAATGAATTATCATCAAAACTACAAAGTTCGACTTTGTGGACACAATGTTGAGAACTACTCTGTCCATTGAACACAATGTTGATATTTCTAAGTACCTAAAATTAAAGGCATTCTTAAAGAGAAAAAGTGATGGCTATAAACCAAAAAAAAGCCAAAGTCCTGTCGCAACAAGAAATAAATAATTTCATAGAAACAGCTCCAGATGAATTATATTTATTTACAAAGGTGAGCAAGTTTAATATCCATTATTTTGTTCAATGTGTGAGTATTTTTTATTATTTAAGGTTGCACTTATCCTTGGAATATCAGGAGCGTGCCGAAAGCAGGAGCTCACACAGTTGACTATAAACGATATAGAGGATTTGGGTACAGCAGCTGTGATAAAAATAGATAACATAAAAAACCAAGTATCCAGATAATTCACGATTACTGGACCGTTTTATACCATATTTAAAAAATATGCTAATCTTAGGCCACCAACCACTCAACTAAGGTTTTTTCTTAATTATAAAAATAAAAAGTGCACCCAACAAGTAGTGGGTATAAACAAAAGGTAGCGGCAAAATTTTTAAATCTTCCGAATCCAGAACAATATACTGGCCACACCTTTAGGCGTTCTTCTGCAACAATTTTGGTAGATGCAGGAGCAGATCTTGCTGCAGTACATAGATGACTCTGCAACTAATAGATTAATGACTGCTAATAAAATAATGAACACCATTCGCAGCACAGGCACATTCAACGAAGAAGTTGCATGTAAAAACATTGAACAATACTCTGAACAAAATGCTGAAACTACACAACCCAGATACAGTGCAAGTTTGTGTACTTCATCTATACAGCAACAAATTAATGTAGATCCACAAGAGACAATAAACACATATATTAGGGGAACCACTGAGAATAATAATAATGCAACATTACAAAATCCACTGCAATTTAGTAAATGTTATAATAACAATTTTACTTTTAACTTTTATAACGTCCCAGAAAAAAAGTAAAACAAAATTATTAATAATTATTCAGTTCATACAGTTTAGTTACAAACATTTCCTAATTATTATATTAGTTATCTCTAGTTTAGTTACAAATATTTTTTATCTATTCCATTAGTTATCTCTACTTTAGATGTAAATTTTTATAAACTATTCTGTTAGTATCTCCGCTTTAGTTATAAATGTTTCTTATTGTTATATTTGTTCTTGTTCTGCTTTAGTTATAAATATTTTTTAAACATTGTATTAGTTCTTGTCATTTCTACTGTTACAAAATGAAAAATATTTTGGAGGATTTTTTTACTTTTCAACACATGTGTGATTACTGTGATATGGTTTAATTGACTTTTTCATTTAAAAAAGACTTTTTTTAAGGATTTTGTGTGTGGTCGTAGGAAATATAGTGCACACAACTCGTTGGAAAGGGTATTTCTCGCACTCGTTTAGTTTCCGCACTCGCCGCTATGCAACTCGTGCTAAACTTCAACTCGTGCGAAATGTTGCACTTTCCGCACTTGTTATGTAATATACCATTTTGGAGAGTCAGGCAGATCCTAAAGCTTTGAATTGCAATCGAGTTGATTCAATGCTCGTAAATATCTTGGAGTGCTTTGGTGCCCGGAAAAAGTTACTTTGTTCTGAGGCCGGGACACAGCGGGGGCAATAATGTGACAATGGCTATATATGTAATTGGGATGGGTTGGTTTATCTTACAATGGGTTGAGTCCAGCAGATCCTGGAGATCAGCGGGGAGTGGGTACTCTTGAGAGTCTGATAATAATAGTATGTTAGGTTGGAGAAGTTTTATTTCTGGTTTGCGAAGTAGTGGGAGGAGCCGAGAACGCCCGGCGGTTTGTAGTGTATTTTTAGAATGTGTGTTTGAGCCTCTCAGAGTGCGAGAGACGCTTGTTTCCTAAGGATTTGGAAACGAAAGAGAATGGGGTATTAGAGATGTTTTCGTGTACTTCTCCGAAAGGGTGGATATTGGCATCGTCTTTTAAGTGTGGTGAGTTTGTGAGCTAGAAGTATTGGAAGTGCGCCCTAAAGTACTGCTCTGTATTCGGCAACGGGCGGATAAAGGAATTATAAGTATGAATTAGTGTTTTGGTTGCATCGTCCAAAGCGTCCACGCAAAGCTTCAAGGAGACTAGCTTGCCGTCGCACCTTATCAAGAGTGCGTCGGACATCCGAGTGTGAGTGTGAGAGAATCGCATTCCCAAATACTTAACTTTCTGACTTCCAGGAGATTTACATTTACGTTCTGGGAGAAACTAGGTGGCTTTTTGTGAGCTTAGATGATTAAAAATGGTGAATTGTGTTTTTGTGGATTAAGGGAGACCTTCGGCTACACCAGCGAGAGTATTAGTTCAGTACCAGTATCATCGGCATAGAGAAGACATTTTGACGATGGGTGGTTTGGAGGTGGAAGATCGTGGGTGTATGAGGTAAAGGATGGAGATCCTATGGTGAATCTTCGTTGCATACTTTGACTGTGTTAGTTCCGTCAGTGAGGCATGAGTGTATGGAGATATTAAGGGGAAGACCTATATTCATAAGCTTTTTGACAAATCCAACAAACCAGACTTGGTCAAAAGCTTTTTGAATATCGAGAAGAACAAGTGAAGAGATTTGGACAGTTTACTACTGTGACTGCAGTTGTATAAAGTGAGAAAATTGGATCCTCAGTAAAATGATGAGGTTTTAAACCGTATTGGGATTAAAGAATTATGTTTCGTTCTTCACAGATTCTAATCTTGAGAAGAATTTCAAGAAATTTACCCGAGACTGATATGATGGAGATAGGACGGTTAGAGTCTAAGAATTTGTGATCTTTGCCTGGTTTGGGAATGATGTTAGCGGATTTATAGGTAAGTGGAAAGTAGGAAAAGGTGGCAGGCGTTCAAGAGTACGGCAAGGAAGGGAAACGTGGTTTCATAAAGATGTTTTAGCGTTTTTCTGTGTATGGAATCAGCACCAGAGGTCGTATTTTCCGAAGGCGTTTATACACAACCCCCTTTATTAACGCCACTGTTCAGCTCCGTGAATGGGGCAGGAACGATACACGCATTTTTACGAGACTGACAACAGGATATTGTTATCTAGATAATCACATGAGAAGGATACGTCTGAAACAAACATCGGACTCTCGATACTGCAGTGTGGATAGCCTTCATTAAAAGGTGTGGTTTGTATGGTGACCTATAGTTTAGGCATAAGGTAGAATAGATCCATATCTTTTCAACGTTATCTAATCTATGTTAAACGCAGCATTGATACATTTTATTATACCGTAAGAACTAAAATTACGTTGTCGAATTTAAAAACACCATGTGGAGTAATTAAGGGAGACATACAAACTTTCTGAAAGTAAGAATATTAAATTTTATCTGTTACAATACATAGACGACGAAGTCGGTGGAAGCAAGTAGTAAAATTTCGAAAATAAAACCCCTATAAACGGGAATTATTTCTAAACCGAATAATATTTTGAATGACCTTTTTTTATAAGTTTGTTCTAGAGCTTTGCGTTTATAGATTCAAGTATACAAATTTGCGATTTTATTATGGCTGTTGGATTAAAAATCTATTTAGATGATAGCGTATCATCGAAATTGATCTGATTACACCAGACTTCTAGGGTTACCGGGAACTCGTGTAACAATGAAACAATTAAAAATTGGTTCACCAATAAGCAGGAATTTTGATTAAAAAGATAAGTAAAAAAAAGATAAACTTTATATAAAGTACGAAAATGATTTCAATACCGGATGAGTCAGGAGGACCTTTATATAAGGTATCTCAAAAATAAAATCATTATATTCATAAAACATTTATAATTCAAGTTTGGCAAAAACGCAAGAACACGTCAATTAGCAGTTTTAAATTTCTTTTCTTTTTTAGGAAACTTTAAATTTTTTGTTCATTCTCATGGAGCTGTTACGTCATTAATACATTTTTAAAATAATAAAAAAGTTAGTCCTTTCTAATACAAATCCAGCAATTAATAATTGTAATTTTGTTAGAAATCTAATGTGATTCATTTTGATTTTCGTATCAGAAACAATATTGTTTCAATTTTTGAGTTAAATTTGTCAGTTTTTTGGTCACACGGTATACAGTCCTTTAAGTAGAATGTCATATGACCGATAAAAAGCATCAACACCCCTCATAAATAAATTGTATTATCCTGCAAAGTAGAATTTTAACTACAAGTATTTCTATGTTAAACATTTATTGTAGTGTTTTAAAAAATTGATAATTTTAATATCATTGATGATCGTGATTATTTGTAATGCTGAGAGTAGGATATATGTGAAATATCCTGTAAAATGTATTGCAAGGTATATCTAATCCGGACAAGCAATTCCTATGTAAAAGATAAGGTTCAAGAAAGTTTTAAATTCTTCATTTTGTTTAACATTTTTATTAATCGCGACAATGCGACTTAAGAAATAGAATTTTCTAAGTCCATAAATATACTTTCGTTAAACAGCCTTTTCCTCCTTTTACTGCGTATCCTTTAGCCGGTTAATTCCTGGAACAACGAGTTGGATTTTCCTGGAGATTAGGAATACGAGAGGAGAAAATTGATTTTTTTTTATTCTCTAAAAAGCGGAAAATCTTACTCAAGGGTTATCCCGAGATTGTTCTTTTCTTCTTATCCGATTTTTGTTGCAGTTTTTTGTGCAGTTTTAATTAGTGCAGTTAGTTTTCCCGAGTTAAGCAACGCAAGGGAAGTTTTTGTTTAATTAATGTTTGCCCCCGAGGTACAAGACGGAATGGGTTTTCTGAAATAAGAAGGTAAATAATGCGTTATTTTAAAAAATGCAGTTGACATTATTCAAGTTTTGGGTTATGACAACAATACAAATTTCAGCTTTTATAATTCGAATGAAAGGCTCTTTTATCATTGGGACTGAATATAGCTTTTTATATATACCGTGTTTCAGAACTTTATGAAATTTTTACACTATTTTCATTACAGGATCATTTTTTTTTAATTTTGTTATATCTGCGATTTGCATGAAAGCAATAAGCTTATAGGTAGTTTAGAATTTTGCATGTGATAGGGTTATTTTTGTTGATTGTCGTTACTGATGATATCATGCTCACTAATTATTGGTCACTGTTCAAAAATGACTCGCATTTTTTAAGAAATGCTTATTATTTACTTCCGTATAAGTAATGTAAAATAACTCTGTATAGTGGAACATGAGAATAACAATATATTTCATTATTCAATCAACTATTTGTTATGTGGTTGTTATATCGAATTTAAAGTTTAAGAAGATGAAATAAAGTCAGTTACTATTAAAATCAAGGTAATTCAATTTCTACATTATTCACCTTTAATCAAGCATCAAGATATTTTACAAGAGTTGTCACGTAATTATCTACTACAGTCCACGCTCTACTTGATACGAAGGAACCATACTACGCTAATTTGAAAAAAACATCGTCGATCTGTGACAGTCACTAATTTAAACTTTTAAAAAAGAATAGTTAGCAAGGTACTAAAGATGAGGTGTAATTGGGAAACTCATAAACATCCTAGAATGGATATGAAATGATATCCATTCAGAAGATTGATTTGACCTACAGTTGGCGAAAATAGATAATAAACACAACCAAACTTATATGGAATGGAAAAAATTTTTTCAAAACAAACATGATAATAAAGAAAAAACCACTGCTGCGACTTATTATCTTGTGAATTCAGCAGTAAAATTACGATCATCCGGTAATTTTATTTCGGTCCAAAAAACAACAAAATGCCTTATGTTGGACTAACAGATGTGCAGTAGGGGAAGAATTATTGCTATTATTGAACAAGGAATGTCCCAATGAGTCATAGCAGAGGTAGTATCGAAAACATATGAAAGGTACTTGGAACTAGAAATTCTCAAGAACAGACCCAGACAAAGTCGTCAAAGGACCGCTTTGTGTGCCAAATTGTCAGAAGAAATCCCAGTGTTTCTCCTTAAGTGTTACAACGACAACTTCTAGACGCTACAGGTGTGAACGTTTTAGTTGAAACCCTAAGAAAAAGACTTCGCGTTCGAGGGTTGTACAGTAGGAGCGAGTTACGGGTCCCACCGTTATCTAGACAAAATAAAATTGACCGGCTAAATTGGTGCCATCAACACCAAAACAGAATAATTGAGAATTGGCAAAATATTATTTTTTCGGAAGAGACCAGAATTGGCCTAAGATCAGATGACCCTCGAATTCGGGTTCTCAGAGCTACAGGAAGATGAGCGAGACTCCAAACTGTCAGATCTGGCCCAAGATATCAAGGAGGAACTGTAATGTTCTGGGGAGGTATTAGGCTGGCAGCAAAAACTCCATTGTTACCACTTCAATAAACTTTAACCGGTCCGAGGTATGTTGATTTAGTACTAGAACCCATCGTTAGGCTTTGGAGAGCTGCAATCGGGGATAATTTTATCTTTGTGTACGATAATGCAGAGGAGTGGCTAGATAATATCTTGAAATAAAAGATATCACAGTTTTAGATTGGCCTGCATGTTCACCAGACCTAAATCCTATCGAACACTTGTAGGAATGCAGGAAATGTCGCACAGCTTATCGATGTAGCATTAGCTGAATGGGAAAACATATCCCAAGACAATTTAATTAGAAGCACGCCAAGGCGAATAGAAGCTTGCATAAGGGCTAGAGGTGGTAACACGGATTGTTAAAATTACCAATTTCAATTTCATTTCGCTTCAGAAACCAAAAAAATACCATTGTGTTAATTTTGTCAACTATTTTTTTTTTCAATGTGGGCTATTTGTCATTAAAAGTCTTTGGTAAGGACTGAGTGTTATTTATAAACAAAAAATGTTCATACATCTCAAAAATTATGAAAAATAATAGATGATTCCATATAAGATTGGTTGTATGTATAGGTGGATGTAGAAAACTGTTTTCTGTATCTACAATACGAGCACGAAGAATTATTCTACTAGATTTTTTGTACCGCATACTTCTAATGCTTTAAGCCATTTCCCTATGCACCAGTTTTCTACTCGTATAATAAGACCCTCTGGGAGAGAGCAATGTGTCATCAGCGTAAATTTCCCGACATCGACATAATTTTATGTTGTACGAGATATTCTGTTTGAACTAGATATTCAGCTTTATATTTTGATCTAACATTTATTTTTATTTAATACAGGGAAACGGGCATATATGTTAAGCGTGGATGGAGGCCATCGAATTGGGTCTTTGGCAGTTTATAACCGATATTCAGGGTGTTTGTAACTTGTAGATTTTTGACGTTTGGTACACTTGTTATCCACATCTTTTAGAATATACCAATGTATAAATTAGTCTGATTTTTTTATAATTCGGTTCCATAATTAAAAAAAGTTTAAAAATTGAATTTAAACTTGTTAGTTTTATTTTTGGGCAGAAGATTTTACCATCGTCAGTGCTTATGGAAGATATATCTCGGTGAGATGGAGTCCATGTTCGCTTCAAGCAGTGGGAACGTATCGAGCGCCTCCTGCCAAAAGCCACATCTCGCCTCACCAGATCCTACATCAGGTTCTATTCCAACCGTGCGGAGGCATGTCATTGTCGTCAGAGCAACCTCCTTGATGTAAATATCAAGGGGAGTGAGACTAAGAATGACTTCCATGGCTCTGGTCGGTGTTGTTTTCATGACTCCTGTTATTTTTGCAGACAACTGCACCGTATGATAGCATAGGTCTTATGATAGCTGCGACGACTCTGGGGGAGAAACCCCAGGTGCGCCCCACGGTTCGACGGCATTGTTCATAAGCAATGTATGCTCTTTTGATTTTGTTTTCTAAAGGCAAGTTCCATGCTAACTTGCTGTCAAAGGTGAGACCTAAGTACTCTGTTGCAAAGTTTAGTTTTGTGTTTAGGAGTTCTGGAAGTTTTAATTCCATTTTCATCCTTTTCATTGTGAAAAGGATCATTACAGTCTTCTTAGGATTGATAGACAGTGAATAGTCCTTACACCACTGTTCTATAATTTTGAAAGCTACTTGCATTCTTTCGCAGAGTATGTTCTCAAAATTCCCTGTTTGCAGAATGACAGGTCATCTGCATATGCTATTGTGTAGTGTCATTATTAAGGCGACTGATGAGGGGATCGAGGACAATGTTCCACAGTAGAGGTGATAGCACCTCTCCCTGTGGACATCCCCTCGCAACCAAGCAACACTTATGTTTACCGCTCGTTTAGAGAGCATGTTATGTATCCTCCCACTAACCTTCTGTGAAACATTCCTGTTGGTTAGTGAGTGTATTATCTTGAGAAAGGTGGTTTTATCAAAAGCACCTTCTATGCCTATGAAAACACCAAAGACGGACTCCTTATTGTCCAGGGATCTCTCTATCCAGCCAGCAACTAGATGAAGGGCTGAATCAGTGGATCTGTCTGGAGTGTATACATGTTGGTTTGGGTGTAGTGGTGTTGTGATCACCACAACCCTTATCTAACTTTCGCATAGTCTTTCCAATGTCTTTATGGAAAACGATGTCAGACTAATTGGTCGGTATGTTTTTGGGACAGTGTACCCATCCTTCCAGGTTTGGGTATAAATACAACTTTTAATTGTCTTCATTTTTTGGGGATATACCTCAGAGTCAACGAGGATCTGAATATACCCACCAGGAGCGGTGTGAGTTCTTCCAGGCTCCACTGAAGTAAGGCTAGAATATACCGTCAGGTCCTGGTGATTTAAATGGAGAGAAGCTGGATAATGCCCATCTAATTTTTTAAACGTCTACAATGTAAGTGGCACTTTGCCAATCATAGATAGATGCCCAGTCAGTCACGTCTGTGATGACAGAGTCAGGGAAGTGTGTTGACAGTAGAAGCTTGATGCTATCCTCGATGTGGATCTTTTAGAGAGCTTTTTGAAGCTTCGCTGCCTGCGGGAAATCTTCAATTTCTTTGCAGTAGGATCTCCATGCATCTCTCTGAGGTGATATTTGTATTCCCAGGTATTCTTTGAGTATTCCCGAGGAATCTCTGGATATTTCCGGGAAAACTCTGGGCATTCCCGGGAAGTCTCAGGGTATTCCTGGGAAGTCACTGGGTATTCCCGGAAATTCTCAGGTATTTCCGGGAATTCTCAAGTACTCTTTATGTTAGGAATTCGTTTGTACACATTTTTTGGATGTGTTTACCCCTCGGTGTGGATAGCACATTCTAATATTAAGCAGCTGCTAATGGGAAAACACGCAGGTGAAGATATCATGCGTATCATATTGGATGTAAATAAACTTGTTGTTGACTGCAATCTTGATTTTTCACATTAAATAAAAAACTTGATACGTTTGTGAAACAATATTTATTCCTACTTTCACAGCGTGCAGTTACCGAATATTGAATCTTGTAAAAAACGAAACAATTTTTTATCTGGAAGTTGGCCATATTGCCAAACTCTACATAATATCCAATTTTACATTAAAAAAATACATTTTATATAAAAAAGACAGCTACAAACCTAACAACGTATAAAGAAAGTTGATACTTTTGCATAATGCAACATCTCCCTTAAATAAAATCAATGAGCGTAGACGATTTCTTTTAAAAAGGGAAACAAATAAACCTTCAACACAAAATGCTTTACTTCAGCATATCAAGCAACCCTTATTTGGAGGAAAAAGACTATCAACCACCTTCGCCCGATACTTGGGATTGGAAAAACAATAATGGCGAGTTTCGGCCGAGGGGTTAACCGCTGGTGTACTATGATGTACAAGCAATCTGTACTATATGTACTATTTGTGTATTATCTCTATACTATTTGTGTACTTTGTGTACTATCTCTGTACTTTTCAAATTTTTGTAATATTGCTAAAAACAATAACATTGAAAATAAAAATGTGTGCAATGTTATGTTTTAATTTATTTTTAACCAACATTTATTAAAAAAAATACTTTATTTTTAGCTCAATTCCCAATTTACATTCTATAGAAACTAATCAAATTTTGTAAATTTCAGTTGTAAAATTTCACACATTTTCAAATTCCACAAATATAAAATTCATATATTCAAATTACAATTTTTAAGACTACCCATTTGCGGTAAAACAAAAAATGGCTCGGGTCGTAAACGCAATACCCGAAAAAAAAAAAACGAAATAATCCGAAGTTAGAAGATATGCATAGGGAAACCGTCGCCGTCGACTTCAATAAAGGAAACTGTAAAAACAAACGAACGAAAATTTGTTCGAGTATAGAAGTGACTATACATTATTCAAAGGGAGGCCAGCTTTTCATGCTTTTCATAGTACTTTTCATTTATCACGGCATCTCATACTGCTATATTGTTGACGGCAGAGATTTTCTTTTTTTTTTTAGGATTTCATCGAAAAAGTTTGCAAATAACGATCTGATGCTCGTAGAGATGTGATATCTATCTAGCCGGCTTTGGATTTTTGCATCGACAGCAATTTGGAGTCGTAAGATTTCGCTGGAGGATAGAAAAGAAAGTTTTAAATTGAGACTTCGAAAGTTTAAATTTAAAATTCCCTTCACAGTTTAGTGTAAGTTTCGTTCCCTATTTTATCGGCATAGAATCTAATATAATATGGGAACATATAGCACTTTATCTGATATAACTCTCTAGCATTAAAAGACGGTGTATTTTTAATAGTTTTTTTTACTTAGTTGTTCCAAAAAAGGTTACCAAAATATTCCAAAAAATCTTGTACAGTATGATTTAAATGAAGGAAACACATTCATTATATTGGAAGTAGTTTCTCCCACTTCCCATTTTTGGGCAGTGACGTACTGGACAATTTTTTTTCTTGATTGTGATAGAAGCACTTAATTACAAATAATTGGGCGCATCCGAATTCTGCCACAAATTAAAATTTTACTTGAATTTTAACAACTTAGGGATTAGTGAATAGTCCGAACCCTGCCATGACCATTAAGGGGCATTAAGTTTTATCCGTGTTAGAGATCAAGGATTTAAATATTTTTTCATACCTAAAGACCTTTCAGAAGACAAAAATTAAATAAATATTAATATATTTTCTCAAAAACAAAATTGATGGAATTCTTGGAATATTTTGACGACTGCTCGGTTTTAATATTTAGGGAAATATTTAGAAGGGGAAATAGGTTATTTGTTTCTTAATAAAGGTTTTATGAATCAGTTTATTATCTACCTTAGTTGAGTTAAAATGAATAACAGTGCGTCTACCATGTTTAGTGAAAGAGTAAATAAATTAATTGTGTTAAATAATTTTAAGTTTTCCAAAGCTAATACTAGCAAATGTGGAAAGATTCGATGGAAATACTGTAACGCTAAATGTACAGCTAGAGTGTACTCCCACGTTTCCAATGAAGACGTAATAATAGAGGTCAAAGCAGAACCCAATCATGGTGTTGCAATGAATCTTGCAAGAAATGCAGTGAGCAATAGTGTTAAAAGAAAAGCAACTTGTGATCCACCTGAGAAACCAGCAAAATTAATAATTCGAGAGTTGCAATCAAATAATTTTGCGGAGAACATAAACAGAAAAAATATGCATGCGGCAAGAAGAAAAATCTTGCCAACATTACCTAAAAACCAAGAAGAGGTGTTCAATACTGTTCTCGAGTTACATCTGAATACAAATCGCGGGGAAGAATTTCTAATGGTAGCAGATAAGGTAAAAAAAAATAATTGTGTTTTCCTGTTTTTCAAATTTAACATTTTTGTGTCGTTAGAGTGTATTTTGATGGACGGAACATTCAAATTTTGTACAAATTTCTTTTACCAAATATTTAAGATTCATAAGTGTTTTAAAAACGGTTATTATGAACATGTTGTTTTTTGTTTATTACCTGATAAATCAAGTGAAACATATTACAATATATTCCTCCTTTTAAGTAACAAGTGTAAAGCTTTTGGTTTAAATTTTAAACCAATAGAGAATTAAGCATACACAACGCAATATATAAATATTTTGGGAGAGACCTTATTCTTTTGGGTTGCAAATTTCATCTCTGCCAAGCATGGTTTCGGAAAATTCAAGAATATAATTTAGTTCCGGAATATAAAGAGGAAAACTCTGTGATTGGTAGATATTTAAAACTTCATTTTTGTATGATGTACCTCAGTTCTGAGGAAGTTGTAGATTTTTTTAATGAAGAATTGCACTATTTGCTACCAAATGATAAAAGAGTATAGTCCAGTCATTTAAGCTTAAATTAGGTAAGAATCTCTGAACTGGAGATACCCAGCTGTAAGTCTGTAAATGCTTGTATATTGACACGCTAAAAGTTATCTCAAAACCTACATATGGTAGGGTGTTACGCAACTATTAAATTTCAAGGTCAAAGGTCACAAAAATCGGTTTTTTGTGCTTTTTTTGTAAATATCTAATTTTTTATGGGTTTTTTGCTATTTGTATTTATTATCAATATTGTAGAATACAAAATTCTCTACAAATGTTGTTTAAAAAAATTCAGATTACAGTAAGAACGTAAAAGCTATGGAGCAGCAGAGAAGATGAAACAATGGTTGTACCGATTACTCAAGAAAAATTATTATCAAATCGAAATAACAAAGATATGCTCATTAATATGTTAATTAAAAAATTACAAGCTGCAAATATTACTACTAAACAAGCCAGAGATGATGCGGATGTTCTTATTGTTGAAACTGCAATTGAAGAATCAAAGTCTGAAAAAACTGCAGTTATAATAGGACAAGGTATTGATTTACTTGTCATTTTAATTGGGCGTACACTGTCTTACGAACAAGAAATTTTCTTTAAAAAAGTTGGGAAAGGAAATGTAAAAACGGAGATATACTCGACTAAAAGTTTTGATAATTATCCTCATTCCAAAATACATATTTTATTTCTGCACGCATTAAGTGGCTGTGACACAACTTCTGCGCTTTTTAAAAAGGGAAAAAATAATTTTTTAAAGTTTTTGAGAAACTGACAAATTTGAATGAACTAGCTGCAGCATTTGAGAAAGAAAATTGTTCGGCCCAGAGATTATTAGAGAGTGGAACTCAAATCTTATTAGCAGTCTATAATGCTCCGAAATCTGTGAAAAGTCTCGATCATCTTCGTTATATGCATTACGTCAAGTCTACAAAACTTAATTAACCTGTGCAGCTTTCAAATATTCCACCAACAAAAGCAGCTGCTCATCAACCTTTCAAACGTGTATATTATTAAGTTCAAACTTGGTTAAGGCATGATTTGGAACAACAGGTATGGAGTTGGGCAATGCGAAACGATTTTCTGGAGCCTATCATGACAATTTTACCACCTGCTCCAGAAGATTTGCTAAATACAATTTTCTGCAACTGCAAGAGTGGTTGTGGTTCGCGATGCGGATGCAGGAAAGCGGGCTTGCAATGCTCTTTAGCTTGTGGCCAATGTAATGGGCAAGCTTGTCTCAATGCTCTACCATATCAGAGCGACATTAACGAAGATGGAACCTTTGACCCCGAAATCATGGAAGAACTTGAGAGAAATGTCGTTGAAGACGATAATGAAGACCAGTTTGAAATTTACCAGCAGCGGAAGACGACGATGAAGAGGAAGATTATTAAAATTATAAATTGTAGTTTTTGTACCTTTTATTCCATTTTTTTACTTTTAATAAAAATAAATGTATTAAATGAAATTTTTTAATAAAAAGATTAATTCATAATTTATTTGTTTTTTTTTCATCATGTAAGAATTTATTAACATTAATTAGGTTAAAATTCAAATATAATTCCTATATTTTCATTAACAATTTTGCAATTACATGGGCAGGTAAGTGTTGTTAAATAAATTAATACTAAATAAAAAGTGGATAGGTTAGGAAAAAAAATGATAAAATATAATATAATAGTTAATAAAAATTGACAAATATTTATAATCATTGATTTATCGATATTTCATTAACTATATATGGCGCGTTTTCGACCGGAGGCACCGGTTGACCTGAAGTGATGCTGTGACCGCGCGCTCTCCGTCATCTATCTCGAAAACAGTTCACCGTATGAAAAATTTTTTTAAACAAAATTTTTAGAGAATTATGTATTCTACAATATTGATAATAAATACAAATAGCAAAAAACCCATAGGAAATGAGATATTTACAAAAAAAGCGCAAAAAACCGATTTTTGTGACCTTTGACCTTGAAATTTAATAGATGCGTACACCCTACCATATGTAGGTTTTGAGACAACTTTTAGGGTGTCAATATACAAGTATTTACAGACTTACAGCTGGGTATCTCGAATTCCGAGGTGAACTTACTATAATGATTGGACTAGTAATTAAATTCCGCAATTATTTAAAACAAACATATGTCAACAATTTATCAATATTCCAACCAAATATTTGGGCAAATAGTGCAGATTTTTTTAAGAGGACTACTAACGCATGTAAAAGTTTTCATTCGCATTTTAATAGCTCCTTTTATAAAACACACTCCAATATAATGCATTTTACACGTGTATTGTTAGATTTCCAAGTAGAAACTTATTCAAAAATGCAGTCAGCTAACAATAATCAGAAAATAACTAAAAAAATGTCCAAACGAAAGTCAACACAATACAAGAAAATATTGAAAAATATAAAAATAAATCTATTTCGCGGTTTATGTTTGTTAAAATAATGCCATTTAAAAATCTTCCCAATGTCTAATTTCATTTTACCTGTACTTGCAATTTTGTATTCTTGTGGTTTTTTATACTAATTTTTTTTTTAAAGTTGTTTTTTATATTATTTCATATTTTTATTCATATATGTATGTAGCTATGTAAGTACCACAAATAGTAAACAATATCAGCAATGTCTTGGATACCTACATTGATAATATCTTAATAAAACTGTAATCCGTGGCAGAGTTCGGATATCAATTTTTCTTTACCTGAAGTTTGTGGCAGAATTCGGAAACCCCGAAATAATTATCTGTCATTAATTTATTGTGTTCTCAAAATAAAATTTATGTGTCTGATCTTTAAATGACTTTTATTCAAAAAAATTGTTATGTAAGATATTGCAAATATTGTTTCCGAGAAGGAAATTGCAAGATCTATCAAAATCAAGAAAAAAATTGGGGTTAAAATTTAAAAAAATTGTTAATGACGACACTGCCAAAAAATGGGAAGTGGGGGAAAATTAAATTCTTTTCGAAAAATTGCGTTTTTAGTAAACAAAATTAACCTGTTTTTTCGAAAAACCAACTTCTTCCTTTATATTGAATTTGGACACTTTGAACATTTAGTGTTAAAATAGACTTTTGTCGAGTGAGGTAAGAGAACTTGAAAAAAAAACATACATTTACTGAAGAAAACAAGAGAGGAAGATGCACTAAGTGCTACAAAACACTTAGCGATAATAATGAAGAATTTTAAGAGAGTAAATACATCATGCCAGGGTATTTATTTATTTATTTATCAGAAACATACAGGTTGCCCTAATTACATGTTCCTGTAACAAAAGTTATTTTATAATGACGTAACAATTTTCATATAATACTATTACAATAATAATATAATGTGTTAAGATCTAGTTTAATATAGGAGACTAGTACAAAGACAGAGATATTTTGTATATTTAGGTAATACGTACATTGGATGTGATATATTTTTTAAACAAGGACATTTTTATTCCAAATAATCCAGGACAGAGATCTGTGATGTATGTGTTGTATAACTGGCATATTCGATTTAAAGTGTTGTTGTTGGTTTCAGTGAAAAATAGTTGTGCCCTGGGACGAGTTCTGTGATCAGCCACATAAAAGTTGATTTTACTTAATAGATTAGGAGAATCAATCAGATGGTTACATAATTTATATAGAAGTATCAAACTGCGATGGAGTCTTCTATTCTCCAGTTTTATAATTTTGAACTCTGATCTTATTGGTTGGTAAGACATATGACCGGGAGAGGTTTTGTACCTCTTGTAATATAAATATTTCAAAAATTTATTTTGAATCGTTTCAATTCGGCAAGTTAGAGTTTTATTTATCATATTATTCCAGATTACGTTACCAAATTCTAGTTTACTTCTTACAAGAGAGCAAAATAAATAGTTAATGGAATCAATATTATTAAATTCTGATGTTGTACGTTTTACAAATCCTACTGATTTATTTGCCAAAGAGACGATTTTTTGGACATGTGAAGTAAAGTTAAGAGTACTAGAGAATGTAATACCCAAGTCCTCCACCTCGTTTACCCTTTTTAAATTTAAGTTTCCCATCGTGTAGATAAAGTGAGTAGGTTGAGTTTGGCGACTATAGGTCATAACAGCACACTTGTCAATATTAAAATGTAATTTATTTTTCAAAGACCAATCGTAGATCTTATCAATATCGTTCTGTAGTTGAAAGTAATCATTAATATCATTAACCTTAGAGAACAGTTTTAAATCATCGGCAAAAAGTAAAGACTGAGATGTTATACATTTTGGCAAATCATTCACAAATAATAAAAATAGTAGTGGCCCTAAATTAGAGCCTTGGGGTATCCCAGACTCAACCAGGTAGCTTATCGATTTTTCTCCTTTAAATGAAACATATTGCCATCTATCTTCAAGATAGCTCGTAAAAAGTTTTAATAAAGAGTTACTAACTCCAAAGGATATTAGTTTTTTGAGAAGTAAGTCATGGTTGACCTTATCGAAAGCCTTTGCACTAACAGGTTTGTTTCAATTGATTTCATCTTGCGAAACCCATGCTGCTCCTCACATAGCATATTTTGAACATGATAATACAGTTTATCGTATAAAATAAACTCAAATACTTTTGCAACACAGTTTAGTAGTGCTATTGGCCTATAGTTACTAAATTCGTTTCGTAAATTCTTTTTGTGAATAGGTGATACTTTGGTTGATTTAAATTTTATTGGGAAAACATCATTATCCAGAGCTTTTTGCAGAAGCACTATTAGTGGATAAGCAAGGTAATCGCGGCATGCTTTAAAAATATATGCTGGAATCCCATCAGGACCTGCGGAGAATTTGGGCTTTAATCTGGCAAAGGCATTGTTGATATCCTGCACTGTAACTCGACTAAAGTTTAATTGTGGGGTATTAAAATTTTTGGTAGAATCTAAGAGAAAGGAACTAATATTATACTCTGAAGATTTTTGCTCAAAAACTGATTTGAAATAGTTGGCGAATCCTTCAGCTATGGCTTTTTTATCTGTAATATGTTCTCCGTTACTCCCTTTAAAGAAAGTGTTTTGAGTGCTTGATTTTTTATTATTATTTACTAAGTTCCAAAATAGATTAGGATTTAGTGCAATATTAATTTCCATATTTTGCATGTAAGATGCATGCTCTTGTTTTATTAAATGCTTTAATAGTGATCTCAATCTTTTAAATTCGTTTAGATGGGAGTTCGATCTGGTTTTTAATTTATGATGAATTTTCTTTTCCCTTAATAAGCGAATTATTTCCGGGGTAAACCACGCAGGGTAAGTATTACGTTTGCCATTTAAAGATTGAAATTTGGGTACACAAATATCAAAAATATCGTAGAGATTGTGATAGAAGTAATCTATTCTTGAATCTCAGGGAGCAGAAATTTTGAGGGAAGAATGAGACAAAAATAAAAATTTTGTGGGTTGAAGATAAAGAGGCAAAACCGGTTTTCTATTGACTCGAATTCAAGAATAGCTATCCAGGCATGTAGTGAGAAGTTATTAAGCAATGACTGTTGTTTTGCTACAAACAATTATCATGTAATACACTAATTTTTTCCAATATTGGTATACCTACAAAGTTTTTAGACAATGACTTTTGTGACAAATCGTGTGTACCATTTGTTGACAAGACGTTTTGAACATGTTTTATGGAAAATTATACATTTTTATTTTATAATACGGTTTGTAACTAATCAACTAAAACAAATTTAACCAGAAAAGGCCTCAGTTATAACAGGTGTGAAGTTAGCAGCCACTTTCCAGCATCCCATTTACCCGAATTACCAGTGGCGTCGAAATGTATTTTTTTGTGAAGACAACAGTGTATTGAAATAAAAATAATGTCAAATTGTCGATAAATATAAAATACAACATAAAAAAAATCACTTAGAAAGGGATGAGGGGGTCAAATTAAATAAAATTCCATTACAAATCTATTTCAACATTAATTTGCCTATGAAGACAATTCGGCATTGAAATAAAATTAGTGCCAAATAGTTAAAAACTATAAAATACAATCTAAAAAATTAACAAAATAACTTAAGAAGGGGATGAGGGATCAAATCAAATAAAATTCCATTAAAAATCTATTTAAAAATTAATTTGCCTAAGAAGGCAATCCGGTATTGAAATAAAGTTAGTGCCAAATTGTTAAAAACTATAAAATACAACCTAAAAAAATTAACAAAATCACTTAAGAGGATGAGGGGTCAAATTAAATAAAATTCCATTAAAAATCTATTTAAAAATTAATTTGCCTAAGAAGACAATCCGGTATTGAAATAAAGTTAGTGCCAAATTGTTAAAAACTATAAAACACTTTTTATTTGTTTCTTAATAATTTAGTAGTCATTTCAATACACTGTTTTCTTCACAGAAAAATACATTTCGACGCCACTGGTAATTCGAGTGTTTCCGGTAAACAGACTGCTGGAAAGTGGCTGCTAACTTCACACCGGTTGATTTATAAAATATCTGCCAGATTATAGTGAATAACATTTTGTGACCACATATAGGACACACAGTCCATGATAACAACTTAGATTTCTGTGTAATGTGAAATGTTTCACGCAAGCCTTTATTTTAGTCCATAAAATTTTAATCTTAGTAAGCATTTATATTTTGGAGACGTCAATGGTCATACAAACTTTTATCATGATACAAGACATTCTTTGTATTCCACTTACCATTTCTATTACTACCCTAATCAGTCTATTTTTTATAACTAATTCAATCATCCAAGTATAAAAAAGTTTATTAAAATATGTCGTTAAAAAAAAACAAATAAGAATCTGTCAAAATTTAAGCCCCGAGGAACACCAGATGTTAAAAAAAAATAAATAAGAAATAGTAGTAGAAACAATTATACTTACTATTCATACAGTATTTATATAGCTTTTTATGGAAATAAATTGCTGGAACACATGCAAAGTAAATATGGCTTAAACCTTAGGATTTGGCAATTCTTTGTAATCTTAAACAAATTCCGGCCAAACTTTTTTACATAGTAATCTTAAAAGCAAAGAGAGCGATTTATTCTGTAAATCCAAAGCTTCCGTACACACTGTTTGCAGTATTTACGATGCGGCAAATCTACAGATTTGCTAGCGCGGCATCTATTTATTTAAAAAGCATGTGTTTGTGTTCCGTTCAGACTTACGGGTATTCTTTTAATTAAAAAAAAAAAAAAAAGAAAACTCCACATTTTCTGGTTTCCTTGTTTATATTTCATTTCGACACGGGCAAAATATTTCATTTGAATTGATAAATTGAATTTTTTTGTTAACGTGAATATTTAACGATATTGTTCTTTCATACCAATATAAACGCGAAGAAATTAGCCAGAGTGTATTTTATTGGCGTTTGTGTATTCTACGACTTCTTTATTTTTCTCGACTAAAATAGCCTATTATTTTCTTTTGATTATTGAAATGATGTACGAGATTATTCATTATAAATTACCCCAGTCCCTTATCATTGTTATTATGAGCGTATTGTATTTGGGCCTCAAGTTAATCCCCTAGGACCTTTTATAAATTCCTACCTGAAATCGATCCTTAATATGGGCACTACCCAAAAGATGCAAATTTTCAACATCTCGATTTGGGAACTTTTGTACCTGCTGGTTTAGGAAGAATGTGATGGTCAAGGAAATTAAAAATCATTGTTTAGATATAATTTGGTCTATTTATTATGGTCTTGTTTATAATAATATCCCAGACATTTTACAAAAGTAAACCTTCCTAATTCTACATATCTCTTAATTTTATCATCTATAAAATTGATTCTATTCAAAAGTTTCACATCTTTGACTCGTACAGGTTCATTAATATTAATACTATTTATTTTAACATAGGTATCAATCTGGGACATTTTTAGCCCATCAATAAATAAATGAAGAGAAGGATGTGTTTTATAAAATGAAGAATTAAATCTAGCGTGAAAAGACTCGCAAGCATTGGTTGTACGTTGAATGCGGCTTGAAAAACTTACCCAAATATTTGGTGGAAACAACGCATAATCACCAATATAATTTGCTTTTAGATAATCAGCACATTTAGGATCATCTGGAAGAATACTCATAAAATCAAATACAAAGCACTCTGAAACTTCCGCGGGTTCCAAAAACTGTAAACCAAAGACCTAATTCAGCCATTTGCCTATATCGGAGTCTACCTTTTTGTATTCCGATGATAATCCCAGTTGCTGTCTTTTTCCTATACTAGCTTTGCCCAAGGTGAAACCGACATCCAACCAATTCTACTTCTGGCCACACATCTGTTAGAGCTACATGAATACTTTTCTCAAAATCAGCCACTACAATCTTAGGTTGGAATGAATGTAAGTCCAATATCATTACATTTTCCTACAATAAGAAGTATCGCTTTCTTGTATGATGCAATTATCTTATTGGGCAATACACAAAAAAGTAAAGGAATATAATGTCCATCAGAAACGACATGCAGTGTAAAAAGTTGTGTAAAATAATTTAAAAAATATCGGAATGTTCCGTCCACATATACATTCTTTGAATTGCATAGAACCGACAAATTTGTGTCACATGAGAATACAATTATTTTATTTTCTTCATCGACTGCACAAACAAAATTTTCTCCTTTGATCGTTTGGCAGACCATTGATGATAACAAGGAAATTGTTTCTCTATTTTTTGTGTGCCAGACACGCTCAGATACTGACGCCAAAACACATCTGTCGCCGCTGAACTCCCTTATTTGCATTTAATCATTGTAGGGCCATTGTCACACATTTGTGACACCAGTTTCTGGAAAAAACTGCTTGTCACATATATGTGACGCGTGGTCGTCAACGTGTTAACATGAAATGTCTAAAAAATAAAATACTGTAACGATTGTTTAATTTAAAACTTAATTAAAACAATTTAACAATTTACTTACACTAATTTATATCACATTTACTTTATCGATGTTCTCACAGCTATGACTCGACCTCAACTGACAGCCTATTTACATATAAATTGATGTATGCGCTAGATTATTCTCGTTCCCACCATTTATTAGACAGGCGTCTCCGAAAATTTCTCGAATTTACTTCTATAAAGGCTGGATTCTAGTACATTCACGAATGAATCGGTAAAAGGGGGTTATCCCCTTCATCAAATATTCCTGGTGTTAAGGACAAGAGGGGTCGTAAAGAGGCCGAAACAAGGCAGAGGGACCCAACGGGACCCACTAGGTTGCTGACTAGAGAAGTAAAAACCCTTTAAAAGGCGGTCACATGGCACTTATAATTAAAAAAATTGAGAGCGGTATTTACCCCTCCGAGGGGGATTACTGGAAAGGTAAAGTTGTTAAATTAAAAATTAGAAGATTTAAAATTAGAAATTGACCTGTTACAAGGATTTCTTCCAATCATTAGTTAGGTCAAAAATAAATTTTAGGACCTCACTGTACATGATAATGTTGATCAACAGAGATATCAATGGTCGTGCAGTGATCTATTATTATCATAGTTTGATCTCTTTGAACTGTCTAAGATTCGTAGTATTTACGAAATAATTTTTCTCTCAAATATTATGCATGGGGGAATTAATACAGTTACAAAAATGTAATGGAAGGTTGCTTTATTTGTTGTTATTTTTATCAGTTCATGTTTATTTATCAAGTAAACCACTCGATTTTGAGATTTGGTGACCTCTTCGTCTATGGTTATAAGTCAAGTGACGTGTCTACAAGGACAATTCAAATCTATATAAATAAAAGGAAGCTATTCGCCAAAAATCAATAGAAACATGCTAAAAAAAATGAATAAAGTCAAATTTTTTTAAATGCCGTTAACAATGCGTCTACGAAAACAGATGACTCATGCCAAATGTAATTCTCATGACTATTACAAATACAATTATTATTATTTATGTTATTACAATTAAAGCGTTCCATATGCAAAACGTCGTAAGTGCCACATTTTTACAAATGAGGGTATTGAGCTTATTAGGTAGAATGTGTTGTGCTCTACTTGCACAATAAAAATCATATCAATGGCACTTTACCAAACGGAGATATATGAGGAATTCAATATCAAAACTTAGTAAGTGCCAACAACTGACAGTCGTTTAATTTAAATTGATTAGTTTAGCTTAAAACCAGGTACAAAGCGAAAATTGGTTCTGGGGAGGGCAGAACAAGAACCAGGGCAATTTGGTTGTTTATATTACTCTGGTAACCAAAGGGTATTAAGGTGAAATACTGCTAAATTAAACTAAATTAATACCTACATATTATTAAAAATTGTGTTTCCTGTAAAATTTCTAAATATTCACAGGGTTCGGAGGATATATATCAAGTGATATATATACACCGTGTCCCACGTAAGGCGGGCATTACAACTTTATGGAGAATAAATTAATTTGTATTTTCGCCATTTTCTGAGTATACATAATCGAATATGCTCTTTTGAATTAAAATAAAATGAACTCTGAGCAACTTCCGGTTATACCGGAAGTGACCACTAACTTCGTTATTTTAAAGGGAATACCCCATATTTGTTTTTAATTTTAGATTCAGCATGAAATTCTGTAAACAACGATACCCCATTTGCCTATTCTAGTTATAGCGGATTTGGCGTTATTCAATTTTTTTCTACATTTTTAGTCGCCGGTAGACATTTTCTTAAAGTCGTCTATCTCAGGTACTATATCTATCAGATACTTAAAATTTTAACCAGAGGTAGTAGATGGGATGTACTTCTTGAGAATATTTAGTTATTCATTATTTGTTGTACGGGGTGTTTGCAAATTATTTTTAAAAATGAAATTTTTTAAACATAAAAAACTTTTTTATTTTAAAGGGAACACCTTATATATTTTTTAAATTTAGGATTCAGCATGAAATTCTGTAAACAATGATACCATATTTGCCTATTCTAATTATAGCGGATTTGGCGTTATTCATTTTTTTTTTAATTTTTAGTCGTCGCGCCGGTAGGCATTTTCTTAAAGTCGACTGTCTCAGGTACTATTTCTGTTGGATACTTGAAATTTTAGCCAGAAGTAGTAGATGGGATGTACATTTAAAAACATTTACAGTTTTCTGCAACAAAATATGTCGTTTAAAAAGTTTAAATTTTTTTAATGATAAGGTACATACTAACTAAAAACAATTTTTATTAAAAGCACATGGTTTAAAAAAATCATTTTATCAAATGTTCAAAATGCCCCCGTTAGCTTCTAAACATTTTAACAATCTTTTTTCAACATGATTAGTTGTTGCTTTACGAATCATTTCACCATCTAACTCGTTAAAGGCATTCCGAACTCTTTGCTCTAATTCTTCTTCAGTATTAATTTGGGTAGAGTACACTAAATTTTTAAAATGACCCCATAAAAAAAATCAACAGGAGTTAGATCTGGCGATCTTACAGGCCAAAGCCAAGGACCATTTGGACCTATCCATCGGTCTTCAGAGTGCTGTAATATCTTGATTTACATAGTATGTTGAATGTGCTGGGGCACCATCCAACTGGTACCAAAAATTATTATTTGGTAGCTGGTTTAAAATGTCGGCAACTACTTCTCTAAGAATTCTAATGTATCTTTCTGAGGTCAGTCTTTCATTATAAATGTAATAAAAAGCTCTTCCAAAACCGATCACTGCAAACACATTAAAACTAAATTCGTACTTAAATTGTGCTTCACGATAAAAATGTGGATTTTCGTTTGCCCAGAAATGACATTGCTTGCGATTGATGATCCCTTTACGTGTAAATTTCGACTCGTCTGACCACAAAATTTTGTTTAAAATCTCGGGATCTTCTTGAATTCGTACCAATAACCATTCGCATAATTCAGTTCGTCTTATTTGATCACCATCTCGCAACTCATGAACTTTTCTTTGTGCATAGGGATGCCATTTATTTAGTGCTAAAATTCGTTGTATTGACCCTCGACTAATATTTAAATTATCTTGAGCCATTCTAATGGAGGCGTGAGGATACGCAGTAAAATACCCGAATACGTTAATTAGATTAACTTCTTCATCTCGGACATAATGTTGACGGTTTCTTCCCGGGTTTTGTTTAAAATTATTCAAAAAGTTAGCTTCGATTCTATCAAATTTCTGTCTGTTCATTGGTGGTAAATGAGGGTATCGTTCATTAAACATGCGGCAGGTTCTACTTTTGATTCGATTACATTCTCCATGAATGTAAAATAAATTAAGAATATCTTGGTTGGTATATTCTTCAATATTTTCCATGTTTTGAACGCAAAAAATACACAACTTAAATACATAGAAATATGACAATTCAGTTTGTTGACAGATTGTTGTTTAGCATATTTCCACGGCATACTAAGATAAAAAATTAAAATGTAAAACTATACTATATTATGTAGGTGCATGCGTAAAATTTAAATTTAAATTTTCTTAAAATTGGCGAGAGATAATTATAGGGAATTAATAGTGCAAATGAAGATCAATGAAGAATAATTTTCTGAACAAAATGAAATAAAAATATACAGGATTTTCCATTTAAAATAAAAAAAAATTTCATGTTTAAAATATTTATTTTTTAAAATAATTTCCAAACACACAGTCGAACAAACGATGTACAAGTAAATTTAAAAAAGCAAATGTCTGCCGGCATATAAAAGTTTATAAAAAACTGAATAACGCCAAATACACTATAATTAGAATAGGCGAATGGGGTATCATTGTTTACAGAATGTCATGCTGAATCTAAAATTTAAAAAATATATAGGGTGTTCAATTTAAAATAAAAAAGTTTTTTATGTTTAAAAAATTTCATTTTTAAAAATAATTTGCAAACACCCCGTACAACAAATAATGAATAACTAAATATTCTCAAGAAGTACATCCCATCTACTACCTCTGGTTAAAATTTTAAGTATCTGATAGATATAGTACCTGAGATAGACGACTTTAAGAAAATGTCTACCGGCGACTAAAAATGTAGAAAAAAATTGAATAACGCCAAATCCGCTATAACTAGAATAGGCAAATGGGGTATCGTTGTTTACAGAATTTCATGCTGAATCTAAAATTAAAAAAAAATATGGGGTATTCCCTTTAAAATAACGAAGTTAATGGTCACTTCCGGTATAACCGGAAGTTGCACAGAGTTCATTTTATTTTAATTCAAAAGAGCATATTCGATTATGTATACTCAGAAAATGGCGAAAATACAAATTAATTTATTCTCCATAAAGTTGTAATGCCCGCATTACGTGGGACACGGTGTATATAACGATATATATCATGATAATTATTCCTTGATATATTTCCGATATATTCAATAATTTTTATTTATTAAATTAAAAATGTTTTCCACTATTCTAAACATTCGAAAATGATTCAATACACCCCTGTAGAAAAATATAATAACTGTAGCGATATATTCTTTTGTTACGCAAGCAATAACGCTCCAACTTTCGGATTCCCAGCTTCGCCACGATTTGTTTTATTTTTACTGTATAAGTGTATGAATCATAGTATAGACAAAACAAACGCCAACTTTGATTGGGCATGAGAACCAGCCATATCTAAAGATTTGGAAGTTATTGTCACTAATAGGAATAACATTATTGATATTAATAACTAACAAAATAATGTTAAAATCTCTTTGTTTTGAATTTTTTTCTTTTTAATTAGAGTTATAAATGTTATAATAAAATGTTTTGTTGTTTAGAATTTAGAATATATAATTGTTTGTGTTAAAATATTAATGTTAATAAAATAATGTTAAAATTTTGTTTTTTCTATGATATTTATATAAATATCATGATATTTTTGAACCCTGATATTCACATACCACCTTTTGTATATGGCACCCTTCAAATGTTGTTTTAATCATTAACATTTTTTACGACAAAAAACAAGCATTTGGTTCATGTGCCCCAGTCTGTACACTGTAAGTGATATATCTAAATAATTAAAAGAGTTTCCTTGCCTTAAAAACTAGTAAATCTAACGCTAAATATATATTCAAACTTTATATTACCCTATTAGGGAAAAACGTCTCTCTTGTGTAAATAAGTTTTCCTCTAGAACATCCAGTAGGTAACCTTTTACTTTCTCGCCGCAAAATACTCTTTGCAAATTTATTAGCGAGGCTCTTAAAAAGCCTTGCACGTTTTTCACACAGGCGCGGCTATGTAGTGGCGTCCTTAGGGAAATCGTCTAAACGGAACATATATTTTAATTCCAAATGGACTGCATTAGTTAGTATACACGGTATATACCAAGGTAAATAATCCGTAGGTTGTCTGTCGTCGAAAACACCTAAATTACGAGCGTGGCCATTTTGGAGTAACATTTTTATTACTTAAAACACTCTAAAATACGCTGCTTTGATCTTTTGAAATACTATTAAATAAATAAAGATCAAACGCACCTTTTTCGTTTATACAGTACGATGCAAATATACAGTTTAGGAAAAAAGTATACGAGCCATACAGCGTAGTTACGCCAATCTTTATTAATTGCAGTATACAGGATGATAATAGCGGAGAGCATACATTTCAATTCTTCAGTTCATTTATTGCTGGTGTTGGAAAAGTTTATAACCTTAAAAATAGTCGATTATTTAGTTTTCAAAATTCAAATAAGCTTTTTTACTAAATTATCAACAAATTGCAAGGAAATCACTAATCTGTAAAAAGCTATTCGTTTTCAACAGTTGTGCAGTGCAGATAATAGAATGATTTTCTGAACAGATTAATTATGACCGACGAAGCGCACTTCCATCTGAATGGCTTTGTTAACAAACAGAATTGTCGGTTTTAGGGAACAGAAAACCCAAAAGTGATTCATGCGCGAGAACTTCATCCAATAAAATGTACAGTTTGGTCCAATGCATCATTGGACCTTTCTTCTTCGAAAATGAAGACGGCAATGCTGAGACCGTTACAGAGACATAGTCCAAAATTGTGTACGATCCGCTCTAGAAAACATGCCAGAGACATGGTTTCAGCAAGATGGCGCTACTGCCCACACAGCCAGGGCAACCATGGAGCTCCTAAGACAAATTTTTGGCCACCGGATAATTTCAAGAAATTCAGATATTCCGTACACTGCACGTTCGCCTGATTTAACAGCCTCAGACGTTTTTCTGTGGGGATATCTGAAAGAAAGTTTACGCAAATAAGCTCAGAACTCTTGAGCAACTGAAGGAGAACAATCGGAATTAAATAAATATTTGAAATCAACAAATTCTGGCAGCTGTTATGCAAAAGGCACTAAAAATATCAAGAATTTGTCAAGCGGAAAATGGTAGGCACTTGAAGAATCTAATTTTTAAGACATAGATCAAAAATATTTCCATGAATTACTCTACTTTTATGTTAAAAAATTTTTTGAGAATAAAAAGTATTTAGAAAGTTATAAGCATTTTAAATCAGCTAGTGACTTTTGGAACACCCTGTATTAGTGAATTCCAAATGAATCATGGTTTTTGTTCATGAATGTAAGAATTATTTTCTTGGACTAGCTCAGGGCGTTGAAATAAATCACCTTGTAAAGAAGTTTTCAATAGCTATGCTCAAATTGATTTTATATGATTTCGGTAATTTCGCCGTAAATACCCCTTAATTTTATTACCTTTTTTGCACTCTTCCGGTGTCTTTTGATCCACAAGCTGCTGTATTTATATTTTTGACGAAATTGATAGACCAACAGGTGACATCTTTGGCAGACATATTCAGTTAATATTTAGATTACAGAATTCTACGAACGACACAATGATAAAGTCCTAACTTGGAGCTTATAAAAAATCTTTTTTATAATTTATCACTATTTTTCATTGTTTATAGATTACAACTTTTTAGTTGTATAGACCAAACTGATTCAACTAAATAAATAAATATCTTATTATTGCATTTTTTTTCTTTCTATTTCGACTGGTTGACTTTATCTTAAAAACTAAAGCTAATTAGATAAAATTTGTGTTACATTCGAAATCAGCAAAAGGAACTCGCCCTAAAACACTGTTCCCCAGTGTAATTTATAAATATATTTATACATAAATTCACAAGCAATTAACAAATATTAACAGATATTTTATATGAATATGAATAGTAATATTAATATTAATAATTGTCAATTATTGAACTGAATATTCAGTCCAATAGGCAATCGACCGAAGTCCTTCTGCCTTTTTAGAATAATAACTTTCAAATTTGATAATTTTACATGTTTTGTCCCAGCACGGATTTTAATTGATTTATAAATTGATTTTGTTTATTTTAATGTTAAAGTTCTTAAAACTAACTTTAAAATATATTTCCTATGCTTATATAACACTAAATTGTCTGATTCAAAAAGTTGAAAATTGAAAAATTATTAATGGCTTAAATTTTTTTATTACTTAGTATAATTTTACTAAAATGTGCAAACGTGTTTGGTATCATGTCATGAGATAACCTAACAGCAACAAATCTGTTAATTAAATTTTACCAGTGGCGTACGGCATGGGTAAGTAATTTTATGTTACGCAACTGCCCAAACATTAATTTTAACTATATTTTAAATTTTTTTGATGTTTTTAAAGTAAATCTCAATTACAATATAACAAAATTACTAGTTGAAATATCTTTGAACGGAAACCCTCTAGCGGGGGTGAAATTCACCCCAAAAATCTTAAATGGAACGAGGTGAATCATATTTTATTTTGAAGGTATTTTTATCTAGATTATATACCCCGAGTTTTAAATAGTCTTCCTAGTCATGATCTTTTAACGATTTTTATTTTCTTTGAATGCTTACCAATCACACGTCGAAAAGAAAGTGCTGATCATTTATTGCCCGTTTTGTCATAATTTCACATAATTGTAATTGCCTATCAAATTCTTCATCGTTAAAAAAAGCCTCAAGCAAAAAAAAACAGAAAGCGCTCCTCCCTTTTCTGGCAAACTTTTAAAAAAATAAAACGTCCTCACCTAAAGCTGCCGTGTCCCCACTTGTGCCCGGCCCCGGGAATTCGTCCCGGATACCCCCCCCCCTCCTACTTGTCGGCCCTGTGTATCATATGTATTTTGTAGGGATGAAACATTTTTTTTTCAATACCTTCTGAATGCTACTTCTCTTAATACCACATGTTATCGCCAACTGTCTTGTACTCAATGAAGGTTGTTGAGCAAAATGCCCTGAAATCGCCACATCTGTAGCTTCATTTACTACAGCATTTTCCATTTCACGTTTTTTGTTAGCTACTGATCCCGTTTCCAGAAACTCCAAAATATATTTTCGATGGACTTGTCGATTTTGATGTTGATTGTTAAACAGTTGGGCAGTTCTATTAGCACATTCACTGTTCGCAAAAAAAGTGAAATTATGTATACCCTCTCAGCAATTGAGTAAACCATTCACTGATTTGCCACTTTTATGCAGACTCTGCAACGAAATAAACTAAGCCCTACTACTTTACGGCCACCAAAGAATGTCATCTGATAACAACAATAATTAAAGGCCACAGGAATAAAATTAGAATTATTACAAAAATTCCTTTTTGTTTAAAAACAATGTTAACATTATGTGAGTCACTGTATGGGCTACGTAGACTGTAGCGATGTGAAACACGGGGGTTATAATCTAAATAAAAATACCTTTAAAATAAGATATCATTCGAGCCCTCTTTCTTCTCACTGTGCAAGAGGGTTTCCATTCAGGGGGTGAAACTGGCAAAAAATGTTTCCCCCTAAATCAAAAATTGACGGGTCCGAGTGTTTTGTCTTAAATGACATGTGGTGCCCAAAAATGGCTCTGTTTCGTTTTCAAATGGGCACCCTGTATACATTTTAAATAGTTTTTAAGTTAATAGTAAGACATCCTAAAATGTCGTTTTCCGCGAACTGACATTAAGTGACAACTTTGTCGCTTGCCGAGCGGAAAACGTGACAGCTTTATTTCTCGCTTAATTTAAATTAGATATATAATATAATATATATTTTTTATAATAAACATTTTTTGTTTATTCTTATTTGTTTTAGATTTTGCCGAAGAGCAAAATCAACATGCACATGTTAAAATTGGACAATTTAAGTTATTTTCATTTTTCTCTTCTTTGACTGGACTATACAATAAGGGCAGAATTTAGCAGTTACCCTTTGTTACCGCCAGCAAGGTTCACATTTACTAAATCAACCGGACTTGCTTCTTTTATTTTCTAGGCCTGTATTGCCTACAGAAAATAAATCAGACCCCGGACTATTTTACTACACCACCTCAAGTTAATGTTCCCGGGAGGTCGTAAGCCGTTGCTACAGCCGTAAGAGCACTTGTTGCAGCCTTTTACCGACGTTTCGAGGGCCCATATATTTTTTTAATGCCCTACTTTACGTGGAATTTAACGGGAACCGGAAGGTCCTTAAGGATGGTTTATACTGCCGGAGAGGTACAAATTATGGTGCATATTTAAACGAGTTAGTTCTTAGTTAGGTATTCCTAAGGATAAGACACTTTTGCAGGAGTTAGTTTTAATGGATTTACTGCGCGGCGTTGAAAGTAAGTAAAGTGGAGTCGTTAAAAGTGGAAAACGGTTTTTAGCTTCCGGAAAATTTTCGTAGCGTTGATATTTTGTATTGGTGTTGTTCATGTTGGGTATATAAAGATTAAGCAAAACATAATAATGGTTAAATTTAAGAACTAGAGGCAAATAATATTACATAGATGGCTTATTTTTCGAGCTAATGAAAATCGATGTAGAACTACCTAGATCAGGTGCAATAGATTTTATATAGCAGATATATACTGTGTGGCACTGAAAATACAATACACAGTAACACCTAAACCTAAGGAATTTTAACGAAAATTTGGCAAATAATGTTTTGTAATGAAAGTAAATACTGATAAAAATTTGATTCCGATTGGTTGTAGGAATTCCACTTTTCGCGAGATTTTTTAGAAACAGCTGCTTTTATTCTAAATAACAGGAATTTTTAAAATTAATTCGTTCTATTGCTTTACTCAATTAAAAAACATTGATTAATATTTCTCCAGTGAGAAGACGCGTTAATTTTAATCAATTAAATGAAATTGAACGAGGTAGGATTATAGGGCTGCGAGTAGCTGGAATTTATTATCGAGAAACTGGAACTGGAATTACTGGACCACACAGCAAAGGCAACAACGTCGTAGAGGTACTGGTGCTGTCCGAAGAAGGACTACATACTGTGCAAAATAACCCGCTTTCTTGAAAATTAACAAGCTTTAACAAGAAAATTAAAACTGTTTATGATGATAAATATTCTAAAATTTAGAAGTATCACATTGGTATAAAGTTAGCTATTATACAGGGTGTATCAACGATGCGTGGGTGAACAATAGCTGCTCTCCTATATGAGATAGGAAAAAATGCTTCAAATAAAAGTTGTAGAGGGCATTGAAAGCTACGTTCCAAAAATAACTACCAATATACAGGGTGTCCGATAAATGTATGAGTTATCGAAGTAATGTTTTTTCAAAGGAAACACCCTATATATTTTTACTCGATTAAATTTCTTTGGAAGAGTGTTTCTCAAAAATATAGGGTTGTATGGGTTTATACTGGGTGGTTAGGAATTTATGATGGGATTTAGGTAACAAAATGGGTTTATTCAACATCAAATATCTCTAAATCAATAATTTGGAATAAATTTTTTTTTCTGCCGAATATTCTCGAAAATAGTGTATTTTCATTTCCTATTCATAATTTTACCGAATGGCGCTTTTCCCATACAGGGGCAACCAAAACTCGGGACCACTTTTTTCTCAGTTTTTTTAAATGGAACACCCTGTAAATGAGGCCATACGAGGATAGCACATACCATGAGCTTTCAGAAAATGTATGGTTTGCCTACTTGATTTTTATCGGAAATGTATCTAATTCTTAATGAAAGTATAAAAAAGTTATAAAAGCAATAACTATTTATTTATTATAAACGAACAATTATTTAAAAAAGCGTATGTACACAGCAAATGTTTAAACAATCTCACATTTTAAGCTATGCCCGAATTAATCATATCTACAATTGCTCTTCGAACTTTCATTATAGTTGATCTTGTAATACAGCGAAAAATCAAATCACCCTTGAAACATTTGAACGTTATAGGAATTTGACATTTAATTATCGAGGAGGAGAATAATTTATAGTTGAAATTTAATAATTTTTCGCTTCAAAATGAAATTATCCACCGAAGAAATGATAAATATGATCTACATTTTGGGTGAGTGTGATAGAAATTGTTTATTAGCCAGTAGAATGTATGCAGTTCGATACCCTGATTCAAGGTCTATACGACCAGAGACTTTTCGGAGGGTTAAAGAAAGATTTGACGAAACAGGCAGTGTCAAGCACGAGAAAAGGCAAGTAGTAAACAAAATTGCAACAAATGAAGAAAATGAATTAGCGGTGATCCTTTTAACAGTAGAGAATCCTCATGTTAGTACGAGGGAAATTGCAAGAGAGCTGGATATAAGTCATACTTCCGTGAACAGAATATTGATAAAAAATAAACTTCATCCATACCGAATTGAATTACATCAAGAACTTTATGAAAGGGATTATGACACCAGAGTTCGCTATTGCGAAAATATATTGAATTTCATTCGCGAGGAACCAAATTTTCTAAAATACATTTTGTTTAGTGACGAGTCAACATTTAAAAGTAATGGAATAGTAAATAGACACAATTGCCACTACTACTCAACAGAGAATCCACATTGGGTCAGAGAAATTGATTACCAAAATAGATGGTCGATAAATGTTTGGGGGGGCATAATTGGGGATCAGGTCATAGGACCACATTTCTTTGATGGTCCACTGAATGGGTTAATTTACAGATATTTTCTCCGAGATCATTTACCAATTTTGTTGGAGGATGTACCTATTGACACCAGACTCAGGTTATATTACCAACATGATGGCGCGCCTCCCCATAATCAAAATCAGGTAAGATGGTTTTTAAACAGATGGCGCAGTAATAAATGGATAGGAAGAAACGGGCCCATTCAGTGGCCAGCAAGGTCTCCAGACCTCACGCCTCTAGATTTCTATCTCTGGGGATATGTTAAAGGAGAGGTCTACCGCGAAAAACCAACGACACCAGAAGAAATGAAGAATAGAATTAGAGGAGTTTTTCACTATTACAAAATCAACTTTAATTGAAGTTAGAAGAGCAAATGTAGATAGACTTAATTTGTGCATAGCTCAAAATGGGAGATTATTCGAACATTTGATGTGAATTTATGCTTTTTCGAATGAAATAAATAAATAGTTATTGCTTTTATAACTTTTTTATACTTTCCTTAAGAATTAGATACATTTCCGATAAAAATCAAGTAGGCAAACCCTACATTTTCTGAAAGCTCATGGTATGGGCTATCCTGGTATGGCCTCATTTACAGGGTGTTCCATTTGAAAAACTGAGAATAAAGTGGTCCCGAGTTTTGGTTGCCCCTGTATGGGAAATGCGCCATTCGGTAAAATTATATATATTGGTAGTTATTTTTGGAACGTAGCTTTCAATGCCCTCTACAACTTTTATTTGAAGCATTTTTTCCTATCTCATATAGGGAAGCAGCTATCGTTCACCCACGCATCGTTGATACGAATGTCAAAAAATTCGACGTTTACTTATTATATATTTTCAACTGTTTCTCTGGATACAGGATAATAACATGACTTTATTGTAGAGAAAAATGTCGTTCATTTTATGGGACTTCGCTTCACTAGACCCTCAAATATTCACTAGTTACACAAAATGGGGCATTTCGTAACTGGTTGCATAAATAACTGCTATGGGGTAATTTTAAGGTACTATTTGGGAACACGCGACACCAGTGAAGCGGCAAATATTGCCATACTATATCTGATGTCGTCTGTCACCTCTACCGAAATGTGTTTCTTATAATTACATGGGTTTAGAGGTGAGAAAAAACGATTTTACAAGTATTTATCTTGAAATTTTAAATAACTTGGATTGTTTATTGGTGTGAATTCAGGGGGGGATATCGCGCATGGTGTCATGGCCGCGCTGACGTCATGCGTAGAGTTAGTAGAGCTGGCGCGAAATAAATATCATATGACAGACGCATTTTGCAGTAGTTTGTGAGTGGTTTATAGTGATTTATAAAATACTAAGCAGATATTTGTATTATATTGTGTTGTAAACTTTGTTCTCTATGAGTGGCTTTAATAAAAAACATTGAAAAATTGCGGTACGGATGTAACAGTAACAATTAAAGGAAAGGATTCAAGAAAGATATGGTTTTTCGCTTTCCTCGACAGTAAGAGCTTAGTCAGAAGGAAGAAGTGGCCCAAGGGCGGCTCCAGCGGAGGCCCAGGAGAGCATGCCGTTCCCTAGATTAAAATTCTTAAAATCCATGAGCTCTTTTTTAAATAAAAAAATATGCTAAATAGGCAATTCTACCATCATTCCCAAGAAAATTCAGCATGGAGCAGCCCTTGCAGTGGCTTGTGACCCTGCAGATAAATTTTCGTATGTATTCCAAGCACTTTTAACCTTCCAATTATAAGAGAGATCTTAAATCAGAACTTCACATTGGTTAATTTGCAACTTGGGACTTTTAAACTGGAGACTCTACCCTTTGAAGGCTAAAAATTTCGCAATATAAGCAGAAGTAAAATTGTAAATGTCCCCAAACAAAAAGGAAAATTTCCAACTTGTACTTGATGAATAATTTAAAAAACTGTCAGCGACTAGGTCCAGAAAAAATGCAGCGACATTTTATTTTAATTTTGTATTGTAACAGTTATTCGTATTTGGTACATTTTTTATGTTTTGCATTGTATTATATGAATGTCTGCATTGTATTATATGAAAAAAAATTATTTTTTTAACTTATTTTTATTCAATTGGGTAAAATAATGATAGGTAAATAACATGAAAAACCTAATCAGGTAAAAATTTCCGGCATATCCAGATGTGAAATTGTTACCAGGATCCCCAGTTTCGAGTTGCGAAGATACCCTTTATTTTATTATCCTGGTTATAAAAACTATTCTTTAGAAATCGAATTTGTATAAACAAAATAAATCATTAAAAAAAAAGGGAAAAAACTGTTCAAAAAAATATTTCTTTTATGTATGTATTTGCATTTATAGTTCTTTCCTTAACTATCCTATAATAATATCCATAGATATTTCATGTAATTTCTAAAATATTATCCTTAATACTCATCAAATTTCTATGTTAGCATATATTTTCCTCACACTTCGTTAGTATTTTTAAATTCGCGCCTATACAAACTCTACGCGTGACATCATGCGCGTGGCCGTCCTATTTTTGACACTGTTGATATCCTACCTTCTATTTTTTATACCATGGTGTGAATTACTAAAATTTAACACAGACCAGCATAATTTTGATGATGTAAATGTTGGCAGAAAGCTTATAAATCTCTTTTTATCAGCCCAATTATTGTACGGTCAAAAATTTGCAGCCCAGACCCTAAAACATTTAAGCGCTCGTCGAGAAAGCTTATTAGATTATAAAGATATTCGGCTCAGTAGTGGCGCTATGGGGAATGGGAGGAAGGAGCCGCTTGCACTGGGCGCAAGGGTTAGAAGGCGGTAAATTTCTAATTAACTTATGCCACATTTTTGAATTTTGAATTACGTAATAGCTATTTATGTAACGTGTTACATACAAGATTTTTTCTAATTTTTGGATTAAATTATTTATAAAATTTTCTTGGTAAAAAATGAGTAACCATCAATTTGTTGTACTTACTTCTTATCAAAAATTTTAGAAAACGAATATTTGGACAAAATTGTTGAGAAAAAATGATTTTGATAATTTACAATAATTGAGTAAACACAAGTAATTATTTCAATTATTTTTTAAAAGCAAATATAAATTAATGTATGCTTACGGTCACTTAATTTGATTAAAATTCTCTCTATATTCTATATTCTAGCTCCGCCACTGATTAGGTTCGTTCTTTAAACATCTACTCGTACTTTGATGAAATACCATTAGAGATTATAATGAAATTCTGAAAATATTCTTTTGATCCCGGAAAATCGCGCAAACAGAGCCTCTAATAATATTTTGAGATATGTCTATTCAGCAGGATTATGTAATCTCATTTAACATCAAAACATAATATATTAAAGTAGAAAATTTTTTTTCCGAATGAGAGCACAAAATGTAGCATCCACAACACAAGGAGCAAATATTCATTATTTTATTTCCAACTCTATAGATATTTTTAAGTAAAGATGGAAAAGAACCTATGGGAAAAATCTGAGGAAGCCCGATCTAGCAAATTTTCACGAAATTCTGCACTGCTGTACTAGAATTATTTTTCATTTTGACCAAATTCTTACAGCAGTAACAGATAATTTACTTAATTGGTAAAAAATACACTTAAAAATGTCTAAAATATTTCTTCGGATAAGTGAAATGTAGTAGAGCAAATATTATCTAGACACCTGTTGGGCGCGACGGGTAAAAGTATGTTGTACAACACGTGGAAAGTACACAGGAAGTATGAATGAAGTACCGGAAGTACGAATAAAGTACGAAAGAAGAAGGACGGGAAGTACGAAGGAAGTAAAAGTAGTACGAAGAAAATATAGGAAGAACAAAGAACCAGTGACTATGACTTGATTTTCGACAAAAAATTAAGGCATTAAAAATACTTTTCCTACGACCACTTAGGAAAGTGACACATATCACACGCGTATGAATAAGAATTTACTTTCCACCCGTGTACGAATATGCTACTTTCCGCAGCAGCTGTCACAATATGTCAAATGCATCATTTCTATTTTGATCTTTGTAATGTCCATATTAATACTAAAATCGATATGATTGTTAAATTACTGAAATTGTTGTAAATTATATCATAGATATTTATCTTTAACAATTATTATTAAATAATTTTAAAATAACTAAGATGTTTGCCCTTTATTCTGGTTAAACACATAACCGATTAGATCATTCAATTCATTAGCTTAGGTGGTTAGAGCGTCAAACTTAACTTATCAATTTTGCCATTTGAGACCTGGCGAGGAACCGCGTTCAAATCCTGGCGGGGCCAGAATTTTTTTTTTTTTTTTTTTTTTTAGAAAATATAATAACCTGGTTTTACATTTTTTGATGAAACTGGTGACGTAATGAATTTTTCGAAACCAGTTTCATAATGTTCAACTGGTTGAGAGCAGTAGATTATTTTGACACTTGCTGTGATTACAAAAAAATGTCACTTTATGTGTCAAAATTATAAAAACATATTAATGAACAAGAATCCAAAAAATGTCAAATGTCGTTGTGGTCGTAAGAAAAATATTGTACATCACTTGTATGAAAAGTGATTTTCCACACTCGTGTGATAGTCGCACTCGGCTTGTGCCTCGTGCGACAATATTTCCCACTCGTGTGAAAAATGTCACTTTCCACATTCGTAATGTAATATACTATTAAACTTGAATACAATTTTAATAAAGGAATAGAGGTATAATTAAAAAAAAACAGCGATTCTTTTAAACAAATAATAACATAGGGGTACTTTGATATTTGCAGATGAATGAAGATATCGATCGATGAAGGCAACTATCGGTTTTTCTAGAACGTGTTGGAGTAACCAAATACCAGGCAAAGTTAGAAGTGACTGACTGGATTGAATGTCTCTACATATCATAACGAGAAAATTTTAAAAAAACATGGTATTTACAATAGTAAGTAAACAAGAACATTTTAAGATGCTTGTTGACCATAACATTTTTTTAATGAAAATTCCATAGATAATTAGGCAAAACATTTTTCAAAAAATCAAATTGCAAAGATCACAAAAGAAATACTATATACGTACAATTTTATGCGAATTTTCACAAAAAGTGGAACCAATTATAGCTATTTATTAAACTAGTTAAAAAATTCCTTATTTTATGTAACGAGTGAATATTTGCGGATCGAGCAGAGCGAGGTTCCACAACATAAACGAGTTACATGAAACGGAATTTCAAAACGCGTGCAATACAATATTTTTTCTAATTTTGACTAGATTATTTATAAAATTGTGTTTTGACAAAAAATTACTAACATCTAGGCAACTAATATTACTACTTTCTTGAAATGTTAGTTGCATATGATTAACTTCAGTCTTTTATTGACAAATAGAAAATAATATTAATTTATTCTCAACGACTTACAGTGTGTTTTCAATATTTTTTAAAGTTATTTAGATTTCAAGAAAGTGAGTTATTTTGTCATGTATTCTGTTTTAATTATGTTAGGCTGATTTAGAATGGAAAATAAGAATCCAAACAACATTATTACTAGGTTCTAAGTTTAAGCAAATTCTATTTTTATAAGTCAATCTGCCCTTCTTTGATATAAACTTTCAATAATAATGTATATTATTGATTTTAAAACCAAAAAAAGTTTTATTTATATTTGTTTTCTTTTCGCAACTGGTGACGTAATGAATTTTTCGAAACCAGTTTCATAATGTTCAACATTATGCAACTGGTTGAGAGCAGTAGATTATTTTGACACTTGCTGTGATTACAAAAAAATGTCACTTTATGTGTTAAAATTATAAAAACATATTAATGAACAAGAATCCAAAAAATGTCAAATGTCGTTGTGGTCGTAAGAAAAATATTGTACATCACTTGTGTGAAAAGTGATTTTCCACACTCGTGTGATAGTCGCACTCGGCTTGTGCCTCGTGCGACAATATTTCCCACTCGTGTGAAAAATGTCACTTTCCACACTCGTAATGTAATATACTATTAAACTTGAATACAATTTTAATAAATTTCAATTTCAAAAATTTACAAACTGCAGCTTGATTTCAATGTAATTGTCAGTATCGCTAATAGCGGCCTACTAGATAAATTAGTATCGTATTTTCGTTTTATGGCGATATCTATCTTGTTCGTAAAATAATTTTTTTTGCTGCGAACTGGTTTATTTTGGGCAAAAAATTCAAGAGACATTTTTTGTTTAGAATAAAACAGGCTATCGGAAATAAAATTTTAAATGGTAAACAAATAACAAGACAAAAAATTACGTTGGAACGAAATTTTAGGGGTTGCGATTTCCACCCCATACAACCATGGGGTAAACCAAATAAATTACTGGCTAAGTGTCTTTTTGGTAGTAGAAAATGACAGGTTAATTTCAATACTGTAACTTGTTTAGTGCTTGTGAAAAAAAATTGTTAAACAAATTTTATGTACCCCCTTTAAGGGGCTGTATCTTAACAAGGGATGATCCAAAGAAGTTTCTTTATATGAAAGATCCTATCTTTTTTTCGATGAGGAATCACCCCCTTAAATGTTTTACACTTATTTAGTTACACCCTGTATAGTTTTGGTAGTTGTTAATCACTTTATTAAATAAAATAAATAGGATACATCGAAATGTCGGTTTAAATTATCTACACAGGGAGAAAACAATTTCTATGTCACGTGATGCTGCTTCCGATCAATCAAGTTGAGTGACTTTTGTTAATAAATAAGTGACAGTGTATTGACTGGGAAACGAACTTCTTTTCACATTGTATTCAACCCTACATCACAGCCGACATTTTTAAAGAGGATTTGTAAAACAAATATTTCCAAGAAAAGAAAAGGAATTTAATCTTGTCAAACCATTTAAGTAGAAAAGGGGACCAAAATAACGTGGGGCACCTGGTATATATTTCATATCAAATCACATTAAAACAGAAATTAAATGTTTCAAACGAAATAGCACAAGATCCGGTATTTATTAACAAAAATAAGGACATAATTTAAGCTCAAAACAATGGCAACAGGCGCAAGCAGGATGCACAACACAATAGAGCAAATATTTATTATTATCTTTCCGACTCTCGGGACCAACTTCCAAGGCGTAATGAAGTTAGTTCATCAAGAGAATGTGTTTGCAAACTTCCGGAAGTTTGTTCTGAAGCAATGCTGTTTGCATTGTATCTCGCAATATGTGGATATGTCTGTACCAAGGTATATAATTGTATGTGCGGAAATTGCGGGATTGAGATAATATTAAAGGTATTAAAGAAAACTGCAATTTCTTAGTTATTATTGAATTCATATCTATTCAACGTTCTAAGTAAGAACAGGTTTTCTTGATCCTGTCAAAAATAAAAATGGACGTGTTTCTGGATTATTCTCACCAGTCGATTATTTTAGAAACAATTAATGTATTCCATACAATTGGATCATACTATATACTCAAAATATATCGCTTTTCTGTTGTTTTCGTTATTAATTTCGACTGCTGCTTCTGTTAACAGCCATATATGTAATTTCGCCTTACCTTTTTAAGTACAATCAATTCAATCTATTCCAGCAGCTCCTTTCTGGAGTGGATCTGGGTTCTGGCAGGCCGTATCGGTCGTTTTCTGTATAAATGTAGTTAAAACTGGCAGCCGGAGAGCGCCAGAACGGCATGTCAGTGCCAGAAACCCGACTGTTACTCACGTTTAAGGTTTTACGTCTTCCTTATCTCAATTAACGGGCGATAATGACTCCCAAACGTTTCTACAAGGAAATGGAATACAAACGGTCTACACTTGTGTGTCGTCTCTCTCTAACGCCGCGGCGTCCTTTATATTGAAGTATTAGGTCTGTCCGAGAAGGTTTTGTCATTGATAAACTATGGTATACAAAATGTGGACATTTACAATCGAGACCTAAAGCAGAGCTTTCAGAGCACTTAGCAATACGAGCCCAGACGCATATGAATTGGACCAAAACAAATAATAAACACAATTTTATTTTTCTGAATTAGAATTTATTTTACTATTATAAATTCAACGGATACGATTAAGCTTATTTGATACTATGAGGTTTTGACAATTAATCAATAATATATAAGACTTTTATCAACTGCAATAATTATAAAATGAAAAAAAAAAAAAAGGAAAATTAATGTCTGGCGCAAATTAATTGGACCAAATATTTAGTCAGCGTTACCACTGTGTGACGTCACCCTTACGTTTTATAACGGCTTCAATTCTCTGTGGCATAGTGCCTACTAATGTTTGACAGTAATCTGGTTGAAAGTTATTCCAAATTTCCTGAACTTTAACCTTTAATTCAGGAATTGTGCGAACTGGCGTAGTTCGAAGTGCTTTTTTCATCTGACGCCAAAGAGTATCAATAGGAGATAGGTCAGGACTGCTTGAAGGCCTGTTTAAAACAGGAATATTCATTTCCTGAAACCATGATGTTATGGATTTCGCTGTATGGCAGGCTGCGTCATCTTGTTGAAATATAAATTCTCCATCTGGCAGTTGAATTTCATTAATGGAAGGCAACAATTCTTCTTGTAAAATACTTTTGTACTTTATAGCATTGACAGTGCCATCAATGAAAAGGAGATGTCCAACTCCTTGTGAGGACATACAGCCCCAGACCATCACAGATGCCGGGAACTTAACCTTTCTTTTGAGGCAATCTTTGTGATATTCTTCTCCTGGCATTCGGATAACTCTGCTTCGTATATCGCCAACACAGATCTCAAACTTAGCTTCATCACTCCAGATAACTGAATCCCATTGACGTTGAACCCAGTTTCGGTGCTCTTTTGCCCATAACGATCGGTTTCTTTTTTATTTCTCTGTGAGAAGTTGTTTTTCCTTTGCCTAAAGTGAGATGATAAATTTGAATATTTAAGATGAGATAAGTGTTTCTTGTAAAAACTTACCTTGTAGAATACATATCCCATTTTTTTCATTCTCCTCAAACAAGTGTCTTTTGAAATTGGTCTACCAATTGCATAAGCCCATTTTACAGCCAATTCTCGAGAAGAAGCTCGGCGATCTTGTTTAATAAGTGTCCGAAGAGCACGATCATCTCTTTCGGTAATCTTTGAAACACGGCCAGTTTTAACTTTTGTTTCAATATTTCCGGTTTTTTTAAATTTTAAATTATATTTCTTACAATTCCTTGAGGAATACTTAAATTTTGAGCAATTTTATGTCCAGAAAGTCCTTTCTTATGGGCCGCAACAATAGAATTTCTTAAATCGTCAGATAAACATTTTCCGCGAACCATTTTGACAAGTAACTAAATTGAATCACTCAACAAACGTCATAAATTATTTCTTCAACGCCCACTTGATAATATAATTTCCAGAAAAAATTATACAAGAGATTTTATTGGATAAATAAATATTTATCATTACGATTGGGTGATGGTCCAATTAATTTGCGCCAGACATTACTTTTCTTTTTTGTTTATTTTATAATTATTGTAGTCGATAACAATATTATATATTGTTGATTAATTATCAAAACCACATGGTATCAAATAAGCTTAATCGTATCCGTTGAATTTATAATAGTAAAATAAATTCTAATTCAGAAAAATTAAATTGTGTTTATTATTTGTTTTGGTCCAATTCATGTGCGTCTAGGCTCGTATACTAAGAACATGTCTACTAATTTATTATTGTCATAAAACGTGTGCCATTTTCACTTAAATATCGAACAAAAAAATTAATAAAACTCGAACGAAATTAGCTAACAGCTATCCTATCGCACGAATGACCAATTAAAAGTGTATGAATTGCCAATTATTTTATCCAAATGTTTTGGAAGTTATTAGAAAAATTATTTTATAACAAAATTAGTAGGGGTAAGTACATAAAATTAAATTTATCTTTATTAAGAGTTCAAATTGAAATGATTTTAACCTTATTTTGTTTTAATGGCACACTGCAAAGTTCTCAAAATCCTCTCACTTCGAGAGGTCATCATGATTGGTGTTTTCCTGGCCCAAAATAAAATATCTGTCCTCTTGTGCCTTCCAACAAACGGAGAGGAGGGTACCTTAGATCGATTTCTTTTAATTGTATTCTAAATTAACTCGCGCACTGGGTGATTAAATTTTATTTTTTGATATGCTTCTATAACTAAGTATTTAAATGTGATATTTATTTTTTTCTTACTTAAACTGTTTTGGGTATTTCCTAATTTCGCAAATTTCATGAAGTCTCCAGAAAGATTCTTTGGCCAATAGAAAAACTGGATTTAATTGTTTTTGAATATTTCATGTTGGTAGAACTGTCAATTAATAATTTAATGCTATTCTAATTTTATTTTATTCTGATATACAGGGTGTCACTACAGAATTATCACTAATCCACAAAATTATTTTATTTTACGAAATTTTAACTATTACAACATTCCCAAAATGTGTTTTCTTTGTTTATTGGTAAAAGAAATAAGAATACCTAATTTTCATTAAATTTTCTCTAATGTTTATCTTTAATAATAATTCTAGCCAAATATTCAATGACCCACATATCGTTCATTTCATTCAAAAGTAAATAATTTAATTATTAAAATATTCATTATAACCGCGCGCCTCTGAAGTATCGGCAACCAGGATTACGTTCAGGATTACACCGGCAAGTTCAAGCCGACATTCGCAGATGGCAGCACCCAAAATTCTCTTCTGTTCAGCTGACGCATACATAACCCGAGGAGAGTTGTAAAGGACGAATCTAGCACATTTTGAAGAAGAAAAAGAATAAGAAGTTCTGAAGTGTTAATATTTCTGAATTAATTTTGTAATATTTGTAATTTGTATTATATATTTGTTTAAAGAAATAAAAGTTAGTTCTTAGATCATTTTTTATCATTATCATTCATTTACTTCTTCCTTTTCATTATTTTATTTTTATTCTCTTTCATAATAATCATTTTATAAAGTTATTAATTATTGCTTAATATTCTTACATTTCTTCATCTCGTATATCTTTTTTATTTTGTTATTTAAATGATCAACTTACATTTTAATTGTATGGTTTGGAGTTTCAATTTTGGTCAAACTTATTACTTTTATAACTCGAAATAAATTAGCAAGCATTTTTTTTATATTTTTGCTTCCTTAAATTAATTTTATGTTTTAAATACTTTAATTTGTTTTATAAACATATTAAATAAAATTGTATTTATTATTTATTAATGTGTACCCTATGTAGTCTTGCTAATTGTTTCAGTACAGTAATAAATTTTGTATAACTAATAAATAAATAACTGGCCAACGTGAAAATGTTCTATTGGATTTTCGAAAGCACAGACACACAGATTTTACCTATTTAGGGATGCGTTTCTAAAAAGTGATTGTCGTGTATTTGTACTGTTGTCTGTTCTGTCTGTAGTATCAACCTCAATGTCATTTATTCTTGAAGCGTCCTGTCATCTCTTCAGACTTGCCTCCTGTTCTCCTTTCATCGATTCTTTGATAATTTGTTCCACATTGTTCCATTGTTTTCATTTTTTCTTCCTATTTGACCTTCTGAATTTTTGCTTTCATATCCCCTTTGTATTTGATAATTTTCATTCTGATTAATTCAGCCTGATTCATAATTTTATTATTGACGTATCTGATTGTTGTTATTTCTGTTATACCTATTATTATATAAGTTTTATTATTATCACTTCTGTTATTGCAGTTATTAAAATTATTTCTGTTATTATTATTGTATTGTCTAGTATTGCAATTGTCATTATTATTGTTGAAGTTTCTTCTATTAAAATTATAGATAGTATTTAAGTTATTGTTATAGTAATTAATATTATTATTTTCACAATTTTTTTGTAATATTTTATTATAATTGTTCTAATTATTTCTATCGTTTTGAACATCATTTTTATTTAAGTTTCTAAGTAAATAGTTACATAGTTGATCTATTTTCAGAATATTGTTTTAACTATTTCCGCCTTGTATTTCTAGCTATAAACATACCAATTACCTCCTTAGGTATTGGCGGTTCAAGGTATTAAGTTGTAGCATGTAAATAAATCGCATAATTGCTAAAACTTGTACCTTTATTTTCGATAAATTTTCTAAAATATAAATGTTCCCTAATTGTAGCTAATTGTACATTTTCCACCCAGAAATAATGTATTTCTTTTTCTCTTGCAGCAAACCATATTATTGGGTGATTCTCAAGATGATCTCTTTCTTATACCTAATTTCTTTCATGTCTTCTGTCTACTATTCTTTTTATTTTGTTCTTCAAAATTCGTGTAAATATTTTAGGGTGCAGTCTTTTTGTGTTCCCATAAAACGTGTGGTTAATTCCACCATAGATTGCTCTAATTCCAATATATTATACATTTTCAACCATTCCTTTTCTTTTACCTTTTATGTTTTGTATTTCTTCTTTAAGTTCCTTCTTCGTTTTCTTATTTTCTTCTCCCGCGATTCCTAAGTTTAGTTGTATTCCTTCTTCCTTCCTGCTTTCCAATAGTTGTATATTCTTACTATTACTTATTATATTTCTGTCTATTCTCTTTATTTCTATTTCTGTTATTTCTATAGTCTGAATAAAAAAGGAGTGCAGTAAAAGTGGGGATATAACGTAACATTCCATAGGCGTACTTTGCAAAATAAGTTTCTATAATATAAATAAGATCACGGCATATAAAATGGTATATACGCACTTCGTAGATTAAATTTTGAATGAAAAAAGTTATGAACCTTATGCTTCTACTTTTTAAAATATTTCCATATTGACTCCACACCAATATCTGTCATTAAAATATAACAATTGACATCAAGCACCCCACGCTTTTCTACAATAAAAGACATTTTTTTATTAATAACACTATTGTTAATTTAAATTTATTGAATATTATTTTCTACTTTTTAGTTTGCTTTTCTATTAAAGCATGTTTTTTAGTTTTTTTTAAAACTATTATTTATTATAATTTCTACGAGGATGAATAAATATTATTATTATTATTATTATTATTATTATTATTATTATTATTATTATTATTATTATTATTATTATTATTCGTATTTTTTCATGCTTTTATCTTTTTTTTTAATAGTTTTATGTAACCCTTTTATGTTGTATTTCTTGATGTGTCACGTTTGTAAACACTGTTTCCAACTTTTAATAAACTATTTCTTAATATTTTTAATTTACCTTACTTATTCTTAGTATTTGAATTTGTATTGTCTTTGATTTTATCTTTTATCCATTATTTTTTCTTTAATTCTAATTTTAAAAGACACATCAATTTTTTTTGTCTGTTAACTTTTACATCCTTTACACTTTCGTGTTGTATAAGAAGAAAAATTTTCACTGTCAAATTAAACGAAAAACATGAATTCGTCGTTCATCGATCGGCCTAAACGTCTTCCTTACATATGGTACTTTTCTCTAAATGATTCCTTTGGGGCTATTTGCCTTATGCTTGATTAAATTCTCTGTTAATCGTGTAGAACGGAGGGAAACGGAGAGAAAACTTGGAGCCAGTTAAACAAGAAGAAAACTGACTGGGCCCGCTCGCTCCCTACAATTGGGAAATTCGGAGGGGAAACACTTAAAATGATCTTATTATTTCATTTCTTGATACAGACGAGGAAAATTGGTAGAAATTTATTTGCGGCAAAAATTAACTTTTGCCAAAGTTAGGAATGTTGATTCCGGGAAAACAGAAGCGCTTATGGATTTGAAAACGTGCATTGTAACAATTCAATAAAAACCAAAAACATAAGAAGATTAAAATACTTAGTAATTGTATTAATTAAATACCGTACATACAAAAAAGATGGGATTTTCGCATTTTTTGCATTTTTTCCACAAATTAAAAAATGTTGCATTTTTTCAAATGTTCCACACATTTAACATTTTCTTTTATAAATTCAGAAATGTTGTATTAATTTTCTATTTTCAATCCCAAAAGTTTACTTCCAAGTAAATTATCAGTCGGAAACTTAAAAAAATATTTAAATGAGGTAATTTATTTTTATTAGGTACCTGTAGTTAAGAGATTAATCCCTTATCTAACCTGGACCGTAGGATAACATTACGGATGATTTGACAATTTAATTGGAAAAACCTGTAAGCTCTGTGTAGGGGGATAAGTAGGTATACTAGAATTTTAATTTTAAGATGTTGAAAAGCTGAAATTCATTTCGTGTCTTTACCTATCTTCATACTATACTCTGTTTTTAAACTAAGAGGAGCGATTTGAAGTTAAGTTGGCAATTCTGTAGACTGCTGATTGGTCAGATTACAGTCAGTTTCACACACTACTTTTTAGCTGATAATTGTTATTGTTGACAGTTCTATTCTGACATTTTATCACATTTTATATTTTAAGTTTTCTTATTATTATGATATCTCATCATTATTACTAAGTTTTTATTTCTTTAATAACACTTCTTTACAAAACTTTAGTAAGCAATTGTATTGAATTTCTACGATTATGGGTCCTTCTACATCGAATTCTATTATAGCAGTTCCTCGCGGAGTCCATCAAAACAACGAAAACGAATGAGTTTAGGCCATTCAGGTCTCTCAAAAAAGCAGTAAATAATAATTATGTACAAATAGGTATTGGATAATAATACAAAAACCAAAATTGTTGATGTTATATCCAAAATTTCTCAAGCCACCGGTAAGTTTTACTCATTACTTTCAAATTAAAAATAATATTACTCAACATTTTTCTTACAATTATTGCAAAGTCAACTACTTGCCGATTATTGAAATAATACTGCAATAATGGAACAATATCTACTCCAAAAAGTATTTATTGAAGACAAGGACTTCTAAAAACATTTGACGAGAGGTTCTAAATGCTATTCGAAGATAGTACAAGATTTCTTTTTTAAAAATGAATTATCTAGATTGAATAAAATTTTGCAAGAATTGAAACATTTTGATTTGCCACAAATATATTATTCATCTTTATATACTTTCTTGAGACATAACATAAGTAAGTTGTAACTTTGAACAGTCAAATGTACTGTTTATTTATTATGTACATTTTTTTAGATATTTGAAAATAATTTGTCAAAGTGTATTGAGAGAATGCTATATCTGTAGATTTAAAATCCATCAAACGATGTAGAAAAGAAAACATGCCAAGCTTTTACTTAGATGAAGGTCACAGTAAGGTTTATCCACGGGCAAAAGCCTTACAAGAAAGTAAAGATGCTTTAATATTATACATTCTAATTCTGAAGGTTTTGTAGAAAATGTATTTACCATGAAGAGAAGTATTTTAGAATTGGTTTTCTACTTTTTTTACAAAGTTTCCTAATGATACTATGTTTGTGATGGAAAATGTATCATATCATAGTCAAAAAGTTGAAAAAATTCATTTCTTCTCAAGAAAATCTGAAATGCAGGAGTGGTTACAAACTAAAAATATTAAATTTATGTAAATATGAAGCGATCAACTTTTACACCTAATTTGACAACATAAAGATGCACATAATTTGTATGTTGTCGATGAAATGGCTAAAGAAACCAATAAAGTTGAGTAGTGGCAGCCTTATATCACTGCTAGTTAAATCCCATAGAATTTATAGAGGCACAAATAAATGAGGTGGCAGCTGAAAACACTACGAATCTTCTTATGTAGATTAACATATTGAGTACTTTGTGTTTTTTGTTTGTTTCAATGTAAATGTCAAGATCTACTTTGTCTTTTTACTTATTATGTTGTATAGGCACTTCTTATGCATTTTCCTGTTTTTTTTTCAACTTTATTAATAATTAAAATATAGCAAATTTACAAAATAAAGATACTACTATTCATATGTTGTTTTTCTTACTTATATTTAAAAAAAAAATACAAAACTACAGTGTAGTATACAAAAATTACAACTGCTGTCATTTTTATTGTAAAATTTAAAGGCTGCTACCTTACACACATTTAAAATGATTACTTTTTAAGTCACTTTTAAATAAAAATTCTTGTTCTGCAAGGTATAAGTGGTAAGAGTAGAATTGAGCAGCTGTTTTTGAGATATCTGGATTTATAAAAGGGATTCCTTTAAAATTTACAATAAAAATGAAATCAGCTTTAAATTTTTGTAGTTACAAACTAAAAATATTAAATTTATTTAAATATGAAGCAATATCAAGTTTTACACCTAATTCGGCAACCCCTCCAAGCCAAACATTTTGAAAATACACCAGATTTTAAAAAAATATTCATGAAAAACTAAATTGAACTTTTAACACTTTTGGACTGCTGTAAGTTGGGTTAAATCGTTATATTTAAGCCTCAGGAATGTGGTAGCATTTTTTCCGCAATATTATAAATTGGCCAACATTGCTTTTTGGGTGTTCTACTTCTGATTTTTTTTTTAACTAAATAGTGATGAATTTCTAATCAAAATGTAAATGTAACTAAATATTCAAGTAAATTTTATTTATTTAAAAATAAACCATTTACAAAATTGTTAATTATCATTTAAAACTACAAAATATTTTGGATATATTTAAAAGTGCTATTCCCATCTGAATATGTCCATAATTTGTGGTGTTTTTTCCGTTTTTGTGGCCTTAAAAAATGTCGATAAGTATTAAACCTAAAAAAAAAATAACTTTTATTATTTTAAATAAATAGCTTGGTATTTAAATAGTCAAAATCATAAAGTGTTATCACTGTTTTGGTTCCCTTTTTAAACATTAAATTGCTATATGTATGTAAAAGGACTTTCCAAACAAGTGTCAAAAATGTTCTCTAGATATAATGTAAAAATTGCTCGTAAACGAAAGGATACAACGAAAATGTTATTTTAAAATTTTAAACCCAAACTCAAGAAAACAAAGTAAATGTAGTTTATAAAATAGACTGCAAAGATTATAACTACACTGACACATATTAAATCTGTGAATATGCAAAAGATTTGTCAAACATTTATTTTAATTTAATCAACTAGTTGTAAGCTATTTAACCGCCACTGGTACCTACACACTATCACAAATAAATAGATGGGTTTTGTCCATGATCATTTTAAAGTGTTCGTTATGTCCCTAAATGTTTTTTTAAATTTTAAAAAGCTGTGACTGCACCAGAACATAATATGTATTGTTGAATTATTAAAAATATAATCTAGCAATCACACTAAAGACCTTTTATATGTTTATAAAAAAAATATATTAAATTGCATGTAGGAAATCCTTTTGCTGACACAAAGTTACAAATCACCTTTTTTATGAAAAGCCTTAATCATTTTTATTTGTCTATACTATAAATGATCATACAAAATTAGGATAGATATCTTACCTGCAAATAAACATTTAATATTCAAAAGACTTAAAGGATGTCTCAAAAAAATATACCATCTGATTTATATTGTATAAAAAAATGTTTTCGAGAAGACCAAAGACGACTGATGCACAATGTGGAATTTATTGCAACAATTATCTACAAAAAACAGGAGAATGATAAAAAGCATTATTATTATAAAATCTGGTACCATTACACTTTCTTAGACTTCCACATATATTTAGTGATCTGTTGCCAACAAGTTTACACTTTCCACTGTTGAATATAACATCTTGTTAGTGGGGACAAAATTCGCATAGTTATGATCCTTGTCCATTTGATTTTTTTGATTTCAAAACACTTGTCTGCAAACATATCCTATAATATACTTCAGAACTTTGCTACATTTTACCTGAAGAAAGAACCTTTATTAATTAGGAAATCCATACGACCACTAATGATAATCTTGTAGTTTAATTTTGAGAAAAAATATTACAAATAAAATAATAAAACTATACCTATAAAGAAATATAAAAATAAACATTATTTTGTGTACCTGCCAAAATTCTGAATTTTTAATAAGCTCTTCTTTAACTACAGTTCCTCCTAAATATGTTTTGTGGGTGGGTGGGTAGGTAGGTAATAATAGGTGCTTAAATCATTTTAACAAATAGAACTGGTTCCTATTTATCTAATTATTCCATCAAATTGAAATACCCACTATTTCCTTTTTTTTCTGTTATTATAAAATGTATATAATTTTCTAATTACAGTTACTTATAAAACAATGAATAAAATATCGAATTAAAACTCTATGTTAAACTCAAAATGTAAACAAATGTTTTGTATTTTGTTAGGCGACATTTTACTCATTTTACTGACATTTATTCGCTGCTTGGTTTGGGTGATTCTCCGCATCATACAGGTGCGAGCTGCGATATGAGACGAAGTAACGAAAAAACAAAAGTACAATAATTATAAATCAAAAACGGAATGAGCACAATTTAGTATCATCTTTATTCGTTGGTTATCTAAAACGTTGACTTCAATGTATTCATAACAAAGTTTTGAAATGTTTTTTTTGAAATGATACAAGACAAATTCAAATTTACCGCTAAAATGATATCTAGTTACTTTTTAGTTATTTTTCCCTGTGTAAATAGGACTTTTCAAATCGCTCTTCTTAGTTTAAAAACAGAGTATAATTTAATTTCCCTTTAATTTATAAGGCCTAAATATTTGTTTGTTTAAAAATTGCTACATATATTTAATTTCTCATGGCATGTCCTAACAAGTAAACCAAAAGTTAGGACATGTATATAAGCTGTTCTTCGTTAATTTGTTGACAAGAGAGACTTGAGAGACTTTGAAATTTTGTTTTAAACATTTATTATTGTTCAAAATACTTAATATATACAAAATAATGTACCCGTTATTTTAAGACCTCACTGTATTAGCAACATTATACAGGCTGTTCCATTAAAAAAAAAATATAGCTAATAATATTGAAACCGAAGCGACCTGTGAAAATTTGAAAACATTTTAATTTTATTACTGTCAATTTTTATTGTATCTGTCACCTATCATATCCTTTGCCTCAAAGGAAAAAAAAGGAAAAAAAAGGAAGAAAAAAGGAAAAAAAAGGAAGAAAAAAGGAAAAAAAAAGGAAAAAAAAAAGAGAAAACAAAGGAAGAAAATGAAAAAAAAAGGAAAAAAGGAAAAAAAGGGAAAAAAAGGAAAAAAAAAAAAAAAGAAAAAAAGAAAAAAAAAAGAAAAAAAAGGAAAAAAAGGCAAAAAAAGAAAAAAAGGAAAAAAAAAAAGAAGAAAAAAAAAAGAAAAAAAAAGAAAAAAAAAAGAAGAAAAAAAAAAAGAAGAAAAAAAAAAGAAGTATCATAGGTTGTCTGAAAAATACAAAAAGTATAAAAATTAAAGATGATGCATCAATAGGCTTGATTTACTTTGATTTGGCCATGACTATAGGTTCAAGTAAGTTTAGTGCCACATTTTCAGTACTAAATTTTTGTACAAAAATCCAAATTGTATTTTCGATAGAACTTTATTTTTGTCCAGGAATTTTATTATTCTGTTTTTGACAGCTTGTTAAAATATTTTTACAAAATTATTTATAACAAATATTGGTCTATAATTATTCATTTTGCCATGATCGACGAATTTAAAAATGGGAGTAACTGTAGTATGTTTCCACTGGCAAGGTATTAATGCACTAGACAAAGCAAGGTTTATGATAATGCTATAAAGAAGTCATTACATGTATATGAATATATTTATTGAGTATAGTTTCTATTTTATTTAGTCCTGCAGTACAGTTGTTTTTTAAGTTAGGAATTAATATTATTAATTCTGAAACTGTTACAGACTTCAGAAAAAGAGAATCTTTTATGGAATTATCATTTAAGAAATTGTTTGCTAAATTACTTTTTTGAATTTTATTTACCGTATCCTTGCCCACATTTGTAAATAAATTATTAAATATGTTTGCTTTTTCTTTGTTATTTTTAACTAATTTTTCATTTTCATTAATAATTTCAATATCTGAAACTTTTGTTTTTTTACAGTCAGCGTGAGTATCTCTTAATTTAGTTTGATAGTAGTACTTTTTTTTATTAATTTATTTCTATATTCTTTATTTCTTTTTTAATTGATTCCTTTTATAGATTGAAATAATTAAGGCTGAAGGTTTAAGTTTGATTGTTTTGCTTACCGCAAATGTTTCAGTGGTTTCGTCTATATAAAGATTTAATTTGTTGATCAATTTGTCACATGAAATTTGTGCATAATTACCTTTTCCCAATTTTCTTTATTTTTCCAATGTTTTGTGTTTAATAAAGTTTTGATTTTCAGTAGCGGGTACGTCGTGTTTTTATATTTAAATATATATAAACAAAGGGTGTATAAAGAGTGGGCCGAAAAATCAATTTTTCGAAAATTAAGATAACTGGGTCCTAAAAAGCTGTATACCTGTTATTAATGTATGACCAAAAAATTTCAACAAAAAATTTTAATCTTTAGCCGGGCCCCAAAGGCTCTCAAAAATTGATTAACCAAGTACTTTTAAGTACACACGCCAAATTTTATCGTTCTAATGTTATTTTTAGCCGGGCTCCAGGGTCTCTGAAAATTAATAAAAAAAATCCAAGTCCGGTCCTGTATACCTATCAATCGTATATCGATAAAGACCATCCAGATATCACTTACATTCCAAAAGAAGGGAATTACTTTGGACACGTCTCAATACAAACTGCAGAAAATGCTGAAGAAATAACCAAAGGGTTCCTATCATGCTTACAGAAACAGAATACCTCTCTTTAAAATTTGGTTGTGCTCGGTTGTGATGGAAGAAATGTTAATACTGGATGGAAAGGCGGTATCATTCGAAATATAGAAGTGCATATTGGCAAACCGGTTCATTGGAGTATTTGTATGCTCCATACCAATGAACTACCTTTAAGGCACATACTACAAGAGTTGGATGGCAGTACCAAAGGGCCTTATTCTTTCTCGGGGCTATTAGGAATACTTCTTGTGGATTGCGAAAAAATGCCAGTGGTACAATTTGAACTTATTACTACACAACTTCCGGAACTTCCAGAGACAGATTTAAACACGGACCAACAATTTTTATTTCAAAGTTCAGCTATTAGTATTGGAATTATTCCGGATAACTTGGCAAATAAAAATCCGGGTAAACTGAGCCATGCTTGTTTGCTTACCACAGCTAATAGGGTTCTACGATTATATGTAGCAACTGACAATTTCTCCTGATAATCTTAAATATATCACCACGTTTATTTTAAAGGTTTACGCCCCAATGTGTTTTCAAATTAAAACTAAACCACAGCTACATTATGGGACAATTCACTTTTGGCACACAATTAAAGCATCTAGAGCTCGATCTAGAGTTTCCAAAAATATCAAAAAGATTTTTGGAACAGTAGTGTCAACTAATGCTTATTTTTTACACCCGGAAAATGTATTATTGGCAATATTTGATCCCCGTGACTTCGTAAGAGAATTGGCAATTCGCAGGATATTGAAAGCTAGACAACAAACACATCGATTTTTCAAGCTACTTAAAATTAATTTTGAAGCTGAAGATTAAATTGATCCTATTGAATAGCAAAAATGTACCATTACATTGGTAATGAAACTTTCAGATAATTGCTTGCAGCAGCATATTGCAGCGAAAGAAACAATTATCATTGACTCATTTTTATGGGAGAGTATTATTATTTATGTCATACGCAAAAGATGGGTATATCAGAGTCAAATTGGAAGTTAGAAACATATCAGCTAGATGAAGAACTAGGTTTATAGTTGAAATCCAGCAAGCTGCATGGAGGAACACACCAAAAGTAAGAAGATTAACAGCTGGAAAAAACTATCCTGTCGAGATAAGAGAACTAGTAGCAGAAAAAAGAAAACTAAGAAAGAAATAGCAGATGACAAGATCACCAGAAGATAAAAATATATTAAATAGGGCTACCCAAAGACTGAGAAGAGAAATTCTAAATCACAAAGAAGAATCCTTCAACAGATACCTAGTAGGGCTAACATATGATAAAGAAACTGATTATTCACTCTGGAAGGCAACTAAAAAGATGAAAAATTCGTGTAAACACTGTCCTCCTATCAGAATAGCAGATAACAAATGGGCAAGAGACAATCAACAAAAAGCTGATATTTTCGCTGACCACCTACAAAAGACGTTCCAATTAGATGAAAATCAAGACACTCCTAATGAGACCATCCATAATATGAAACAACTTGAAATTAAGCTAGTTAGGTACTCCCAATGAAGTTACGAAAGAAATTCAGACAAACATCAACTCACAGAAAGCCCCAGGATATGACCTTATTACTGGAGAAATATTAAAGAAACTACCGCGGAAGGCTATTGTTAAATTGACATACCTCATAAATGCAGCATTTCGCCTTAAATATATACCTGATGCGTGGAAAATGGCTGAACTTATCCTAATTCCTAAGCCAGGAAAACCTCTGAATGAAGTGTCGTCATATAGACCTATATCATTGTTCCGATAATATCTAAGTTATTTGAAAAATTGTTACTAAAACGACTAAAACCAATAATTAAAAATAAAAATCTGATCCCTTCGCACCAATTTGGTTTTAGAAACAAACACTCGACAATAGATCAAGTACACAGGATAGCCGATATCATCGAAAAAGCTTACGAAGAAAAATATATATGCTCAGCTATATTTCTTGACGTAGCCCAAGCATTTGACAAGGTCTGGCACACTGGCCTAATACAGAAACTTGAAAAAATGCTCCCTAGACAATATGTCGACATTCTACAATCATATTTAACGGGAAGAATGTTTAGAGTAAAGCAAGACGAGGCATACTCCGAAATGAAAGAAATTAAAGCAGGTGTCCCACAAGGCAGTGTGCTAGGACCGGTTCTTTATTTATTATACACCAGCGATATCCCTCAACAACAATCTGTTAAAATAGCAATATTTGCAGATGACACTGCAATATTGGCAGTTGGCGGAACTAATACAGAGACCTCAGAAAAACTTCAGGAAACCTGCAACAGAATTAATCGATGGACAAAAAAATGGAAAATAAAAATAAATCAAACTAAATCAGTGCATGTTGATTTTACTCTTCGACCAAATGAACAAAAACAAATAAGAATAAACAATGACGTTATTCCGCATCACGATTCGGCCAAATACCTAGGGATGAACCTAGATGTAAAACTTAAATGGAAAGAGCACATAAAAAAAAGCGTAAAGAACTTGAACTTAAATTCAAAAAAATGTATTGGCTCCTAGGAAGAAAATCCAAATTGACAGTGCACAACAAACTGCTGATTTATAAACAAATCCTAAAACTAATCTGGATTTATGGCATACAGCTATGGGGATGTGCCAGCAAAAATAATATCAACATGATTCAAGTTTTCCAAAATAAAGTCCTAAGATGTATTGTTGATGCACCTTGGTTCTACCGAAACAATTATCTTCATAGAGACCTGAAGATGCCAACAATCGAAGAAGAAATAAAGAGGTTTGCTGCAAAACATGAGGGTCGACTCCACTCCCACGTCAACGAAGAAGCGCTACAATTACTGGACAACTCTACACTCAACAGAAGGCTCAGGCTCAAAAGGAAGAACCCATTTGAGCTAGTGCAGTGAACGTTAATGTTAGTGCTAGTGTAATAAATATTCACGCCAACTTGTGATGCTTTCCTATACAAACAATTAAGACAGCCCAATGGGGACTTTTTAGATAAGTAATTAGTTTGTAAGATTTCTAGATTAAAATTGTAGGTTAGTCAGTAATGACTAGTAACAATACTCTAACAAAAAAAAAAAAAAACATATTGTCTAAGTTTGAGAATAAAGGACAATACTACAAAATAATAGATACGCACAAGACAGAGTAAGTTGTATAACGGGTGGGAGAGGGGGCGGAACTCGGGGTGCATCTACCTCCGCGCGGTGAGCTCTGGGGTGGTTTATTACTTTTTATTCTTCTTTTTAATTAACATCTAAATAGTCAGCGAATAAAAAGTAATAAACTATGCGAAATGTTGCACATAAAACTATGCTTTCAGCTTATTTCGGGACCTCTGTAAAATACGCATTTTTAGACCGTCTGGGGCCAGGCTAAATATTATTATTATTAAAAAAAAAAAAATATGTGAGCTTTAAGACGCTATTATTGAAATTTTTTCGGTACTTGAAGTTAAAAACAAAAATTTGTCCTTTTGGCTCTTTAGGGGCCCGGCTAAAAATTGAGTAAAATAAACTTTTTTTAAAGCACTTAGGAACATAAATCACAGTTTTTTTGCACTACTGTATCATATATTTTTAAAAAATGATTTTGTTGCTGTTTTTGGCCCACCCTAGTGTATAATGATCAGTAAAGGCAGTATAAAAAATATGGGATCTGTTTCAATTTGCTTACCAATTTTTTTAGTTGTTCTTAGAAATATGTGATCAATACATGTTTTGGTAGTTGGTAGGTGACACGAGTTGGTTTATTTATGTATGAAATAAATCTGTAAAAACACCAGGTTCTAGTATATTAATATTGAAATCTCCTCTGTAAACTTCTGGGCTTTATTTCTGAAGATTTTCTAAATTTTGTCCCAAATCTTCTATGAATGTTTGAGTGCTTGTTGAAGGAGACTTACGACAATCTATCTTAAAAAGGAAGATAAATCTTAGGTGAGTTTTAGGATCAAAATAATCAAATAAAAAAGTATTGCTCTCACTACTTATCCGCCATTTTTATCAGCTCCAAGCCAATCGGTACATTTGTTTCATGTCTACATTCACACAGTTCTTACATTTTTGAAACCATGGTAATTCCGTCGAGACATTCAGCTTCAACCATCTTCCGTAAAAGCATATTTACTTTTATTTCTAATAAGTTAGAATTGGGGGAGAAAGTAATAATAAATTCTACGCTTTATTAATAAAAAAATATAATGAAGCAGAACTTCCCGGCTAAATCAAACATGACCCAATTCGCATTGTGTAAATTCCGGGAGCTAAAAATAAAGCTTCTTACAGTATCCCAATTAATTTTGAACTTTGTTTTGGTTTATTAATAAAACTTATAACAAGTTTTATGATCCCCTAAAACAGAATTTAACAATTTAAGAATCTTTCTGAACTCCTTCCTATCCAAAATTAGCTGATTAAGTTGGGATAAAACGTGAGTTTTAAAAAAATATTAATTTCGCGAATAAAAATCGATTTTTATAATTTTTGGTATGACGTGCTCTGTGACTATAAAATTCGTTTTGAGATGATTTTGTTCCTCATGAATACCTATCACAATACAAATTTGGTAATAACTTTTTAGAGCTTATGCTGAAAACTTTTAATTTTTTCCAAAAAGATGTTTTTGTAAGAAATATTTTTCTAATTTTTGGTGGTTTATCAACAGACAAAATAAAATAAATTTAGTGTAGGTGTTATAATATTTTGAATTTTTTGTTTGAGTTTCTTAATGTTTGTTCAGTTTGTCAACGATAATGGCTGCAACGATTTCGTATGGTGAACAAACTGAACGGAATGCCTAAACAAAAGTGTATGAATAACTGATAGTTTTACACAAATTAACATTTTTTTCTGCATTTTATAGGATTGCAGTAAACAACTAAACAATTTCCTAGGATCAAAAAGTGGTATGGTTTTTACGAATTCTATAAGCTCTTAAAAATGAGTTTTTTAGTGTTTCTTTTTCACAATGAAATATTCAATGACATAGAAGCATTGATTGGCAGAATTTGTTTCTGCATACTGTCACGCGAAGCCGACTTTGTTCTTTATGTTTAGGCGACATTGAGTATAACATTGGCAATCGCTGCTGTCCACCACGAAGACTCGAGACATCGATGCTAGAACCTTCGATGTATGCGGTTCGATGCGTGAAGGAAGCTTTCGAGATTCTTCTGGTAGAATGGTTTCTTTTCGGTAGACGTTAATTTTCAATATAAGTGTTGTATAGAGAAGATAAATTGTAATAAATAGAGTATTGTGAGTTACAATAGTGCCTAAGTTTTAAATAAATTAATTAGTATGTTATAAACTGTTTTTAATAAATAATAAACTATTTTTAAATTAAACAATCATTATAGTGAACAAAAATGGTTAAAAAACTGTGTGATTTAAAAGAGACCGAGTTACGTCGGGAATTAGAAGATCGTAAGCTGGAGACAATAGGGAAGAAAGCAGAGCTAACAGAGCGGCTTAAAGAAGCAATAAAAAGTGAAGGTTTGGATCCGGAAATGGATCTATTTTCGGATGATGCTTTTTCTATAATTTCTTCAATTTCTTCCGATATGAAAATCGAAATATCGTCTGTGAAAAACGAAATTGCCTCTTTAAAAACCAAAGTGTTGTCTGATATGTCTTCTATGAAAACTAAAATTAGTGATGATGTTTCTTCTATAAAAAATTATATTACTTCCTTAGAAAGTAAAGCTTCGTCTGACAGAAAAGGTGTCTCCTGACATATCTTCTTTAAAAACAAAAATTTCTTCCGATTTGGAAAACAAAATCTCTTCTGTAAAAGATTTTTGTTTTGATATGTTTTCACTAAAAAATAATATTTCTGCTGATGTGGAAAACAAGATGTCTTCTATAGAGGAGAAACTAAAACTGATGGATAGAAGATAGAAGAACTAGAACATACAGAACAGGGCAGACGATGAAATAAAGTGCCATGAGGTGGAGTCAAAGTTGAAATTGGAAGGAGCTGTAAACTCTGCTTTCGACGGGAAGATGTCATGGACCAACTACTATAAACAGTTCAAAACAGCTGCGAGAGCGAATGAATGGTCTGAAAGAGAAAAGGCAATAAATTTAACCATCGTCCTTCGAGGAGGAAGATGTCTCTCAGAATATACCTGTGGAAGAGACGGATGACTTTGAACAACTTAAAAAGAGACTAAATACGCGATATGGCCACGAACACTTCGATCATTTATACTAATCACAGTTAAAGAATCGGAAACAGAAACGAGACGGGAACCTTCAGGAATATGAAGTAGATATTGCCAGGTTGGTGCGATTTGCTTACCTATCAGCTCCAGAAAACATGATTGAATGTTTGGCAGTCCAAACATTTGTTGATTAACTCCGTGACCACGAGATGCAGAAACACTCCGCTTAGCCCACTACAAAACATCGGTCGATGTCTTGTCTGCTGCTTTAGAGTATGAGGCAGCTACGCATGCTTCTAGTGAATTTAGTAAAGTGAGGAATGTAAAAGAGGAAGAAGAGGAAGATAAACTCGACCAATTGGTAAACATGATTAAGAGACAAATACCATCAGGTGCTGGAATTGAGGTGAATTGAGACATGTACGGAGTTCGTGCAAATGCCTTAGGGTTCCAACAAATGAAGACAACACGCCCCAGGAAAACTAGAGCGGGTCGGCCTAGAGGAGGCAGCTTCGACCCGAAACCGTTCCAAAGAACCTTTCATAGTGATAGTCTCTTTGAAATATCGCGATGAGAGTGTATACGTAGACGGCGAAGTAAATGGTAAAAAGTATACACTGATAGTGGATACTGGAGCAACTAGGACCATTATACGACCAACAACCATAAATAACCATAAGAGACTTCCACCAACAAGATTGCGACTGCGAACTGCCACAGGTGAAATCCATGGGAAAATCCAGGTTGAATTAGGAATTGGTACAGAAAAGTTCACTCATACTGTTATTATCGTTGATACCGAAGAAGATGTTATACTTGGAATGGATGTAATCAACTTACATGGTTTTCAGTTAGACTTTACGGACAGAGTGATCAGAGTTGGCGCCGAAGAGGTATTCCTACATCTATATGAGGACAGTACCGTGTCTGTAGTTGTACAGCAAGACACGATACTACCAAGTAGAAGTGAAACCATTATAGTACCTCGACTTCAAGAAACTATGGAAGAAAGAACACCTGTCATGATGGAACCTTAGAACCACTATGAAGAGGTTGGACGAGGAATTCTGATCGGAGAGATGTTAGTCACGATTGCTAAAGAAATTCCAGTCCGTCTCATAAACGTTAATGATGACCCAAGACCATCAAGAAAGAGACCAAAATGGGAACATGTGTACTAGTTACTTCTATAATTCGTCAGTCAATAACTTCTGATAATTCTAACGACAAATTCGAGCAAATGATTGCAGCTGCTGGTCAATCTCTGAATCATTTAGAGAAAATGAATAAAATAAAAATAATAAACTATTTTTAAATTATACAATACTAATAATCGCAGCAACATACAAAAATTTGAGATCTATACAGACGCGTCATAGATCAATTTGAGGATACACAATGAGCCTAGTGAGGCCTAAGTGCCATGGGGGGGGGGGGGGGGGGGGTTAACCCACCTTCCATACATTATAGATACAGATGGCAAGGTTCAACAAATATTAACACTAACAGATATATAATAAACACAAACTGCGATATTCATATTTTGGAATCTTTTGGCACTAAAACACTTCAAAGAAAACCTATAATAAACCAATGCACACATCACAGTATATATATACTCGCTAAATAGAGCAACTTAATGTGAGAACCACAAAACAAAATAATTAATACAACTTATGGTTATAGAAATGAAACCATGAAACAATACCATCGAAATTAAATGGACAAGCCGAAACAATATACCAATACAGCAATAAGATGAAAACCGACGAGTAGGCTATTGATTATGTCAAATAGAAAGGAACGATCACCTTTATGGGTTTTTATCCCATGAATCGTTCAGATAGTCATTAAAAATTAAAAAACCGCGAAGTGATACTCAATTGGAGGGTGAAAAAAACAAAAGAAGCAATATATCTAATTTTTTGTTTTATTTTACCGTTTTGATTTTTTGCGTTTTCTGAGCAGAGATAGATATAGGCATTGCTTTATATAGAAAAAGTAGATAAAAATTCCTTTAAAACGGAGGGTTAGGTTTTTTGGATAAAAACGGACTGAGATATAACCGCTCAAACTTAGCTATAATTTCGATTTTTATCGCGTTTAACTTGATATCGTTTTAGTTTTTGTTATTTACAACAAAATATATTTTTTATTAAAAAAAAAGTATTTTAAGTTGTGGCTTTAAATTCGTTGCTCATGCTTTAAAGGCTCGATTATACATTAGTGTCATAATATACTATTATGCGGTTCATATTATAAATCGTACGATATTGTGAAACTGTTCCAGTTTATTCTCGTTTGAGCTTGTTACTTTCGTGGTAACTCAATCGAACATGATGACTAGACTATTGCTAAACGAATAATGCCGTGTTTCACGAAAAGCACTTCTTGGTGGTTTTGCGTTAAAAATATCCGATATATACTGTTATTTCTACACACAGCAAATCTAAACGCCACTTTAAACCAGCCATTTATTTTCAATTTGCGGTGTAAACTTCCTGAAAAAGGGGGAAAAGCGCTCTCGCCGTCCGAATTTCTTTACATAATTCCCGCCATCAGTTGTGGATGTTTCGCCCACTGATGACACTTTAATAGTGTCGAAACGTATAAAAGTGACAAATGCACTTAAAAAACCATGAAAAATCGCCGACTAATAAATTATGACTTTTCCTCTGCCATTCTTCGACACTTTTCGGGCCTCCCATTTTCATCGGTTTTTATTCTATTCAGTTTTTGGGGCTTGGAGTCGTTTATCAAAAAGATTATCCTATTCATTTTTACCTTTAATAATGCTCTTTAGGTATTCACTTCACCCCGGGTAATTTATGTGTGTTTGTAGAAGTTATAATAGAACTTTTTAAAAATTCTACTGGTTCCTTTTTGGTTTCTGGGATTTTATATTCTCTGTCTTATGCAATAAATTTTCATTCCCGAAGACCGTAAATTTCTGCTCGAATAAAAAAATTAGACTATTTAATGTCTCTTTTATTTCAAACTCTCTGATAATTTCAAGTGGAGAATTTATATCAGAAATATACAGCACATGCGCAAGAATATAGCACAAATTGCTCCGGAAACTACACAGACATTTTTAACAAATTATTTAGGATTATAAACGTATATAAATATTCTCTTCATCCGATCCTTTTACCGTCTTATACAGGGTGTCCCAGAATATATGTACAATCTGTCGCTGGATACTGACGAGTTCATATATTTTTTTATTGAAAACGGTTTATTTGTATACGGTGCGGAAATTATTCTTATTCAAAGGTTTATTTTAGATTTGTTCCAACTTGCCCGAAAACCGTAATATTTACCGTACAAATCATGCGCTCTACGCAAAAATTGTATATGTAACGGGCAATTTGATTATTCTAAACATTTATACTTAATGGCCGGGCAATTTATAAAGTGCCCAATACAGTCGGGCCATTTAATAATTTTGTATTTGTCTATAATAATTTACTACACTGCCCGGTCATTATAAATACTGCTATTATTTTCTGGGCACTTTGATTAATTTTAAGCAATTTGGCAACGTGCGTATAGTGTGATTCTCACTGGCCAATCAGCATCCATTTTTGATGGCTTGTCGCTTGTCCATTTTGCGCGTTAATGATTTCTCGTTCTCGATTGTTTTCAGTTCTTTGCTGGGCTGTTAATACTTGTGCGACGAATATTTAATGAATTTTACCTTAAAGTGACTTTGTCGTTTTGTTTTAAGTGTTAGTGATTTTTCTATAAAATAAAATGCAGAAATAGTTATTATTATCTGATGTAAGTGAGATGAAAAATCGTTTCGACGAACGGCTGAATGAATTGTGTTCATCAAAAGGTCAGAATACACAAATTCTCACAAAACCTCATTACTTAGAATTAATAGAAAAGGTTAAAACATCTAAAAGCAAAGTGGTAAATAAAAAACCCGAGGATTATCAGCGTTTACGCAGGTTTGACGTAATGACTATTGGAGAGAAGGAAAAGCTGATAGTTCCTGTAGAGGAAGGTAAAGAGCAGATTAGGTTTTACGTACATTGGGAAGAGATATTTCAACATTTACATGATGCACATATTTCTATTGGGCACGGTGGTCGAAACCGCATGGAAAAAGAGATCAATTTAAAGTATAAAAACATGAAATATTGTAATCTATCTAAATTTATGTATGACCTGCGAAAAAAAAACACAGTGTACCAAGAAAAGGTTTAGTTGTTAGGCCGATACTAAGTAAAAACATGAACTTAAGATGTCAAGTCGATTTAATCGACATGCAGTCGCAAGCTGATGATCAATATAAATTCATATTTGTATACCAAGATCATTTAACTAAATTTGTTCAACTTCGACCTCTTAAAAGCAAAAGAGCAGAAGAAGTAGCTCATGTGCTTTTGGATATTTTCACCATTTTTGATGCGCCCACTATTTTGCAGAGTGATAATGGCAGAAAATTTGCCAATAGTACTATTAACGAACTATGTACCATGTGTCCCGAATTAAAGATGGTCGAACGTGCGAATCAGGACGTGAAAAATATGCTTTGTTCGTGGCTAGAAGACAATAACAGCAAGAAATGGTCAGAAGGCTTACGTTTTGTTCAACTTATAAAAAACAGAGCTCATCATAGTGGCATAAACTGTACTCCGTATGAGGCCATGTTTGGAACAAAGTTAAAAGTTGGTCTAAAAAGTTTTTTGTCTGAGGACGTTCTGCCTAATATAAATTCTGAAGAGGACTTGGAAGCAATAGTAAAAGATTAAAACAATTTAGAGTCTGCAGAAAAAGGTGCACTGCAATATAAACCAGGGTCAAATTCTTTAGCGGAAGTAGGTCCAAGTCAACAATACGAGGGGAAATATCTTCTCTTGATAGTTATGTTCAACCATCAACTTCGTTATCTGAACCATGCTCTGATTTCAGTAATAACAAAAGATAAATAAATGTCTCAGGGGCATCTGAAATTCAAGTTCCCGGTCATGAGAAACGCGCGGATGAAGGTTATGAAGATTTCTCAAAGGATCCCAATGTGAAAAAAAGAAAAGCCGGCATATTAAAAATTAGGGAGATTTCAGCAAGCAATCTAAAAAAACAAGCTGAAAAAATGCTTCAAATTTCTAATTCAAAATATCCTGCCGCTAAAAAGGGTGACACAGTTAGAGTTCGAGTCCCAGATGTCGACAGAGGTCGCACCGATGTAAGAAATATTTTGGCAATTGTCCTCGAAATAACAGATGATAATCTTTATAAATTAGGCACGAAACATGGAATCCTAAATCAACTTTATGCTAGGAAATAATTTACAATATGTAATGAAAAATTTATTAATGCCGAAGAAATTCCACCGTCAGAAATTTCACTAAGGGAATGTTCAAGAATGTCATCCAAGACTGGGGGCCAAGGCTATAGTCGATGCGGCTGTAAAGGGGGCTGTAAATCTGACAAGTGCAAGTGTCGTAAAGAAAAAAAGCTTTGTAACTCGAAATGTCACCAAAGTGGAAGCTGTTCTAATAAATAGAAGCTCTAGAATTTGACATTTTGTATGTATAATGTATTTATGCACATACGGTACCTAATATGTTTTTTCAGTTTGTTACTTAAAAATTTGTTTTTAATGTAATAAATCCTCTTATTTTTGTATGTAGACAAATATAAATAAAAATATTCTCAAATTGCCCACTCGACTTCCAGCATTATTCATAATGCCTGGGCAATTTGATTTTTTCTATATAATTTATCATTTTGTCCAATCCCTTCGGGCACTTTTTAAATTGCCCGGGCATTATAAATACTGCCCAGTTATTTACATTGCCCGTAACATATATACGAATAGTCGTCGTTCGAGCAACACGTTCGTTTATGTGTTCTCTGTATTTTGTTTTAAATTCAAGTGAAATAGTGGATGAACTATATAAAATTTATAACAATTCTACAAAGTTGGGTGCAAACAGCTTAGTACAGCTTAGTATAATAAAAATAATATACTTATTCAATACCCAAAAAGTGAGTTAGTTGTTTTCGGACATTTCCAAATCGCTAATAATAGTTCGGGGTATTAATCTACAAATAAATATAGAAACACATGAAATCATGACCAATGATCAAGTTACTTTGAAGCAGCTTCTGGCTGAAATAGTAAGTACAAAAGCAGAAATTAATCAAAATATAACAACCCTAAAAAGCGAAATAAAGAATTCCATAGAAGCAAGTGAAACACGCGTATTAATGAAAATTGTAGAATTAAATAATAAAGTAAGTGATCTTGAACAAGAAAACCAAGAATTAAAGAAACACGTTGAATTGCTGGAACGAAACCAGAAGAAAAACAATTTATTGATATTTGGAATCGACAAACCAATAAAGGAAAGATCCATAGCATATTTTTGTGCAGAAATTGGTCAACGTTTGGGTATTAATCTTATAGAATCGGACATCAGTGATCTTTATTCTCTAGGAAAATTATCAAATAGCCCATTAAAAGTTGAAATAGTAGCTTATCATAAAAAACTGCTAATATTAAAAAACTGCACTAAATTAAAAAATACATCTTGGAGTATTGTTAATGACTTAACCGCAGAACAGAGGCAAGAAAGTAAGTACCTAAGAGAACGTCGAAACTATTATATACAAAACTCGAATAAAAATTGTTATATTAAAGGAAATAAACTTTTTATCGGTGTTCAATCATATAGCATAAACGAATTAAAAGTGCTAGAAAATTCAAGAATAATAGCTTCAAATAGTGCTCCGCAATCGCCATCTGTGGAAAACAAATATCAAGAAGAAGAAGTCAATATACCTGCAGAACATATTGAAGTAATAAATACAGCTTCTTCTGTTCCGGTGGTAAATAATAAAAAAGATAAAGATCCTGCCAGAACAGGTCAACAACCATTTCAAGGGACTCCAAAAAATAAAACTGTTATCTCCATAGGATTTAAAGAAAAACTCAGAAAGAAATAAGACCGCATTCAACAACACTCATCCTCAATTCCGTTTCGGTGTGTTTACTCCCAGACTATATGTAAGTAATCTATGAAATCTCAAGCCAGTGTATCTGTGTTGCTTTTTGCCTTAGTTATTAATTTTTATTTCACATTTTAATGTAGCCAGTTTTTTAATTGTAATCTTTCAAACATTTTTGTGGAAGAATATTTACGCGAAAGTGTCCTTTAATTTTTATAAATCATTGGTTTTAGATTAATACTATTTTATCTAATATTATCTTTTATTCTGTTAGAAATTTCTCGTCCTCGGTATTCGTTTTGTTTTAAAATCTAATGTTAAGTAGTGTTAAATTTTCTCACTTAAATGTAGGATCTATTTTCCCTGCGTTTCATTTAGTTGCTGAATATTTAAAGAATAAAAAAATTGATATATTTGGAGTTACGGAGACTTGGTTAAACGCCCAAAACGACTCAGCTGATATTTTCATTAATAATTACCAAATTATAAGAGCTGATAGAGATGGCAGAGGTGGCGGTGTCGCTTTTTACATCAACTCAAACATTCCTTTTAAATTTTTATTTTCTAAAATTTCTCCTAATTTAGAACAACTTTGGATCTCTACTAAATGTTGCGGTAAAACTTTTATTTTTGGAGTTATATATCGCCCTCCTGCATCTTCTCCTGTTGACTTTATTGGTGAATTGGAGGATATTGTCGCTAATTTATTACCAACTAGTGATTTTCTTCTTATATCAGGAGATATCAATATTGATTTTTTAACACAAAATAGAGGTCATGAATTGTGTAATAAATTTTCAGATTCCTTCGGTCTTGAACAAGTAGTAAATGAGCCAACTCACTTCACTCCACGGAGTGAAACACTTATAGATATTATTTTTGTATCCGATGTGAAAGAAATCTCTGGGGTAGAAGTATTTGATGTAAAAGGTCGTGGATTATCATATCATCAAGCAGTTTCTTGTAGTATTAATTCATTTACTATGAAAAATAAAACTAAATATATCACTTACCGCGACTTTTCTAAGTTTGACTTACAACTTTTTAATTTAGACTTAAATCTAATTAATTGGGATATAATCTACTCACTTGATAATGTTGATAACATGATCTCCTTTTTAAATGATTCTCTAATACATCTATTCTCCAGACATGCTCCTTTCGTAACTAAAAGAGCAAATAAACCACCTGCTCCGTGGCTTACAGATACAATTAAAATTATGATTTCCCTCAAAGCTAAAGCATTAAGAAAATATAAACTTAATAAAACTATGTCTGCTTTAAGAAGTTACAATGAACTTAGAAACTACACAACCGGAGCTATACGGCGGGAAAAGAAGGCTTACCTTGAATTCGTCCTTAGACAAAAAAATTCAAAAAACACCTGGAATACTCTTAGATCCCTAGAAATCCTTCGGAAAAAAACGAGCCCAGATATTCCTGACAATCTAAAAAATGTGAATGCTATAAATGAACATTTTAACTCTGCACCTATGACTTATAAATCTCCGGATCAATTATCACTACTAGGTCGGTACACTGAAGTAGAATCACAAAACTTATTCCAATTTGAAACCGTTACGTCAGGCATAGTCGAAAAATCACTTAATCGAATTAAAAGCAATGCCGTAGGCCTAGACAATATCTCATTGCGTATGCTTCATCTAGTGCAGGACTCTTTACTTAATCATATAACATTCATATTTAATTATATAATCTCCTCCTCCCAATATCCTTCTGCATGGAAACAAGCCCTTATCGTTCCTATTGCTAAGTGTAATCAGGCAACGAGTTTTTCTGATTTAAGACCAATCAGCCTTCTACCCACTTTATCAAAATCATTTGAAGCAATTATCAAAGATCAAATTACTGGGTATGTTTATCAACGAAACATTATAACTCAACATCAGTCAGGTTTTAGACGCCATCACAGCACTACTACTGCTCTTCTGTCTATTAGCGATGATATTTTTAAAGCAACCGATCAAGGGAAAATAACATGCTTGGTTCTTCTCGACTACAGCAAGGCATTTGATACCCTAGATCATGACTTACTCTGTAAGAAATTAAACTTTTTCGGCTTTACAAAAAATGCAGTCTCCCTCATATCAAATTATCTTAGTAATCGCACTCATAAAGTAATTTTGGATGGCAACATATCAAATTTCCTACCAGTAATACAAGGGGTGCCACAGGGTTCAATTTTAGGACCAGTCCTATTTGCTCTGTACATTTCTGACTTCCATAGATTTGTTCAAAATTGTGCGATTCACCACTATGCTGACGATACGCAGCTTTATCGATCTTTTGACAAAGAGTCGCTGGGTAACTCAAGTCTTCATCTTAATGAAGACTTGAATTCTTTATTTAATATATCTACTGCTCACAATTTAAAAATAAATCCGTCCAAATCTACAGCAATGTTATTTGGTGCAAAAAAAAATATAAAATCAACTATAGATCAATTACAGATTACAATTGGTGGCAATGTTCTTCAGTTTGTAAATGAAGCCAAAAATTTAGGACTGTGGATTGATTCCGAGCTTCAATTTACAAAGCACGTAAATTCGTTGTTGCAAAGTTGTTTTACTGTTTTGAGACAACTATTTCCTAGCCGAGACTTACTTTCCACACACACTAAGCTAAAACTTTGTGAATCTCTTATTTTTTCAAAGATATTTTATTGTGACTCTATTTACGGACCTGCGCTATTTCAATATGACTCTCTACGTTTACAAAAAATTCAGAACTGTTGCTTGCGTTTCGCATATGGCATAAGAAAATTTGATCATATTTCACACAAAATGATCGAATCAGGATGGTTATCTTTAAATAACTACGGGACACTTCACTTATTAACATTAGTTCATAAGACATTAAAGCTTCAAAAACCCGATTATTTATTAAAAAAGTTAATAACGTTTTCAAATATAAATACATTATCTACGCGCAACAGAAATATCTTAGTCATACCTAAACACCAAACAGCATTTTTTAAAAGATCATTTTCTTATGTAGCATCCAAAGAATATAACAAACTTGGGCCAGAAATTAGATCCTACAATTTAGTTAATTTTAAGAAGCGTCTAAAAGAATATCTAAGAATAGAACCATAAGTAATACAATTATTAACAACAATTCATGGCAATTTGTAGGATATGAATATTGATATATTGAATATATAAATTAATTTGGCTTAAAAAAAAAAATGAATATCCTGTATGTTTTTTATTTATTTTTTCCACGATTTAAATATGTATTTTTTTTTTTTGTTAGGTTAAGTTGAAAAACAGTGAAAACTGAACTTCGCCCTTTCATCATTTTTAAATATGTTTTTCCTCGCATAATTTACTGTATATTTCCTTTTTAAGTGATGAATAAAGTCCTGTTATTATTATTATTCGTACGGTAATATAACGGTTTTGACACGTGTTGGAACAGACCTTTTATATCGATCAAGAGTACCTTTTTATTAGTTTAAGATTTAAGCAAAATAATCTTATTTTATCACAGAGTATGTTAAAAATTAGCATTATTATGTTAAAGCTAGTCCGTCCGTCAATAATATTGTCATGAAATTCCTAAAGCCGACTCTGTCTAAACAAGCGGCCTTCACGAGGCGACGGAATATTCTGGGAGTGGGAATGCCGTTGAGGCTCGAGAAACGGGTAGAACGGGCGGAGTGTGCCGCTGAGTCAGAGATGGAATTTTTGGGAGCGTCTGGAGACTTCTCTTAGCAGAGTTGGACTTGGTATAAATAGTCGACTCATCGTCGGGCAGTTTAGTTTAGAGTATTGGAATGAAAAGTTAGATTGTAATAAATAATTTGTAAATAGTGTTTTAAATAAATAAACTATAAATAAATTAAACTATCGTCACAATATGTTTAAAAGGATCCATTTTAGCATACAGGATTGCCAGTTCCAGTAGGTTCGTACTAAATTTACTTCCTTTTCAAAATTCCTAGTTCGCTAGCACGTCCAAATACAATTTAATACTTTATATAAATAAAATGTCCTTGGTTTATTCGGTCATTTCATGCATTAGTTGGCGCTGCTGTCACACACTGATCGAATATGAATCCTATATTAAATTAATACAGGGTAGCCCGTAATTAATAGATCATACCCTAATGGTAGAATTGGCTTCGAAATATTACGATCTGATACAATTTCTTTAATAAAATACTGAAAATAAATAAAAAAATTGTTCTACACGCTTTATCAGCTTTTGTAAAATCCAACCTTTACGAAGCTCTCGTTCGAGTTTTCTATATTTTACGAACAAACGATATTAATTCATTAAAACATAATTCCATCACGATTTCTATTACAGTTCCGCTTCCCTAGACGACGAGACGCTTCATGTAAACCTTCCAAAATCCATCTTTACTCTCTTGCAATATTGATACGGACTTTATTCGCTATATTTTTCCCGCTGATCCTCTAGCTCTCAACCACCTGCCACATACTTCTTCCAACAGGCCATTGGAATTCACGGAAGGGGTTGCCAATCTAATAAATATAAAGTACCCACCTACACCGGAATAGGGAAGAAACGATAAACTCACCTTACGAGACGAAGTGTACACATAAATTGAGATTCGAAAACAGTGGCGTACCTAAATAGTAATCTATTTTGTTTGGAACGTATTTTTTAAAGTAAAGTAAATATTGCATTAGGAAATAAAAATGTAAATCTGAATTCCCAATTTGAAAACATCGGATATCAGCTTCGCCGGTACACACATTCTCCTTAAAGCCACCAATGCAGTATCGGTGTGAAAGAAAGAAAGAAAGAAAGAAAGAAAGAAAGAAAGAAAGAAAGCAAGTACTAGAATAAATCTTTCGTCTATAGGCCTAGCGAGGCGCCTTTCACATCAAGGGGGTTTATATCATATGCACAATATGCCAACCCATTTACTGCGTACACCACCCGGTGCTTGGGTGCTCTGAAGTCTGTTTTACAATAACCAAATTATATTAAAATGTAAAGTACACTGAATAATTTAATAACATCTCGCTTAGTAACACAAAAAAGTATTAATTCAACAATTTTAATTTATATATTCCAACAAATTAAAAAATCATGCCTTCACTTAGTTATTTGTACAATGTTAACCTGTCTTTCTGTCCGCTGCATGCCTGCTGGCTCCCCCATGTGCCCGCCACCACGGTGACAGGCGCGCGCTGTCAACAAAAAAAAACAATATGGATATGGATGCCGACAAAAACATGTGAGTGAGAGTATTTTTATTTATTTTAGTATTAGCTGTAAGTTATTTAGGATTATTTAAAATTAATAGAAGGTATTTTGATGCTTTAACGAATCTTTACTAGGGAAAATTCATTATAAATACATAATTTCCAATTGTAATAGTACATTTTATATGTTCATTTCAAACATAAATTTTAAGAAACCATATCCTTCTGATATTGATCAAAGGAAGAAATGGTGCCACATTTTAAACATTACACTTGAAACCAATAATAAATTATGAGATAATTTTGATACAAAATCGATTACAAACAAATCGTTCAAGAGTAAAACCCGAGGTAAAACCGCTAAGATTTGCTTTGCCTTTAGCACCTTCAAAAACCAGATACACCAAAGATAATACGAGTAGTACTTAGTAATGTTATCACACCTCCAAAGAAATTACCTGTGTTACATTTTAATAATATAGATCAAAATTTCAAAGACGGTCAGTCATCAAATTAATTCGAGTATTACCTAAGAAACGTTTCGATAATAGATTTTTAAATAAAATTAATGAAACTCGAGTTAATCTCCTAGAAAGAAAACAACTATTTTTTTAATAGAAAACGGAGAAGGTAAATTTGCAAATTAAAAAATGCCCTATAATTAATTCCTAATATAACATTTAAACTGCAGTCAAAATTTCAAAAACAAAGGTATTTCAACAATTTAATTCGAAACTATTATAATGACAGTAGGTTTGTTCGGGTTTCTTTAAAACTCGATGCAAACAGTCCGAGAACCAGTGGAACAGTTCAATTCCAAATTATTCGTCGCATACAACTATTAAACTGTCCACTGGTCAACTAGTCCTGTGATAGTTCTCAATGTCTTTTTAAAGAACCCGAACAGACCTAGTATGAGGGCTGTGGCAATGTTTTAACGACCAAAAAGATACAAAAATTGATTGAAGTTACTGTATTTAATTTTTTTTTTCTGTTTCAGTTTATATGGATGGTTGCTTTTATCTTATTTCCCAAGATTCAGGATTTTTTTTGGTTATTGAGAAAATTTATTAAGCATTCGTTTTTTCAAATCAAGTACATGAATTATTTGTTTTGCAATTTCTGGTTTTCATTATTTTAACCAAAGATAGTTAACGTACCTAAATAGTAATGTAATGTTTGTGACATTAGAGTAACTTTCTTAAAGATAATACATATTTGGAGATAATTTATAATATAGTCCATACAAACAATAAGTCATTTCTTTTTTTTTTTTTTATTGTTTCGGCCTTTACTTGATGAAAATCCATTTCATAAGCCATCACATACGGATATTACAATAAATAATAGTTCATCTCATCCATACAAACAAAAGCTGGCAGCATACAACAGTATGATCCATAGATTAGTTAATATTCCCCTTACCAAAGAGAACTTCACAAAAGAATTAAATATCATTAAACAAATCGCAGTAAATAATAATTTTAATTCAAAGTTAGTAGACAACATTTTAGAGAAAAAACTTTTTAAACAGGCTATTCAACAAGTTTATCCCATAATTAAAGATCCAAATTGCAGATATAAGAGTCTTACATATATAGGAGCTCCTAGTGAAAAGGTATCATCATATTTAAAAAACCAAAATATTAACGTAGCTTTTAAAACCAATAATACGCTTGGGAAGTATATTAAAAACAATAAGGGTAAAATTAATCCTAATAATAAATCGGGGGTATATAAATTAAATTATGGTAGTTGTCCAAAATTGTATATTGGTCAAACAGGCCGTACTTTCAAAAAACGCTATTCCGAACATTATAATAGCTATACAAAAAACAAAAATAATTCTACTTACTCAAATCATATTTTAGCTGAAAATCATTCTTTTACAGACAACTTTGAAATTTTACATGTAGAAAATAAGAGCCTTAAATTAAACCATTTAGAAACACTTGAAATAAATAGATTTAAAAATTCAGATAACTTACTAAATGATCAATTAGATATTAATAATTCACCCTTATTAAACCTCTTTCCCAGTTTTCTGTGAGATAATCCCGGTAATGGGCTATCTTATTGTTATTTGATGGATATTATAATTACCTAAGTACCCTTATTTACTTTAAATAGTTAGTTTATTTTGTAATGTTATTGATGTTTTCTTAAGTACTTTGTTTTGTTAAATTATTTTGTATATATATTGGATACCGAATTGTAAATAGTCACATTTGAAAAAGAAGTTGTACTTCGAAAGTGTGAAAATCTACCAAATTTGGTTTTACTCTTTCAAAAAAAAACAATAAGTCAACTACAAAGAAATACCGATAATGGAAAAAAAAGTTCGGCTTCCGTTTGAAGATGCTTCAAAAAAAAATTCACTAAATATTATGTATCAATACATCTAAAAAGTAGTCTCTACCAGGAGTATGTCATTATTATGCCCCTGGACGATAGTAATACACTTATTTTAATACTAAAAATTATTAACTCAACTTCGAATTGGAATATAGTAGTCCAGTTTATTATTTCTCTCTACGTCGCTGAAATGAACTGATAACCTGTGTAGACAGACTGGAATATCATGTCGTGCGGCATTGTAGTCAAAAGTATCCGCAAAGTAAGAAGAAGCCAGTGTCGTCGCATCGTTAAGTCAGTTTATTATTTAATTTAATTGGTTGGAGTATTTTAAACATTAATTATTACCATATATTTCAATTTTTACGATTTATTATATAAAATAGATGTAATAAATAATTTTACAAAGCGAAAAATAGATTAATAATCAATCAATTTGAGGATTCGATTATGAACAATATACCTACAAGTAGAAATATAGGTACTGCGTTCCAAGTATATGATACAAAATTAAAAACTGATATAAATATATACCAAATGCAAAGTATCTATTGAAATTATCGACTGTCGCTATATAATTTTTTTCAGAAAAATAAAATTCCGTCTCTGGAATAAATATTTTAATTAATGCATTTCCAATTCTTTCGAAATAAAGGTTTCTTATTTTATATCAATTCTGCATGACATACCTACCTTCTTATAGATATAAATAGGTAGAAAATAATTGACTTAATTGGTTATATTGCAAACATCTCTACTGGTTGGGTTACTTCCCAAGTGACTTCTCGATTAGTAAACGAATACGAACGTCAACATTTTAATAATTTAGTTATAAAAAATATTTTAAAATTAAAATTACAAAGTAAATGTAGAAATAACCTAAACATAGACCGACTTATAAAATAAAATGTGACTTACATATTGCTGATTTAACTCAGATTTTCTCATTGTTTCCAAATTCCTGCTCCTCGTCTTCCTTCTCCTCATTATCACTAATTATATCATCGTCGTCGTCATCCTCATTGAGATTTATGATAAATCGTTCTCCATTATTTACGTGTATGCCGCTGTTGTTCCTATATTCCTCTTCTATTTCATACACATGTTTTATAACTGCTTCCCAGTGCGATTTTCCGATCGCATCCATTTGTTCTTTGATCAAGTTGACGACCTGAGAATCAAATTTGGGAAATATATTTTTTCTCCGAATATTTTGTTTCAATTGGCTCCAGAGTAACTCTATAGGATTGAAAATACTAAAATATGGTGGTAACCTTAAAACTGTATGACCTCTTTCAGCTGCAATTTCATCAACTATATACTTTTTCAAAATTTTTTGTTTTTAGGACTTCCAAAAGTTCATCTTTTTTATATTTTTCATCAAAATACAAATCGTGATTCATTAAAAATTCTTGAATTTCATCTTTCTTAGAGTTTTTATTAGGTATTTTTTCCTTAAGCCTGGAGTGATATGAAGCATTGTCCATAACTATTACACTTTTTGGCTTTAAATTAGGCAACAGTGAATTCGTAAACCATTCTTCAAAAATATCGGAATTCATATTTGAATGGTAATCAATCTGGCAGCTATCAATTTTTTTTCCAATTAATAGTAAGGCATTGTCAACCCAACCGTCCTCTGAGCCACAGTTTAATATTATCAGTCGAGTGCCTTTATTTGGAGGGATACCTAAGGCTTGGCAATATTTATTATCGTTTGTCCAGCTCTTTTTTGCAGTATCATGCGAATCATACCACGTTTCATCCAGAAAATAAATTGGCCTGCTTTCATTTTTATATTCACGAATTTTCTGTAAATAAGAATTTCTCCAGTTTACTATTCGTCTTGTTTCCATCACTGCGCTTCTTTTATCTATCGTTTTGTATTTAAAACCGATTTTTTTTAGCCAATTATACAATGTAGACTTTTTTATATTTGTATCGAAATAAGTTTCACTTAAGCGTCTATGTATAATATCAAGAGTGGGAATGGTATTTTGTTTATTAAGTTCATACACTGTATTCACAATGGATTTGGCCATGGATGGATCTAATTTTTTTTGCACACCTTTGTCTTCACGGACTTTTCTGCTGGAAATTCCATTTTTTATAATTTGGTTCATTTTATAAACCGATATACCAGTAAGAAACGCTGCTTCTTGCACGGTAGAAGTGTTTTTGATATATCCACGTTTTAACAAATTTTTATAAACATTTAAACAAATTTGCTGGGACTGTTCATTTAAAAAGAGTTTATCTTTTATTTGCGTAGGCACTGCATTAGTTTCTCCATCGCTGTTTGATGTACTGGTGCTCGGAATACTATCCCACGGTCTCCACATAGTTAATAACACATACACAAAAATTATTATTCGTTTATTAAAATTACTATATAACCTCCAAAACACAAACTGATTATTGATAAAACGAAACACTAATAAAACAGAAACTAATATTCTATAAAATTTTAAAAAGTACGATGCAGGAGCTGTTATCCGTACAAAACTCAACAGGTCACTAAGATGAACAAAACTCCACTGAAAGTAAAAATAATTATTTTTATTCAAATACGTTTCATTTTCCTTTTCGGCATTGGTTTGGCTCTTTAAATGGACAAAGACAATATGCCGACAAAGACAATATGCTTTTTTTGCGTTTGCGGTATTCCTTTATAGTTGACTTATTGTTTGGATGGACTATACTAGAATTTGTTTTTAAGTCAAACTCATTAGATAATCTAAGTATTTTTTATAGAAACTAGTAAACATTTGTAATAATGATGGTAGGTGGGGTTATCAGGGTTTTCCTCACCTGTAAATAAAATGGCACCATCAGTCATCTTTAAGTCGTCCCCAGTTTGCAATTCTTGCCTCGCACAAGCTCTTCTTGGGGTTTAACTCATATGGGGGTGAAGTGTAGGAACATCTATAATTATTGTTGTATTGCCATTTATTTGATTTATTAATTTTTCTTGGGAATTTTTAGTAAATATAATTATATAAAGCTTTGTATGGAAGGAAAGTTAAGTCTAAGTCGAGTAAGCAGAACTGAATAATCTTGAATATGTGGATTGTATTTAGGTAATTTTTTATGTATTATTCTTTAATGATTTGTTGATTTGTGTACATATGATGTTTCCCAGCTACATTCCCATTCTTTCCTACTTTTGGCTCTTATGTGCACGAAGTAGTCAGTAAATAATCCACTTCTTCTGTTTCGTTTGAAGTTATTGCATTTTTGTTAAAGTATCAACTTTTTCATTATATTTTATAACTGCGTGTCCTTTAGTCCAAATATAATTGCTCTGCCATGATATTCATGAATGTTACAAATATTTTTTTTTAATACTGCATACGAATGATTGGTTAAAATTTTGAAGAGTTGGTTCTAAAAAGCTTTGTATGGATAATTTGGAGTCTCTTAATATGACTGACTTCAAAATCTTGTTTTCTACCAATTTAAAGTTTTTTCAATTGCATATAGTTCAGCAGTATAAACAGCAGTATTGGCATTTCATAATTTTAATTATAATTAAGAGGAAAATTTACATCAGCAAATATCTGTTTTTAACCAATACAAAATAGAGCCATGAACATTTCTATAGTTTATTTTAACTTTTTGTGAATGAAAAATATGTACCTTCAGATGAATGTCTCGCCTTAGGTATCCACTAAATAAAATCCTCAACCTTCCCTGACTGCTGGTTTTTATTAACATTACGTGATAAACTGAATACTTATAACTTTTACGTATTAATTACAATTTTATGTTACAGTATACAACGGATGATCAAAAGTGAGACATTTACAAAACAATATGACAGTATGTGATACAGTTTTTTGGAACTCTGACTATTTATAATCTTAAAGCATTACGTCACAACTTTCCTTTTTATTGGCTGTTGTGTATGAATACTATTTGCTCGTATTTTTTGGCTGATATTGTAACTGAGCCGCTATGGAAAGTTGACCAAAGTCTAAAGATGGTACCTACTCAATTTTGATTGTTAAAGGTGGGTGTTATTTTTGAATGTGGCTTAATCAATTTTTTAACTGTTTTAATCTTTGCATGAGTTTGCGTGAGCGTTTGAATGTATTTTGAACAAGTGTGATACTGCATTTTGAATAATTACCAAGTACCTATAAGAAATAAAATTGAAGAAAATTCAAAACCAATAAATACTGACAATAGAGACAAATTGCCAAGCAGATAGCGCAATGTCAATTCCACGGTACCAAAATAAAATAATTATTTATTATTTAACATTGTGATATTTAGTTCTAACATAGTACCTATTAAAATTCGCATGGATTAGTTCTTTTCTTTGTATCTACAAATTTACCAAATGGTAATATTCGAAAAATAAATGCTACTTGGTCCTAAAAACGGACCTGCAATTATACTCCATAGTGCTGTAGATGAATACATAAATAAGAAAATTATCATTTGTACCTTTTAAAAATATATTTAGTTAAATAATGATAAAGATAACGCAATAAAATGAATAAAAATCTCATCCGTTCTATTTAGTACCTCCAAAATGTTCAAAAATAACAATTTGGAATTTTGGTAGTAAATTCATCTGCTCAAAGATAAAATTGGATTCAGTTTTTTGTGCTCTTTTCAAATACGTTTCTTGTTTATATTTTAGTGAATTCGGTGAGTTGTGGATAATACGTGTGCCAAATGTCAAACACATTTATTGGGTGGTTCATAAGTTATTAATCAAGAAAGAAATAGGCATTGATCAAACAACCTGTATCTTGTTTATAAAAGGCGAAAGAAGCACCTCGATGACCTTCAGCCACATAGTTAACGAGAATTCTTTGCCAATTAAACAACCTGTATAAAACCCATTGAAGTGAACCATATGTTTCAATCTTAATAATGTTAATATCTTCATATTTGTAAATGAAATAACACCGCCATCCTGTAGTTTTAGATACAATCTTTCTGCTGGTATAGTCGGAGATTGAGTAAAACGATCAGCCTCTTTATTTTACTAAAAATTAAAATCCATACAGTGTAAAAATATGAGCCTCTAAACTTTGTTCTGTTTATTTTAAGATAATAAATTTTTGTGATCATTTTCTCCTGTGCTCTTCAAATGCCTTCGTCACAAATTAATTTTTTAAAAAATTCCATCAAAGGCGCCCGTCTAAAACTAGATGGTTGAGAGCAGAGGCCAAAATGGCTATTACGTGTGTGCATCGTTGACAAGAATTTAAACGAAGAATTTTTATACAGTATCTACATTATTATCAACATATATAGGAACAAAATATAACAACTGGACCGAGCATAATTGAATGGATGAAAATTAATATTATTATTATTAAAATTAGTTAAAAATCGTAATAGTAAAAACCTATGTTGGGTTAAATTATTATTAAAAAAGAAAATTAAGAATATTCCTATAGCTGCTGAATTGTGTTATAGAAAAAGGAGAAAGATGAAAAAAGAAGAATAGCAACAAGTTAAATTGGATAATAATATATCCAAATTATTTCATCTGATTTTAGACAAAAGAATGTATAAGTCAATGAAGGTAATATTATTGTGCTCATTGTTTATTACCCTGTATACTTAATAACCTGGTATGCTCATTGGTTTTGGAATATTTCGCAGATGTTTTGAATTTATTACTATTTTAGTATAAATTTTACTACCTATTTTAAACGGAATATCACACTTCACTGCCCGGCAGCTAAACATAATAGCCTTCAACCCATTTTAATGCAAATAAAAACACTACTTCTGCTTATGTCCGAGCTTCTATTATGTACGAGCTTCTTTACACCTGTATTCGGATTTTCCAATGGCCTTAAGCCCTCGGTTCCTGCTTATACCAAAAATGTTTATGTTTCATTTTCATACGGCTCTATTAACTATGAATTAGTTACATATACCTAAATAACCTTCTATAATGCCGTACTTAGTGGAACCTAACTTTATTACCTTCATCAAGAATTAGTTGCCGAAAAGGTCTGTAAATCCGGAACGGCAAAGCGGCGTTTTTAATTCATCCGGAACTGGACAAGCACGACCCGTCCTTAAATCATCAAAATGACCCTTTAAAAACCCATTCGCTTCCGCTTTTGCTTTCGCCGTGCCCTTTCGGCTCGCGGCGAAATCCCAGCAAACGCTAAACATCTTAACTGAGATTAAAATCGCACGTGGACAATAACGGGGTGTGTTTTGGGATTAACCGGATTTTCTCCGTCTACCATTTCTTCGTAAAAAAAATGTATTTATTTCTTTAATTCATGGGAGCAAAAGCTGGAATATTCAATTATTCGAAATCCTATAAAACTTTCACGGATTTAAGATGTCGCTTAAAACGCGCTTAAATCCTTATGCAAATTTTACTTAACTGATTGAAATGATAAAGTCTGCGCGAAGATAGATTTCTTCTACACCCACATGGATATTAGCACAGACTACAAACGAAAAAGTATACTATTGCGTAAAATTGAACGAATATATTTCATATCAATTCTAGGTACACTGCAAAAAATGAAATCCACAAATCCCAGTTCATACTTTGGACACCCAATTACTATTATTTTTAAAATTTTTAATAAGCCACAATTCTGTCAGTATATTTTTCAGTTATAAAAAAAATTAATTTTAATCAAACTGTAGGTATGAAACTAATTTAATTACGAGTATTAAAACTAAAATTCAAAAAGTGGCGGTGAAATGAGGACAGAGCGTCTGCCTTCCACGTGAAAAGCCCGGGTTGGGCTGAAGACTATTATTCTCCGTATGACACTTAGATAATTGAGCACTCCGGCTACGGCGTCGTGCGTAAACATAGTCTTCGTGGTAATGGCTATCATATCCACTCTTGTTGCACAAACTACTAGTTCTACACCTACATGTACAATATGACAGATATAGCTGAAGCCTCCAAGGTCATATGAGCAAAGACTAGAATAGCGGATCTCCGGTTTTACGAAGTGACCACTTCGATCTTAATACATTATAGTCTAAGTTGTGCATATTTAGACGTTGCCAAATGTAAGTACGGTAAGCATTGCGTTCTGGATGCACAAGCTAGTGAAATTTACGCATGAGGAAGCAAATGAAAACAAACCTTTTATCCAATTTCATATAGTATAAGAACGGCTACCTGCGTTGACAGGTAGGACAAATACAATTTAAAATACAGAAACTTACCTTTGTACATGTATTACAAAACTAACCAAATGTAATGAACCATTTTCCTGGACGAACGAACAAGAAGTAGCAAGAAAATACGTCATTGATCACTTGATATCTAGGCCACTTCTATGTGTTTTTGATCCAACGTTGCCAACCGAATTACATACTGACGCGAGCTCAATTGGTTATGGTGCTATTTTAATACAAAGAAAATCTAGAAATCCTCAAGTTGTTGAATACTTTAGTAAGCGCACCACTAAGTACGAAGAAAATTATCACTCCTATGAATTGGAGACGCTCGACGTTGTCAACGCATTAAAACATTTTCGCATCTACTTATTGGGAATTAATTTTACCTTAGTTACAGATTGCAATGCAATTAAATCTACTTCTAATAAGAAGGACATATTGCCTTGAGTAGCACGATGGTGGTTATATCTGCAAGACTTCAATTTCTCAATTGTATATCGTAAAGGTAGTTCAATTTCACATGTAGATTTCTTGAGCCGAAATCCAATAGTACGCCGCATTAATGCTAACGATAATTGGCTTTATGTAGAACAACGCGGCGACGCCGAACTGACCTAGCTTATTAATGATGTTAATGAAGGCCGTCTTGATGGGAGTCGATATCTGGTTAAGAATGTAATTTTACACTACATCATTACCTCATCCAGTAGACCATTCGTCCCGCGACATAGCCGAATTGGTTTATTACGAATTTTTCATAACGAACAATGCCACGTTGGTCCAGATAAAACTATTGAGTCAGTACGGAAACATTCTTGGTTTTCCCGTTTAAGAAGTTTTGTCAAGAAATATATTAAGCATTGTCTGGTTTGTGCAGTGAAGAAAACACGTACAGGCAAGGTACGATATCCAATATTAATAAGCCCAATGCACCAATGCAAGTCCTACATGCAGACTGTTTGGGACAGACAACTCGAAAAAGCACCTAGTGGTTATAAACATGTTCTTGTTCTAGTGGACGCATTTACGAAGTACTGTATGCTTCAACCTTTAAGAACAGTTGAAGCTGATGAAACTCGAGAAGCAATTCAAACATTTATATCTTTAGTTGGAACACCAAAACAAATTACCATGGATGCAGGAACCAATTTCAAAAAAGAGTCTTTCCAAATACTTAAGACTCTCTAAATATTGAATATCATTATACCACACCAGATATTCACCGCTCCAATGGCCAGGTTGAGCGATACATGCGCACTATTATGAATTTGATTAGGGTGGAAACGACCATTAAATGTGACTGGCCCAAAACGCTCTGGAAAATACAACTAGTCCTAAATACAACCAAACAAAAAACCATACAGACCTCTCCCTTAACAGCATTAATTGGAATGACGGATCAACTCCACTTATCCAAAGCCTCTTAAAAAATCTAAGTACTGACTTACATCCCATTAGAAATAGGGAAATAGATCGTCAAAGAATTAATGATCGCCTTGGTAAAGCAATAAATGGAACCATCTCAGCCAAGGAGAAGCGTCGTAACAGTACTAACTTTGCTAAAAGAGAATTTGTTCTAATGCACCGAGATGAGAAAATGCACCAAGGAAAACTTAAATACCAGTTCCAAGGACCATTTGAAGTTATGGGCCTAACTCCAGAGGGACGATATGAACTAAGACGCATTGGAAAGTCCACAATTACCGAAGCTGCAAAGGAGCAATTAAGAGGAACGACTAGACTCTTACACTGGACATGCCTGATTTATTAGAGATGCTAGAAAAAGATCTAAGGTTAGTAATTGTTTAGATCTTGCAAAAAAACGCATGGCACGTGTTAGATGTATTATTATGATTAGTTTATTGTCTTTATTTTAACATTGTACTTGTTTTTATGTTTATTTAAACTTTGTGTGTGAATGATTTTGTGTTAAAAGCTTGTACGCTTGCACTGTTGAGACGTTGAAAGCTTGTACGCTTTGCATTGTTGATACGTTGAAAGCTTGTACGCTTTGCGTTTGTTTTATTTATGTTGAAAGCTTGTACGCTTTGCACTGTTTAAACGTTGAAAGCTTGTACGCCTTGCGTTTATTTTATATGTGTTGAAAGCTTATACGCTTTGCGTTTATTTTATTTGTGTTGAAAGCTTATACGCTTTGCACTCTTTAAAAGTTGAAAGCTTGTACGCTTTGCGTTTGTTTTATTTGTGTTGAAAGCTTGTACGCTTTGCACTATTTAGACATTGAAAGCTTGTACGCTTTGTGTTTTATTTGTGTTGAAAGCCTGTACGCTTTGCACTGTTGAAACGTTGAAAGCTTACACGCTTTGCACTGTTGAAAGCTTGTACGCATTGAGTTTGTGTTATTTGTGTTAAAAGCTTGTGCGCTTTACACAGTTTAAACGGTGATAGCAATATGCTTCTTTTAATTTTTTTTGTGTAAATTTGAAAGTATGAACTTTGCTCTTGTTTGAAATTAAATCTTGAAGATTTGGTTTTTGTTTCAATAATATTTTATTAAACAATTTAAAAAGCGTGCTAGTGTTGAATAATTAGTGTATGAATACTTGATTGTGCATATATCTGACATTTTTATATTTTTTTAATACATCAAAAGCATTAAATGTATCGGATTTATAGACCCTCTGATTGAAACTGTTGATCACTTGTACGAATCGTCTTTATTTTGTTTATTTATCAATTAATAATAACACAAAAAAAAAACTATTGAAATTGAAGTAAATATCAAAGTGCCTATTAATATTATTATTATTATTATTATTCTTTTTAGTGACTGCGAGGAAAACCAAGCTACGCCACGCTTATAATAGTCTGGAAAGAAAATAAGACTTCGAGAACGAAGTCTTGCTCAGGATTGGCCGTGTTAGATCCACTGTTTTTAATATTAATTTTTGTTGAATTATTTCAATTTTGATTATTAATTCTTGTATAATTATTCCAATAAAAAAAAAGATGACTATCCATTTATTAAACTCTGAATGTCTCTAGTCGCTACCGATCGTATGGTGATCAGTCAGTCTTGATACGATCACCGAAACGCTCGGATTGTATTTGCCGCTGGTTACAATTAGAGTTTTAGTGTTTGTTTTTGTTTTATAACCAAATTTTTAACACTATATAGATAATAAATATGATAATTTAGGTAACATAGTAACCTCTGACTGTTATGTTTAAAACCGTCAAATTTTTTTAATTTAATATCGGCGTAATTTTGTAATCTTCAAATTTTAGAAAAAAAATGCATTGAAAAAGTAATGATATTTTAAACAATTTATCAACTGCGGTAGTAGCAATTCCAAAATATGACACTGTTAGGCTATGCGCTCATTTGTAGTCACGCGACTATTTAGTTGCAATCGCGTTGCCATAAAAATAGTACAGATTCAATTTTTTAATCGCAGCGATTATTTCGACGCATAATGTGACTAAACAGTAGTACGACTACAAATCGCATTTGTGCGACTGGCCTTACAGTTTGTAAACAGTTAATAGAAAAAAAAAAAGAAATAAAACAATATATCAATATATTTAAGAATAACAAATAATATTAAGCAACCGTAGAAAAAATAAAGCATGAAATATGTAAAAAAAAACCTTTGACGACTCCTAATAGAATTTCTCTGAGATCGTGGAAAACATGTCGTTTTTATCACTTTAAACTAAACTTCTACAGTAGTATAGATGAATAGCCATTCTTGGAAAAAAGAAAATATCCAGTTTAAACAGTTTCTTAACTTATATAGATCAAACTAAACGAAGAGCAAAAACAGAGAGCACGAACATCATCTCATTCAAATTTGGTGACGGTACTTACCGGTGTGACAACAGCCACGAGTTGTGAGCAAATATGAACTGTGGTTGGTGGATTTCATATTCGTGCAGTGTTCTTACTTGGTAGAATTGATATAGAATATATGGCATACTTTTTAGTTTTGTAGTCTGTGAGTATGATAGCTAATATCCGTGTGAGTGTAGAAAACAATCATTTCTTTTACTTTTTTATTTATTTATTTTCAAATAATTTTTTTTCTTATTAAAATTAATGTGTCTCGACTACTATGGCCATTGACACAATTACAATTATTTAGATACTATAATGTAATCTACAACTAAAGATTCATTTAAACTAACAAATAACAACTATATAAGATGGAACAAATGAGATTATTTTACAAAATGTATGAGTTTGAGTAACTGATCAGGAGAATTTAGAATTAGTCGAATATTTTTTTAACTGGAATTTTGTACGATTGTCTTTATAATAAGTACACTCCTCAAGAACATGCTTCACAGACAGAGGCATTTTACAGTACTGACAAATTGGTGGGATGTCAGATTTCATTAAGTGGACATGGGTTAGGCGGGTATGTCCAATTCTCATTCTCCTAATAACCACTTTTTCTTGTCTTAAAAAAACATTCTTATATTTCCCGTATTAGGCATTATGAATTATAAAATTACACATTTAAAAAAATCTTTAATATAGTCTGTTCGCTATACTTATGCGGGTTTCGGATTAAAATTTTTATGAGTATTTCCAGGTAAGTACCCGAAAGTTTGACCTGTTCTTTGGGGAAATATCAACTGGTTAAATGAAATGAAAAATAATGTACAACTTTTTAATTAAATAATAATGGAGAATCTTTTGTATAATTGAGAGCAGAATTAAACTTTTTTATTAATGGAGTCTAATGTGGCTATTATAAACCTAATAATAATTTTATATTACACTTCACAGAGAAAATATGGTCTATGTATAATAATATAACGGTTTAATTTTACGATATCCATAATTAATTTTAATAATTTATTTAAATTAATTAATTTGAGTACGCCACTGGTAAGAAACTTTAAAATACCAAAAATCGATATTTATTTAATCTAAGGAACTACCTTCCTAAGAGTAGGCAACACTCATTACACATACATTTCTAATTATGAAGGATTGACAGTTATTAAACTTTAAACGTTTTGCAAAGGCAATATCTGATTTCAAACTTTAAATTAATATTTTTTAAAAGGTAAATAAAATACTCAAAATAATCTAATTTGCATATATAATCAAATATTAGAGCCATGACATCTAACGACAGAAGTAGTCACTGATTAGACGCATTAAAGATATTCTGCGAAGACACGAAGAAGAAAAAGTTCTTTCTGTTTTTGGCACGAGTACTGAATGGTTTAATATTATCAGTTACATTTACAAATTTTAAAATATGAAATAAATTCAGTGATATAAGTACGTGATTTTAAAACCTTCGACAGGAAGTAGTGATATTGAGTCACAGATTGAATGGTATCTTTCAAGCAAAATCCAGTATGTGTTAAAAATTAACACCGGCGTTTTTTCTTTTTACATGGCCGTCCGCCATTTTATAAAATAAGAAGCTCCCTATCAAAGGGGTAAGTTATGAACAAATCAACATTTAATAGAACCTTTTCTTGATCAATAAACCTTTCAAAAGAATATCACTAGTGGAAAATGAACTAGGTTCTCATAGGATATTTAATTCCAGAGTTTCTGTGGGATATCAAGCCCGTCGTGCACACGTGTTGGTGAATAAGCCAAAAACTTTAGGCAATTGGAAGCTCTTATAGCAGTTCAAAGGCTGAATTATTTACGAGATTTTCACATCGAGTTTGTCTCGGATCGTCTCCTAACAATGGATGTGGAGATTGGACCACCTCGTAGTTTCCAGCCATTGAAACGGAGGGAAAGCTCTTCTCCAGGTGGCAATGATGTTTTTAATAAAACACTTTAAAAGAACCTTTAATTTGGTGAGATTATTTATTGGTAATTTAATACTTCTCCACTTGTGGGAAACATATTCTTTGATTTTTAAAGTTAAATATGAATATGATTAGAACAAGATCCACGTCTAGAATCTTGTTAATAATATTTTTTTTGATAAATAATAAATAATGTTTTAGATTTTTTTAATTTGAATGCGTATGCCTGCTAGGTAAACGCTAAGCATTTTTTTTTTATGGATATCTTAAAATAAATCCTTGGGAAATTATGGTTTATCATACAACATATGTCTATATGTATTTAGAGTTTAAACGTTAGTATTTTATACTAATTTCTATATTTGGTATCTGAAAAGTATACTCTTAATATTCTATATTTTATAATAAACCTGACAGTGAGCATATAATAGAGTTTTATTTATGATTGGAGATTGTTAACGAAAGATAATACATTTCTCATAAATGGGTTTAATTATTACCACTGAAGAAACTAACTGCGTATCCACTACCTGGAGTAAGTGTTCCTGACTTAGAGCTACTGAAGCATCAGTAATAGCATTGTATTTAGAGAATATAGTAGAACAACCTTATGGACGTTTCATTGGAGGCAATTCTGTCGCGACATCTGTTAGAAATTCATCAAAATAGCCCGAACGCTAGCACTTCCTCGATCATTGAGTACGGAATTCTATATACATAAAATTTTCTTAATTTTTAAATTCATATGGGTAGAGTTCTAAATTTAAATTACTATTGTTTATATTCTCTAAAATGATAATAAATCGTAAATAAATGTTCAACAAGCATAATTAAACTCGTATATTCCATTTTTAAAACAAATATTCTGAATCGATTATGGGCCCATCTATTAGTAAATAGAGAAATTACGTTCGTTTCGAAGACGACAAAATTATCAAAGACATGACTTGGACACCACGGAGCTTGCTGCCATCTATTGATACTGTCCATTGTCCTCCAAGATAATTTGCATTGGTATTGTTTTACTAGTTGATCTAAATACAATGGTAATAGGTAGGTTTAATTACACAAATATATTTGACATATTTAAATAATTTTATAATATGTAATGGTAATTTTACCGCCACAATAAGAGGGTTATTTAACTCAAATAAAATATTTTCTAACATAAAAATTTGTTCCATGTAGAGTTTCAAATAAAAAATTAAAAAATTGAACTTGCCAACAAAAATGAAAATCAGTCATTATCCCAAAATATCATAATCGTCATCATCATCACTGTCATCACCATTAATTGTTATTATGATTGGACTTATTTCGTTTATTTTATTTTCACGAGTCCACCAATCTTCTATTAGTTTCTCGCACTTGGATATACAGTTCCGCCACACTTCTGGAGTTGCAATTGAAAGTGCTTTTCGCCAAGTTTCCCGAACTGCGTCGTCACTATAACCATTAGGCCCAATATGGTTGTCATAATATTGTTTTGCTATTCCCCATATATATTCGATGGATTAAACTGGCAATGATACGATGGCAGACGTAAAACTTGATGACCGTAACTTTCAATAATCTGATCCACAACAAAGGTTTTTGGTTTTGCGTGTATATTTGCCAAGCGTAATAATTCTGATTTTAATGTATATTGAGGAAATGGTATATGGTCCTCTGTCAACCATTCTTTAATTTTATCAACAGTCTAAGTAAATATTTTTTTTTAATTAGCTTGTATTTATGTCTTCTATTTAATGTATATCTCAGAATATTTTACCGGTCTGTAAATCACCCTCAAATCATCCCCTTATATTAAACATTTAAAAAATCTTTACAGGCTTAAAATGCAAGTAAATGAATTATTTTCATAAACAAATTAGCTTATATTTATGTCTTCTATTTGATGTATATGTCAGAATATTTTGCCGGGCTGGAAGTCACCCTCAAATCCAGCCATTACATTAAATACATAAAATATCTTTGCCTGCTTAAATTGAAATGAAATGAAACTTTTTTTATACAAATTTGATAACATTTATGTGCTCAACCTAATGTATATCTCAAAATATTTTGCTGGGCTGTAAATCACCCTCAAACCAACCCCTTATATTAAACATTTAAAAAATCTTTACTCATGGTTGGAACTCGTGGCTGTTGTCACACCGGTACAAGGCTAGTATTTTTTTTTTTTTTTTTTTTTTTTTTTTATTTTAAATTAGTGACAAATCGTCAGTATATTTTTTAATTATCGTTATTAAATATAATTAAAACATGAGTGGCTCTTGTGAATATTCGATAAATAATAGCATTTCACAAGATATTTGTCTCTATTTACAAAAATCATAAATTTTAATGAAACCATATAAAATCAATTTAGTTATTTATAAATATTAAAAACAAAAAACTAGGTATATCGATAGAGCTAAGACTAGCGTACTTACTTATCAAATCTGATTGAATGGTATTTAAATAAAATATTTTTTTTTATTTACATATTTTATTTTATAAATCAGTAAAAGTCATAAATGATTTTTAAATTAGTTTTATCTTAATGGCCTAAATTAATTAAGTATTAAAATTTGTAAATTTTCGTTAGCGAGTCGTAGGAAAAATATACTGTACATCTCGAGTGAATTGGCCGTATCCCACTCAGACGATTAAGCACTCCGCCTACGGCGTCGTGCAAACTTCGTGCGATATGGCCATTATATCCACTCTTGTTGCACAAACTACTATTATTTACTTTAACCAATGTGTAATTTATTAACATCCACTATCCGATGTTAAATAATTACATGCCCCCGACAAAGGATCAAAGATAAGCGAACTAAGCAAAATACGTAACCCTTATACGAGCTCCTCCAATTTATTCAGACGTCTCACAAACTCTGATATATTTGAGCTAAACTATAACGATCGCTCTGGCCGCTCACCCATAAAGTTTTATCCACTTGCGACTAGTAGCTAAATTTCAGCCGAGAAAACGCCTCGAAATAACGGTCTTCAACCGTACGATTTGTTCACGATAATGTCCTTTTTTTTTTTCAAAAAGTTACGATTGTGCTGTTCTATTGAAACGTTCAATTTGCCGTTCTTGGCGATCTACAATTTGTTTCCGATGTAAATAGATTGGCGTTAGTGCGAGAAATATTTCAAAAAAGACAACCACTCATTTCGAAATTTGCTTTTTAATTTATTGTTCGTGGCTTTTTTCCAGTCGTCTTTCTTTTTCTTCAGGTCTTTTTTCACTTAACTCCATTGAAAATAAATAACTAATCAGGTGTGGCTATTTATAAAACGGAATGGTAAGAAAAATGGTTTATTGAAAACATTTACAATCTAGCCCTTATCTCCTTCAATATACTCATTGTCCGATCAGTGCTGCAGCTCATCAGCACAACAGGTCAGCCGTTTTTTTCACGTCCTTCGCAGATTGAAAATGGGTCCCTTTCAACGCGCTTTTCATTTTTGGAAATAAGAAAAAGTCACAAGGGGCCAAATCCAGCGAATACGGAGGGTGATCGAGCACTGCAATGCGTTTACTGGCCAAAAACTGCTTAACGGAAAATGGGTTATGAGCTGGCGCGTTATCCTGATGCAGAATCCACGAGTCATCTTTCCACAAATCTGATTTTTTTCCTACTCGTTCTCTTCGTTTAGTCAGTACCTCAATGTAATAGTGCTGATTGATTGTCTGACTCTGTGGTCTATCATTCCGGACGATTTGATTGCCTTTTTCGATGTTTGTTGTCTTCGACTTCTTCCTGGCCCTCGCTAAACCTTTTGTGTCACTCGAATAAACTTCTGTTAACATATTTTTTTCAGTTTAATAAGACATTTTAGGTTTAAGCGTTGATCGATTTTTAAACTCTCCAAAATTCCAGCAACCTAACTTAATAGTGTTCTACTCATACGACGCTTGAAAGAAAACTTAGAGGTCTATTTGATTGAAAGTGGTCTAGTTGGAGAGGGTAGGGTTCAAAGATAACCTTATTCACTGCGTTCCGCTACCTTCCGGAATTTAATGGAAATGGGTCGAAGGTAAACCACTTTTGAAGTAGCATTTTATTAATCAAACTCAAAAAATTCCTTGAGTCTAAACATGAATATATTTCCAAAAGTCGCCACTTAAAGGTGTCGACTGTGCAGTGAATGCATTTGCAAGAAGCATCGGTTTATTTTGATTAGGCTGTGAGGGCAGAAAATATGATTAAATAATTAATAAATCAAATGAGACTTTAGACAAGTTAGCCAAATGGATGCTAGGTAAAAGACTGTGTCTAGCACCAGAAAAGTGTGATGAGTGGGCATGTTTTCAATATATGCATATGCGATTGGGAAGGCCGTAAATAAAGCTAAACTAACATCTTTGAATTTAATGACTTCAAGGCAACCAGGCGGCAAGTGTAAGCATACATTGCTTATGAACAATGCTTCCGAACCGTGGGGCGCTTCCACTGCTTCAAGCGAATATTGACTTAATCTCACCGGGATATATCTTCCATAAGTCATACAAAAGAAAAGAGTTTTCTCCACTTGTGGATATACCGTACTAAATTCTATTTGGTGGAAAACATGTTTAACTCCCTAGTTGGGGTTAATAATATTAAGTCACATCAACGTCAAAATTTTAGGACAAAGTAAAAAATCTAACAAAAAATCGAAATAAATTGACCAAACAATATACTTTTGCAAAGACCCCAATATTTGGTAAATTCACATTTGTTAAAACAATAAGTGAACTTTAAAATGCCTCTCCTGACAAATGTAGATTTGGTGACTTAACACACCTTACCTCTGAGGTGCTGAAATAGAAGAGCCATAAATGGGCAGATACGATTAATGTCTACACCAAGGCACAGGATGTGAAATATATTCCAGATCCTTAAACCTAAACATAAAATGGGCTGTCAGCAATAGCGCCAGTGTAGTTCAAACCGAGCTTATAGGGATTCTCATAGCAGCAAAAGAAGTTACCAGGAACAATATCACTAGAAGGAACAAGCACTACTTACCTGGACAGATCACGAATGTACTCAGGGTTAGTACTGAAATGTCACAAAACTTTGGCTGAAGTATTCATTAACAATGTGGATCACCTTTTGATGAATCAAAAATCGAAGGGTAACCGTCTTGTTGATTCACTAGCAAAGAAGGTAACCAACCAAATACTTTTTGGACTTGCCGTTCTATTGGACTAACAACATCGGTAGTGACAAACATCATTAAATAACATTCCATTGTGAAGTTCAAGGAAAGATGGGATAAAACAAGAAGCTATAGAGTTACAGGGAGCTTTTAAGTTATTCGGACAACACTACAGCAAACAAATACTTGACTATGACTAGACAGAATCTGCGCCTGATCACAAGCATTTTGATTGGTCATTGTCAAGTACGGCAGCATATCCACAGCATTTAGCTGTTAGAATTCGCACTCTGCAAGGGGTGAGAACAAGAAGAACAATAAGAAGAAGAAGAAGAAGAAGAAGAAGAAGAAGAAGAAGAAGAAGAAGAAGAAAAAGAAGAAGAAGAAGAAGAAGAAGAAGAAGAAGAAGAAGAAGAAGATGAGATCATCTCGAGCATATCCTCTACGATTGCCTGGTGCTCGCATGTATTAGAAGATTTTTATTCGGCGAGAATTGGAATTGGGGAAGCACCTCTTGGCGACGTTGTCAACTACATCAAAATTGTAGGCTGGTTGACGAGTTACCCTCCACACGTTATAGATAGATATAGAAGTGGATGAAATGTTGAAAAGTGAGGGAAAAATAGAATACAATAGCGAATATGATGAGAGAGATGATGGAAATCAGAGCAGACGAAAGAAACAGACCAATAGAAGAGTAAAAGGAAACAGAAAACAATAAAACAAAGTTATCTTTGAAAAAATGTTCATGCGGCTCTAAAGATAGGGTTGCGATGTTCTGAGATGAGGTTTGGTAGATACACAAGGACTTACACACATGAGAACCTTGAGTCACACACTCCCTGTTGCGGTAGACACTATTCACAAAATCTGAACATGAGTGGTCTTAACCTGAAAAATTGTTTTTCTTTTTTTTTTTTTTTTTTTTTTTTTTTTTTTTTTTTTTTTTTTTTTTTTTTTTTTTTTTTAATTACGGCGTCGACCACAACAAGTATGAAAATTTTAAAATCGGTAACAACCGTAGTTATGTTCAATTGTGACTTTGAAATAACCGTGCAATTATGACTAATTTAGAGTCAGTGACCTATATTTGTACATGGTCTATGCAAATTTCAGTGACGGTGACCTATATTTGTACATGACCTATTTCAATTTCAGTGGTGTACGTCTGAATTAACATAAATTAAAAACTTCATTACTTCTTTAATTTAGCAGACGATTTTTGGCGCCCAACGTGGACAAACAGGCCATTAAATTTATCGCAAGCAACGAAATTTCCCGTACTATAAGAATTGTTTTCAATGTAAATAGATTTCTATCGCCAGTTTCGACCAGGGCCTTGGGACGGCAAAAGAGAAACTTTGACGGTTTTCATTTAAATTCAAGCGTCACATCCTAAAAACACAGCCCAAAGCAGATGGGACACTGCTAGAGATCTTTCCTATCATCGATAAAGCCGTTTTTTCCGGCCGCGCTCGGAGAAAATCACAAATCGAGTTGGTGTGTTTTTAACTAGTTCAAAGTTCGGAATTTCCTTTTTCTTTTCAGTTTTGAATCCCGTGGGCTTAGCCCCGAGGCCTGCAAGATTTTCCAAAGAGAAGTGATGTAACGTCATTTGGAAATATCAGGGGTCTCCACTGCTAAAATTTAATATTTATAAAAGTGGAATTTTCCTTTGGAATGCCGTCCGGGTATTTTTTTTTGTAGAAATGCCATTATGAATTGGATACGGAGGATAAAGGGTGGAAAGGTTTGCGAGAGGGTTATAGAAAGTTTATTTGTAAATGTTTTCGGGAAATTTAAGAGCGTAGGTAGAAAATTTGAAAACGAATAATTTAGGTATAGAGAATCCGAGAGTGTCTAAAACAGCTTTTTAGCATTTACACTTCAAAGAAAAGTTGTTTTTCAACTGATGATATGAATTGAGTGGACTTTTTTTCAATTTTGTTTTGTGGTTTTTCACGATCTTCAAGTAAAGACCCTCGTGTGAGCGGTAAGGTTGCCTACCTGGTCCACTATTCCACCCTAGTGTTGCAAACTGGCATTTTTGAGGTTATGCGTACTCAGAACGTTTTGACATACAAGCGCTAGTTGTGTTGTTTACAGTACCTTAAAAGATTCATCTCGGCCAAAAATGGAATTAAATCGTGAACATTTTCGTGCGTACAACTCAGCAACAGTGCATCGATATACTTAATTCAATTTTTTGCAATGAAGCTCCATCAAGGACCAGTGTTTATCGATGGTATGGTGAATTCAATCGAGGTCGTAGTTCGCTCCAAGACGAACTTCGTGAAGGTCGTCCAAAATCAGTTGTTGTTCTGGAAACCATTGATGCTGTGGGCGATATTGAGAGATCGTCATGTGACCTATTGTGAGATTGAGACAACCTTAGGCATTAGGGGGACTAGCATACATTTAATATTGCATGAACAATATGAACATTTATTTGACAGTCAAAAAAAATTATTCGCGTTGGATCCCACACAATTTGTCAATGGTTCGAAAAAAGGCTCGTGTCGATTGGTCGAAAGAAATGCTCAAAAAATACGATCGCGGTGCTGCGAAACACGTCTATGACATAGTGACAGGTGACGAATCGTGGATTTACGCGTATGAGCCTGAAAATAAACAGCAGTCCACTGTATGGGTGTTTCAAGATAAGCCAAATTCAACAAAAGTTGAACACGAAGCACTTCCAAGCAAATGGTCACCTGTTTTTTCTGAAAAACTGGACATGTCGCAACCTTACCACTAGAACAACGCAGAACAGTCAATTCTGCGTGGTACACAACCATTTGTTTGCCAGTTGTCTGACTTGGCACCGAATTACTTCTTTTTATTCCCGTACGTAACAAATAAACTGAGAGGTCAAAGTTTTTCGACACATGAAGAAGCTGTTGATGCGTTCGGAATGCATGTTTTGGAGATACCTCAATCAGAGTGGCAAACGTGCTTTAACAATTGGTTCAAACGCATGCAGAAGTGTATAGATCTTCACGGAGAATATTTTGAAAAACAGTAAAGCGATTTTCGATGATTAATATTTGTGTTTGTTCTCTAATCCCGAAATATAAAAGGCAACCCTCGTAGTTGAACCCGAGAATAACATATTCTCGGGTTGAACACTTTGAATAAGCTATTTAAAAATTTTATTTTTACCGGTCCAGTTGGTTTATGGTTCCTCAATTCTATCATAGTTTGTTGTTTTATCAGCAGATTAATTAGAAATGTAACTATAAAAGTAATTGATAATTCCTTTTTTCATGTAATTGTAATTAATTCCTTTTTGAAAAAGTACTTTGTAGTTGTAATTATTTTTAAAATACATGTAATTACCCAGCTCCGATTAATATCTTCTTATATTTCAAACTATTGTCTTCCAAAAAGTGCGAATCACAAACATCATCACTAGAAATTATTAGTTCATTTATAAAATCACATCCTAATGAATGAAGTCAAAATCCTGAATACATAGACGGTAAAGAAACTGCTAACAATCTAAAAGAACCATGATAGTAATTGTGAAACCACAAGTATCTCAAAGGACTGACTTTTTTACATACGAATGTGTATCGTTTCTAACGTTGTTTAATCTTTTGTTTATATTATAATTAATTGTTTAAATACATTTTTACAAAAAACTTACTTTAACATTTACTTATTCAGAAGCATTTACTTGTGGTTAACGAATATATCCCAAATTTGGTCAATATACATCTTTTATCATAAATATGAGTAAGTATTTTTCTTGAAGTTCAGATTTTTCCATTATAAATTGGACCACCCTAATGTAAGCATTGAAAAAACTTTATAATTTGGTAAATTTTTTACTAATTCGATCAATCATTTATTACTAGTATGTAGAAATGTACGGATTATTAGAGTTAGATATAACCTTTTCCCATAGGAGGGTTATTGCACAAGAATAATATTTAATTCATTTTTTCTTTCCCATAAACTACATTTCAAAGTCTCTCCCCATCGAAAACGGGTTTCGGTGCGTAAATAAATAAATAAATAATAGGTTACTTTCTTTTCTTCCTTTCTCATACATTCCATATTCAAATAGGAATTCAATAAAAAAACACCTTTACCAACAACGAGTCAATTCGAGTTAATGAATTTCCGAACCGTTCCGGTGAGCTACACGAAGAAAAATAGGTACGTGATGTACATTTCGAATTTATGTTTCTTTGTTTAGCCACACGGCCGAATTGGCCCCGCTGCCCGCCAATTTATTTATGGACTCGACGAAGTTGGCCGGTTGCTGAAAAATGCATCGCAGTTTTTGAGCTCTCGACTCCGTGTTCGGTCTTCGTCAAGAGTTTTTTTGCTCTCTGGTCGGGAAAGGTTGCGAGGAGAGAAAGTAGAGACAGAGTGGATGGAGGGTTTAAATCTTCCGGAAAATCTTGACAGGCTAGTCCTGCAGTTTTGCTTTTTTTGTTTGTTTGTATAATAGAGTATAGACTAGAGTCGGTTCATTACTTAAGAGGGCGATCAAAGTATTAAGCAATAAAACTATCGGCGATAGGAATTTTTAATGGGTTAGATTTATTAGCCTAACAAAAGAAGAATAACTGCTGACTAAAATATATTATTTATGAGCAGGGTCAGTATGAGTCATGACTTTTATAAAAAAAGTAAGATGTTTTGAAATAACTACGACTTTTTTAAATTAATTCACCCTTTTTTTAATTAAATTTTGTTTTCTTATTATACAAGGTGGTCCAAAATTGTTGCCGTAAATTTTAGAGTAGGCTGTACAAAAAAAAATTAAATATTTTCATCTATAGTTTCCCAATATGCAAAATAAAGGAGAAATGGATTTTTAAAAGGAGACCATTCACGGCATTTTTTAGAAAATTATTTCCTGAAGTAGTTAAAAATTTCAATGATAAAATTAAAATTTTGCGATGATGTCTATCAGTCTGTGTGTCCACTATAACTCAAAAACAGAAGAAATTTAAAATTTATTCCATCCCCCGGTAAGCTTATTAGATTTTTGGCATAGTCGGAGCATCTGGGTGGGTACTTTACAGGTGGCTTTTTCCTACTTTAAGGTATATCTCTATTATTTATGATTAAAGAAGAATTCTTTTCAAATAAGAGTTGTTTGTGATGATAATTTTCTATAATTCGTTCTATACTTTATTTCTCTAAAATTTACCGAAAAAGAGAAATGCGAGAAGAAGGAGATTTGAACAAAGTCGTTTTGCTACTTTATTGAATATATGTTATTTTTTACGATTAGAAATAAATAAATAAATAAATAAATAAATAAATAAATAAATAAATAAATAAATAAATAAATAAATAAATAAATAAATAAATAAATAAATAAATAAATAAATAAATAAATAAATAAATAAATATCATTCTTATATTTTGTTTTAACTCTTTCATATCTTCTTTTATGGCATTTATCTTTTGAATATGTTCCTCCATTTTATTCATCTTTTCTTCCATTTTATTCACCTTTTCTCCCATTTTATTCATGTTTTCTCCCATTTTATTTATGTTTCCCATCATTACTCTGAACATTTCTAATACACTCATCTCTTCAATCTTACTACTTTCGTTTCCTTATTGTAATTCTTGTTTTAAGCGTTGCTGCTGGCAAATTATGTTCTTCTATTTGTGAACTGTCTCCCTGTTCTACATTTGATACAATTTCTTCTTATGTTTGCCCAACCTTCTTTCCTCCTTTCAATTCCACTTTTTCCATCATAATAAAGTTTATTTTTATTTTATAGTCAACACTATTTTCACACTTTGATTATATTCACAAGTACCTTTTTTTATATTTTATTTAATAATATATTTGTTTAACAAATTTGATTATAACTGTGCTATTGTACCACTGTACCAATTCTGACAACTTATACATTGTCAATCTGACAATTTAAAACCTACACTTGTCAGTTTGACAGCTTTAACGCCCACGTTGGTCAGCGTCATTTGTAATGATATCACACATTACCAATTTTATTTTTATTTTAATTAAAGTATAATTTTTTTTTGATCTCAGGGATGCTGCAAATTATAATATTATTACTTTTTCAATTTAATTTTATTTTATTTTAATTTTATTTTTAAATTTATTTTGTCAATAACACAGGTCCACAAAAAAAAACGTGGTCTGTGCTGGGTGTTCGTCAAAGATTTTCCGATGTATTTTTTACCGCTGAACACGAATCTGAAGTCAAAATTGAGGGTCAAACTGCAAAAAACGGAGCAAAATTAAAATAACCGATAAAATCAAATGGATCTTATCGGTGAAGTCTGCCACCCGACTCATGGTCGAAACACTATACAAGCTTCTAGGTATGCCGCTGACGCATAGGGCAAGCACTTCGCGAACGCTTCGAATTTCTTCCAGCAGGATTGGTTCATTCTGGGCCGTTACAATTTTATATAAAGAACCGGGGGACCGAGCGTCTTTGACGATTTAAATTTTAAGAAGATTTCATAATTGATTGCTTATTGATTGAAAAGTGTGTTGATAAACAACGGTAATTTGACAGATAGACAGACATTGGCACTATAATATAGTAGGCCGTAACTTGTAATCTTTGACATCTAGGCGATTTCGTTCAATAAAATGTTCGACCGAATTCTGTATCTCTAAGTGCGATTTCGTTCATTTAAATTTTCGACCCAATTCTAAATCTCGAGAACCATAAAAGTAGGTACCATGATTTGGGGGTCATTTTGCTTCTAGTGTCCCTAGCTTATATCTGAGTCCGATAAGGCTTTTTCTATCCCGAGATAGCGGCACGGACGGACAGACAGACATACATTGGCACTTTAATATAGTAGGATAGCTGTGACTTTGTTGATAGAAGGAAGATTGGATTTAAGTGTTGGACAGTAAAGACAAATTGTAATAAATAAATTATAAATAAATTAAACAAAAGTTACAATACTTTGTTTCCAAATGCCACACTTCTATCCACGAAACAATACTGTAGATTTTGAATATGCTATTCATTCTGATATTTCGCAGGTATTTCCTCTCTCTAAAATAAAAGGATGTAGATTCCACTTATGCCAGGCACGAGGGGCAAATCACTCTTTGTAAAAATGTACATGTATTGCCGAATTCATATGATTTCCGCAATCATATGGCGATTTCTGGATGACTGCGGCGATTTCTAGATGACTGCGGCGATTTCTGGATGACTGCGGTGATTTCCACATGACTTCCGACAGATTTCCCGTGACTGCGGTGATTTATGTATTGACTGCAACGATTTCTCTATTGATTGCGGCAATTTCCCTATTGATTGCGGCGATTTACTCGTACGTATGGATTGTCAGTATTATTGCAAAATTGCACGCATTCCGAAGGATTTCTACGATATTGTATGGCTTACCAGTTGGTTTCCAGTAAAAAAAGCATTAGCTAGTTGTTTCATCAGAAAAACTAAATTTTGTATAGCGCATGTATAAGTGCTAAATACAATGCATTGATTTAAAACTAAGTGTGTACGACAAATTTATCAATAAATCAACTTTTTGTACGTTTTTTATTCATTCAGAAGATCAGTTTTAATTGATGTGATACCCGAAATATAAACTTCTATGTAGGTACCTACATGCTTCCATTATTAGATATCTTTGATATGCCTAAATTAACAAATATGCACAGGTAAATAAAACAAGTTAAGTAATTAAGTAATTGGAGGTTTTTTATTTAAAAATTTCATAAAAGTGTTTTTTTAGACGTTTACAAATTTTATTGATGTTTGTTTCTAGTTTAAATGGACCAGATCCAATTGAATTGATGAGTCCGTAAAATATTAATTTATTTTTAACAATTTGAATGTCGTCTTTTTTTGGCCATAAATATTCTTCAAGTTCAGATTTTAAAATTTTTATTTTACTAGTGGTTTCATCAATTATTTGAAAAATCCGACCTATGTACCACGACTCGTAAAGAATTGCGTAATATTGTTCGTTCCTAATTAAAATGCCATTGATATTTTTCTGGAGCCAAGGGTTTTCACCGGTAGTTTTTTCACTTTCTGCGAGACTTTCTGTTACATCTTTGTCATTGTAGTTATTTGGTATTTTAGCTGTGTTTTTTCTGGACTTGTTTTTTTTTTTTGTTATTTAGTACTGCTGGGGATGTTCCTTTTACACGAGATAATCTATCAGTTGACAAGCGCCCGTCTTCAGTGGAAAATAACCAACAAAGAACTGATTTTTTTACCTTCATTTTTTTGTTGTTCACAATTATGTTTAAAAATGAGGTATCAGAATCACTTTTTGTGTAGTAATTTCGAAAATCCTTAATATTAAGATCTTCCAATCCATAAAAAATGCTCTTTTCATTATCTACATCATATATGGAAACTTAAGTTTAAAATTTAATGTTTTTTACTTTATCCGTTTTTGATTTTTCTTTAAAATTCGAAATTTACACATTTTCTTAAATATCTCGAATACGGTCCATTTTAGAGAAATTATGTATAGGGCAAAAATTATAGAGAATTATATTACAAACAACTTTTATTTGAACAATTTTTATAAAAAAATATTTTTTTTTACATTTTGTCAAATTTCTCGAATACGGACCAAATTTTGTATAGAACAAATTATAGATAATATTGTAAGTAACTTTTATTTGAAAAAATTTCTTCTCCAAACGTAAATAACAAATATATTCCATAAAATATAAAAATGATGACTATAAAGTACCCTTCAAATGTTCCGACTCTGCCCAAAATCTAATCAGCTAATTGGACGCCGGAATAAAGCCTAAGTTTAAAATTTGGTGTTTTTCTTTGTATCCGTTCATGAGTTATCGAGGATACAGACACACACACAGACATCATCGCGAAAATAGTCAAAACAGATTCAGGATACCCCAAAACATAAAAAACCGTCGAAAATTCGAGGTCGAAAAAAATCATGATTCCTATACTTTCCTTATCTGTAAACAGATAGGAAAGTAAAAATACATTTAAAACCCTAATTAAAACGTGTATCACCCCAACCCCCATAAAATACCAACAATTTTTTATACATTAAAAAAAAAACTAGATGAAAAGGGACAATTTTTGACCACCTTGTAAAATTTTGTATACAAGTAGATTTAGTGTCTAAATTTATCCTAAAAAAACCTTCAAATTCCAAAATGTAAATTTAACTTAATAGTTCTTGCCTCAAAATGTAAACTGCAATTTCTTTACACAAAATGGTTTAGATGGCTAAATCGAAGCACCCTACATCAACAATGGCTAATTGGTTAATGTCACATTACTGCGCGCGATTTTTAACGATTGCTAGTGATTGCTCAGTGACTGCTAGAGAATTCGGGGGACTGCAAGGGAATTCGGAACGACTGCGAGCGAATTCGGAACGACTGCGGCGATTTCTTAGCGATTGTCACTGATTTTGATGAGACTGCGGCGATTTTCAATGGGATTGCGGACATTTTGTACACGTATTGCGGGAGTGATTTGCCCCTCGGCCAGGCATGGTATACGAAAATACAACAGCTTGGTTTGTCATGCGAACATAAAAAACAAAATGAAGCATCAGAAATAACTAAATATTTAACATATATTTTTGGGTTACTATTTTAACCCCCATAGAATGTAGGTGATTGTTTTAGTGATTTTACCTCAATATTACCACAAAATGGGCTAGTTATTAAGTTTTCTGATTATTTAGTCGATAATTAAGTTGATGAATATTCCAAGTTTCCACTCCAAGTGTGGGCTGAACCCTCATCATCCATTCAGCATACGACTAATGCTTGCGAGTCTTTTCATAACCAATTTAATTCACTAATTTATAAAAAGTAGAAAGCCAAAAAACTAAATTAAAAAGGCAGTTTTATTAATGCAAAAATTTAGGAACTACGAGAAAATAAGATAAACAAATTTGAATTTGTTAAAAAGATATATCGTTTTAAAGGCAAAAATGTTAGTACTGGTTTTATAAGTTATAAAGAATTTAATAAAGTTTTGATTTTGTATATGTGATATTTTGTACTCCTGCATACGTGTTAGAAATTTGGAAGTGCGGCAACAAGATCAAACATATCTTCTTCGGGACATAATTCAACCCACACCTTTTTAAACGTAGGTAAATGGTAATGGTTTGGGAACCAACTCGGATACGTCCCTACCATTAGTGAGATGACATGTATTGTTCTATTTCTGTCTATTCAATGAAATCGTTTTTATATACCATTTTTTTGGAGTGGGTGTTCGAAAGTTAACCTACTGTAATATGGTTCTACTTCGCACTAATAGTCGTCATAATGAGGATCTTCAAAATTGCATCATCGGCGTCCATTCCAATTATGGAATGATACCCTGACAACCTGTCGATAATTCCACTGATTCATCTTTTTATAAAAAAAAAATTCCAACAAGTCCATCCATTATACTCTCTAAGACGGTAACGACGACATTAAAAGGAAAAACAACGTCGCCCCGCTTTAGTGGACGACTACAAAACGGCAAAAACGTCTCTTTTCAAAACAATTACGATTTACCGCTTGCGGAAATCCCGTGTAACACAAAAAGGCCTTCTCATCCCTTCTAAACGGCGAAACGATCTTTTTATAAGAACGTCTTGGCCGCGCGTCCTTGAAGAGATGCCGTCTAATGTGTATCATATTTTACGAAAAAAAATAAAAAAAAGGAGCTGATATAAGGGCAAAGGGCTGGCCGAAATTGGATCTAATATACGAAAAAATGAAAAGCACAATATATTTTTGTTCGTATGTCTTATGGTTAAGAGGGGGTTCTTCTGTCGTGTTTTTGTTTGGTTGTTTTTGTTGACGCATGCACTTTCTCGGAAAATCTGATAAAACAATTTTCTTTTACAGTCTGTCAAGCACGGATATATATATGATTATGTTCGGAGACGGGAAATTCCTATGGGATGAGCAATTTTATTTGATAACATATCTGTTAATCTTATCTTCGTTGATTAAAATTCATCATCATCTATCTCGACCACATATCTGTATAATACGAGTATTATCTAGTTCGACAATGATATATTATGGTTGTGCCAATTTTTTTTATTCGTGTCAACAGCAGGGGTTTTCAGGACACGAATTTAGGCTTTTTATTATTTATGAAGACAAAGTCTGTCCACCACAGGATCTTTAAATACATTTTCAAAAAGCTTTGGACCTTATATCATCTTCGGGCAACAATTTACATAAAAATTATAAAAATATATAAAAAATCAATGTAAAGATAAGTCTTACGCAACGACCGCCAACTATCCTGAGGGAAACTTCGCAGGGAACCAGGTAAATAAAAATATGAAAAATTTAAATAGAGGAGAACATTTCCTATCTTCATATTCAATTTTTTATACATTTTTATAACTTTTTTATATAAAATGTTGACCAAGCTTATGGATTTCTTCTTAATTAAATATGAAGATAGAAAATTGTCGTCTCTTTCGCGTCCTTTATTTAAATGTTTCATATTTTTCTTTGGCTGGTTCTCTCCGAAGTTTACGTGAAGTTGGCCGGGAAAAAATCCCGGCTGGTGGGAAAAACGTGGAAATCGAAAGACCTTCGTTAGTCCACGTTTTTCCCATAATTAATTTCGTTTTTCCCCCTCCCATTTTTTTTATTAAAAAAAAATTCCCGGCCAACTTCACAAGCCGGGAAGATTTTCCCAGCTGGGGGGAAAAACGTGGAAATCGAAAGGCCTTCGTTAGTCCACGTTTTTCCCACAAATAATTTCGTTTTTCCCCCTCCCAAAAAAAAGTTATTTAATAACAAAGTTTTTTTTCACATTTACCATATAAGAATGTAATGAGACTGTGGAAGCCTATTATCGACTGAAAAAGGTTGAAATGAGATAAGAAAAAGCAGAAAAACATTCTATAACCCTCTCAACAATTTTACAACCCCCAAAGATGGTCCAACTGACTAACTTGCTTTGGCGACACCAAGAATAATTGACGTATATATGTCAGCAAAAGGGTCACAATTTAAGAGTTGAAACTAGTTTACCCAAAATATTGAAACCTTGTTGACCAAGAAAAAGGCATTTTAATTACTTTGGTTAGTTAGAATTTTTTTTATAATATGGGATATTAGTTAGCATTACTAGCATTACTTAAGTGCTAAATTGATTATCTTGTTATCTGATGATTGAGTTTTTAATAAAACTTTTATTTTTATTTTTTTTTTATTTTTTTTTTTTTCAATGTTTTCTTGACTTTCTGATATGGTCGCATGAGATTTACTTAAAAAACAGGGGGGGGGGGGTAATTAAGGTTTTACCCAGAGCGTCAAAATGTCTAGGGCCAGCCCTGCCAGAAGCCAGTACGTAAATCTTGACTTTTAATTTATAAAACCAATATCAGCGTACCCTGTACACATTAAAATATGGTTTTATAGGATATGATTTATGCGAATACGAGTTTGTCGGACTATCCTCAAAATTGAAAGAAAATATCTACCTACCCCAAGTTGCCACTAATTTTAGTCAAATGGAAAAAGCATTAGCCTTTTATTGACAGTTCAACCAACATTTAAAGTGTTTTATACCTACTACATTTGCATATTTATGTCGATGAAAATAATGAGGACGATCTTACACAAGCTTGTCTGTTAGAAAATAATTTAACAAAAACATTGTATTTCACAATTATCTCAGAGAACAAAGTGCGTCGTAGTAGCTGTTAATTGGAAATTAAAGGCAAAGGAGTAGAACGAATCAAGGAATTCGACTATCTTGGAGTAAAGATAATTAGCAACGAAGTTTAGTGACAGCTGAGAGAGTTCAAATTCGAACACGAGAGACTGTTCGTAAGATCCGATGCAGAATTTAGTACATAATAATAAAATATAGGTCAGTGGGACCAATTATAACATAGTCTGTTCGCTATACTTACGCGGGTTTCGGATTAAAATTTTTATGAGTATTTCCAGGTAAGTACCCGAAAGTTTGATCTGTTCTTTGGGGAAATATCAACTGGTTAAATGAAATGAAAAATAATGTACAACTTTTTAATTAAATAATAATGGAGAATCTTTTGTATAATTGAGAGCAGAATTAAACTTTTTCATTAATGGAGTCTAATGCGGCTATTATAAACCTAATAATAATTTTATATTACACTTCACACAGAAAATATGGTTTATGTATAATAAGATGGTTATTTAGCTCAAATAAAATATTTTCTAACATAAAAATTTGTTCCATGTAGAGAATTTCAAATGAAAAATAAAAAAATTGAACTTGCCAACAAAAATGAAAATCAGTCATTATCATTCAAAATATCATAATCGTCATCATCATTAATTGTTATTATGATTGGACTTATGTCGTTTATTTTATTTTCACGAGTCCACCAATCTTCTGTTAGTTTCTCGCACTTAGATATACAGTTCCACCACACTTCTGGAGTTGCAATTGAAAGTGCTTTTCGCCAAGTTTCCCGAACTGCGTCGTCACTATAACCATTAGGCCCAATATGGTTGTCAATATTGTTTTGCTATTCCCCATATATATACGGTGGCAGATGCAAAACTTGATGGCCGTAACTTTCAATAATCTGATCCACAACAAAGGTTTTTGGTTTTGCGTGTATATTTGCCAAGCGTAATAATTCTGATTTTAATATATATTGAGAAAATGGTATATGTTCCTTTGTCAACCATTCTTTAATTTTATCAACAGTCCAAGAATTCGTTGGACTTTTGTTTAATACTTCAGAATGGTAAGGGGCATTGTCTAAAATAATTACGCTGGGCTCACTTAAACCTGGGAGAAGTTTTTCACGCAACCATTTTACAAACATTTCTGTGTTCATATTATCGTGATAGTCACTGGATTTTGATTTAGATGAAAATATTAAATCAGCACCTTCTATAAAACTCGATTTCCCTCCTGCATGTAAAATTATGTGTCGCTTCCCTTCTCCATCGGTATATTTGATGGACTTTACGTTATCATCTTGCCATATTCTCTTGGTTGCACCTCTAGAAAATATCCATGTTTCGTCTAAATATATAAAATTCGCCCCTTCTTCTTTAAATTTAGAATATTTTCTTAGAAAGTGAATTCTCTTGTGCACGACAGAACTTCTTTCACAAAGGGCCTTTCTGTTATCCTCCTTTTGAAATCCAAGTTATGTATCACTTATAATAATTATAATAATATTAGTGAACAGTTGGATATATTTAATTGCAGTGTTAAAAACATAAAAACACATTGTTTAAAATAATTTAGAATTTATTTACTGTAATTTTAGATTAATTATCTATATGCTTTTTGTTAAACTGTTTTCTTTCAAATGTACTCCTGTTCTGTAATTGGGTTTAACCTGTTGAACAATGTATAAATAAAATAAAATAAAAATAAAATCACTTGCCATAGACTTGTTCTGCCAATGTCGTCAAATTTTCTATCTATTAATTCCGAGAGAATTGTATTTAAGGTCACATGTTCCTTGTTGGCCCTCATTCGATACATGGTATCACGAATTTCAATTTCTTTCCATCTGGAATATCTTTCATTTTCAATGATGGGCGAGTTTTGCGGTGATCTTCTTTCGGCAGTTCACTATTGTGATTTTGTAATACTCCTCTTAATTTGGTTTCACTAATTCCTAGAGCATCGCATACGCGTTGTTGTACAGACATTAACGATTTTAAAGGACCGCCATTTTCTTTTTCATCCGTAAAATACTTATGTACACTACAAATTAGACTATCTACATCTAATACACGTCTAGGCATTTTTAAAATTTCCCCTAAATTTACAATATACATACAATGTCAACACTTGCAAAGAATCAATTCAACTGCAATATTTGTAACTTTAGTACCTACCCTAATGTTATTTTAATTTAAATCTGACCATTAGGGCAATTTTACCTAATTTCTTGGGAAGAGGCTTGTTGAAACTGGTTGTCAATGACTAATTTGCATAATTCTGTTAATCCGAAACCCGCGTAAGTATAGCGAACAGACTGTATGGAAGACATCAATAATTCAAATACTACATAAAAAAAATGATGAAAACAGTAGACGTGAAAACACAATACACATGGAATAAATTAAAAAAGATATTAAATTCAATATGCATAAGTTAGAAAAATATGGGAAAACGGGGTCAAATCCGCAACAGTACTTCTGCGGGAATCTTTTAATTATATTCGATATGGTTTTCTACTTTCACGGAATTAAAAATATTTAATTTGTTTAATATACCTATTATAATAGATTTAACTTACCAAATCCAAATTAAACAGAGACGACACTTTTTTCATAAATCCATCCTTTTCCTGTTTACTTTTCTTTCGCCCGCGCGTCGTCATTTTAGAATTGCACCAGGTCCGTATCACGCGAAATTTAAAACTCTAACGTCACCATTCATAATAATAAAAAACAATAAAATTAGACTACACAAATATTCTCTTTCACTACTATTCACACGTCACTCGACACGAAACATTTAAAAAATATGAACCTGAAAGAAAAAAAAAACATAAAAAAATGTAACGTGAAAAAAGATAAAAAAAGTAGGATCTTCAAAAAGAAAACAGAGGTTAACTGTCTACCTAGTATTTGAAGGGATAAAAGATTAGGTTTCCCAACAAATAATATATTCATCACTGCTACTTCCCTCGAAAAAAATTATAATTTAGAATTGCATGAAAGGTATCTACAAAAAAAATCACTTATTAAACTCAGTTTCTACAGCATGGGTACTAATATTGTCCATTGCGTGTGATACTTCTTTCTATAATTTGCTGTAACTATTATTTTTATATTTAACAGGTTTCCTATTTGGTAAGTAACTGGTGAACAAATCTAATGATACACTGAGAAAATTCGGCTTATACAAGTATCTACCTAAGATTTTTGACTTGTCATTATTTAATATCTAACAATAGCAAGTTTTTAAAAAAACCTGCCATTATTTTATTGATCTTTCTGTGACCATTGTATTATTACCCTTATTAGATAAACATTTATCTTTAGTTTACAATTATTTAGCAGTTATTCAATCAATTTGTTAATAATTCAGGAATAACTGTTAGTTGACATTGACTAAAAATAATTCTAAAAAAACTTGCAATTATCTTTTAAATTTTAATACCGCCATCTACTAGTAGTAATAACAACATACAATTAAGGTTATTTTTTAACTACTATTGGTATCTTCTATACCGATTGTCAGGCTGTACGCCAGGTTAAGTGACGTTGCCACATATTTAGTTAAATATTATAAGATGACTAAATAAATCATAGAATGTTGTATACCATATTAAATAATAATATATTTCCAAAGATAGAATGCACTTCCACATGAAGTATCTATTAATTATAAACTGAAAATGCTGATTTCAAAAAGACATATGAACCAATCGACACCAAATAATCTCCGCGAGAAGTCCTACTACCATATTATGGTTACTAAATTGCCCCCAACATAGAAAAGTATGTTCGTATTTCACAGGTAATTTGATGTTTTTTGTTTGACATAGGTGCATTTTTATCTGTATTTTATTGTATCTAAAAAATTATATTTTTTTATCGCAATTTATTTGTTACTACACTTTATTTGTTAATTTGCAAATTTTACAACCGGCAACGTTAGAAATTCTGACGTTTCCAGCCAAGAAGGAAAAGGAAAAGAAGAAAAATATTATTGTGTACTAATCGACCTCTTATCTTCAACAACAAACTAATGGCAAAATAATCTATTTATATACAAATGTGGAGGTTCCAAAAGCTACCACCAATATCTTCGACTCTATTATAACATGGTTATCGGCGTCAAAAATTGCAATTTCGTATCATTCATCGAATATTCTAGCGTGTTCCATTTCAGCGTTGGCCATAGTCGTCCCATTAGGTGGGGTTTCGGGGGTTGACTTATTTCATCGTATATGTTTGGTAAGTGAAGGTGAAGTCCACAATGGCAGAGGGACGAAAATGGCTCGCAACGACAGTATTTGTGCATTTGGAAATGAGAAAATAAAAACCCCAATTCTCCTACGAAATTAATGAATCTATCCCCACAATCTCAAAGTGAAAATAATCCAATGAAAAATTAGAAAAGCCGGGACATTTTTTCTCAGCTCCTTCAATTTTTCTTTGGTTCGTTTCCTCTTTAGGGATGGATTTCTTATTTCGTAAGAATTAAGATTTTATAATTTTATTCTCCATTCTTTACATTTAGGCTTACAACGATTTGTACATGAAAACTTAACACTGGCAGACGAAGAAAATAGTACGTGCTAATAAGCGTGGCGCCTTTCACACTGATGCTGCATATGTGGATTTAAGAAAATTTAAAATTTAATCTCAGATTTAATATATTTAACAATCCATAGTTGACATAAACATCAAAAGCAAAATCAGCAACAAACAATACCTCGTTATTTCTGGATTATTGAGATTTGTAAATTTAGAGACGCCAGTTTGAAACGAAAATAACGAGTGTGGCAGGGCAACAAGGACGCATAAATTCATCCTAATAAGAGAAGTGTATCGAATATCCGATTCTCAACATGATCAGAAAATACCCGAAATAACGAAGCTCCTAGAACTCAAGACAACTAGACAAGACGATGCATTAAAAAGAGAAGAAAATAAAACGGTCTGCCTGTCGTGTTGCCAAGCGAGTGCATTCCCTTTTCTATCCCACAATCCCACTATCTCTGCGATGCCACTCTACGACAATATCCTCTCGTATACTCTGCTGAGAACTGAGAACAGGTGAATTATTTCCTTTGCGGAGTTGCCACACATACCACACTTTTATTGGTGTTTTTGTTTTGGTATTTACAACAGTGCCGCCAGTCTTTAATTGCAAATTCATGACAAATTTTAAGAACTATACAAGATTTTTCTAATTTTGACAAATTATTTTTGATAAAATGACTAACCATTAATTTTTTGTAATTCTTTATCAAAGTAGGATAGTGTTCACGTTACACACAGATTAAAACAAGTGTATCATGGATGATTTCATCGCAGAGATGTTGCACAGTTCCAAAAACAGCAGAATAACTCCTGTATAATGGATGATTTTACCGCAGAGATGTTGAACAGTTCCAAAAACAGCAGAACAACTCTTGTATCATGGATGATTTCATCGCAGAGATGTTGCAGTTCAAAAAACAGCAGAACAACTCCAGAACAAGTTGATTTGCTCTTATTTTGGTTAGATACCGAAGATTCTAAGGTTTGGTTACAACAGTTCGAAAAGATAAAGAGAAATTTGAGTGGTATTTGCAGGTAAGAGTTGAACGCTTTTTATTGGGCGATGCCAAAATATGGTTTGAGAATTGGTCTCCAACATTAAGAGATTGGTTTAATTTTAAATTTGAACTTTTAAGAGTAATTTTTACACAGAAAATGGTAGTTTCTTATTTTGACAGCTCACTTTGTAAATCTTATACAGCTACCGGCGTGACAACAGCCACGAGTTCCAACCATGAGTTTGACGGCGGGAACCAAAGCGCCAGCGGTAATCAATCCATGGCTGGGCTGTGAATCCATGGCTGAGCCGCGAATCCATGGATGAGCCGCGAATCCATGGCTGGGCCGTGAATAATTAAAAAATTGTAAACAAACTGTAATAAATCATGTGTATCTAAATTACAAAAAATTATTTACCCTCAAAAGAAGCCTTTATATTAAACACTTAAAAAATCTTTACTGGCTTAAAATGCAAGTAAATTAATTTTTTTATATACAAATTAGCTGGTATTTATGTCTTCTTTTTGATGTAAATGTCAAAATATTTTGCCGGGCTGTAATCACCCTCAAATCAACCCCTTATATTAAATATTAAAAAAATCTTTACTGGCTTAAAATGCAAGTAAATTAATTTTTTTATAAACAAATTAGCTTGTATTTATGTCTTCTATTTGATGTATATGTCAAAATATTTTGCCGGACAGGAAATCACCCTCAAATCCATTCCTTCTATTAAACACTTAAAAAATCTTAGCCTTCTTAAATTGGAATAAAATGAAACTTTTTTTATATAAATTTGATAATATTTACGTACTCAACCTAATGTATATCTAAAAATATTTTGCCGGGCTGTAAATCACCCTTAAATCAACCCCTTATATTAAATATTAAAAAAATCTTTACTGGCTTAAAATGCAAGTAAATTCATTTTTTTATAAACAAATTAGCTTGTATTTATGTCTTCTATTTGATGTATATGTCAGAATATTTTGCCGGGCAGGATATCACCCTCAAATCCATCCCTTCTATTAAACATTTAAAAAATCTTAGCCCTCTTAAATTGGAATAAAATGAAACTTTTTTTATATAAATTTGATAATATTTACGTACTCAACCTAATGTATATCTCAAAATATTTTGCCGGGCTGTTAATCACCCTCAAATCAACCCCTTATATTAAATATTAAAAAAATCTTTACTGGCTTAAAATGCAAGTAAATTCATTTTTTTATAAACAAATTAGCTTGTATTTATGTCTTCTATTTGATGTATATGTCAGAATATTTTGCCGGGCAGGATATCACCCTCAAATCCATCCCTTCTCTTAAACATTCAAAAAATCTTAGCCCTCTTAAATTGGAATAAAATGAAACTTTTTTTATATAAATTTGATACTATTTACGTACTCAACCTAATATATATCTCAAAATATTTTGCCAGGCTGTAAATCACCCTCAAATCAACCCCTTATATTAAATATTTAAAAAATCTTTACTGGCTTAAAATGCAAGTAAATTCATTTTTTTTATAAACAAATTAGCTTGTATTTATGTCTTCTATTTGATGTATATGTCAGAATATTTTGCCGGGCAGGATATCACCCTCAAATCCATCCCTTCTATTAAACATTTAAAAAATCTTAGCCCTCTAAAATTGGAATAAAATGAAACTTTTTTTATATAAATTTGATACTATTTACGTACTCAAACTAATATATATCTCAAAATATTTTGCCGGGCTGTAAATCACCCTCAAATCAACCCCTTATATTAAATATTAAAAAAATCTTTACTGGCTTAAAATGCAAGTAAATTAATTTTTTTATATACAAATTAGCTGGTATTTATGTCTTCTATTTGATGTAAATGTCAAAATATTTTGCCGGGCTGTAATCACCCTCAAATCAACCCCTTATATTAAATATTAAAAAAATCTTTACTGGCTTAAAATGCAAGTAAATTAATTTTTTTATAAACAAATTAGCTTGTATTTATGTATTCTATTTGATGTATATGTCAAAATATTTTGCCGGACAGGAAATCACCCTCAAATCCATCCCTTCTATTAAACACTTAAAAAATCTTAGCCTTCTTAAATTGGAATAAAATGAAACTTTTTTTATATAAATTTGATAATATTTACGTACTCAACCTAATGTATATCTAAAAATATTTTGCCGGGCTGTAAATCACCCTCAAATCAACCCCTTATATTAAATATTAAAAAAATCTTTACTGGCTTAAAATGCAAGTAAATTCATTTTTTTATAAACAAATTAGCTTGTATTTATGTCTTCTATTTGATGTATATGTCAGAATATTTTGCCGGGCAGGATATCACCCTCAAATCCATCCCTTCTATTAAACATTTAAAAAATCTTAGCCCTCTTAAATTGGAATAAAATGAAACTTTTTTTATATAAATTTGATAATATTTACGTACTCAACCTAATGTATATCTCAAAATATTTTGCCGGGCTGTAAATCACCCTCAAATCAACCCCTTATATTAAATATTAAAAAAATCTTTACTGGCTTAAAATGCAAGTAAATTCATTTTTTTATGAACAAATTAGCTTGTATTTATGTCTTCTATTTGATGTATATGTCAGAATATTTTGCCGGGCAGGATATCACCCTCAAATCCATCCCTTCTATTAAACATTTAAAAAATCTTAGCCCTCTTAAATTGGAATAAAATGAAACTTTTTTTATATAAATTTAATAATATTTACGTACTCAACCTAATGTATATCTCAAAATATTTTGCCGGGCTGTAAATCACCCTCAAATCAACCCCTTATATTAAATATTAAAAAAATCTTTACTGGCTTAAAATGCAAGTAAATTCATTTTTTTATAAACAAATTAGCTCGTATTTATGTCTTCTATTTGATGTATATGTCAGAATATTTTGCCGGGCAGGATATCACCCTCAAATCCATCCCTTCTATTAAACATTTAAAAAATCTTAGCCCTCTTAAATTGGAATAAAATGAAACTTTTTTTATATAAATTTGATAATATTTACGTACTCAACCTAATGTATATCTCAAAATATTTTGCCGGGCTGTAAATCACCCTCAAATCAACCCCTTATATTAAATATTAAAAAAATCTTTACTGGCTTAAAATGCAAGTAAATTCATTTTTTTATAAACAAATTAGCTTGTATTTATGTCTTCTATTTGATGTATATGTCAGAATATTTTGCCGGGCAGGATATCACCCTCAAATCCATCCCTTCTCTTAAACATTTAAAAAATCTTAGCCCTCTTAAATTGGAATAAAATGAAACTTTTTTTATATAAATTTGATACTATTTACGTACTCAACCTAATATATATCTCAAAATATTTTGCCAGGCTGTAAATCACCCTCAAATCAACCCCTTATATTAAATATTAAAAAAATCTTTACTGGCTTAAAATGCAAGTAAATTCATTTTTTTTTTAAACATATTAGCTTGTATTTATGTCTTCTATTTGATGTATATGTCAGAATATTTTGCCGGGCAGGATATCACCCTCAAATCCATCCCTTCTATTAAACATTTAAAAAATCTTAGCCCTCTAAAATTGGAATAAAATGAAACTTTTTTTATATAAATTTGATAATATTTACGTACTCAACCTAATGTATATCTCAAAATATTTTGCCGGGCTGTAAATCACCCTCAAATCAACCCCTTATATTAAATATTAAAAAAATCTTTACTGGCTTAAAATGCAAGTAAATTCATTTTTTTATAAACAAATTAGCTTGTATTTATGTCTTCTATTTGATGTATATGTCAGAATATTTTGCCGGGCAGGATATCACCCTCAAATCCATCCCTTCTATTAAACATTTAAAAAATCTTAGCCCTCTTAAATTGGAATAAAATGAAACTTTTTTTATATAAATTTGATAATATTTACGTACTCAACCTAATGTATATCTCAAAATATTTTGCCGGGCTGTTAATCACCCTCAAATCAACCCCTTATATTAAATATTAAAAAAATCTTTACTGGCTTAAAATGCAAGTAAATTCATTTTTTTATAAACAAATTAGCTTGTATTTATGTCTTCTATTTGATGTATATGTCAGAATATTTTGCCGGGCAGGATATCACCCTCAAATCCATCCCTTCTCTTAAACATTCAAAAAATCTTAGCCCTCTTAAATTGGAATAAAATGAAACTTTTTTTATATAAATTTGATACTATTTACGTACTCAACCTAATATATATCTCAAAATATTTTGCCAGGCTGTAAATCACCCTCAAATCAACCCCTTATATTAAATATTTAAAAAATCTTTACTGGCTTAAAATGCAAGTAAATTCATTTTTTTTATAAACAAATTAGCTTGTATTTATGTCTTCTATTTGATGTATATGTCAGAATATTTTGCCGGGCAGGATATCACCCTCAAATCCATCCCTTCTATTAAACATTTAAAAAATCTTAGCCCTCTAAAATTGGAATAAAATGAAACTTTTTTTATATAAATTTGATACTATTTACGTACTCAAACTAATATATATCTCAAAATATTTTGCCGGGCTGTAAATCACCCTCAAATCAACCCCTTATATTAAATATTAAAAAAATCTTTACTGGCTTAAAATGCAAGTAAATTAATTTTTTTATATACAAATTAGCTGGTATTTATGTCTTCTATTTGATGTAAATGTCAAAATATTTTGCCGGGCTGTAATCACCCTCAAATCAACCCCTTATATTAAATATTAAAAAAATCTTTACTGGCTTAAAATGCAAGTAAATTAATTTTTTTATAAACAAATTAGCTTGTATTTATGTATTCTATTTGATGTATATGTCAAAATATTTTGCCGGACAGGAAATCACCCTCAAATCCATCCCTTCTATTAAACACTTAAAAAATCTTAGCCTTCTTAAATTGGAATAAAATGAAACTTTTTTTATATAAATTTGATAATATTTACGTACTCAACCTAATGTATATCTAAAAATATTTTGCCGGGCTGTAAATCACCCTCAAATCAACCCCTTATATTAAATATTAAAAAAATCTTTACTGGCTTAAAATGCAAGTAAATTCATTTTTTTATAAACAAATTAGCTTGTATTTATGTCTTCTATTTGATGTATATGTCAGAATATTTTGCCGGGCAGGATATCACCCTCAAATCCATCCCTTCTATTAAACATTTAAAAAATCTTAGCCCTCTTAAATTGGAATAAAATGAAACTTTTTTTTATATAAATTTGATAATATTTACGTACTCAACCTAATGTATATCTCAAAATATTTTGCCGGGCTGTAAATCACCCTCAAATCAACCCCTTATATTAAATATTAAAAAAATCTTTACTGGCTTAAAATGCAAGTAAATTCATTTTTTTATGAACAAATTAGCTTGTATTTATGTCTTCTATTTGATGTATATGTCAGAATATTTTGCCGGGCAGGATATCACCCTCAAATCCATCCCTTCTATTAAACATTTAAAAAATCTTAGCCCTCTTAAATTGGAATAAAATGAAACTTTTTTTATATAAATTTAATAATATTTACGTACTCAACCTAATGTATATCTCAAAATATTTTGCCGGGCTGTAAATCACCCTCAAATCAACCCCTTATATTAAATATTAAAAAAATCTTTACTGGCTTAAAATGCAAGTAAATTCATTTTTTTATAAACAAATTAGCTCGTATTTATGTCTTCTATTTGATGTATATGTCAGAATATTTTGCCGGGCAGGATATCACCCTCAAATCCATCCCTTCTATTAAACATTTAAAAAATCTTAGCCCTCTTAAATTGGAATAAAATGAAACTTTTTTTATATAAATTTGATAATATTTACGTACTCAACCTAATGTATATCTCAAAATATTTTGCCGGGCTGTAAATCACCCTCAAATCAACCCCTTATATTAAATATTAAAAAAATCTTTACTGGCTTAAAATGCAAGTAAATTCATTTTTTTATAAACAAATTAGCTTGTATTTATGTCTTCTATTTGATGTATATGTCAGAATATTTTGCCGGGCAGGATATCACCCTCAAATCCATCCCTTCTCTTAAACATTTAAAAAATCTTAGCCCTCTTAAATTGGAATAAAATGAAACTTTTTTTATATAAATTTGATACTATTTACGTACTCAACCTAATATATATCTCAAAATATTTTGCCAGGCTGTAAATCACCCTCAAATCAACCCCTTATATTAAATATTAAAAAAATCTTTACTGGCTTAAAATGCAAGTAAATTCATTTTTTTTTTAAACATATTAGCTTGTATTTATGTCTTCTATTTGATGTATATGTCAGAATATTTTGCCGGGCAGGATATCACCCTCAAATCCATCCCTTCTATTAAACATTTAAAAAATCTTAGCCCTCTAAAATTGGAATAAAATGAAACTTTTTTTATATAAATTTGATAATATTTACGTACTCAACCTAATGTATATCTCAAAATATTTTGCCGGGCTGTAAATCACCCTCAAATCAACCCCTTATATTAAATATTAAAAAAATCTTTACTGGCTTAAAATGCAAGTAAATTCATTTTTTTATAAACAAATTGGCTTGTATTTATGTCTTCTATTTGATGCATATGTCAGAATATTTTGCCGGGCAGGATATCACCCTCAAATCCATCCCTTCTATTAAACACTTAAAAAATCTTAGCCTTCTTAAATTGGAATAAAATGAAACTTTTTTTATATAAATTTAATAATATTGATGTACTCAATCTAATGTATATCTCAAAATATTTTGCCGGGCTGTAAATCACCCTCAAATCAACCCCTTATATTAAATATTAAAAAAATCTTTACTGGCTTAAAATGCAAGTAAATTCATTTTTTTATAAACAAATTAGCTTGTATTTATGTCTTCTATTTGATGTATATGTCAAAATATTTTGCCGGACAGGAAATCACCCTCAAATCCATCCCTTCTATTAAACACTTAAAAAATCTTAGCCTTCTTAAATTGGAATAAAATGAAACTTTTTTTATATAAATTTGATAATATTTACGTACTCAACCTAATGTATATCTAAAAATATTTTGCCGGGCTGTAAATCACCCTCAAATCAACCCCTTATATTAAATATTAAAAAAATCTTTACTGGCTTAAAATGCAAGTAAATTCATTTTTTTATAAACAAATTAGCTTGTATTTATGTCTTCTATTTGATGTATATGTCAGAATATTTTGCCGGGCAGGATATCACCCTCAAATCCATCCCTTCTATTAAACATTTAAAAAATCTTAGCCCTCTTAAATTGGAATAAAATGAAACTTTTTTTATATAAATTTGATAATATTTACGTACTCAACCTAATGTATATCTCAAAATATTTTGCCGGGCTGTAAATCACCCTCAAATCAACCCCTTATATTAAATATTAAAAAAATCTTTACTGGCTTAAAATGCAAGTAAATTCATTTTTTTATAAACAAATTAGCTTGTATTTATGTCTTCTATTTGATGTATATGTCAGAATATTTTGCCGGGCAGAATATCACCCTCAAATCCAGCCCTTATATTAAACACTTAAAAAATATTTACTGACTTAAAATGCAACTAAATATTTTTTTTTTAAATAAATTAGCCTCTATTTATGTCTTCTATTTGATTTATACCTGAGAATATTTTGCCGGGCTGGAAATCACCCTCAAATCAACCCCTTATATTAAACATTTAAAAAATCGTTACTAGCTTGAAATGCAAGTAAATTAATATTTTTATAAACAAAGGGCTGGATTTGAGGGCGATTTCAAGCCCGGCAAAATATTCTGAGATTTACATCAAATATAATACATAAATACAAGCTAATTTGTTTATAAAAAATTAATTTACTTGCATTTTAAGCCAGTAAAGATTTTTTAGATGTTTAAAATAAGGGGTTGATTTGAGGGTGATTTGCAGCCCGGCAAAATATTTTGAGATATACATTATGTTGAGCACATAAATATTATTAAATTTATATAAAAAAGTTTTATTTCATTCCAATTTAAACAGGCAAAGATATTTTAAGTATATAATATAAGGGCTGGATTTGAGGGCGATTTCAAGCCCGGCAAAATATTCTGAGATTTACATCAAATAGAATACATAAATACAAGCTAATTTGTTTATAAAAAATTAATTTACTTGCATTTTAAGCCAGTAAAGATTATTTAGATGTTTAATATAAGGGCTGGATTTGAGGGTGATTTCCAGCCCGGCAAAATATTTTGAGATATACATTATGTTGAGCACATAAATATTATTAAATTTATATAAAAAAAGTTTTATTTCATTCCAATTTAAACAGGCAAAGATATTTTAAGTATATAATATAAGGGCTGGATTTGAGGGCGATTTCAAGCCCGGCAAAATATTCTGAGATTTACATCAAATAGAATACATAAATACAAGCTAATTTGTTTATAAAAAATTAATTTACTTGCATTTTAAGCCAGTAAAGATTATTTAGATGTTTAATATAAGGGCTGGATTTGAGGGTGATTTCCAGCCCGGCAAAATATTTTGAGATATACATTATGTTGAGCACATAAATATTATTAAATTTATATAAAAAAAGTTTCATTTCATTCCAATTTAAACAGGCAAAGATATTTTAAGTATATAATATAAGGGCTGGATTTGAGGGCGATTTCAAGCCCGGCAAAATATTCTGAGATTTACATCAAATAGAATACATAAATACAAGCTAATTTGTTTATAAAAAATTAATTTACTTGCATTTTAAGCCAGTAAAGATTATTTAGATGTTTAAAATAAGGGGTTGATTTGAGGGTGATTTGTAGCCCGGCAAAATATTTTGAGATATACATTATGTTGAGCACATAAATATTATTAAATTTATAAAAAAAAAGTTTCATTTCATTCCAATTTAAACAGGCAAAGTTATTTTAAGTGTTTAATATAAGGGCTGGATTTGAGGGTGATTTCCAGCCTGGCAAAATATTTTGACATATGCATCAAATAAAAGACATAAATATAAGCTAATTTGTTTATAAAAAAATTAATTTACTTGCATTTTAAGCCAGTAATTTTTTTTTAATATTTAATATAAGGGGTTGATTTGAGGGTGATTTACAGCCCGGCAAAATATTTTAAGATATACATTAGATTGAGTACATAAATATTATCAAATTTATATAAAAAAAGTTTCATTTTATTCCAATTTAAGAAGGCTAAGATTTTTTAAGTGTTTAATATAAGGGCTGTATTTGAGGGTGATTTACTGCCCGGCAAAATATTCTGACATATACATCAAATAGAAGACATAAATACAAGCTAATTTGTTTATAAAAAATTCATTTACTTGCATTTTAAGTCAGTAAAGATTTTTTAAATGTTTAATATAAGGGCTGGATTTGAGGGTGATTTCCAGCCCGGCAAAATATTCTGAGATATACGTTAGGTTGAGCACATAAAGATTATCAAATTTATATAAAAAAAAGTTTCATTTTATTCCAATTTAAGAAGGCTAAGATTTTTTAAGTGTTTAATAGAAGGGATGGATTTGAGGGTGATTTCCTGCCCGGCAAAATATTCTGACATATACATCAAATAGAAGACATAAATACAAGCTAATTTGTTCATAAAAAAATTAATTTACTTGCATTTTAAGCCAGTAAAGATTTTTTTTAGTGTTTAATATAAAGTCTTGTTTTGAGGGTAAATATTTTTTTGTAATTTAGATACATACGATTTATTACAGTTTGTTTACAATAAATTAATTCTTCACGGCCCAGCCATGGATTCGAGGCTCAGCCATGGATTCACGGCTCAGCCATGGATTGATTACCGCTAGCGCTTTGGTTCCCGCCGTCAAACTCATGGCTGAAACTCGTGGCTGTTGTCACGCCGGTTATACAGCTTACGTTCATAAAAAAAGGACTGCATTATTTAAAAAAAAATGTAATTTTAAATTTGAACTTGTAAGGGTAATTTTAATTGAGAAAATTGTAATCTCTTCTTTTGACAGCTCACTCTTTAGTTCTTATGCAGCTTATGTTCACAAGAAGTTTTGGCTTTGTTAAAAAATTTACGTGTTCTTACCTAATTGAATTGATTGTTTATGGTATTCATGATACTAAAGTACAAAGAGTCTATAAGTATGTGAAATTTTGATTTGATTTCAGATCTTATTTCCTATTTGGGTACTGTCACGAAACCCTTAGCTGGAACAAATATTTCTAGTTCTAGTTCTAAAAAAAATTAATCGCCTGCAGAACTCGGGAAAATCAGAAAATTTCAAATCAAATTTATCTCGCTTTAAATGCGGGCGTATAGGGCATCAGAAACGCCACTGTCGTTCACGTAATCTCTCGCAACATTTCAAGCGAGATAAGCCATTAAATGATTTATATTTTAAGTCTGTTAACCAAACTCAAAACGAAACCATGACAAAAAATAACTCTCTTAAAAGAGATAAATGTAACTTTTGTTTAAAGTCAGGTCACACGATTGATTCTTGTTTTGTTAAGAATTTCATTGATAAAAGACGCAACGTAAACTTTATTTTAAGCGAAAGAAAGAATGTGCCTACGAAAATAAACATTAATCAACCTATATGGGTTTATTGATACCGAGCTTAAGTGTCCCTCTCATTTATGAAACATTTATTGAACAGTCCGGGTTAATTTACAGGCAATTTCTATTATGGGCATAACTTGAGACAGTTATTTCAAAATATAAGTTCGGAACAGATGTTAAAATTACAAGTAAGCCAGCTCAGTCTGGGTACACGTTTAATATTTATGTTACTGATTATAATGATTCGTAGAATACGTATTATGAAGCGACAGTTACCGGGTGTTTTAAAAATTTCCGTGGATTTTGGAATTAGTTTAAATCAATAAAAAGTACTTGAACAATATCGAGATCTATTATGACAGATTATTAAAATAAAAATTACTACAATTTGTCGTTTACTAGTTTTTCTGTTTCTGCAGTAAACAACTGTGCTATGGAAATTAATTTAATTAATAATTTTATTGCCATGTCGACTTTTAGCAAAATTGTTTCACAGGGTTTGATTTATTTTAAGTAACTTTTAATAGCCTTAGAAAAAGCATGGTTTTTCCTAAATATTTGAAAATGATTTTCTTGGATGAAAGATCTCCGCCGAAGATGATAGATCGGGGTAGAGAAAAATAGAGGCGTTGACAAACATTTCGTCCGAAAAATGTTAAACAAGTCAGGCTTTGGCCGAGCGGGTTATCATTAGTAACTGATTTGCAAGACTCAATTTTTTGAAACTGAAAGTAAAGTAAATGTTTTATGTTGACTGTTATGATTTTTGTTGTTGCAGGTTTTATATCTCGAGGATGATGTAATATGCCTTGAAAGGTGGGGTCAGCATACACCCATCTTTAATGTTATATTTCATATTAAGGACGAATAATAAGCCTTGAAAGGTGGGGGTCAGCATACACCCATATTTGGTGTCATTTTCTTATGTCTCAAGGGCGATTAATATACCTTGCAGCATGGAGTCAGCATACTTCCATGGTCCTTAATAAATTTTGTTTTTCAAGGTTGAAACTATACCGTTTTCCAAGGTTGAAACAATACCTTGTAGCATGGAGTCAGCAAACTTCCATGGTCCTTAATAAATTTTGTTTTCCAAGGTTGAAACAATACCTTGTAGCATGGAGTCAGCATACTTCCATGGTCCTTAATAAATTTTGTTTTCCAAGGTTGAAACTATACCGTTTTCCAAGGTTGAAACAATACCTTGTAGCATGGAGTCAGCATACTTCCATGATCCTTAATAAATTTTGTTTTCCAAGGTTGAAACAATACCTTGTAGCATGGGGTCAGCATACTTCCATGATGGGTAACTGCTAAAAGTATAAAAAGCAGTTACAATTATTTAATTTGATATTACTAAGTTGTTGATGTATTATAGATGCAGAGGAGCCGAAGTCCGATGATAGGAGTTTCGAGAACGAAACACTGGTCAGTCCGGCCGTGTTAGATTCGTGCAATATTCAAGACGCCGCCACTGCCTAAGCGATACTTGGATCTTGGATATTGGATACACACACATACGCACTCGACGAGTAGAAGACCGAAAAATCAAAAGGACACTTATGATTGACGTGGGTTCCTATGCACACGTTTAACGCTCTCTAAAGTTTAATTAATAATTATTGTTAATAATTTTCTTGGTATTAATACATTTTATAAGAAGTGATTAAGTGTTTAATTTGGTGAATGTTTATATTTAAATAAAAGACGTATTATTTTATTAAGAAAATCCAGTGGTTTGAATAAAATATAAACTAATAATCATTAAATCAAAAACGATTAATTAAATCTTAAATGTAAAAAGTCTGCTATTGCGATTTTTCTTCGAATTTTTGCCAGTGCTGTAGGTTTAAAGGTCCCATATTCTAAGGAGAAAACACATTTAAAGCGACCCCCTAAAAAAAAGTTGGGAGGTTGTGTACTTTTAAACCAACCCCCCCCCCCCCGTATTTTTTGTGACATAAAGAAACTTGCTTTATCGATCTTAAAATCAAAAAGAACTATGAATTTTGAAATTTTGTATCTCTCTTAGTTAAGGAGCTATTTAGAATTTTTAACTAAATTTCTAGAGCCATTCGTCCGTCCTGGACTTAACATATCAACATGGAGTTTAAATACAAAACTAAGAGTAGGTCAGGAGTTATTGTACAAAAAACCCACATAAAAATCAGTGCCGTCCCTAGGATTGCGGTTGAGCTCCCCCTGCAAAAAACTATCCCTTTTATTTATATTTTTGTAAAAAAAAGGTATTCATAATATTGGTTTGGCGCCGTAAAAAAGGTGTGCCACCCGACCTCATGGGCTCATCATGCAACTGATAAAAATACACGTTAGTTTGGAAATGTATTTATTAAATTTAATAGTAATTAAAAAAATTATTATTAAATAATAACAATAATTATTATACATATTTTATAACGAATTAATTTAGTAAATGTTCAACATTTCCTCCTCCTTCTTGAATACATCTTTTTATTAATGAAAACCGAATATTTTGACAAATATTAGGTTTGCCTCTAAATCTGTTGGTTGATTTTTATTTTCAATAGTAACTGAATATACGTCCTCTTTCATAATACCCCAAAAACTAAAATTAATTGGATTGATGTCCGGCAAACGAGCAGGCCAAGAAATAGGTGCATCTGCAGCCCTCCCTAACTGAAATGGACTGGCGCTCCATCACTGAAGCCACATGTTTGCCTTACGTCTAAATTTATGTCAGCCATTTCAGTAAAACTATATTCAAATTGCCTATTATTCATATCGTAATCTTGTTTAAATTTTTCTTTTTAAATCGAAATAATTAAATTATAAAACTGACAGATATCTTATTGGTATTTAGTTTAGCTTTGTTTTTCATTTCCAGGCCTACTATTAATTTATGTGCGTTTATTGTACAATAACTCCTGGCCTACTCTTAGTTTTGTATTTAAACTCCATGTTGATATGTTAAGTCCAGGACGGACGAATGGCTCTAGAAATTTAGTTAAAAATTCAAAATAGCTCGTTAACTAAGTGAGATACAAAATTTCAAAATTCATAGTTCTTTTTGATTTTAAGATCGATAAAGCAAATTTCTTTATGTCAAAAAAAAAAACGGAAGGGTTAAAAGGTACCCAACCCCCCAACTTTTTTAATGGGGTCGCTTTAAATTTTTGTTCTCCTTAGAATATTGGGACTTCAAATTTACAGCACTGGCAAAAATTTCAAAGAAAAAATCGTAATTGAAACACCCTGTATATAAACGAACATCTAGTGAATTGCAATTATTTATCGATTCTTCACAAAAATCGCTTATTTTTAATTACCTATATTTTTGACTTTTTCTTCATAAAGTCACGTCAGTGTCGTGTATTGAGTGAAACAGTGTTTCCATTACTTTGTGCAAGTTGAAGATTGGTCAAAACAGTCTAAAATAGCGACCGAGGCAGAATTATTACCAATTGTTAAGTCTATTGACAAAATCTATTTTTATAAAGCTAACCTTCCTTCCTCCGATATAAACTTTCAAAAGCAATATAAAAAATTACACAGGGTGGCCAGACGAAAACGTACTAGACCCATTGTTAATGGTGGAAATGTTTCTATCACATCCTCAACTATTCCCCCCCCGCCCTTCGTCCCTCGAACTAATACAATTTAAGTATGAGACATCATTGAAAAAGTGATTTTATGGGAATTCTGCAATATGAGTACTCGTTGGGCTTGATTTGATTTTAGCGCCCTATAGCAGGAAAAACAATTATGTAAATTGTAAAACTTTATTTAAAAGTCATTTTATTAATAAGTTAATGTAAAACAACTGAATGAAACATGAACTTAAATCGTTCTCATCTAATCACAGTTCACATTCATTTTGATAAACTTGTTGCTCCTATATCACATTAAATTACCTAACTTGTATCTTCTTCTGTTTCATTTTCTTTGTTTATTACTGGTATTTCTTTTTCTTTGTTTCTTACTGGGATATCCAATTTTTTATTTAGTTTATTTTAGCTGTATTTTCTAATGATAATTCTAGGTACCACACAATTTTAACATTTATACAAGCCTTGTACAACGGTACTAGAGTATGGATCCATATTATTCATTTTTACTATTTATTAAAAAATGCATTTGCCAAGGTAGCCCTGTGAGGTCAAAAGTAGTTTTTTCATACATCTGTATTGATATCTATATTCTGTCATTGTGAACCCCTAAAATTTTGGTGACGAGCCGCCACTGCCTTTGATAATCTTAATTTAACGACCGGACGAAAGGAGAATTTTTCGTGCAACGGACGAAACGGGAACGGGCGAAACGAACCAATACCGTGTATTTTTCTTCGGAATTTATAAAATTTCAAAATTCCAAACTAAATTAAAATTAAGAATATCCACCTTTGAGTGTGAATATCTCAAAAATCTATTACTTTATGAGTTCCCAACAAGTACATCATTTATTTATATAAAAAAAAATTGTAGTCCAAATTAGTTTTTGGATAGTAGCGTAAAATTTAGAGGAGATGAAGGTGTTACTTATCTTTGCTGTACGCCACTGGTAAAGTTTATTTGACTTTTTTGCTGATAGGTATATCTTATGGCATCAAATATATTTACTAAATTTAGTAAAATTATATTGAGAAGTAAAAATTTTTTTAAATTTCAACTTTAACACCCTGTATTTCGGACACTAGTAATTTTTTATCTAAGCATGTTTCGTTAATCGTCTTATTTTCAATCAGACAATCTTCGGGTGTTCTGTGTCCCATTCTTAATGAGACATCCTGTATAAAGTTGAAATATACAAAAATTGTCATTTTTATAAAAAGTCTTGTAGAGAGATAATAATTAATTGGTCAAATTAAGTATGTATGTATGATTTTGATATATTAAAACAACAGTATTAGCAAGTTTATTTTGACAAGTTAATCCATGTTTCTATGACTAGTTTTTTTTGTATGGAATCAATTTTATTACAGCCTTTTGCTGATTTTTTGTAAGTTAACTATGATCTTTAGATATAGTGGACATTATTTTACAGAGAAAAAATAAAAGTGTATACAAGAAAACTAAAAATATAAATTTAATGAAATGGAACGTTAAAAAATAATTGATTTTGAGCCAATCAGCAATTACTGTATAATCAATTTAAATTAAATATTACGTATGAATGATAAAATTTTAAATTTAATTTAATATGCATATTAATAATATACGTTTTTACTTAATTTAGTTATATGTTTGCATTTGATTAAACAAACTAAAAATATTGGAGACAAAAGTAAATTCAGCAACATTTTTGTTCGTTTTTTCTTCAATAATTAAAATATAAATTGAATAGATTTGACATGAACAATGTTTTTCGAATTTATTTTAGTTTTTTCTGTAATTAAATGAAATGAATGCATGCAGGAGATTCCATTATGTGTAGATATATAAAAAACTTTTTAGGTCAACGATATATTCGAATATAGTTTATTCAATTTAGTAACACAATTTTCAACAGTTTTTTATAAAAAATACCAATTAGAGGATTTCATAAATTTTGCAGAGACCGCATATACCAAAAGTAAATTGGATCCTCAATGTAGGTACTGGGTACTGGTTTCAGAAATTTAAGAAAATAATTTAGATATTACGCATACCGCTGCAGTACCACAAGGCAAGCTTGGCTCCATGCAGACTGTTTGACTCTATCCATAGCCTTACAATATCATAATAGGCCAGTCATTACCTAAAGATAATCAATTCAAATTAATTACAAATATTGATTGAATTGAAATAAAAACAAATTTAATTTTGCAACTTTTTCTGAGGTCAGAAACATATTAATAATTGCAAAAAAATTAAAATTTATTATAACTTTTTGTGAAATAGCGATTATGTTTATATCTTAGATAAAAAAATTGTAAAAGTGCTGCAAAACGATGATATAACTCATACAAGTTTTTGGAACAGGTATTCCAATTAGCAACCTTTTATTTAGCACCGAAATATATATGTTTTTAATAGCAAATGCAAATGTTAATATTAGTTTTCTTAACAATATGGTAAATTTAGAACCTCGGACAAGGCCCGGGACCTTGAAAAATTAACAAAAATCAACAATTCGCACTTTTTGCAGTGGCAAAATTTTTTGAAAAGTATTGCAAATTTTACAGAACGATTTAAATACCTTCCTATAAGTAAATTAAAATTTACAACGGTCCAAGCTTAACATTTGCAACCAATTTTCAAAACTTTTGCATTTTTTTTTTCTTCACAAAATTAGAGTAAAATAAACAATTATTTTTCTATTAAAAAAAATATATATTTCGGCGCAAAATAAAAGGTTGCAAATTGGAATTGATGTTCCAAAAATTGTATGTCATCGGTTTGCAGAACTTTTGCAATTTTTTATCTATGATATGAACAAAAACGCTATATATAAAAAATCATATTCTAGACTTTCAAAAAAGTAACAAATCTGACAAAAGGTTAAAAATAATACAATATTTTATATTTGTATTTTAATGATATTTATTAATAATATTTTTAAATTATTTTTTTTTTATATTCTGTTGGTGCGCCACTGTTATTTTAATGGTTATATTTTTTTATCAAAGATTATTATTTTATAAAAATGAATTCTTTCAAAATTACTTACCTGTGTAAAATAATCCCAATCTAATTATCAAAATCTGCAATTTCTTTCGAAATAAAAAAAATTATCAAAACTAAATATTAAATTATTATGTACAAGTTCACTAGCATCATCTATTAATTAATATTTAAATTCCTTTACTTATTAAATTTCTTTTTAAAATAATTGGTTCATTTTATTTAAATTACAACTAGGTCAGTTGATCCAATACCTTTTATTTAATTTTTATCGAAAACAGGAAACTTACAGTGACTTTACAGAGAACTACATTATTGGTGTCACCTATCAATTAATAGAAGTACTATTATCATTTCAGTTGAAACACACTATACATAACAATTTTGGGTCCGCTGACACTAAACAAATTTTTTTTTTACTTAAAATCCTTAAAATTTGTTGTCAGGTCTCCATCATAAAACAAATGTGAAATAAACCATTTTCACGGATTTCTTGTTGTAGAAACGGCTAAATATCAATATTAGTCCATTCACAGAGCAATAAATCATATCAAATTTTTTCATAAACGATCAAATTTTCTTATTTTTCATTTTTAGTTTGTTAGAAAAACAAATAGACAGTAAATTATTTTCAATGACAATTGACGGTTCTAGTTTCTATAAATGCGGTGTTGCCAAATCGAGTATGAAAACATATAAGTAAGTCAGGAAATAATTCGGCTAATGAAAGTTGGCCGAAAAATTACATAGTGTCTGGCCAGCACGTGAATCTGGATCCCGAAGTGAAAACATTTGTATTAATCACAGACATCCGTCTTTTTATTTCATTTCATGATCATGATTGTTCGTCGGCATGTCGGTACTTATCTAATATTTGTAAAAATTACTTTTTTTTTAATTTAAGCTGTGTCCAGGCCGTTGGAGTCTATGCCTGTCGGCGTAGCCAGGTATGGGTTAAAATTTTCTGGTGGAGGCGAAGCCGCCACCCTACAAGAAGTCGTTGCTTCCTCTTCTTATTATATATCAATATTGACGTCGAAGAGTACTCTGCCGATGAGGGTGAGGAAGAAGATCTTGATATGGGTATTTTATAAATCCTTAGTTTTATATAATTTTTCTGATACTGAAGTCAATTGGTTGACCTGGTACAACACAGGGCATTGGTAAAAATGACCATTGCTATGTAACAATTGATATATCAATATTGTATTTCTTTTAGACACATGTCACACTGCAATGTCAATTGTCATTGGGTTCATGAAAATTAGATCATTTTGACGTACTTTAACCTGGTCGTAAATAAAAAAAAAAAAAACTGTTTATGAAAAAAATTGGAATGGTTTATTGCTTTATGGGTGGTGTATTATTATTATGTAGCAGTTTCTATACCAAGAAATTAACCAAATCGTATAGTTCAAATTTTTTCAACATCGAAATTAGAGGACACATTTTAAAGTTTTAAGGTAAGAAAAAAATATTTTAAATCATTTGCAGGGTAAAAAAGTATTTTTAAATGTGTTTCAGAGGGTCTAAAATGGTCTTAAAAAAATAGCCCGTTCGATTGCTGGCGGATTTTTCTATAAATGCAAATGGCAGATGTCATTCAACCCAATGGTGTATTTCGATGAATGATATATGTAAGTATAAAAATTATTACCTCAACTCTCCAATAATTAGTATTTCTTCTATTTTGTGAGATTGAAGTTAATTTACTTGTTTCTTTTTGTATGTCAAAACTTTTTATTACATAAAAACTTCGTTTTAGCTTTCCCAAAATTGTCAAAACTTCAGTCAACAAAAAATTCTGTCTATCCTTGACAACCTTAAGCTGAGTATTTTGATTTTTTATTATGCCCAATCACAATTGATACATAAAATAACATTACACAGGGTAATACAATAATTTATTAATTTGATTTGACTAAACTATTTTTATAAAACAAATTTAGAAATTCTAATGATCAGTTCTTCTAATTTATATTTGTAGTCAAAATTAATTTGTTGAATTGTCAAAAATTTTCTATTGATTAAAGAATCTCAACTAGCATAGAACTTAATTATATAGGTCATTCACTGAATTTACACCCATATCGGATTAAGAAACAGATGCACGACTGAGCCGGCCTACAGGATAATTTCGCATCAGGTAGTTGAGTAAATAAGCGTAGTCCTTCGGTGGGTAGAGGGTGAATATATTTTAATTATTAAATACTTATATATTATGTAATTATGTTTATTAAAATTAAATTACTAAAGTAATACACGAAAAAATGAAAATATTTATAATTTTGTTTTGGACATTGTTTATGGTAATACTATTTTCAAATTTACGAAAGAAGATAATAGAAAAGCTTTATGTGAAAAAAATAATGCAGGATTAATATTTTCCTCTAAATCAAAATCAGAAGACTACGACGATAACATGAACTTGGATATGTTTATCAAATGGTTAAATAAAAAACTATTACCAAATTTAAGTGAATCGTCTATTATAGTGTTAGATAATGCGAGCTATCACACAGAACTTTTAAACAAACCGCCAAGACAGAATTGGACTGTAGCCAAAATACAAGAATGGCTACGTAACGAAAATGTTGCATTTCCACAATACGCCCTTAAATCTGAGTTGTTAACTTTAGCTAAACGGCATGAACCACCACAAATTTATATGGTAGATCAAGTAATACATAGTTATGGACATGATGTGTTACGGCTTCAACAGGTACCATTGTCAGTTTAACCCCATCGAACACATTTGGGGTATATGTAAAACGTATTATGACAATCATATTGGAATTAATGGTTACAACGACGAAGCAGTAAGGGAAATATGGAAACAAGCACTGGATACATCAACCCCAGAAAATTGGCAAAAAAGTGTTCAAAAATAAACGAAATTAACCCTATAATTATATCTCTTAATGATGACAGCGACGCTAGTGACACCAATTTTGAGAGTTATGCTGAAGATTTATAGGTATGTCAAAAGACAATTATTTATAATAATCACTGTTTAATACAGAATTTTAAAAGTTATGTTATTTTTAATCATCGTACTTACTTAATCGCAGGGTAAAACTGTGTAAGTAAATTTAAATTTTTGTTCTGAATAAACTATTATTAAACAACAAAATCATGTAACTATCTCTTTTAAGCTTTCCGAGGAAAAATTAAATACCTAAAACTTATATTTATTTTGTTTCTATAAGAACCCCTTGCAATATACAAAATAACGCCACCCATGAGTAAATGTTTAAAATACAACTGACCAGTCAAATCTTTCATTTATTTCTTAATCCTATATGGGTGTAAATTCAGTGAATGACCTATACTAGTAGTTTCATGCTACAATATATTGCTTCAAGTTTGCAGCACTTCTGCAATTTTTTTCTCAAAATTATAAACAAAAGCATCAACTAGTTCCGGACCTAGGAAATGGTTACAAATTTTAACTTATTGTTATGTTATTTTAAACTAGCCGATTACTATTGCAAAGTTTGAAAACTTCTGTAATTAATGTGAAATTTTCAAAATAAGATGTCTTTACTGACTGGCCTATTATAAGAACTTAAATACTAATAACATTCATCATACATCACACTCCTAGAACGTTCGCTGAATTTACATGCAATTCTGTGTATATAAGATAAACGACTTAAAATTAAAAGAAAAAATGGCAACGCCGCACACCGACAAGTCCATAAGAGGATTTCCTTTCATACCCTACATTTAGAAATCAAATACCTTTAGGTATTTTCTACTTGATACCTTGCAGCTTCCAATTAAGTCGGATCGGTTTCCCATCAAAAAGTATTAAGTCCTTTGGGACGTTTGTACGTTTGTTACGACGATGCCAATTGCATAAAGAGCTAGTTCAATTTCAATGTATTTGAAACATTTTAAAAATAAATCATGAGTCAATAGACGATACTGAAAGATAACAAGTTAAGAGAGACAAACAAGTGTACATTATATATAATGGTCAGGTAGGTAATTTAGGTATTTCAGATTACAGGTGCTTTAGGGTTCAGGAATTTGTAGTAACAAGAAGGCAGTTGTTATTTGAATTCATGCCAGCATTATTTACAGGTAGGTTGTCAATGTCAAATTTAGCTCAGAGAGAATAAATTTGTATTTATTGACATGAAAAAGACTATTTAAGATAACGACTTAAGTCGACCATCCCTCGACCTTGCCTCACCTTTTTTCCCTTATTAAATACATATTTTATAGAATATATCACGTAAGTTCCACGGTTGGCGCCCCATATCTGGTCCATGCTGGTTTTATTAAAAAATTATTTGACTAAACTTTTATCGATCGTTACGGTAATTCATTTTCTCGAAAAATTTAATACCAATCGAGAGTAAAATATGTAATAAAATGTCAAAGTAGGGTTGGATATCTCTTTCCTGGCTGAATTATCGGGTTTGTAGGTATAAGCAGGTAACTTTATGAAGTAACTTACCCTCATCATTTTATAATTAAATAATGTAATTTTATTATGAACACAATGGTATAGGGTTGACTTGGAAAAAGTTGGCTAATCTTAGGGTAGGATTGCCAGACGTTACGCTTTTGGCGTACTTGCCATGTTTTTTGACTTGCCTGTACGCTTTTTATGCAAATTCCACGCTTTTTAAAAACCACAGAGGAACCGGATTTATACAAAAATAGAGAAATATTCGGGTAAAAGGCCCTCGTTTTTACGAAAAATAAGCTGAGGACTTTTTTTATTTTTTTAGAAATGTTCACAAAAAATGACCTGAATATATAAAAATGCTCTATCGTCACGGTTGCCACGCTTTTCACTTCCGGAAATGTGGCAACCCTATCTTAGGGTTGACGCGATTTTAAGTTGAGTGCGAGAGAGAACCACTGCGCGGGCAAGTGTATGCCATAGGTATTTGGAACGATATTTAAAATGACTAAGCATTCGATATTCCCATAAAATATAATTTTTTGTTATAATCTCATGATCCCAGATTTTTTTGTTAAAATATAACTGCCTTTCATTGTTGCATTCATTTCAATTTTGTTTATACAATATGTTAAGTTTTCCACAATGACGCCATTAGAACTACGGTATAGAATAAACGCTATTGATTTGACAGACGTAGAAAAATGCACGCCAGCCCACTAGTGGTAGAGGTGTATCCATCTGTTCAATCACGGCAGGAGATCAGCCGATTTACGAAAGCCTCTCTTTATTTCTCTCACATGTAAATATAATTATTAGGCGTCTCATCTTTATTTCGAAGGATCCATGGGTTAACATGTAATTTGAAATCAAGTTTGAAGAAAGACTTTGATGGTTTTTATTTCAAAAAATTTCTTAAAACTAAATAAAACTTTTTCAATTATTTATATCACGAATTTTTGAGATTATTAGTTCTGATTGTGTATTTAAATCCTGAATATTTACGAATTATGTTTAAATATATATTTCAATGTGCAATAGTGTTATTAATAAATAAATCAATTAATCCACTCACCTTTTCAACTCCAGATATTTTATTTATTAAAAAATGAAAAACCTTACAAAACGATTTAATACATTTGTTACCAGAAAAAAAAAACGATTTTATTGTAAAATAAAAAAAAAGATTAAATTATTCAGCAACTGATTCATCAGAAGTTGCAATATTGAAATCCAATTCTGAGGGATTGTCAAGAATAATACTACGAGAGGTGAGAATTTTTTGAGAACATTTTGTTGTTTTCTGGAAATTATGCGTCTAAATTTCGGGAGGATTTTTTAAAGAGAAAAATGGATAATTTGTAAGAAAACCACAAAATGTTCTTAAAAAATCTCACCTCGCGTGGCGTTTGGAAAGATTATTTAACAATATAAACAGAAATGTTATAAACAATTGCTTTGTTTCCATTAGATGACGTCGATTTTGTATTAAAAATGTATTGTAAAGCGAGTCATTTCATTATTCAGTCATGCTCTAATCGTCCAAGTCCCTCTCTGTCTTATTTGGCCTTTGAGGCTCAACTTGTCCGATTATCATACATAATTAAACCCCTTAAGACCAAACCTATGTGACGACTATGGCGAAGGCGCTTTCAATTACCTTCCAGAAAGAACGTGATAATGTTTCTAGTTTTGGCGGGAGCATTCTAGATTTTCACCAGAATTTTCAATGTGTAAATAAATAACCAGTGAGTCAGTCGTATACAAAAGAGTTGTGAAGATTGAATTTAAGTGTTGGACAGTAAATATAAATTGTAATAAATAAATTAGAATTGCGAGTTATAATAGTATCTAAGTATTACATAAATTAATTAGTACGTTATAAATAAATTGTACATAAAATGTTTTAAATAAATAAATTAAACTATCGTTACAGAATATTTTAATAACCAAATCGATTTTTGTCCATTTTTCACTTTTCTTTGGCAAACTTCATTCACATTGACGTTCCGCACAAATTTTTTTAAATCTAATCGGGACTGGGTGAAAACACGCAGCGTGCAGTGCTTTCAGATACAGTTTGTGTTAATTGACGTCTGTTGGAAAGCTGAGTATCATTGGTTGATGTATTATCGCGTTAAATAATCATCTGTCTGTAACTTGTAAAATTTAATCAACTTGTAAAGGTGTAGTGACCCTATTGGCTTTAAACAGTCATGCATATACCATCCGCAATCTTCAGGACGTTGTTTTACTCAATTTTTTTTGTTTCAAAGATTTCCAGCACATGAAATCATATTTGAATCGTATCTTCGTCTTCGTGCGATATGGCCATCATATCCACTCTTGTTGCACAATCTACTATATAATCCTCACATTGGTAGGTAGAATATTAAAAACTTTAGGAGCAACATAAGTTACAAACCTTTGACTTACATCTTACTGAACTGGTGGAATTCTCAAAGCTCATTTAGTCTGGTTCTTGTGTTGTGCAAATGATTTGTAGTATATCTCAATTGAGGCGTTCCATAAATAAAGGTACAGCAAGACAGATAAAATATTGTTCTTATACAAAGCACTTTTTTATTATATAAAAGAGAGGTAGGATATAATGCTGTTTTTTGTAGATAATTTTAATTATACGATTTTGGATTACATTAAGGGGTTGAAGTGCAATATCATATAGTCCACATTATACCACATCGCATAAATTTCCTTAACTTAAAAAATTTAAAAATGAATCTTCTAATTTTGGTTGTTAGTGACTGAATGTGATCAACCCATTTCAAATTTTGATCAATTATGATACCGAGGTATTTTGTTGCGTTTTTAATTTTAATTACAAAGTTGTCATTTATTTGTATGTTGAAAAAAGACCTTCGTAAATTATATTGCTCTCTATGGATCTACTTTAACACAAAACTATTTTTGTGTTAAAGTAGACCCCTAGTACAAATTATAATAATTATATTATTATAATTACTATCGGCTTTCGGTTTTTCGTTCCAAGTTAAATCGTTTCTCGTTTTTTTTGCGCTCGAGTTTATCCTTGTGTGCCTCAGTCTCGATAAGGTGGGAACCACCAGTTTAGCGTCTCTCGAATTTTATATATAATTGTATTAGGAAAAACGATGAGGTAAATAAATGATATAAGCTTTCCCGCCAACCCGGTATTTTGGCCAGGAAGCAGGTAGCGAACCCTACTTTTACTCTCGTTTGGTATTACATTTTCTGAGAAAAAGAATTACGGTAACTATAGAAAAAAGTTTAATTAAATAATTTTTAATTAAAAATTGTCATGGGGGGTGCCTACTCTGGCACGTTGTGATTATTTATACTATTGTATACAATATAAATTATATTTAATTAGGAGAAAGGATGTGGGGACGTCGATTTAAATCGGGATCCAGTAGTATTACGGAAATAAAAGAGAATTAAACTGATGGGTGTCAAATATGTTACTGTAGATTTAGTTATTGAGGAGCTCTCTATGATATAAGTAGAGTGAGAAGTAGATGCACTAATATATATTATTAATCATAGTAAGGAATTTTTTTTATCAAAAACAGTAGGTATGTGTAACTTAATGGCTGATGCATTTAATATTTGATGAATTTTATAGGCAATAAGTATTTGTAATATATTTAAATAGACTTAAAAATATTGATTACTTACTTACCTAGTAATTTATTTATCTGAGGTACCTACTAGTGAATACGACAACAATAGAATTTGGAGATCAATTAAGTTTAACAGCAATTGAGGAAAAGAGCAGTTTGGTTTATTAGCTTGGCATAGGTCTAGAAGGATCGACTGCCATCAGAACAGAACACAACCTTCTTTTTTATTATTATTAATTATATGTGGTGATTTATATTTAAATTTTTACTATTAATTGCGCCAAATGTGGTCGCAATTGTTGAACAGCTGAGCTGCTGGCACCACTTCCTTTGCTGTATTTTTTCACTGCCAACTAAACGATTAGACATTCTATAAGTAGGTACTTACCTACCTATTAAAGCTGATGCCCACGCATATCTATCATTATCAAACATACATAAATATTGTATTTCACTTAAAGAGGTATACTTAGATACTTGCAGAAAGTGTGTAGGTATCCAATATGAATGTTAAATATCTGATGTGTCCAACACAATCACGACTTTCCAGTAAAGTTACAGAAACCAACAATTCATGTATATTAAAAAAAAAAGTTTTAATAGTTAGATTATTAGTAAATACATAGTTGACAATAATTGGGGCTAATTGCATTTCTTGTAGAAATATAATTAATATATGTAGGTAAATATGAAACACAAAAAGTGTCCAAACAACCTTCAGTCTGCCCTACTAAAAAGTTGACTAGAATGACGTAGTGCTGTTTACCTCCGAGTTACTGATATACCTAAAAATCCTAAATTAAAAACGAGAAGCCATATATCAATATGAAATTTTTAGTAAAACTGAAGTTCTATAAGAAGATAAAGTCTATTGATTCTGAAAAAATATGAATACATTGGGTGGATAAATTATTTAAAAAAAACCCAAAAACGAAAAATAATATCGACTTGAAATTTTTAGCAAGCCATATCAACATGAATTTTTTAGTAAAAATCAAGCTCTTATAAGGAGAAGATGCCTATTGATTGAGAAAAAAAATTAACGAAAGTGGAGAGTTAAGGGGGGGGGAGGGTTTGAGATATTTAAAAAAATTCTAACTCAAAAACGAACAATATCAACTTGAAATGTTTGGAAAATCAAGCTCTATAAGGGGACAAAGCCTACCGATTTTAAAAAAATCTGATTAAAAATAGGGAGTTAAGATGGGTTGAAATTAAAAAAAAATCTTAAATTAAAAACGAGAAGGGATATATCAACATGAAATTTTTAGTAAAAATGAAGCTCTATAAGAAGATAAAGCTATTGATTCTGAAAAATATGAATAAATTGGGGGGTTAAAGTATTAACTAAAAAACGAAAAATGATATCAACTTAAAATTTTTAGCAAACATCAAGTTCTATAAGGAGAAGAAGCCCTTTGATTTTGAACAAAATCTGATTCAAAATGGGAAGTTTAAGATGGGGGGGTTGAAATTAAAAAAAAAGCAAAATGAAAACCATATCAACATGAATTTTTTAGTAAAAATCAATCTCTATAAGGAGAAGAGGTCTATTGATTATAAAAAAAAAATTGAATGAAAGTGGGGATTGAAATATTTAAAAAAAATCTCAAAATCGAACAATATCAACTTGAAATTTTTGGAAAAATCAAGCTCTATAAGGGAATGAAGCCTACTGAATCTGAAAAAAAATCTGATTGAAAATGGGGGTTAAGGTGGTCTGTTAAACTGTGAAAACTATAATTTAAAATACCAAGTATTATATATCTTCATTCTAGTTCTAGTTTGTATATGTATAATGTTAGGTACTGTGATACTGATACTGATCGTATAAACGATTTTAGTTCACTTGTTTTATTTGTCATAACTGAAAAAATATTCAACTATTTTTAACAATTTTATTATGGTCTCGTTTGATAGGTAATTTAATATTTTAAATAACCAATGTATTTATTATTATACAGGGTGTTATACTTCTTTATTTTCGTGAAATAAAAAAAATATATTTAGTTGAAATATTTTTTTGTATTCGGTAATATTTGGTTAATTTTCGTGTTAATTATAGACGTAGTTTATTGCACAAAAGTCAAAAAGTGCTTTTTAGGGCCAGTTTTTCAATGAAAGTTTAAATTGAGTTCAGCAAACAAACTGAGTTTAATTGAAAGATGATGTATTTCAAATGTAGTTCACGTCTGAACTTAATTTAAACTATCCAAAAAATTGAACTGTCAAAGTTGGGCGTTTAAACTAAGATCAATGGTTTGACACTGACATAATATAAGTATATTTCACATTTTTTTTTTATATTTTGTGTTCGAAGTAATAAATGAAGACGATGGTGAAATTGCTACATATTTAATGCATATTAATGTACCGTGTACCCAAAAGAATATGCAAGATTTCGTTTGTCTAATAAAACGGCTAACAGACTAATTAACAAAATAGAAGGACTTATAGATAATAACATATATTTTATTTTCTAGAAATAATGCTTTAACTCCTGTCATGGTTCTGTTAACTTAACGATTTTTTGCATCGGTATCTTTCTTAATTACCACCACCAAGTAGAGTACATAAGTTCAGCAATTAAAATTCACCAACAATTATTCTTCTTCGTTGCTCAAAAAATTGGCGGTCCGTCAATTTTTTCCATTTCGAACAATTTTTCATCTTCACTGGTAATGTTTTTAAAAACGTCAAACTGACATAGAGCACATTCAGTTTTGTCAAAAGGGTCTCCATTCAGAACTACCAATATAAATTAAACTTAGATCACCTGAACTATGATACTGACATGATTGAAAAACGCTATTGATGGTAATCTCTTATCTATATTAGATCCAAGTTCAGGTGAACGAAATTTTAAACTGTGATTGAAAAACTGACACTTAATGTAAGCTCTTGTTTATATGAGTCGTCTACTTGTAAAACCGTCCCTACCCATTTTAGAAGATATTGAGATACTAGCAAAAATACCAGTATTCCCGAGAGTATTCCTAACTTTAAAGGAAATATTCGTTTCTGAATATGTAGATATGTTACATTGTATTAGACATAATTTTAGGGACAATTTAAAAAATGGATTTTTTGCCATTTTTTTAAGATTTATAAATAAAATACAGAAAATGTTGTTCTAATACCTACATATCTTTTGTATTATAAAATTAAGTTACAAAAACTAGAACATCTGGAAAATGTGAGAACAAACAACATTTCGGAATTATTAATAAAAGTTCTGGAACAATGATGGCCTTGCATTCATTGTACAACACCGATGCAGCAGCTGCACTTTGAAAACATTCTCCATAAATAAACAACATATCCATAAGTTTATTGTTGTCATAATTTAACATACTGAACAATTTAAATTTACTACTTCAGATAAACACACTACTGAAATCATTTGCCACTGAATTACAGTAACGGTTATAATGAACCGTGATTTATAAGAAAAACCGCAAAAAAATAAAACAAAAAGGGACTTCTATTTAGCTTACTTTTTCGTACACAAGTCCTGACCTGCATATAGATTTTTTAATTCTGTATACTTTTCTTATTTTTATGTTTTTCGGAAATAGTTACTTGAAAAAGATTTTTATTTTAACGACATCTATACACGGTATCAACTTTGGATTCATCCTATATTACTACTTAAGACATAATTTACCAAGCAGGCTTTGCTTTCAACATTTTCAAATACCATTAATGTCTAAAAAATTTAAATGTTTACAAATTTTCCCAGATTTTTTACTATTATGTTTTTAACGATAAAGTATGGCATTTCGTTTGCACTGTTATATTTCGAATTAAATCTTTAAAGTGGCTTAAATGTAACACCCTGTGTAATAATATAAATACTTAGCTTTTTAGATTATTAGCTTACATGGCAAATGGGAATAAGATCGTCAAAAACAGTCAAATACCTTATTCAAGTCGTGATCAAAAATTTTCTTGGGTGCTATGACGGATATACGTTCTTCGAACGACTGTATCCTCGCCTGTACCTTTTATCACAGACATACGATCCTCCTAATATTTTGCAATGTTCACTAAAGTCACAGTAAAATAAAATATTAAAATATGATGAAGATTGTATCATATTTTTTACATACAAATCAATGTCAAGCTTTCTACATAACCTGATATACATTCAAAAATATTCCCTAAATATGAAAAAAAGTCAGCTGACTATAACTAATAATATTTATAGATGATTTTCAACGCATTAAAAACAAAACAAAATATTACAATAACTAAAATATTTATTTATTAATAGTTTTAGTGTTTGAAAACAGTATGACATTGATAATAACTACAAATAATAAAAACCCAAATAAAAAAAAAGTTTTGAACAGAACGTACCTACAAATGATAAAATTATTGGAAAAAATTGAACACCGATTTTAAATTATTACAAGCCGCCACTGCTTCTGCACTTGTATTTTATGTCGTTAACGTCCATAAATCATCTTTCTAAGTAAGGTTTTTCTTTTAAAATGTTACCTATGTGCGATACATCGGTAAAAATTAAAAATTCGTTTTAATGGACAATAAATATTAACAAAAACAAAACACTTCGGTATTTTTTAGAAACGATTAATTTAATTTCAAATTGTTTTTAAATGAACTTTTATCTCATTAGGTATGCTAATTTCATGGGTAAAATAAAATAAATAATGATAAATGAGAGGATAAATACATAAATATGCTAGTTTTGGTATAAAAATATTATGTTACATTTAAAATTCATTCTATTTTTAAACGTTTATTTATAGATCAATTGAAAATATTTCAATGAACTTACACAAACATCAGTAACACCTATATTTCGACCCTGTTACAAGTCACGTAAAAAAACTTTTTATAACATAAATAATTTTAAAATCGAATGTTTTATTAGTTATTATTTTAACTAATGAAATTTAAATTACAATAATAGAAGTCATATTTATGTTACACAGAATCAATAAAGAAATAAGCGAACGTTTCACATAATAGCCTAAAAATAGTTTCGATATGGTCCGTGATACTCAAAACTGCCAAATACGAATTTTTATAAAACGAAGTTGACATTCGTTTGTCCATCCGTCAAAAAAACAGTTATGACAAAAATTAAAATTAAACCGCGCTGTAAAAACTTTTATTAATTTCAAAGTGGCATTCGAATGTCCATGTTTGACCAACCAAAAGTGTCCACCTCGCAAAACAGAGATATTAAAAAAAAATGTTCTCAAGGACAACCTTAATACATTTCTTTCCAATTAAATACGGCAATCGTTTGTCGACTACTCTAGAATTACCTACATAAAACTGTCATTAATTTAATTTTGTTCTTCATCACAATTATAATACCTAGATGGAGCTGTTTATAACGAAAAAGAAAATGACAAATAGACACTGTAAAATCGACTCAAATATATTTTAAGTTGTCGTTACATTAAATATAATTTTGCGATACAGGGGTATATTCTGTACCATTTAAATTAATCTATGACGTTTAAATTTTAACCGAAATCTCCATTCGATATTCCATCAATTTAATTTTGTGTCCTTAGCTATTTTATAACCAATCCCAATTAAAATATACATGGAACGAATTAATATACCTAAAAGTGAATTGAAATTGAGCCCAACGCAGCATTAAAAATAAGAAAAAGAATATATTATTTGACATATACAGTGAGCATCATAAGTCTTACCCCCCCCCCCTATCTAACTCGTTACTGGAGTCTTGTTAGGAAAATCGCCGAGACACGTCGATTTTTGATTTCTACAATGTACATTTTTGTATGAATAGTTTACCCTTAATTTAATCCCTTACTGGAAGGGAGCAACCCTTTCGAAAAATTTAAATGGCACGGGGTGGTTAGTGATAGCTCATTTGAAAAGTTTTATTCTCTATTCAACCGTGCAAAAAATTTTAAATTTGCTTCATTAATTCTCGACTAATTATTGTTTCAGAATAACGAAAATTAACGTAACGCACTCATCCTTAGAATTAAAATTCGGCCCTGCATGATATCGGTTTTGGTTCAGACGTGAAGTAAGACTTTTTGCCATTAGATAAGGTCACTGTTAGTTTAGTTGCTTTCCTGTTTGTGATGTTTTGTTATTTTTAAACATTAATAAATCAACACGTAATGAGGCAAATTTCAAAATTTTTTTGCACGGTTGAATAGAGAATAAAACCCCCTTTCAAATGAGCTATCACTCACCACCCCATGCCATTTAAATTTTTCGAAAGGGTTGCTCCCCTCCAGTAAGGGATGCAATAAAGGGTAAACTATTCATACAAAAATGTACATTGTAGAAATAAAAAATCGACGTGTCTCGGCGAATTTCCTAACAAGACTCCAGTAACGAGTTAGATAGGGGGGTAAGACTTATGATGCTCACTGTATAATCATTACTAGATTTATTATTGACATAAATTATAATTTAAACCAAATAATATTTTAAGTAACTGTAGATCCTTTACTATGCATACTAGATAGCATGTAGATAGGGACATGTATTAATAAAACTAAAATAATTTAAAAAAAATTTCCGAAAACAAGAAACTTTTGTATCAACTTCTTTTCTCTAAAGTCCTTAGTTTCTGAGAAAAGGTATAGGCCCCTAATAAAATGCGCTCCTATAGGTACTTATGTTTCGAAGTCTGAATAAAATGCTAATTTATCTCGTAATTTATTTTACAAAAACCGTTTTAATATAGTAATTTCCTACTAGAGTTCGTACTGTTAAACATTGTCTTCTTTACATCTCTGTAGAGTTAAATTAAATATTCCCAAAACCCCCCTCAATATACACCAATGAGTTTAATATTATGTGTAATTAAAAATGTCCCATTAGGTTAACCTGTACGCAAAATTTTATTTGAATTAGTTAAGTCGTCTAGTGTTTTAAACCCCTTTAACACCCCCTTAACGTAAGCCCATGGCTTTAATATTGTTTATTTTTTACTTATTTTTTTTAATTTTCAAACCCCTTTATCACCCCCTTAACTTTAGTAAAACTCATATTTTTTGACAAACCTCGTATGCCACTGAAAACATTTGATATTTGATGACTGTATTCTAGGTTTTAGATAATGCAGACCTTTTTGTGAAGAATAACTTTTTTTCCTAAAATTAATAATAAAAAAGTTTTCCATATGATTCCAAGTTAGGGGGATATTGAAACATTCATCTCCCAGTGAATGTTTGGAACATTTTAGGGTTAATAAATAATACATAAATACCTCAATAAATTCATAAAATTAATGTCCATTACTTAACTCCAAATTTCAATAAAAGTTTTGATAAAGACTCACTGAACTTTAAAATAGCTTAAAAATCAACCGATCCATCAACCTTAATTCGAGCCTTAATTCCATTAAATGCAAGTGTAATTCCGCGATATTCGTAGATAACGCTTTGTAATGCCAGGGCTAATTTTAACCAAATTATTAAAGAATGGACCCCATAACGTGTTTATTATAGCCCCCTTATATATTTACTCAAAACTACAAATTTTAGTTTTTTTGAGTGTCAGTCTCATGTGTCCTATTACATTTGGGCGGCAACCCTGCGCCCTGATGAGAATGGAACCTGCCTCTCTTTGATTACAAGTTCTATTCTAGGCTCTTACTTCTGAACCGATTACACACATTACCTGTCCCTGATTATTACAGAAACTCCATTGAAAGTATTATGTTTCCGCTCTACTAATTCCCAAACCCTTTGTCTCTACGGGTGTGAAGTTATCCACATCCACAAATGTACACTGAGAAAAATATAACTCTATCGTAATAGTCATATAACTTGGTTCAAATTACCTGTAAAGGCTTTTCATTTGTAGATTTCAATTGGGGAGGTTTTAATACACAGCAACCATACCCGCAATTAACTTTTGCTTTGTCTCAGGGGGTGCAATTGGGGGTGAAATTTAAAAAAAAATCATAGAAGCCACAAATGGCTTTGTACACCTTTCTGCTTAGGATATGTTATGTAGTTTACTCTTTTCTTCATCCCTGATACCATGCTGGAGTTTGTCGAGCCGTCTCAGGGGGTGCAATTGGGGATGAAATTAAAAAAAAAACATAAAAGCCACAAATAGCTTTGTACACCTTTCTGCTTGGGATATGTTATGTAATTTTCTCTTTTTTTCATCCATGATAGCATGCTGGAGTTTGTCGAGCCGTCTGAGGGGGTGCAATTGGGGGTGAAATAAAAAAAATCATAGAAGCCACAAATGGCTTTGTACACCTTTCTGCTTGGGATATGTTATGTAGTTTGCTCTTTTCTTCATCCCTGATAGCATGCTGGAGTTTGTCGAGCCGTCTGAGGGGGTGCAATTGGGGGTGAAATTAAACAAAAAATCATAGAAGCCACAACTGGCTTTGTACACCTTTCTGCTTGGGATATGTTATGTAGTTTGCTCTTTTCTTCATCCCTGATAGCATGCTGGAGTTTGTCGAGCCGTCTGAGGGGGTGCAATTGGGGATGAAATTAAAAAAAAATCACACAAGCTACAAATGGCTTTGTACACCTTTTTACTTGAGATATGTTATGAAGATAGCTATTTTCTTTATGCCTAATACCATGCTGGAGTTTGTCGAGCCGTCTGAGGGGGTGCAATTGGGGGTCAAATTAAACAAAAAATCATAGAAGCCACAAATGGCTTTGTACACCTTTCTGCTTGGGATATGTTATGTGATATATTTTAAATTTCGGAAAACTTATATAAGAACATATTGTCCATATTTCTATTATTTCAGCTCAGAATCACTTCTTTTTTCCGGATGTGATATTTTTTATTTTCACAGCTTAATGATTTGGAATTTTAAAAATAAAAAACATAAAATCGAGAAATGCCCTCTTAATTTTGACAAAAAGGAAAAACATAAAATTATCAAAAAAGATCTTTATGAAGAAAAGAGCCAACTAGATAATATATCACAAGCAGAAAGGTGTACAAAGCCATTTGTGGCTTCTATGGTTTTTTTTATTTCACCCCCAATTGCACCCCCTCAGACGGCTCGACAAACTCCAGCATGGTATCTGGAATGAAGAAAGGGGCAAACTACATATCATATCGCATGCAGAAAGGTGTACAAAGCCATTTGTGGCTTCTTTAATTTTTTTTATTTCACCCCCAATTGCACCCCCTCAGACGGCTCGACAAACTCCAGCATGGTATCAGGCATAAAGAAAATAGCTATCTTCATAACATATCTCAAGTAAAAAGGTGTACAAAGCCATTTGTGGCTTCTGTGATTTTTTTTTAATTTCATCCCCAATTGCACCCCCTCAGACGGCTCGACAAACTCCAGCATGCTATCAGGGATGAAGAAAAGAGCAAACTACATAACATACCCCAAGCAGAAAGGTGTACAAAGCCATTTGTGGCTTCTATGATTTTTTGTTTAATTTGACCCCCAATTGCACCCCCTCAGACGGCTCGACAAACTCCAGCATGGTATCTGGAACGAAGAAAGGGGCAAACTACATATCATAGCGTATGCAGAAAGGTGTACAAAGCCATTTGTGGCTTTTTTAATTTTTTTATTTCACCCCCAATTGCACCCCCTCAGACGGCTCGACAAACTCCAACACGGTATCTGGGATGAAGAAAAGAGCCAACTAGATAACATATCGCAAGCAGAAATGTGTACAAAGCTATTTGTGGCTTCTGTGTTTTTTTTTTATTTCATCCCCAATTGCACCCCCTTAGACGGCTCGACAAACTCCAGCATGCTATCAGGGATGAAGAAAAGAGCAAACTACATAACATATCCCAAGCAGAAAGGTGTACAAAGCCATTTATGGCTTCTATGATTTTTTGTTTAATTTCACCCCCAATTGCACCCCCTCAGATGGCTCGACAAATTCCAACACGGTATCTGGGATGAAGAAAAGAGCCAACTAGATAACATATAGCAAGCAGAAATGTGTACAAAGCTATTTGTGGCTTCTGTGATTTTTTTTTAATTTCATCCCCAAGTGCACCCCCTCAGACGGCTCGACAAACTCCAGCATGCTATCAGGGATGAAGAAAAGAGCAAACTACATATCATATCCCAAGCAGAAAGGTGTACAAAGCAAGTTGTGGCTTCTATGATTTTTTGTTTAACTTCACCCCAATTGCACCCCCTCAGACGGCTCGACAAACTCCAGCATGCTATCAGGGATGAAGAAAAGAGCAAACTACATAACATACCCCAAGCAGAAAGGTGTACAAAGCCATTTGTGGCTTCTGTGATTTTTTTTTAATTTCATCCCAATTGCACCCCCTCAGACGGCTTGACAAACTCCAGCATGGTATCTGGGAGAAAGAAAAGAGCAAATTACATAACATATCGCAAGCAGAAATGTTTACAAATCCATTTGTGGCGTCTATGATTTTTTTTTTAAATTTCATCCCCAATTGCACTCCCTCAGACGACTCGACAAACTCCAGCATGGTATCAGGGATGAAGAAAAGAGCAAACTACATAACATATCGCTTGCAGAAAGGTCTACAAAGCCATTTGTGGCTTCTATGATTTTTTTATTTCACCCCCAATTGCACCCCCTCAGACGGCTCGACAAACTCCAGCATGCTATCATGGATGAAAAAAAGAGAAAATTACATAACATATCCCAAGCAGAAAGGTGTACAAAGCTATTTGTGGCTTTTATGTTTTTTTTTTAATTTCATCCCCAATTGTACCCCCTCAGACGGCTCGACAAACTCCAGCATGGTATCAGGGATAAATAAAAGAGTATACTACATAACATGTCCCAAGCAGAAAGGTGTACAAAGCCATTTGTGGCTTCTATGATTTTTTTTTAAATTCACCCCCAATTGCACCCACTGAGACAAAGCAAAAGTTAATTGCGGGTATGGTTGCTGTGTATTGAAACCTCCCCAATTGAAATATACAAATGAAAAGCCTCTACAGGTAATTTGAACCAAATTATATGACTATTACGATAGAGTTATATTTTTCTCAGTGTACATTTGTGGATGTGGATAACTTCACACCCGTTTGTCTCTAAGGAATACTCTACTGATCTAACCTGTTATTTAAGTCTTCCACCGAGTCTTCCACCTAATTGCCCAGTAACCCACATCATGGCATACATTAATCCCTACGGAACTTCTTCCTGTGCATCTCCTCTAAATCCACGGTTTTGTAAGACTACAAATTATTATTAAGAACTTAATTTTTAAACTCGTTTTTACTGGACCAAAAATGGGTTTGTCAATAATTTTAAATGGTAAGTAATGTACCTACTTAGTTGGGTGAAGATAACACACAATACAGTTTATATAAAAAATGGATATGTACGATCACAATTATTATTAAAAAATGAGAAAAATTATATGGAAGATAAAAATGGACAACGTGCGTTGAATTTTTCATAGGCTATATCAATAAATTATAATATTATAATAGGCCTACTTAGAAACATTTTTATCACTTCTTAATTAGGTACCTAGGACGCATAAGTACCTCCGTATTTCTCCACGTATTTCTCCTAGGAATATTATTGAAACTGGAAAAAATTCCATCAATTTTTGCCACTAATTATTAAATAACAATTATTCTCGTCCCTTAGGAGGTATAAGGAAGGTAACCTCATACCTACAACTTTTTTCAAAAGATTAAAGGAATAGGTATCTGTCAAATTTCCATGTCCATCGGTTTAGAATTTAATGTAATTGAAATGCTTAAGAGGTGTAAAATGATAAGTCAATACTGTGAAGTTGGTGAAATAGGTGCCGGGATGTTTTTTCAATTCTGTTTTATAGTACTGTTTATACAAGAAGGTGATAATATAAATTTCCCATTTTAGAGTTTCTCATCAAACAAAATTTATGTCAATAGCGGGATAAAAGAGAGGACCCTAACTCGCTAAACTAAAAAGAAATAAAAGGTAATGAAGAGTAATGAAAAATAATGAAATGTAAGTGAAAACTACCTAATAAATTTTTTTATATCTTCCCTTTTATTCACAAGAATAAATGATTCAGAAATACTCATTATGGCTCTAGATAAGGATGGTTTATCTCGTGTTTTATGGATATACCTAGGGATATTCCAATTTCAAATGCTTAAATATTAATGAATAGTAAATGTTAATAGATCCATTTACGAGTAGGTATTTAATAATGAAATAAAGTACCTAGGTATATCATAATTTTTTCTCAATAAACAGTTACCTATGTAGTAACAAAACAAATCGTATAATCTCAATATAAATATGATAAAAAGTACGACCTATATTTTGCAATAGATACCAAGATATTACAAAACAGGTAGGCACATATTAAATCTAAACACCCGACCAAACATGTGTTCTTTAGATAAAAAAAAACATGCAATCATTTTATTACTCATCACAAAAGTCCGACAAGTGCCTAACCTAACCTCTCTCTTAAAAATAAAATTACTGGTTACCTATAAATACAGGTAGGTACCTATATAATATTTTCATTTTAATACAATGAATAATTTAGACTCGATTTTTTTAATAGGTCTAGACTGAATACTAGACACCCACCCGTTCAAATACTAGGTAGATTTATTGGACATTAACCTCTGACTTCTTTTCTAGTGTTAGTATATGAAAATACCAAACGCTACAAGGTACAGTTATTTTATAAACCGTTTTTTATGCATGGAAAATGAATAATACACTTGTGTTACATTATTAATGGGATATTTTAATAAATTGCAATGATTCTTAGAATAAAATAAATTTAGTATGTAGTTACTAATGTATACAATTGATTACAACTCAACAATAAATGCCATTATATTTATAGATCCTATATATTTCAATAAATACTCAAGAGTAGCATCAAACCTGTCACAATAAGATTTTGAGGTTATGTCGGAAAATATTAACTTTATTTTCAAGCTTCCTTTGCACTTTCAATGCATAAAAAATGGTAGATATATTAAAAATCCGTATATATTCACCTTTAAGATATCACAAACACTAAAATGATGATAATATCCACACAAACACCCAAAAACAATTTTCACTCTGACACTTTTAACTGCACAATTGAACACTTCGCGTTCGCGTGGTAAATACGCTTTTCGAAGGGGAATTTTTAGAGTTTTTCGTAATTTTCAATGACTTTTCGGCCGGAAAATGCATTGTACCGGTTAAAAATGTCAAAAGTTGTTGTCAACCACTTGTAGCTTGCATTTTTATTCCTAAATCTAGGCAACGCTGGCAGTGTCTACATGGCGGCGTTAGGGTCGCTACTCGCTACGTCATGAGGAGGTACCGCAAACTAGATAACAGGTGCGGACTAAAAAATTATATTCAAATTAAGAAAGTCTGTTCTAAAATATCAAATATATTTTTATTTATTTTTGTAAGTGTAATATTATGTGGCATATAATTTAAATTATACATAAAAGTATCGATATTGAGTACACTTATAAATATAAAGTTAGAAAATATTATATGCAAGTTACTAGTTTCCTAGGTACTAAGCTATAATAAAAAGTAGGGATGAGACTTGTCATGAAAAGTGATTTTCGGACTAGTCTGACGGACATGTCTGGAAAAGTTGTGAAAAGTAATGAAAAGTCACAATGACAAGTTGTCGACCTTGAGCATAGAAGGCACAGTTAAATCTACATCCTGGATGTTTTTTCAAAAACACTTTGGGAACAATATTTGCATTTTTATTTTCGTTTTTTTTTTAGACAAATCATTTGTAATATACTTCCAGCCTTTGTATTTAAAACGAAAATTCAAAGATATCGTTAAAACATTTTAACAGTCAGTAAACATTTGTCGTTTCTTTTTTGTAAACTATATTTTGTCTTTAATTGTAAGAAATTTAGACGAATTAGTTAATTTAATTTCGCGCATGTGTAATACACTTCTCCACTTTTAAAAAGTGTGTTTGGACTAATCAAATTTTCAGACTAGTCGTCGGACTTGTCCGTGGACTTTTCCAAGCGACCCATCACTATTAAAAAATAACTATTTTAATATTTATTGCGTAATCAATCAAATAAAATTCAACCAAAAACATTATAATTAATTTTCATGCCTATAAATATCAATAATAAACAGTAATATTTTAATTTAACCATCGACAGTTTATTTATAATTTAGTTCACTAAGTAACGACTTCTGAAAATTAGTAATATTATAATTATTATTGTTGTGTCCCATATCTATGGTCACCAAATATTTTAAATGAAACTCACAAACCAATAAAGAATTTAAATATTTAATGTGGATATAACTATTTTAAATGAAATTTGCAATATGATATAAACAGATTATTATTATAGATATTACATATTATTACACAAAAATGAAATAGTCACAATACATTTCTTCTGGACCGGAGCCCCAATTAAAATTTAATATTTTCTCTGAAAGAGAGACGTTGAAGGTAAAAGGTCTACAATTATTCCGCTTAGTTAAAAAGATCAAGGTGACAGCAAATAATACATATACTGTCAATTATTGTTATTAAAGACATAACATCGATAACTAAAAACAAAACAAGCGGCCCTATCTACAGGAAAAGGAATTAGGGACCACTTTTAAAAATCCTTGCATTTAAGTTTTTGAGCAGGACACGTATATTTTTATTTATTTGTACCTTGTCATTAAGAGAGTAAAAAAATGTAAAAAAATGTTTTGTTCCAAAGGCATGTTATTTTAGAAAATATTATAACATTATATTCTCCGGTTTTGCACTGTTCATTATAGTACATTGCTGGAATTCACAATACGATGATAAATTTCGATACTTTGGGAAGAGATATTGTCCAAAGAATACCTCAGAGGCAAGATGAAGTGGTAGCAGCAACTACTTTATTTCAAGAAATTTACTATGTTAGGAGTATTGCTCAAAGACTAAGAAGTCATTCGGTAATTTGTAGGCTTCTTGACCGACAAAGAGAATTTGGTACAATTACAAGAAGACCCTAACCTGTCAGAAAAAGGATAACAACACCTCGCGAAGATAGAAATTTGGTAAGGTTAGCACTCTAAAATTCAGTCCGCACAGCAAGAAACATTGTTAATATTCATTTCGCTACTAAGGGAAGGCGAATATCCACCTAGACCGTAAGAAGCAGATTTTAGAAGGAAATTTTTGATCCTGAGACAGAGCTGTGAGGCCCCAGTTAAAACGTGAGAACAGGAGAGCGTCGTTTAAATTTTGCCAGAAATCATGTGGATTGGGACATGAACCAATGGGGAAATGTTCTTTTTACAGATGAGTCAAAATATCGACTTAGCCACAACGATGTACATGTACGAACATGCAGGTATATTAGAGAAACTGTCAATTTTGGAGAAGTCTCTATTAGGGTCTGGAGAGGAATTTATTTAACGGGGCGCACCAATTTGCAAGTGTTTCGAGATGGAATTCTTAATGCTCGCAGATACTAAGAACTCATTGTAGAACCCTATATTATTTGATTTGCTGCAGAGGAAGGTCCTGACTTTGTCCTTCAACTTCAACACGACAATGCGAGACCTCACACCACCCGACTGGTAACTTAACATCTTCAGGAACACAATATCGAGGTTTTAGAATGGCCAGCCAATCCTCCGAACATAAACCTTATACAATATCTTTGGGATTTTCTTCTGAGAAAGCTAAGAGATCGTCAGCCTGCTGAAAATTTATATTACCTAGCACAAATGCTTCAGGAGGAATAAGAAAATATTCCCAGGCAAATAATTGAAAACTGGTGAACTCTATGTCCAGACGTTGCCAAGAAGTCCGATTAGCGGACACACGGTGGTTAATTCTAATTTAAAAAAAAAAAAAAAATAAAATAAAGTTTTCTAAAAATTTTGTATTTTTGTTTTCATTCATAACTTTCTATTTTTTATTTCATTTTTAAAAAGAAAACACTATTTTAAAGCCTAATGATTTCTGAGGCAAGCAATATAAATTATATGTGCATTTTAAAAAGTGGTCCTTAATTTATTTTGACTTTTATATACAGCATCGGCTATCGAATACTTTCCAACACAATTTACACAAGTGCGTGTAGAAACTACAGAGAGGTAGTATTAGATTTAGCAGCAATACCAGTTTATACAGCCCTGCCAACATTACAACGTGGTCTCCCCCCTCCCTTATCACAACAAGATATCTTCGCCACTGAGTTTAGCACAATGAACTAGTGATAAAAATGAACAAGTCACGACATCTAGGACTTCGGTTAGCGATAACTATAGTTTAACAAAATAATAGGTAAGGTTGTCCAACCATCGCAAATTTTGGATATTTACGCTTTTATTTCTTACAAAACAATAATTATATATCATTATTATTATTTACTAAATATTTTTAATTTATTAGGCGGTGATCTCTTATTTTTTTAACAGTTTTTTTATTTCAATAATAAATTTGTAAAAAAAAGTCAAAATTACCTAAATTGTCAAAATTATATTTTTTTGACAAACGAAAATTTCTGCTTTTAAGGAATTGGCACTAAATAGTTATCTTAAAGAAATTAAAAAATCATTTTACCATTTTTTAAACTGAAAATATACCGAATACGACTCTGACAAATCAACTTCCCACGAATTTGTACATACATATTTTCTCAATCGAACTGTACATTGTTACATGCATACAAATCACGTTGAGCCAACCCGACCCTGCATTACCACATTTCAGAGAATACCAGAATCACGGGCAAGGCCGAGCGACTCCGAAGGTAATGTTTAAACTGAGAGACGGAGATTCGTGAACCCGAATTTGACTACAACTTAGACTGTTAAATTATAGTTATACTAATCTATTTCTATTTTTGCCACCACATAAATGATTTTTAATAGGTAATTGATGTTATATTAATTGGTAACAGTAATAAATGGAATTAGATTAAGGAGTTTGTGTTATTTACAGAGATACATAAAAAGGTTACTTAGCAACAGCATAGAGATAGTAATTTTAGACGCGGCAGATAAGAGTGTTGAATTTCAAATCAATAAATAACTAGTTATTGGATTGTTTCATTATTGGGAAAATAATGAACATAAATAGTGTCACAGATTATGGTATGGCCAGTCAGAATAAATAGGTATTCACAAGTAATAAAAATAGAGAATTTATACAGTAGTTTGTTACATGTATTGTTGGTTGCCTGGCTAGTAGGTTTTACATTTGCTGGAAGGACCCCCGCACTTTTTACATTAATTTTGGATACTGACAGAATTTGTTCAAATTTTAGTATGTTATTTTTCAGGTCATTAGGGGCAAGTTTCTTATGGACCTCAAGTAGGCAGCTCTACAGGGTGAGCTGTTAGAAGGATTCAAAAGTAAAGAGTGCAGAATTAATTTTTTCAAATAGGTATATCCACAACTCTTTAGAAATTCTTGTTTTTTTCCATGAAACTTATGTCATGTGTTACACTTGTATGATAGTTTGTTCATGCTTACTTACATTTTGCAAAATAAATTATACAGCGTGTTCAAAAAATTAGGAATATCAGTTTCTGAAATATGCATTTTACATATATTACCACAGTTCAAATATGACTTCCGACCATTTTTTTGTTTTATTTCATATTAGATAATTTTTATAAGTAATACAGGGTGCGAAAGAAGTACATAAACAACTAAGAATTAGGTATAAAACGCATTTAACGAAAAATTGGTTTAACTAAAATATTGTAGAAAGTCTTGAAATGAATTTAGTTTTGCTCGTATTATAATCATAGCTCTGTTTATCTAAGCAAGTCCCGTTCTACTCCTACTTAAACGTAGAAATAATTCTAACTCTGACTTGAATGAATGACTTAAAAGACATATTCTAATTGAAAAAAAAAATGATTTCTGATTACAGTACAAATGTCAACTTATCACTTCTAAATATAATTTTATTTTTGAGGATTTAGTAGGTTAATTTTAGGTAAATTAAAACATAAAAAAAACTTTTACAGTTTTTTCAGCAGTAATTTATTTAAAAACTTCGTGATATGAATACTCATGATATTTAATCCTGGCCAATTCGTATTGTTTATCTATTCCACACCACTATATACTTTTATCTTGCTTTAAATTATTTTCTAAGCCTAGAACATAACTTTTTTGAATTTCTTTATTAATCAGAATAATTTAGAACTGTGTGATAACTTATTACAATTGATTTCGTTTAGTACAAATGTTTTTTTAAAACTAGGAAATAAATTCAATAAAGATTTAGAGTTGTTTAATGTCACTGTAGGTCTTTAAAAATAGTATGAAACATATCACTATGTAATTTCAATTTTATGTTAGTATTAAGATTATAAATGTATATTTAATTGTAAAAAGGATTTCAAACCGTAAATAAATACATTTTTTACTCATAAACATTTCTTAAAAAAATCTAAACACTTTCGTAGGAAAACAATTTTTTTGTGTCATCAGCTTCAACCACTGTGGTTGTTACTGTTTCCCAGTGCCACTTTAGGAACAGCACTGTTAATTAGAACCCAACAGTGGAAAACAATATTTATTATAATCTTTAGGTAATGGAAAAATAAGAGCGGGGGTATTTAAATATCTTTGTTTACATTTAGGTAGTCATATATTTCTAGTTTTCTTCAGCAGAGCGAGCATCGCTTATTTTACCAATGAAAATAAACACAACGAAGCGAGAGATAAAAATTTAAAATATTCAATTATTTTTAGCGAACCCCGGAACACCTAATGCGGACGGCTTTTAATTTAAAAATCTATACAATCCATTAAAATTTGCTAGCCAATAAACTTTCAAAACAATTTATACCCATACTATCATCGTTCTCACACGTACCTAAAGCGTTCGTACAAAATACGAGCGCATTGTGATAAATGGTCTATAAATTTTATTCTAATGCCATTATTTATATTTGATTAGTTTTGATTTATTTTAAAATTGGTCCGGATCCGCGTTTTATTTATAGTACTTCCGGTTTCGTACAGAATGCGCCCCGGTACCCAATTTTAATTATTCAAATAAATTATAAATTTTAGTGTATGTATAATAATTATTCCCTAAATACACATTTATTATTGTTAAGGATGGCTTCCTGAAAACGTAAATTATCCGAAATGAAATCATTTGTTACATCCAATGAGCGATATTTAAACTAACAAATTAACCATTAATGGTATACAAATAGGAGTAATATTGAGGTGAAAACAAAAAATGAGTAGGGAAATAAAAACTAATATATTGATTTTTTTTTTGTATTTTAGTGACCAACAACAGGATTAAATCATTTTTATTTAAATAGTTTTTTAATCGTTATTTGAATCCTTTTTATTTTTTTATTTGAGTTTTTAAATCGTATTATTCTTGTTTTATAATTCGGGTTTTTAAATCGTTTGCTAAAATCGTGTTTTTAAATCGTTTTTTAAATCATCTATTTATCGTGTTCTTTATTAAGATCTAAATAACGTGTGATAATCGATATTTTAAATTATTTTTATATTTGTTTTTTAAATCGATTTCTTAAAATCATTTTTCAATTTTGCTCTACTACGAGGAAACGCGTAAAATCAAAAAAGGGATGCATTGATTAGAATATATTATTTTTTTTTGTATTTAGGCGATCAACAATAACGCTAAGGAAAAATCAAAGGCAAAGTAATATGTGAGCCATAAAGTTTTTATAATCTTTTTTAATAGATTTTTTAATAGAGGTTTTATTATTTTTTTAAAGTTTTTTAATAGTTTTTTTAATAGTTTTTTTAATAGTTTTTTTAATAGTTTTTTTAATAGTCTTTTAATAGTTTTTTAATAGTTTTTTTAATAGTTTTTTAATAGTTTTTTTAATAGTTTTTTTAATAGTTTTTTTAACAGTTTTTTAATAGTTTTTTTAATAGTTTTTTAATAGTTTTTTAATAGTTTTTTAATAGTTTTTTAATAGTTTTTTAATAGTTTTTTAATAGTTTTTTAATAGTTTTTTAATAGTTTTTTAATAGTTTTTTAATAGTTTTTTAATAGTTTTTTAATAGTTTTTTAATAGTTTTTTAATAGTTTTTTAATAGTTTTTTAATAGTTTTTTAATAGTTTTTTAATAGCTTTTTAATAGTTTTTTAATAGATTTTTAATAGTTTTTTAATAGTTTTTTAATAGTTTTTTAATAGTTTTTTTAATAGTTTTTTAATAGTTTTTTAATAGTTTTTTAATAGTTTTTTAATAGTTTTTTAATAGTTTTTTAATAGTTTTTTAATAGTTTTTTAATAGTTTTTTAATAGTTTTTTAATAGTTTTTTAATAGTTTTTTAATAGTTTTTTAATAGTTTTTTAATAGTTTTTTAATAGTTTTTTAATAGTTTTTTAATAGTTTTTTAATAGTTTTTTAATAGTTTTTTAATAGTTTTTTAATAGTTTTTTAATAGTTTTTTAATAGTTTTTTAATAGTTTTTTTAATAGTTTTTTAATATTTTTTAATAGTTTTTTAATAGTTTTTTAATAGTTTTTTAATAGTTTTTTAATATTTTTTTAATATTTTTTTAATAGCTTTTTAATAGTTTTTTTACTAGTTTTTTTACTAGTTTTTTTACTAGTTTTTTTACTAGTTTTTTTACTAGTTTTTTAATAGTTTTTTAATAGTTTTTTAATAGTTTTTTAATAGTTTTTTTAATAGTTTTTTTAATAGTTTTTTAATAGTTTTTTAATAGTTTTTTAATAGTTTTTTAATAGTTTTTTAATAGTTTTTTAATAGTTTTTTAATAGTTTTTTAATAGTTTTTTAATAGTTTTTTAATAGTTTTTTAATAGTTTTTTAATAGTTTTTTAATAGTTTTTTAATAGTTTTTTTAATAGTTTTTTAATAGTTTTTTAATAGTTTTTTAATAGTTTTTTAATAGTTTTTTTTATAGTTTTTTAATAGTTTTTTAATAGTTTTTTAATAGTTTTTTAATAGTTTTTCTAATAGTGTTTTAATAGTTTTTTAATAGTTTTTTAATAGTTTTTTAATAGTTTTTTAATAGTTTTTTTAATAGTTTTTTAATAGTTTTTTTAATAGTTTTTTTAATAGTTTTTTAATAGTTTTTTAATAGTTTTTTAATAGTTTTTTAATAGTTTTTTAATAGTTTTTTAATAGTTTTTTAATAGTTTTTTAATAGTTTTTTTAATAGTTTTTTTAATAGTTTTTTAATAGTTTATTAATAGTTTTTTTAATAGTTTTTTTAATAGTTTTTTAATAGTTTTTTAATAGTTTTTTAATAGTTTTTTAATAGTTTTTTAATAGTTTTTTAATAGTTTTTTAATAGTTTTTTAATAGTTTTTTAATAGTTTTTTAATAGTTTTTTAATAGTTTTTTAATAGTTTTTTAATAGTTTTTTAAAAGTTTTTTAATAGTTTTTTAATAGTTTTTTAATAGTTTTTTAATAGTTTTTTAATAGTTTTTTAATAGTTTTTTAATAGTTTTTTAATAGTTTTTTAATAGTTTTTTAATAGTTTTTTAATAGTTTTTTAATAGTTTTTTAATAGTTTTTTAATAGTTTTTTAATAGTTTTTTTAATAGTTTTTTAATAGTTTTTTAATAGTTTTTTAATAGTTTTTTTAAGTTTTTTAATAGTTTTTTTATAGTTTTTTAATAGTTTTTTAATAGTTTTTTAATAGTTTTTTTAATAGTTTTTTAATAGTTTTTTAATAGTTTTTTAATAGTTTTTTAATAGTTTTTTAATAGTTTTTTAATAGTTTTTTAATATTTTTTTAATAGTTTTTTAATAGGTTTTTAATAGTTTTTTTACTAGTTTTTTTACTAGTTTTTTAATAGTTTTTTAATAGTTTTTTAATAGTTTTTTAATAGTTTTTTAATAGTTTTTTAATAGTTTTTTAATAGTTTTTTTAATAGTTTTTTAATAGTTTTTTAATAGTTTTTTAATAGTTTTTTAATAGTTTTTTAATAGTTTTTTAATAGTTTTTTAATAGTTTTTTTAATAGTTTTTTAATAGTTTTTTAATAGTTTTTTAATAGTTTTTTAATAGTTTTTTAATAGTTTTTTAATAGTTTTTTAATAGTTTTTTAATAGTTTTTTAATAGTTTTCTAATAGTGTTTTAATAGTTTTTTAATAGTTTTTTAATAGTTTTTTAATAGTTTTTTAATAGTTTTTTAATAGTTTTTTAATAGTTTTTTAATAGTTTTTTAATAGTTTTTTAATAGTTTTTTAATAGTTTTTTTAATAGTTTTTTAATAGTTTTTTAATAGTTTTTTAATAGTTTTTTAATAGTTTTTTACTAGTTTTTTAATAGTTTTTTAATAGTTTTTTAATAGTTTTTTTAATAGTTTTTAATAGTTTTTTAATAGTTTTTTACTAGTTTTTTAATAGTTTTTTAATAGTTTTTTAATAGTTTTTTAATAGTTTTTTAATAGTTTTTTAATAGTTTTTTAATAGTTTTTTAATAGTTTTTTAATAGTTTTTTAATAGTTTTTTAATAGTTTTTTAATAGTTTTTTAATAGTTTTTTAATAGTTTTTTAATAGTTTTTTAATAGTTTTTTTAATAGTTTTTTAATAGTTTTTTAATAGTTTTTTATAGTTTTTTAATAGTTTTTTTATAGTTTTTTAATAGTTTTTTAATAGTTTTTTAATAGTTTTTTAATAGTTTTTTAATAGTTTTTTAATAGTTTTTTAATAGTTTTTTAATAGTTTTCTAATAGTGTTTTAATAGTTTTTTAATAGTTTTTTAATAGTTTTTTAATAGTTTTTTAATAGTTTTTTAATAGTTTTTTAATAGTTTTTTAATAGTTTTTTAATAGTTTTTTAATAGTTTTTTAATAGTTTTTTAATAGTTTTTTAATAGTTTTTTAATAGTTTTTTAATAGTTTTTTAATAGTTTTTTAATAGTTTTTTTAATAGTTTTTTAATAGTTTTTTAATAGTTTATTAATAGTTTTTTTAATAGTTTTTTAATAGTTTTTTAATAGTTTTTTAATAGTTTTTTAATAGTTTTTTAATAGTTTTTTAATAGTTTTTTAATAGTTTTTTAATAGTTTTTTAATAGTTTTTTAATAGTTTTTTAATAGTTTTTTAATAGTTTTTTAATAGTTTTTTAATAGTTTTTTAATAGTTTTTTAATAGTTTTTTAATAGTTTTTTAAAAGTTTTTTAATAGTTTTTTAATAGTTTTTTAATAGTTTTTTAATAGTTTTTTAATAGTTTTTTAATAGTTTTTTAATAGTTTTTTAATAGTTTTTTAATAGTTTTTTAATAGTTTTTTAATAGTTTTTTAATAGTTTTTTAATAGTTTTTTAATAGTTTTTTAATAGTTTTTTAATAGTTTTTTAATAGTTTTCTAATAGTGTTTTAATAGTTTTTTAATAGTTTTTTAATAGTTTTTTAATAGTTTTTTAATAGTTTTTTAATAGTTTTTTAATAGTTTTTTAATAGTTTTTTAATAGTTTTTTAATAGTTTTTTAATAGTTTTTTAATAGTTTTTTAATAGTTTTTTAATAGTTTTTTAATAGTTTTTAATAGTTTTTTAATAGTTTTTTACTAGTTTTTTAATAGTTTTTTAATAGTTTTTTAATAGTTTTTTAATAGTTTTTTTAATAGTTTTTAATAGTTTTTTAATAGTTTTTTAATAGTTTTTTAATAGTTTTTTAATAGTTTTTTAATAGTTTTTTAATAGTTTTTTAATAGTTTTTTAATAGTTTTTTAATAGTTTTTTAATAGTTTTTTTTAATAGTTTTTTAATAGTTTTTTAATAGTTTTTTAATAGTTTTTTAATAGTTTTTTAATAGTTTTTTAATAGTTTTTTAATAGTTTTTTAATAGTTTTTTAATAGTTTTTTAATAGTTTTTTAATAGTTTTTTAATAGTTTTTTAATAGTTTTTTTAATAGTTTTTTAATAGTTTTTTAATAGTTTTTTAATAGTTTTTTAATAGTTTTTTAATAGTTTTTTAATAGTTTTTTAATAGTTTTTTAATAGTTTTTTAATAGTTTTTTAATAGTTTTTTAATAGTTTTTTAATAGTTTTTTAATAGTTTTTTAATAGTTTTTTAATAGTTTTTTAATAGTTTTTTAATAGTTTTTTAATAGTTTTTTAATAGTTTTTTAATAGTTTTTTAATAGTTTTTTAATAGTTTTTTAATAGTTTTTTAATAGTTTTTTAATAGTTTTTTAATAGTTTTTTAATAGTTTTTTAATAGTTTTTTAATAGTTTTTTAATAGTTTTTTAATAGTTTTTTAATACTTAGTTTTTAATAATTTTTTAATAGTTTATTAAAAGTCGTTTTAATAGTTTTTTAAGTCCTTTCAAATCTGCTTTGGATAGTTTTTTAAATATTTTTTTTTTATATATTTTTTATCGTTTTTAATTTTATTTAAATTTTTATTAATCGTTTTTAAATAATTTTTGTACAAACAAAAAGAAAAGTAAAGAGCTATGTAACATGTAACACAATCGATTTTCAAATTGTTTTTCAAAACTATTTTTTTTAATCGGTTTTTTTTGTGTATTTTTTTTAATTGTTTAAAGGCAATATTAACAGTTAAGTAACTTCTGAGCCAAAAATACATAATTTTATTTTTAATCTTATTTAAATCGTTTTTTAAAAAATTAAAAGAAAAATTTATTCGTTTTTCAGTGGTATATAAATGGATCCTGTAAAATTTGGTATACCACGATAAAGCGCGCTGCGACTGAAGCTACGTTTTCCTAGCAGCGTGTCACGCACTGCGTATGACGCAGTTGTAACACAGCCAACACTAACTTTTGTATGGTTTAAATCGGACCGTTTTTCTACTGTTTGTATTCCGCATCATTAAACAGAGTATGTTTGCGTGAAACGTCAACTGTGCGTATGCCACAGGCGTTTTGCGCTCGCGTTTGATGCAGATAGCAAAACGTATTTTTTTGTTATTTAAGCGATTAACAATACCGCTAAGAAAAATATCAACAGTTAAGTAACGTTTGAACTATAAAGGCGCTTTTTTAATCACTTTATTTGCTTTAATCATTTTCTTTGATCAATCGTTTTTAATCGTTTTTTAATCGATTTTTTAATCGGTTTTAATATATATTTAATATATTTTTAGTACATTTTTAGTACATTTTTAGTACATTTTTAGTACATTTTTAGTACATTTTTAGTATATTTTTAGTACATTTTTAGTACATTTTTAGTACATTTTTAGTACTTTTTAGTAAATTTTTAGTACATTTTTAGTACATTTTTAGTACATTTTTAGTACATTTTTAGTACATTTTTAGTACATTTTTAGTACATTTTTAGTACATTTTTAGTACATTTTTAGTACATTTTTAGTACATTTTTAGTACATTTTTAGTACATTTTTAGTACATTTTTAGTACATTTTTAGTACATTTTTAGTACATTTTTAGTACATTTTTAGTACATTTTTAGTACATTTTTAGTACATTTTTAGTACATTTTTAGTACATTTTTAGTACATTTTTAGTACATTTTTAGTACATTTTTAGTACATTTTTAGTACATTTTTAGTACATTTTTAGTACATTTTTAGTACATTTTTAGTACATTTTTAGTACATTTTTAGTACATTTTTAGTACATTTTTAGTACATTTTTAGTACATTTTTAGTACATTTTTAGTACATTTTTAGTACATTTTTAGTACATTTTTAGTACATTTTTAGTACATTTTTAGTACATTTTTAATATATTTTCAATATATTTTTAATATATTTTAATATATTTTTAATATTATATTAATATATTTTTAATATTATATTAATATATTTTTAATATTTTTTTAATATATTTTTAATATATTTTTAATATATTTTTAATATATTTTTAATATATTTTTAATATATTTTTAATATATTTTTAATATATTTTTAATATATTTTTAATATATTTTTAATATATTTTTAATATATTTTTAATATATTTTTAATATATTTTTAATATATTTTTAATATATTTTTAATATATTTTTAATATATTTTTAATATATTTTTAATATATTTTTAATATGTTTTTAATATATTTTTAATATATTTTTAATGTTTTTAATATATTTTTAATATATTTTTAATATATTTTTAATATATTTTTAATATATTTTTAATATATTTTTAATATATTTTTAATATATTTTTAATATATTTTTAATTTATTTGTAATATATTTTTAACATATTTCAATAATCTTTATTAAAATCACTTATTTAAATTGTTTTTAATTAAATAGTTTTTTAATAACCTTTAATCGTTTTTAAAACATTTTTTAATAGCTTTTTTCAAATCGTTTTTTTAAACGTTTTATTTAAAATCGTGTTTTAAAATCGTTTTTTAACAGTTTTTTAAGTTTTTAAATCGTTTTCTTTGTTCGGTTTTTTAATTGATTTTAATTAAATAGTTTTTTTGTAACCTTTAATCGTTTCTAAAACATTTTTTAATCGCTTTTTTCAAATTTTTTTTACACGTTTTATTTAAAATCGTTTTTTAAATCGTTTTTTTAAATCGTTTTTTTAAATCGTTATTTTAAATCGTTTTTTTAAATCGTTTTTTTAACCGAATTTGGCAAGTATCGGCTAACACCGGCCGATATAAGAGAAGCACCTCTTGGCCACGTTGTCAACTACATTAAATCTGTAGGCTGGCTCACGAGCTAGGAGGTGCCTATCTTCTCAGGAGGATGCACAATGAGCCTAATGAGGCCTAAGTGCCGTGGGGTAACCCACCCTCCACACATTACAGATACAGATAACCGTATTTTAATTTTTTTAAATCGTTTTTAATTGTTTTTAAATTGTTTTTAAATCATTTTTTTAATCGTTTTATTTAAAATTGTTTTTTAAAATCTTTTTTAAATCATTTTTTAAATCGTTTTTTAATTCGTTTGTTAAATCTTTTTCTTAAATCGTTTTTTTAAATCGTTTTTTTAAATCGTTTTTTTAATCGTTTTTTTAAATCTTTTTTTCTTAAGCTTTTTTTAATTTTTTTTTAAATCGTTTTTTCAATTGTTTTTAATTAAATAATTTTTTAATAACCTTTAATCGTTTCTATAGCATTTTTTAATCGTTTTAATTAGTTTTTAATCGCTTTTTTTAAATATTTTTTATTTAAAATCGTTTTTTAACCGTTTTAAATTTTTTTTAATCGTTCCCTTTAATCGTTTTTTTAATTATTTTGAAATAATTTTTTAATCGTTTGTTTAAATCTTTTTTTAAATCGTTTTTTTAAACCATTTTTTTAAATCGTTTCTTTAATTCGTTTTTTAAATCGGTTTTTTAATCGTTTTTTAAATCGTTTTTTGAAATTAGTTTTTTATGGTTTTTTAATATTTTTTTCTTAAGCTCCTTTTAATATATTTTTTAAATCGTTCGTTTTAACAGTTTTTTAAATCGTTTTTTAACAGGGTTTTTAAATCGTTTTTTAAATCGTTTTTTGAAATGGTTTTTTATTACACTATACACTAAGACCTAAGTAGCGAGTGAGCTATAAAGTTTTTTAAATCATTTTTATACATTTTGAAATCGTTTTTTTAAAGATTTTTTCGATTGTTTTTCTGTTTTTTAAATCGTCTTTTTTAATCGTTTTCTTTAATAATTTTCTTTAATCGTTTTCTACCGTTTTTTAAATAGATTTTCATAATCATTTATTTTAAATCGTTCTTTTAAATCTTTGTTTTAGTCGTTTTTTATACACTGCTGCGTTAAAACTACTTGAAGTGGAGGTCATATAAACACATAATATGATGGTATACAACGAGATAGCGCGTTTCAACTAATAGGTATTAAGGTAAATATAAAAAAAGTGAGCAGTAATAAAAACGAATAGATCCATATTTTTTGCATGTCGCCCAGATCATGTTTACCTATATTGTGTGGTAGCTCTGTACACTACGTAATTACCTTTTTAAGTTTGGTTTACCAGAAAGTCCAAGTCCTAGCTTTTAAATCGTCGCTTTGGCGTTTTATTTTGTTGTGGAAATGGTACTACAGAATGATTCAGAGTAGCACAACTGCACAAATCCACTTTTCCGCTAGTATCATGTAATCTAAAGATTCGACGTCACTATATGTATTTACAAAAAATAGTTTTTCTCTTTCTAATAAGTTATCCAGTCGTATTTATTTACATATATGCACCGCACTGCCTAGGTTAAAACTAGCCACCGAGTCTGACTCATAATTATTTTAGAATTAAAGAGTATTTACAAAAGTTGGTGACTATGCTCAAAAATTTACAAAAAAATTAGCAGAAACTTGTGCGCAAATTCTCTGTATCTAATTTAAATCCAATTTTCAGATTTCTACGTCGAACCGTTTCTGCAACAGAGATTTGGTAATTTAATGTACAGTAACCCTGTATATTAAAGTTCCTTGGTGAAACTTAGTATGGTCAATAAAGGGGCTTAGTTGCATCAAAACCTATCTATACAGATCACTTACCAAGGACTATACTGCATTAACTTTATTCGGTACTATTTGATTCATTTTGTTCATTGTGTTAATCCGGATCATTACTCACTTAATCTAAATACACTCTTCTAAAACTCTAAGTGATATCCCGTTTCTTTACTTCCAAATTAATTTTAGATAACAATAAATGCGGATGGAGCATTCATGCAAAATTTTATAGTTTTTTTGCATAAATTAGTAAACAAAACTTTATCAGTCTCATCGAAACTGCATGTTCAAGTCTGCGATTTCAAACAAAACTAGATTAGTCCCAGTACCCAAAGCTAATTATATCATTACCTGAACCTAAAGTTTTGCGTGAATGCTCCACAAATAAGCGTGGATTAAAAAAACTTACCTGATCACTGTCGTTTCCTTGCCAACTGTCATTTCCCTGTAAAGAAAAATTGAATTAGTACAAAATAAAATAACATCTATAATTTTAATATCAATTCCTAGACATTTTATTTTGGTATCAACTTATTGGGTCTGTATATTTGAAAGGTTCCAAATTAATTTTGCAAGTATTTTAAAGTATATCATAGAGTTAATCGAGACCAGTTGAATGTAACAAACCATTAATAAACGGGACTGCAATAACTTCAACGGTTTTCGAGTTATTAAAGTTCAAAGTGTTTGGTTTTGAGGTTATAATTCTTCCAAATTGTACCCACGAATCTACCAATATAATTTACTGCAGTTTATTTAACTATCCAGACTTGAAAAGAATGTTAAAAAAGCGTTTTAGAAGAATGTTGATTTTAATTAATCTTATCAATAGCCACATAAAACTTTGCTTTCGTGATGTAAAAGCATAAACTTCCTTCGTTCTTATTTGTAAAATTCTTGTTTAGGTATCTTTAGTGCTTTGTTCTCCAGATAAAATGGAGAATTAATAGATACTTAAAAACTTCGGGCGAAATAACAGCTTACTTCGCGAGACGTAGGTATTTCAGATCAACTTCGAACATTTTTCTTGCCACTAAAAATGTTTTTCTTAAAGATATTTCCCAGAATTACGCATTGTTATAGCAACGCTTACATTGCTGTTGTTATTCTATGTTTCATATTTTTATTTTTTTTTAAATATTTATACATATTGTTACACTGGGTTTTGGTATCGCAATTTATTTTAACTCAACTTTAACAACAATTATACAACTGATAACATTAACATGTAACATCTATCATAAAAACTGTCCCTCTGACGACAGGTCGTCGACTTGTATAGCTTGCCTCGACCTTCTAGAACCTTCTCGAACAATCCGGACTTTTCTTTGACAAGGAATGACAATTCGAGACATTTCTGGATTTTTCTATCTTCTTTATTTACTTGTACCTTTACTTATGACGACCGCAGTACGCTACAGGGTGCTGCGTAACATTGCTCCCTCCTCTCTAGTTATTCGCCCCGAATAACTTGATTACTGGGACCTGGCTGGAACCAATGGGGAGGATTTGAACCATGGTATGAGGCTATCTTTCCACTGTGGACTACGTTGGATATACCTTCCGCTGACAGTTGAATGCGGCAGATCAGGTCGTTGATTTTCCTTAAGGACAGAGTAGGGGCCTCACCAGTTCCGTTGCGATTTCTGACAAAGTCCTCCTCGCTGCTTCACCACCATACCTTGTCGCCCCTCTCAAAATGTGTATCTGTGGTACGCCTGTCGATTCTAGCTTCTGCTTTATCGGTGTGGGTTTTCAGTCATTCCCGGGCGAATCCATAGACCTTTGTCCTGCCATTGCATACATCACATCTTTTACACCAATCCGCTACATCCCGTCGGTAATTGACCCAATAAAATCTTTCTCGAACTCGTGCCAGTGTCCTTTTAGTATCAAAGTGTCCTCCTGAACGGCTGCTATGAAGCTCCTCCAATACTTTTCTCATCTGTGACCTCGGCAGTATCACTTGGCGGACTACATGTACTCCATCGGGGCACTCCCACTTCCGGTGCAATAGGCCATCGTGAAGATACAGGGAATCCCACTGGGTCCAGTAGCCTTTTATAGTTCTACTATATTTGGCTATCTCTTGCCAAGTAGGTGTGATTTTAGTTTTGAGCCATTCTCGGATAACCTTTAAGACATTGTCTTTCTTCTGTCCCTGTCTCAGACTTTCAATGGTGATTTCTTCTTCGTCGTCCTCTAGCTTGATAGTGGTGGCCCGAAGAGTAACTTTATTAACCGGTTCTTCTCGTTCATCGAACCTTTTACCATACCAGCATTGTTTCTCTAAACGGGGTTGTCCGAAGAGAATGTCTGTGTTGCTATGGAGACCTCCTCGATGCTTCACTTTCTGGTTATTGTTAGAAAGCCGGCTCGGTGTGGGTAATTGGCTTCTTCTAGACGCATAGCTGCTGTAATTAATTCTTGTTGGTCTTAGTGATGGGCTTGGAAAGATTGATCTATATGATTTACCGGTCTCATTCGCTAATTCTCGATTTATAGAATGAGCCATGCTTCTACAGGTTCTTTGAAGCATTTTTTTGATCTGATGAATAATTAAAAAAAAATATAGTCAAAATAAAGTCAAAAGTTTACAGTGGGCCGATTTCTATGCACGCAAGTGTATATTGTTGTGCAAATTTGTTAAAAATTAATATTAAAAAAACTAAAAGTATGATATTAGGCGTACAATTGGGTATATGGAAGATAGTTTAAATATAACATTAGGTGATGAAAATTTAGAAATAGTAAACAAAATTGTTTATTTGAGAGTAAATATTGACAATAATTTATAATATAAGGAGCATGCAAATTAAGTTATTAAAACTGTAGCCTTTAAAATTAATTATTTAAGACCATATTCAACACATCTTAGCCGATTGTCAAAATTAACAATCTTCAACAATGTAATATTGCCACATTTCACTTATTGTCTCACAATTTTGTATTTACTCAACCAAAATAAAATAAGTCGTCTCCAAAAAATGCAAAACCGTGCCATGAGAATAATATTAAAATGTTCAAAGTACACTCCTATAAAAAGTATGTTAAATGCTCTAAATTGGTTTACAATAACAAAATTAATACTATATTACACGTTAATGTTTATTTTCAAAGTCAAATTTGGACATGCACCAGTGTATCTGCAGGATAAGCTCTCTAATAGTATTGATGTACATAATTATACAGAAAATAGGCATAATTTCAAAATTCAAAGATGTACAAAAAGCAGTACATATAACTTTGTATCTCACAAAGGTTTAAATTCCCTTAATAATTTACCAGAATGTATCAAAAAAAGTTCGTCAGTAAATATTTTGAAAAGAGAATTAAAGGACTATCTTATGTTAGATCAGTGTGATACTTATATTAGTATAAAATTTGTTTACTTCCATTCTTGTTTATGTGTAATGTACTTTTTATAAAAAACATCCATATGTTGTACTATTTATTACTTTATATACTGTATATGTGAATAGCATTAGTTTGTAAAACCTCTTATTATTGTACTTGTACTATTTCTTTTGATTACTTTTTATGCTGTATATGTAAATAGAATATATAGTAACCGTAAGAGCCAGTAGAAGTCGGTCTAGTTCATCATTTCAAAGTATGATACTACTTCTAAAAAATTGAAATTACCAAAATTGGAGAGGATGTTCAGAATTGGCTACTCTTCTTTAGTCAATGTCGTAGGATTCACGAAGATGAAGAATTAAAAATCAGAGATAAATTTTTCTATCTGAATCAAGCAACAATACAAAAATATTTAACAAACACCCTGTGTAGTTAAATAAAACAAAAACATTATATTAACAACATAATAATAAAAGGATAGTATTCAGGTAAACTCATCTTGCAACAAAGTGAGTGTTTTAAAATGCAGGCCTAAGTGTTCACAATTTATTACTCGATAAGAGAAAAACATTTAAAATAGTGAAAGTTTTGGAATGAAACCTTTAAAATTATAAATGAGAAAATATGTTAATTTAACTTTATAAACAGGTAAATTATTATGATAACATCAGTTTTCAAATAGACTCGACATAATGAAGATTGATTGAAATGTCTTGAACACAGAACACTCACTATATTTGGTCGGTTACCAATAATCTCTATGTAAAAACGGTATCTATATAGTCAGTTTTTCTGAATTCTTTGGAAATTTGTAAATGATAACGTTTAGATAACCATTTTTTTTTCAGTACACAACTTATGACATGCTATCCGCATACCTTCATGGTTATTTCCTAAATTTTTTTGATTTCCTTACGGTCTAGGTGGATACAATTTCGTAAAGTACAAGATAACATTATGTCCTCAAGGTCTTTCAACTAATACTATATATATTAAAAATCAAAATCATGCATATGCCCATAAAAATTGAGATTTTTTAATTTCTCATAGATCATCAGATCCTGACCAATTGTATATGGAACTACCCCTGAGGTATCCTCTTTATAACAAAGGAAGAATCATAGAAATCGGACAACGTAGTAAAGAATGATCGCTGAACATACATAAAAAAAAATATTGCACGAATTGAGAACCTTTTTTGAAGTTAAAAACTAAACAAACGCAATAAATACTCAAAAATAAAACAAATACTACAAAAGTTATAAGTAAATGTCACAAATTACAGTAGGATGGTAACAATATGGCGCAAGTGTATGAAGACTAGAGATAAGGAGGCGAATCGGCATGCTCAAAATATGGTCCCAAAAATCACACGTCAATTGAGCTTTTATAATTAACCGCATGGGCGCTGGTACGGTTTACGTAGTTCAAAATATATGGCTTCTTATGGGAATTATACATAATTTTGTAAAAATAATAAAAATAATCTTGTTTATAGCTAAATAAAGCACAGAACATACTGTTGTATTTATTTCTAAATAAGTCTTACATATTTTAATTGATACATTACTTACTATTTATTTCTATTTAAGTAAAATGCAAATTATTGCTGATAAGTGTTGAAATTTGATTGGTAGGGCTAATTGTTTTTTAATTAAAGCTAAATAGGGCTGAAGGCAAGCTAGGACACGGTTTAAATGAAAATATTTAGTTAGGGATTTTAGAAAATTTTATGAACATAATAAAAATCAAATTATTTATTGCTAACTAAAGCACAAAAAATACTGTTGATTTTAATTATTGTATATAACTCTTTGTTTTAATTGCTAACTAAAGTACACAGAAAATACTGTTATATATAAATATATATAAATGAGTCTTTTTGTTAAACATTATTTACTATTCATTATTTAATTTTATCTAAATAAAATGAAAATTAGATATGACCAAATTTGAAAAGGTTTGTTAAATGGTGAAATTTGGTATGTACAGTTTTGTGGTAATTTTGTATTCGACAACTACAATTTCATCATCCTGGTGAATAGTTTCTTCAGCAACAAATTCAGTTCGGTTCAATGGTGGTTTTCGTCTTTTCCTATTACTGGACGAGTATAAAGGGAGATTCGGGAATATACATGGTATTGCTGCGATCTCTAATCTCGGCCTTTCCCTTTTTATTTTGTTAACAGTACCATTAGTAAAAATAGTCTCATCAAATTTTAAAATATCATCTTCTAAAAAGTGTAACTCGCAAACAGAATCATAACTAGACAGTACTTTATCAGCCCTAGGAATCACATGCTGCCATTGTTCTAAACGTTGAGGATCCTATAAAAAATATTTGCAATGACTAAATTGGAGTTCAATAAAGAAAAATAACAGTAGTAACTCTTCATATAACATCAAAAAACATAAAAAAAGCAAATTTTCTTTTCTAGTAAGTTAAATTTAATGTGTAATTATTGTTGTTTGTAAGTCAGGATTTATGACTTTATTATTTTTTATTATGGAATTTTGTAATTAAATAAACTACAATCCGTAAGATACGGGTTGTGACTATTTTACAATAAATATATATTATTTAGAAATAAATACATTATTTTACTTACACTAGGAGCTTTAAAAAGACTTGGATTTTTATCTCCTTGTGTTTTCTTTAATTTTATATCGGATTTATATCCTGTTTTTCAACCCGGGGCGAAGCAAATCCTGCTTTTCCCTTTTTTGTTACTCATTGTTACTTGTAGTCAGGTTCTTTATTTCAGCTTATTTTTATTCTTTTCACTAAATTTTAAAAAAATCACTTTAATTCCCATTGACTTGCATAGAAAATAGACGTCGTTATTTTGCCACCCGCCAACTACAGTAGTTTTTTGGAACTCCATAAAAATAGGTACGGATATTTGAAATTTGACCAAGGCCGATTGGCCTCCTTATCTCTAGTCAGGGCCGACTAGAGGGGAGGGCAGCCGGGACTAATTCCCGGGGCCCGGGCTCAAATGGGGGCCCGGCAGCGGTGTTGTTTGTTACTTTCAGAAGTTCGATAGAAGAGGGGGGAAGGTCTTAGTTGAGGGTCTTTTTTTTTAGAGAGATTTAAGTAAAGGAGGAGAAATTTTTGCTTGAGGACTTTTTTTTAGAGAAATTCTAGTAGAGGAGGAGAAATAGCACCTTTTGTTATTTAATTTTTTATAAAATTGTCGCGGGGCCCGATCTAGAGAATTGTTCTGGGGCCCGGTCAGGCTCTCGGCGGCCCTGTCTCTAGTCTTCATACGCAGGTGATACCGCTTCAGTATAACAGTAGCGACTCTTCTTTTTGCTACCTCCATGCATCTATGTTGTGAAGACTGATATTTTTTGTTGTGAAGCAAGATTGTGAAACACTAAATGTCATGTCAGAATTATTACTGCAGACCAATAATATCACAGAACAGTTAATTCAAAACATTAATAATTAGGTTAATTTCTAACATTTGTGATGTGTTTTATAGTTTTATGCAACCAACAGTGCGACATTGTTGAACCTTTTAAGAGCAAAGCAATACGTTGTAATATTTTGCACTATTTTTTAGTATCTCTATAAATCTGTATGGCATTAGATTTTTATTATTTATTTATTCTATTTTTTGGTAATTTTACAAATATTTAATAATTTTTCGTTTTTATTCTAAAAACCTGAAACAGAAACCTGAAACTTCTTTTTCGCAATGATGTTTTTTGATATATTTGCTTTAAACATTAGACCATTAATTATTTACTATTGCTTTTTGAATGATGCAGTTCAATAAACTCCTATAACCCAACTACGTACAGTTTAAATTTTGACAAGCATCGTATATCTGCTAAAAATATTAAATTAGAGTAAAACTCGTGACAAACATATATATCCACTACCAGTTTTGTCATAAAAACTACAATGTAAATAACGCATTTGATATCTCTGTAAAGCTGTGAAAATATAAAAATTTTTGTATTTCACATTTTATCGACTGTAATATAATATTCTCCGCCATACGAATATTGCCACACAGAATTTAATATTTCCCCATCTTGCATGTATGTCTGGTTATGTAAACTCATTTGAAATGATAATGTCCTCGTAAAATCTATGTACGATCAACGTAGTTATGTTTATTACATAGGCGTTTCTATTGGTGTGCGACGAGGGTATTACCCGGCTATATGTAGAGATCTGCTGTGGTTGATATAGCTACTTATTCAAACTGTTATCCTATGCCGTTCTGCTTTAGATACTTTAAACCTTTTTAATGGTAAATACCATATATATTTTAAATTAATTAATCAAAAGATAAGTAAAAAATAAATAATAAACATTTTAAGTGTTTGATTTTGAGGTACTGTATCTGTAACGTGGTGTCTTAGGCCACGGCACTTAGGCCTCTGAGGTTATGATTCAGCCAAATTTATTTAACTATTCAGACTTGAAAATAAAGTTAATTTAAAAGAATAGCCACCATACAACTTTGTTTTCGTGATCTAAAAGCATAACCTTCTTTTATTCTTATTTGTAAAATTATTGTTTAGGTACCTTTAGTGCTTTGTTCTCCAGATAAAATGGACATAAATGATATTTCTTACATTCAATACAAGTTGTAACCAAAAATCACACGTATTCTACATTGTCAGTCGAATAAATTATAGCAAACTGATTACATTTGTCGAGAAACTCATTAACAAACAAAACCTTCATAAAGAAATTCATCAGATCTACAAAACTTCAAGACCAACATAGAAGGCAACAATTCGAAAAACGGTAAACAAGGAACCACCAGACAACCATCACTTGAATCTGTTTGACCTATAAGACGAGAGAAGAAGAAGAAGAAGATGCACTAAAATAATTAATTAATTTAATTTAGCATTTCTTGTGTATTTATTATAATTCATTAAGAAATCGGTATACTATTTTATTTACAACCATCATATTTCGATCAAAGTTAATAAATCTCTGTTTCGTTCTGAACATACCTAAAATATTACATTTAACGAAAAATTACCAAGCGCGCGGTTTTCTCAGAATAATCAAGTAAATATATTGTTACTGTGATTACGGGGTAAACAAATGTCACTAATATAAATAAATATCAGATAAAGCCGGATATTAAATTCGCGAATAATAAATATCAATATCAAGTAGTTTGTTGTAGTTTAGTTCATTGTTTTTAATTGTTTGCCATTAAATAGGTATTATAAAATTTGTCAAGAAAATGTGTTATTTTTTTTAAATATAAAAAATATTCATCTAGAATAGATGAAATGAGGGCGGGAAGTGAGGGTGGGAAGTGAGGTGTGTAATTTGACACTTCCCAACCTTCAATGACGTTAGTAATGACAACATTACATAAATGGTTGTAAATAAAAATGTTTATCGTTTCAATTTTATCTAAAGCAAATAAAAGTTTCAATGTTCTATACGTACACATGCATAAAATTACACACGAAATTGATAATGATGTAAAGTTTTCTTGGACGATATTGTTGAAATAAGACATATTAACAATGAAAATTACCCAGGGATGGTAGAGCCTCAATATAAGTTTTTCATTAAATATTTTCGAGCTAGTAGAAATTTAATAAAAGCCCAATATTTTCCAAACACATGTTTTTGGTTTTATAGGTTAGAATAAACACACAAGTGTTACAACACTAGTAAAGTAGATTCATAATTTAGCGTATGTGTTTTAAGTAGTTTTGAATTACATTCTGAACTCCTGTGAACTTTTAATAGGAACAAATAAAAAGAATCTGAATACGTGTTGTCCGCCTGTCTGTCCGTCTCTCTGTCCATCTCTCTGTCCGTCTCTCTGTCCGTCTCTCTGTCCGTATCTCTGTCCGTTTGTTACGAATTTCGCTTCTTCCGGAAAACTAAAGTTTTCTCTTCGAATCACGTAGGAAATTTTTAAGTGATTCTTCAAAAAAGTGCCTTTCCACCAATTTTCCGGCTAGAACAACTTTTTTTCGACAGAAGTTTGATCAGTTTCTGGAAAATTCCTTTCGTTTGGCAAAAATAAAAAAAAATTATTTTTTTATCGAATTTTCCGACTCTTCCAACGATTTTTCCGAAAAAAATAAAAAAGGGGAAATTTTGGGTCAAATGATTTATCTGGGAAAAAGGTTGCTTACAATAAGAGATAGAGCAAAAATATTTTGAGAAGATTTATCCTGCTTGACAAGACCCGTCCGATAGATATATCACATGATAGGATGTTTATGATAGGAGGATCGGGTGATAAAAAAACGTGAACAATTATGACTTTTTTAGAAATTTAAGAAAAGTTTAAAAAAAATTTTCTACGGTAAAGTGATGTTACATCAAAACTGTTTTATGGCAGGGGAAGGGGAATCAAAAAAATCCTCGAAACTTTTTAAAAATTTATAAATAATTGAAAATGAAAGCTCTCTATCGGATTATGTTGAAAAATTTGAAATTATCCTACGGTAAAATGGTATGGTGGCCGCATGAAATGCGACGTGACAGCTGCTTCGAACTAGGTTGTATAAAAAAAAAAAATTTACAGGAAACATTTTCAAAACAACAGAGCCCTTGATGTTACAGCCTTGCAGATGGAACTTTTGTAACCTAAAATAATCTTTAATAATATAGATTTCAAGGCAAATTGCAGTAGATTAGATTTATCTAGTACTGTAGGGCAAGTAGGCCTACCTCAGTCTTTTCAGATCTATTGTGGATATCCTTTAATCCTTGTTTAGAGTAAGCAACTTGTCTGGTTTGATCTTTTGCAGTAGACTTCATAGACTAGGAAGCAATTCTTTAGCGTACTAGTTGCCCTTGGGTGGTGTTTTTCTTCAGGTGTAAAGAATCTCAGTCAAGATAGACCTTTGCAGTAATACAAAACATGTATTGCAGTCTTCTCATCTTCCTGACAGATTCGGTACAAGGATTCCTCTACCAGAACGATGGAATATATATGTTTGATAAACCCTGTTAATACGCCCACTAGTCTCTAGTATTTTTTCTAATATGGATTCGTTGATGCTCGCCGAGTTTTCGCGATGGTTCTTTTAAGAACTGTTTGACTTGTCTCTGTCCTGGTGAATTTGTCTACTATTCTTGAGATTAGCTTAACTTTCTCTTCATCGTGTTAAAGATAGCTGTTCTGGGCAAATAAGAGCAGTTGAAGCTCCTTTTTGGGCGAGTGAATCAGCTTTATGGCTTGTTTTTAACTACCCAGCTCTGTGAGGGCTTCCAAATAGTCCCAGTGCTTCTAACGTCGTTTGACCGTCTGAGTATATGACAATAGTTTTTCCATTTACCATCTGTCTTCTGCGCAGTTATGTATTGCTGTTATTTGTGCCTGGAATACTGTAGCATGTTTACCTAGGAATGAGATTCTTCTCTATGGCTTGGCCTACTTCTGACCCTTCATGAGTTTTGAAGCCATCTGTATACCAGGTGATTTCTGCGTGAATAGGTGTCCATGCTTCTTTGTCCAGTAAACTTACTTTATATTGCTTTTGAAAGCTATATTTTGGAAGCATTTCGTCCAAAGACATTCCCGTTATTTGGTCGTTCTCCAACATTCTGTCTGTAGTCACGTCCATGCAGACCTCTTATGGGGGATGGACCTTCGTGCAGTCTGCATATGACGGATCTGCCTTTTCCTTGAATGAATATGTTGGTTGTTGTTGTAGTAGTTGTTTTTATGGCTTTTGTGGCACTGAAACATGCTTGCTTTTGAATACTCTTAATCCATCGAATGGCTCCAATGGAGTCTTGGCTACCATACCACCGCCCAGTAGGTTATTGTATTCTTTGATATAGTTCTATAGGGATATTATTGGTAATAGTCCCCAATTTTTTTCCGAACAACCTTCAATATAAGTTAAAGGATGTATTTTTTTTGGGTGACTTTTTGCAAGTAAGCATCGTACTATATTGTTGTTCATTGGTGGCGGAATAACTTTTCTTGGAAAGAAGCTTGAATCTTACAAAGCTTGTTCACGGCTTAGCACTGTCTATGATATACTTTTGGTTAAAACCTTGTTAGGTGCAAGTATTCAATTATTGACGAGCCTAGCTGCTCATCCTTATGTTTGCTGAAAGAAAATGTGTATAAAATATTCAAGAAATTATAAAACCCCTCGGAAATTCGAGATAGACCCGCCTTTACCCCTTGCCGCAATAATGAATATAGTTCTGCAGGCCTCTATACTCGGTTGTTTACATTAAAATAACGTTTTATCGCCAACCTTAATGAAACATATTTTAAATGGTTATTGTTATAGTAAATATTGCAATTCAGTTAATTGTAATATTGTGCTTAATAAATTCGGACATAAAACAAATAAGTGCACATTAAATTATGGGATGCTGCAGTGTAATATACCGAAGTATCTAACAAATTTGGTTATATCATAACTTTTAGGATAAACAAATACTGCCCCGTATTATAATGTTATGTTTATCTTCACATTAACTATGTATGTATGGTAATGCGATAAAACCAACAAACTGAAATGATGACTAAAAGTTAAAGAGATTATCGAAAACACACGGTCAAAATATAAAGCAAATAAATAGTTACAACTACTGAAATTAAAATATCGATAAACAGCTCGAATCCTATATTTCCAAAGAGCCATAATAATAATATCAATTGGCAAACATTTATACTGGAAAGTATACAATATTTGATATTGTACAAATTCTAGACTTTATCGGGATACAATGATTATTAAAATAATATTCAGGCCAATTCTAACTTTTGGAAGCGAAACCTGAGTTTTACATCAATTACTAAATATAAATAAAAAACAATAAATCTGTATCACGTTATATATATTTAAAAAAAACGGTCTAGGTTGCGACTAGTCTTTAACGTTTTTTTTTTTTTTTTTTTCCTGGGCTCGTCTGACTATGTGTCTCCGAATAACACTGAAGCCTATTGGCTTATTGTGTTTTATCCCATGTTAGTTCATAGCACCCACTCTATCACCTTTGTACCTTGTACAAGTTTGTACAGATCCTTGGGTGAGTGGGTTCTATACGATGTTGGATAAACCTGGGGTTGTCCAAAAAGAACCTGTCTTTTGCGATCTAGAGCTTCGCATTCGCACAGTATGTGTTTGGCCGTTTCTGGTTTCTTGTGACATAGTCGGCACATGAGTTCCCCATTGTACATGCCAATTTTGTTCAAGTGTCCCTTTACTGGGGCGTGCCCAGTCATGAACCCTGTTATCACTTTCAACTGGTTCCTATTCATTAAGAGTAGTTCTCCAGTTCTTTTGGGACATGGTCTGCCTATGAAGGCTTTTCCATGTGCCTGTTTTGGGGTGCTTCCCCAATAGTTGATATGTTGTTCCCGAATCCAGTCATTTATAAAACCCCGGACTGTACTTTTTGGTACTCCTGGGTTTGTGTCTGGTTCCGGTGTTTCTTCTGACCCTCTTTTTGCAAGTTCGTCAGCCTTTTCGTTGCCTTCGATCCCTTTGTGACCTGGCACCCAAAATAGTTTTACTCTATTTCGGTCTGCCAGTGTTCTTAGTTCTTCGATGCATTCCCATACCAGCCTCGACGTAACTTTCTGACTCGATATGACCTTAAGTGCCGCTAGGCTGTCTGACATTATTTGAATATGCTGATTTTCGACAGCTCTTTCATTGTTCGTTTTTGCACATTGCAAAATTGGGTATACCTCGGCCTGAAATACCGAAGAATGTATTCCTATGGCATAGCTATGGTTAGTATCAGGGTTTTTTGAGAAAACTCCTGCCCCAGTGCCTTCCTCACTCTTAGACCCGTCTGTATACCAGGTTTGTTCCTGTCGTTGGGCATTGGGCTCCGTTATGGTGATCTCCGCTCTTTCCTGTATTAAAACCTCAAAGGGAGTATTAAAAGAGTACCTCTTGGTTATGTGGTCTGATCTCATGTCTAGCACGTCTCCTGTCACTAACCTTGAGATACTTATGTGACCTGGCCTAATGTCAAGATTTCCCAGTGTATTCCCTAATCTGTAAGCACCTAATCTTGTCTCCCCTTGTATCACATAGTGAAGAGGTGGGAGTCCTATTAGTGTTTCCATTGCAGCAGTGGGGGTTGTTTTCATTGCCCCCGTTATTCCTAGGCAGGCAAGTCTTTGTACCTTGCTTAGGCCTCGTTATTGCTTTCCTTTGCTGTGTCTTTGGCCACCACACTAAAGCTGCGTATGTTATTATGAGTCTCACCACCATGTTATAAAGCCAGTATACCATGTCTGGTTTTAACCCCCATTTTTTTCCAAAGGATCGCCTTGCCATCAATAATGAGGTTTCCGCTCTCCTTGTGGTTCTTTCTAGATGCTGGTTCCAGGTAAGTCTCGAGTCAATCATAACCCCGAGATATTTTACTTCCCCCTTAAGCTGGATGCTTGCACCTCTTAGGTTTAGAGGCCCTAGTCCCTCCAATTTCCTCCTACGGGTGAATGCAATTATGTCAGATTTGTTTGGGCTAATGTTTAGTCCTTCCGCCTCTGTCCATTTTGTTACTATATTTAGAGCCTCTTGCATTCGATCTCTTACTATAGTGTTGTATTTTCCCTGTGCCATGATCACTAGATCATCGGCATACCCCAGGGTTCTATGTCCCTTATCTTTGAGAGCCCTAAGCAGCCCGTCCACTACAAGGTTCCACAGGAGTGGAGACAGCACTCCACCCTGTGGACATCCTCTCGCTACCCGTGCCGCTGTTGTCTCTCCCATAAGGGTTGTGTGTATAGTTCTCTCCCTTAACATAGAGTCGATCCAGGACACGCATGTATCCTCGATTCCTCTGTGTTTGAGAGATCTAATGATCGATTCAACGGAGGTATTGTCAAATACACCCTCGATATCCAAGAATGCTCCCAGCATTACCTCCTTGTTTTCCAGTGTTCTCCACCCTTTTTATTAGTTGATGGAGAGCTGTTTCAGTTGATTTACCTGCACTATAGGCGTATTGGTCTTGGTATATTGGCCTTTGAATCAATATCCCGTCTCTAATATGCCTATATAGCAGTTTTTCCAAAGTACGAAGGACATAAGACTTATTGGTCTTAGGGACTTTGCCGTTTCCTGTTCCATTTTCCCAGGTTTTGGTATAAAAGTTACCCTAATATTTCTCCAAGCTTTTGGTATGTGTCCAAAGGCCAGGCTACTTCTGAGTATGTTACAGAGTCTGCTGTATAAAATATCAGGACCTCTTTGTAACATTATTGGATAAATCCCGTCCATGCCCTAGATTTATATGGTTCGAATGAGCAGTAATCCTTACTCTAAGTAATAATGTTATTCAAAAAGAAGCGAAACCGACCCCAGCAAATCAGAAAACTAATTGGGAAGGTTTTCAAGAAGACCTAAAAAATACTATTCAACTGACCATAATACTAAAAACGAAAAATCGGCTAGATAAACTGAAAAGGTTTATATTTGAAATCCAGCAAGCTGGTACCAGAAAAAAAAAACTAAGAAAGAAATGGCAGATGACAAGATCGCCAAAAGAAAAAAAAGATGTATTAAATAGAGCTACCCAAAGACTGGGAAAAGAAATCCTAAATAACAAAAAAGAATCCTTTAACAGTTACGTAGCAGGGCTAACAGATAATTAAGAAACTGACTATTCTCTCTGGAAGGACTAAAAAGATAAAAATGGACAAGAGACAATCAACAGAAAGATAATATTTTCGCAGACCACCAACAAAAGACGTTTCAATTAGATTAAGTTGCTAAAGAAATTCAGACAAACAGAAAACCTCAGGATATGATCTTACTACTGGGGAAATATTAAAGAAACTGCCACGGAAAGTTATCGTTGAATTGACATAACATTTGCAGAAGACACTACAATATTGGCAGAACAAATATAGAGACCCCAGAAAAACTCCAGGAAACCTGCAAAAGAATAAATCGATGGAAAAAAAAGTGGAAAATAAAAAAAATCAAATTAAATCAGTACATGTTGATTTTATTCTTCGACCAAAAAAACAAAAACAAATAAGAATAAACAATGATATTATTCCGCATCACGATTCGGCCAAATACCTAGGAATTAACATAGATATATGACTTAAATGGAAAGAGCACAAAAAAGCGTAAAGAACTTGAACTTAAATTCAAAAAAATATATTGGCTCCTAGGAAAAAAATCCAAGTTGTCAGTGTACAACAAACTGCTGACACAACTCAAAAATTTGAATTTGCAAGCTCATAGTGAAAATGTAAATCACAAATCTAGTTGTGTCAAAGAGACAAAATCGTCGCTTTTCAATTAGAGTGACATAAATCAAAATATTTCAGTTTTATTAAAAATAAAAACAATGACACAAATCAAATTGGGACATTATGATTAATACGCACACCAGGTCACAGGGAAAGTCTAAAAGTTGTCTAGCCCAAATTTTTTTAAAATGTAACTCCGAACCTATTAAAATTTGTACTGTAGCTGTAACCATTGAAACAACCATGACTGACCATAAAGCGACATTTTTAAGTATGCCATTAAAATTATTATATTTGAAAAATAGAGATTTTATTAAAAAACAAATCAGTTTTAAATCCTAAAACCAATCTGGATTTATGGCATACAGCTATGAGGATGTGCCAGCAAGAGTAATATTAACAAGATGCAAGTTTTCCAAAATAAATTCCTAAGATGCATCGTTGATACACATTGATTCTATCGAAGCGTTATCTTCATAGACACCTGAAGATGCCAACAGTCGAAGAAGAAATTAAGAGGTTTGCTGCGAACATGAGGGTCGATTTCACTCCCAGGTCAACGAATATGCGCTGCAATTATTGACCAACTCTACACTCAACAGAAGGCTCAAAAGAAAGAACAATTTGAGCTAGTGTAGTGAACGTTAATGTTAGTGCTAGTGTAAAACAGTATTGAATCGTCACGCCAACTTGTGATGTTTTCATATAGAAACAAATAAGCCAGCCCAAAGGGGACTTCTTAGATAAGTAGTTCATAAGATTTTTAGATTAAAATTGTAGGTTAGTCTATAATGACTAGTAACAATATTTAAAAAATAAAAAACTGTAGACAAAATGTCACAGTAGACAGGGTCTGTTCCCTTTCTCTAATCAAGATTCTACTACCAAATGCTTTGGATACCTGACTGGAGAGAAATTGAAATAATCAGGTTTGTTTTTGTCGCTCGTCTGAATCTGGGGTAAATGGCGATTGTGCTTTAAAGTCTTCAGTCTATCGTTGTGTTAAAGTAAATGTGAATTTTGATTTTATATAAAATTCAGGTTAAGTATACATATTCGGAGGAGCGTTGGATTCCAAATTTCTACCGTTTTTTGTCTTATTAATTTAAGGAATTTTTTTAACCGGTGTCTTTTTGATTAAACGAAAAATAATTTTTCGTTAATTCCGCCTCGAGCTGGGTATAAAGAATTTTCTTTTTTTTACATTCATTCCTTTTTTTTTCTGAAATTAATTAAGACGACAAAAAAAAACTGGTGGGAGTTTAGAATCTAACGCTTGTCCGAATATAAAGTAAACAGCCCTCAATCCCTCGCTGTGCACATAATGTAGACTTACTTTGAATTTTATATAAAAGTATTTACATAAAAATAAAAAAAAATCACAATTACTTCAATATAATGAAGATTGAAGACTTTAAAGTGACCTGTGGGATGGTCTTATGAAAGCAGGTATTCAGTTTCCTACGTGTGTTAAGGTGTTGCTCGCGACTGGAAATCAATTTGTATACGATTTATTGGTAGATTATATAAGTAAAAATAATATTAATATATAACATTTAAACGTAATACCTTTCAATTTGTGTGCCATTGCCAATAAAGGAGGAAAAAAAGACTTTAAAGCAGCACAATCTCCACTTATCTCAGATTTAGACGTGCGCCAAAAACAAAACTGATTATTTTAATTTCTATTCAGTCTTAGGTAGATACCCAAAGCATTTGAAAATTCGGGTAGTAGGATCTTTGTTAGAGAAAGAAAATTGGCCCTGTCTACTGTGACATCTAATTAATTACACTCTACATACAGTGACAACAACGACTCGAAAGTTTCGGCTATGATGGTCAAAATAGCCATCATTAGACCTATAATACAAAAATTAACCACAGATTCAAAAAAACAATTTTTATAATCAGAATATTGCCCCAAATTATATGCATATAGAAGAATCATGGGACATGAACTAAGACCATTCTCCAGTACCTCTCACATTGATTGATACTACAATCAGGAAAGAAAATTTATCTGAACTAATCAACAAAGGCAGACTGGAAAAGCTTCAAAATCAACCTAGAAAAACTAATTGATCTCTCGATTCCACTGAGGAACAATTAAACTAAGAAGTTAACCTTTTTAACAGACTTCCAAAAAGGAGGAGGTTATCAATTCGTCACGATATTTTTTTTTTACAAAAAATATTAAACAAGCATTGTGGGAAAATACTCCAGAGATTTAATGCAGAGTTCACAGAAATAAAAGAAAATGGCAACACCCTATAGCACCAGGTGATTAAACAACTTTAAACAATGCAACACAACAGATAAAACGTGAAATACGGCGCATTAAAAATGAGTCGATTGCGAATACTTAAGCGAATTAACTAAAGATAAAAGTACCGATTATTCACTCTGAAAAGCTACCAAACGATTAAAAGCAAAATATCTGGGTACGACACTTGATGCTAGACTTCGCTGGAAAGTCCATAATGAAAAGAAACGCGAACAGCTTGGTATAAAATATATTAGAGTGTATTAGTTGCTCGGAAAATATTCCAAATTGTCCATATACAATAAATTGCTTCTATACAGACATATATTGATACCCGTATGGGGCTGTGACAGTAAAAGTAACATCCAAGGTATTTAACGTTTTCAGAACAAAGTATTAAGAACCATCGTAACCAACAACGACTACTCCAACATGGGAACGTTGAGGTTATCTAGCTCCTTAACAATGCCAATCTAATAAGAAGACTCAAGAGAACCAAGCCCTTTTAATTCAGTTCAAGTGATGTTAGATAAAAGCAGAGAATAGTGCGGGTAAGACTTTAGTGTTGTACATTAACGGTAGGGTAACTTCATAATTAGACTAAGGTACACTAGTGAATAGAATCTTAGTTTATTAAGTTTTTCATCCCTAGATAAGTTAGGTTAGAATAAAATTGATTAAATGAAGTTGTTATAATATTAATTGAAAACCAAGGTATGTTATTTGAGTTATTTAAGTTATCTTAACAAATGCTGGATTAAATAAAACTAAAAGCAATTATATAATAAGAAGGGATTGAGCCGAGTACTAAGAGGCTAATATTTGTGAGATTAAGAAAGTTTACTGAGTTTGTAAGAATTTTGCATTGTATGTCAAGTGGTTCGGTTGTAGGGTATTCTTGGAACTAATGTAATATAGCAATCGTGATAAAACTATTCTAGGTAAAAAATTGCAACGATAATAACGATATTACAATGAAAATTCCACACCTGTAATTTTGAACCAATCAAAATACGTGTTTTTGACAGATCACCATGGCAACGGAGGTATTTTAGTGGAAATTTTTTTCTCGTGGGGTACCCAACAGCGAATTATACTGGAAATTTTTTGACGTTTACAATAACAGACCATTTTTGACAGACTGGTTTTTATTTGTTCACATAATAGGTTTAGTTTTGATACATTTTAGTTACAATGCTAAGGTGTTTTCTATATTCTTCGGCCACTTCTTTTATTCTTAATGGCGAAAATGCAGGACTTTGGATGCTTTGAATTATGTGTCTATGTCTAATAAAATATATATAATATTTAGACACTAATTTATTCACCTTTTTCCCATTCAGCACTTTGAATTTTGCATAGTTTAGGTGCAAATATTCGTGGACAATTCGGAACAAATTTTCGTTTTTCAAGTTGGAGCCACAATCCTCTATTAATCCGAGTAAGTAAGTCATGGTGCAATGATTGATCATTAAATCAGACAATTTCACGCATATTTTGCATAGCGTATGATTTTCAAATCGATTCATTTTTAAACAAATAGGTAATTTTGTTGGTTTTACTTGCTGTGCAATATTCTTTATCGCAACAAAACGCGAGTTATTTAATGTTTTGAACTGTCAAAATACAATGATCACAGCCTCCTACGATTGATGCTTGCTGACGCTGGTTATGAATTTCATACCATTTTAAAGCGCTCATAACGCATGTTAATAAAAACGCAGAAAAACAATTTTCTACCACTTGTAGTTATTCAAAACTTACGTAAAATTAAAGAATATACTATTTACTATTTTCAAATGGTATTCCCATGCAACTACAATGATTAGAAATAAGCAATTTGAAGGCCGAAATAATTGCAGCGAAACATTTTTTTACGTCGGGCCGCTTGACAACTTCAAAACTGAAATTATATTCGAGGTTAGGGTCTCACTTAGTTACCATGACAACTCAACAATCAAGGCGACAACACCTTTTATGTTTCACTGGTGACTTGGAGAAAATAATTTGCATTGTTGAGAAACGAAAAATAAATTTTAAAAATATTTAATTTTCAACCATAATTCGGCGTGGAATTTTCTTACCGAATACCACGCGAGGTCAAATTAATATCAGGAAATTTTTTCTCGCTTATGAATATTTTTAGAAAATTTTCAAAATATTCATGAGCTCGAAAAAATTTCCGGAAATAATTTGACCTCTAGTGGTATTACTAGTGAAAATACGTTAAAAGAAATATCCTCCAATTACCACAATGAGTTTCTAAAAATAATCGGATAAAATGATATTTATAGTAGTTCAGGGTGAACAAAGCCAATAATTGTGTTTTAACAGTAACACGAGGGGCCCTAAGATAACTGAATTAATCGTTAATATGGATTGACATGTAATCCATCACTCTCAATATAAAACCGCTCTAATTTGAATTTTTTAATCAAAATTACCTTCTACATTAATAAATATAAACCGAACTAATAATATGAGTACCTGATGTGAATTTGACAAAGACAATGCTTTAGTATTAAAGAAAAGTGAAGACAAAGGAGATTAAAAAATAGGTAGGTACATGAACAATAGAAACAGTTTTGATTAAAATTATCTTAACAATTAAAGATGAAAGAACAGGCACTAGACATGAAATATCTCCGAAGAATAAAAGGGATAACCAGAAGAGATTAAATTAGGAATGAGGTAGTAAGGAAAGAACTAGGACTAGAATTGATATTACGAATAATTCAAGAACTAACAACTTGGGCATATAAATAGAATAGAAAAATCACGGAATATCAAGCCTATATCTAAGAATAAAGTTGCGTAGCCATTGTTTCTTATGAACCATAGAAGAGAGAGAGAAAAAATTAAATCTATATTATATTTCAAGATCATAACATTAGCAAAAAAATATGCCGCAAACTTGATTCTGATATAGCTTATAGACACTTGCCACTGTAGCTTAAGTATCAAGCAAGCATAGGCTATGTTTCTTACGAACTATAAGAGCAAAAACAAATTGATATACATTTGTAAAGCAAAAAACTAGCAAAAAAATATGCCGCAAACCCGATTCTGATATATATCGTAGAAAAGGAAATACAGCACTGGCCATTGTACCTTATGTATCAAGCTAGAATGGCTAGAATGTTTTTCTGTAACGGCAAGAGAAAATAAATTAAAAATTTGGTAGAAAAATAGCCAAAAATTAGCCAAAATATAATATGTCGCCTTGCGGACTTATGACTTTGCCATACTAGCTTTATAGACATCCAAAATGTAGACTTATGTGGTTTTTGAAACTCGCGTATCGGGGACAACACTAATTTGTAATTGCTGTGGTGGGAGGTATTTATGTGAATACGTCTTGTTTGTTTTTATTTACGCCGTGACTAGCAGTAGTTTTTTATAAACCTTAGAAGCAAATTTCACATACATGAACAAATAATAATAATGCCGTGACCACAAGAAGACGAAGTAACGACTTCTCGTAGGGTGGCGGCTTAGCCGCCACCGTAAAATTTCAATCCATACCTGGCTACGCCGACTGGCATAAACACCAACGGCTTGGACACAGCTCATCTACTCTGTCAAAAGGAGACCGATGTACAAATAAAACGCGTACGACATGCGCACTACAAATGATTAGTGTTGTCCCCGATACGCGAGTGTTTTTGAAAGGGCCGATTTAAGTGAAAGAGTTGAATAAAATTTAGAAGACACATATATTGAAAAATTTATAAAAAGAAATAGTAAACAGAAAGCATGATGATATAAAGAAGTGGAGAAGATTTGGAGAAAAGCAAGGGCATGTTTTAGTTATTGCTGAAGAAGATGGATGACAAGTATTAGAAATTAAAAATTTAAAAAAACTGACTTCAAAAACGTGCAGGTGCCATCACTATATCTTAACCAAATTTATATGGGACCACCTCTGAGGTACCCCCTTACTAACAAAAAAAGAATCATATAAATCGGACAAGGTGGTAAAGCATTATCGCTAAACATACATAAAAAATGAAGAGTTTGAGGATTTTCTCATGGACCCAATTATTAGATTTTGACCAAATGAAGTACCCCCTTTCTAACAAAAAAATAATCATTGAAATCGGACACCGTGGTAAAGAATTATCGCTGAACATACATAAAAAAATATCGCGATGAATTGAGAACCTCCTCCTTTTTTGAAGTCGGTTAAAAATAGGAAAGAAATGAAAAAATTAGATGAAAATGAACAAGAATATAAAAAAAATTAGAAGAGAAGACAAAAAAGAGCTAATTAAGAAGATGGATAATGTATTAAACAAAAAAATGAACGGAACATTGCTTAATCACCTTTAACATTAAAAAAAAATGTAATTAACCATATAATTAAAAAGATGGGTGAAAGTACTAAACTTGAATAATGCTTAATCATATTTGACAATAAAAAAATAGGTCATTAATTTTTAATTTTGAACCAAATATACTATATCAATATATGATTGGAATGTCTAATAACAGGATGTCTTCCTAAATCGAGTATTTATGTTTACTAGTGTTCGCCCAGTGGTCTAAATTTGGCTACAATCATTATTGAAAATTAATTATAATTAAATAAAAAATAAATTCAATAAAATAACATTAACTTACAATAATTTAAAAACCCTCATTTATTGAACACATTCTTCTTCTTGACATTTCATCTTCTTTGCGTCTACTTTATATTATATTAGCCATTGTTAGTTGTAAATTGTATTTAATTTTATTTGACATTGTACTGGACAGCCAGAAGAGAGTGTATAAATAGGAAAAATTTTGCCAAGTGCCCAGGGAAAAATTTGTTCGCCAGTCTGTCCTATAAATTACCTGCATAAAATTATTCTCTTGACGGCTTTTGAATAAGGAATGGGGAAGGGGGAGTATGTGGTACCAAAAGCCTCGCCCTTTGGTCTCATGAATTACAGACAATAATATTTATTTTGGGGGTTGGGGCGGGGAATGAGATCCACAATAGATCTGATTAAACTCGGTTTTTGGTGTACCCTATCATGAAACACATCGAAAATAATCATTAACAGCTCAGAAGAGGCATTAAAAAAAGGAAGGGGTGGAGGGAGGATGTCTGTCTATTCTTCGAATTTTTCCTATTTTTTAATTATCTATACAACAATATCTCAAAATTCCCGAATTAAAAAAAAAATGTTTCACCCCCCTCCTAGAGTTAGACATATAATAGACAGACATATAATACCGTTCCAATAATTAATATCCGTTAACTGTTTTGAGGGGAGGGGTAAGGTAATAACGAAAATCGGGTTACGTCTTAAATATTGGTCCTCTATACAACCGTGTGTAGAAGGGACTAGGGGGAGGGGGGTGGATCGAAAATCTCCAGAACCCAAAGGTGTGCGACTTTTGGGTTTAATTTCGAAGAAAAAACAAAATTTGAACTTTTCTTTTTATATGGAAGGAAGAGGCTTTTTCATCGTACCCGAAGTTCATTTTCCTAAATCTAGCGGTTCATGTATCGACCTCCCATGGGGTGGGAGAGAAGTAGTGTAGGAGAAAGTTGGGCGTTTTAAAATCGTTTTAGACGGGGTCTACGGCCTTGTATTAGTTTTTTTTCTATCTCTTATCATTTAGGTGTGGAAATAGAAGAAAGGGGGAAGTTGGAGGTGTCGGGAGAAAAGTAATTTGTTTTCGTTTTTCACAATCCTCTATCCGTCCATGTAATATTGTCATGTTAGGGTGCTCATATTCGCTATAAAATAATTTTATTAGTCAATCATAACTCGTAATTGTGGGACAATATATTTAATAAATTATCGAAGGTTGGAAAAAACTGTACTATTTCCAAAACACTAAAGCTAGTCGGTAGCTACTAAACAAAAATTTAGAAAAAGAAAATTGTTTAACAAACAGAAGAGAAAATCGTACTAAACTGTTTTATCTTTGCCTATTTATGTATAGATTATGGGACTTTATATGCATACATTATGTTTCATTTTCAATCATTAACATAAACATATTAATTAAAAGTCAGGATTGCATTAATTAAAAGTAGAAAATGTTCTACATTGACCGCTTTAATTAAACGAAACAAGCACAAACTAAACAGAAAACAACGCCATTTAACAAGAAATGCAAGGACTTAAGGACAGAAAATTCAAACCATTAACTCTGGAACACATATTTTCTTAATTTTCACCCATCCTTAACCTCCATCTTTCTCGTGTTCGTAGACAGGGACGTGCCCTGATGGGGAAGATTTGAACTTAAATTCACAATTAATTGTTTAATGTATACGAACTATTTTTTTTGGATTAGTTGTAACGTACTTATAGTATGAAGGAAATCGTTTATTATTAAAAAAATAACATTAAAATCTAATTCACAAAAACAATCATAAAGTTTGAACTCAGTAACACATACCATCGCATATCGTCATTGATAGAAATGAGCAAGCGATCATTGTATGAGTGCGGAATCTGAAATGGTGATAATAGGTATAACCAAGTGAACATCTTAAAGGCTATTTCAAAAGTAAATTTTTGTGTAAGTGGTCTTGATAATAGGAAACTTCCCAATCCAAAACTTATTGGCTTGGAAGTTTTATACCAATATTCGGAAAATGCAGAATATTCATACACTAGATTTACTCATTCATATCTTCGGTTTCGAATCCCAGACCAGACCATGTGGATTTTTAATTAAATTGCATGGTTCGGTTTAGGATTTGATGTGTGGCGTATTAATAGAAATTCAATTTCTGTTGATATGACATGCAGATTAAAAAAATTCGCCATACATTACCGTCTCGATGATGGTGGGTGAGGTTTTCCGGGTTTTCCTCACCTGTAAGTCAAATGGCACCATCAATCATCTTTAAGTCGCCCCGGAGCGCCACGGCAAATAATAATAATAGCCGTCCCTTCCCCTACACAAGTCGTTCAGTCGACTTCAGGGGTTGAAATTCACTCGTAAGGGGGTGAATTAGGGAGAGTATTATTATATAACATTGATTCTTCTCAATGTGAATAATGTTACCTTACAAAAACTGTAAACTACTTGATGCTCTTAATATAATTATATCCACTGTATTATCTATCAGATCCCCAACGATAGAAGCTTTTGGAAAAATATTTCATACTTTTCATATTTTTTTTTATTATTTTGTTGCCATTTAATAGACGATAGGCCAATTTATTTTGTTTCCCCTAATTATTTCATTCATTAGTTTATTACAGAAGTTTTGCCAGTGTTAAGTAAGCCAAAGATTCTAATCTAAAATTCTAAAAACGATATTTAAGGTTGTTAGGTTTATCAACAACAGAAATTAAAAAATTCTGAAAAGATTAGAAAAAAGTTTCTGTACTAGCAAGACAATCAGCCTATATACTTTGGAAACATCCAAATATATTCAGATTTATGAAATCGACGTCTTCGAAAAAAAGTCCACGCACGTCTCTGACATTTTTCGTCCTCGCAGGGTGATATGGGAGTAATTAGGACACATCCTAATTTCTCTGCTACATGTCCGCACTAAGACGCTGTAACGACGTTGTACCGCTATGAGGAAGTAACTTGTAGCTTCTTGTAGCTTTTATTTTGCTTTTATGACCGTACGTGTTCCATGAATGCGTAATGAGAGTGCGAACCGTCGGGAGCAAAGAGAATCTTCAAAAGAGGATAATTTCTGGAATAGCTCTCGTTTCCACAGGGAAATGATTCTTTCAGAAATTTGGTTCTAAATGGAATTGTGACGAAAAAAAGTTAAGCCTGGATGTTCGGAGACACATGGGCAGAAATTAAAATGAAAATTGTGTTTTAATTGAAAAGAACGAAAAAATACTAAGAGGTTGAGGTCTTGGAATTTTCTCGAATTGAAACATATTTCATTTTTTTGGACGGTAATAAGGTAGGCATATAAATGGATAAACCATTCTCACAATATTTCAGGTATATCAAAGCTTAAGGAAACAGAGTTGGGTAGTTGAAATAGACTAACAGATATGTAATTAAACTAGTTTTGACATGTTTAAAAGCGTTTAAACGCCGTCAAGTTTTTGTAATTAAAATGTCCCTTCCTGCCATAATTGAACTACCAAAACTAGTGTGGTACTAATCAAAGTATAATCACAAACTTTTACCATACCTCAGATACAAACCCAAGCTATATAGGAATCAGTTTCCGTGAATAATTGTTTTTAATGTATTTTAATTTTTATTGAAATTGTATAATAATTGTATATTGTTCCAACAGAAAAACAAAATCTCTATAATTACATTTGACAAAATCTCAAAAATTCGTTAATTTGCTTTCTTTTTAGTATATTTTCAGTTTTTCCTTGTTTATTTTACTTTGACTTTATTGTTAGTTTTTTAATGTATTCTATAGTAAAAATCTGATGTGTCCAACACATGGCTTTCCTATCTAGTTATTACAGGCTTTTTTCGGTTATTTTGTACAACCTATTGTAGCACCTTTGTAAATATTTAGAAGTTAACTTAATATATACATTTTCCACATAAATCTAACTCGAAACATTTTTCTATATACACTCATTGCCAACGAAAATGCTAAAAAATTTTAATATTATACTTTTTCTCCAATTTTTCCATTACAGTCCATTTTAGAGAAATCACGTAAAAACAAAAATAATAGAGATCGATATCGCAAACAACTTTTATTTGGACAATTTTCATAAAAATTTGATTTTTTTACATTTTGTCAAATTTCTCGAACGCGAACCATTTTAGGAAAATGTTGTATGGAACCAAAATTATAGAGAATAATATAAGAAGTAACTTATTTGAAGATTTTTTTCTCAAAGCGTAAATAACAGATATATTTCACAAAAAACACATATGGACATGGTGGAAAGGTTTAAACTTGTGAACATAAACTAACTTGAAAAGCGTGCGATGCTGCATGCTTTATTTTGTTTAATAAATAATAAAATTTTGGTTTAAATGAGGTAGTAGAAATAGCAAAGTCATGTCCGTTATAACTGTTAAGATAATAAGTATTCATGTTAAGATTTTGTGTTTGATTTAGTAATTTTACCAATGTTGTAGATTCAGTTATTTTATCGTAGTAAACGATTGTCAGTCAGTCTGATAGTTATTAAAAAATAAAGTTATATAAAAATCATCCATTTTATTTTCACAAAGTCCAATAGGTTATGGAGCCCGGTCTACGATTAACATAAAAAAGGAATTAAAAGTTATGTCTGGAAAATTACAGCAATTACCGCAGCTATCTGCAGAAATTTTTTCAAACTGGCGATTCCGAGTCGAAGTGATCTTAGAAGAAAAGCAATGTAAAAATATAATAACAAAAGCAAAACTTCAGATAAAAAGGATTTACTAGTAAAGGATGCTAGAGCTCGTTCTATAATTATACAGTCATAACTGATCGTCATATCAGAAAGAAACTTTTGTCTTTAAAATATTCCAAAAACAATTTACAAGTTCATTTGGGAGAGTTTGATGGTTTGATCAGAGAACTGGAAGCCACAGGAACTAAACTTAATGATAGCGATAAAATTTGCCACTTGCTGCTCACAATCCCAGACACATACGATACTGTAATCACAGCACTAGAAACATTAACATATGACACTATTACATTAGAATTTGTAAAAAGTAGACTTTTGCATGCAGAATAGAAGATGAAAAATAGTCAGCATCAAAGAGAACCAAATCCAAGCCAAGAGTGTACCTTCTTTAATTCCCACAGAGATGACAGACAATGATATGAATGTGGTGGAACAAATCACTTAGCGTTACAGTGTAGAAAGAAGAATAGAGATTTCCATAATCAAAAACCTAATAGAGCCACGCATAGTTATAAAAGTAGACCCGGAAGATACTCATGAGAAGAAATTATAGTGATAGAGCAAATATTGCAGAAGAGGGCTACGATTACTATGAAGATGAAGTATCATTTGTAGCACTTAGTGCAGATATGAAAGTGGAAGAGAATGTAGATGTTATTAATTTTGTTATAGGCTCTGGATCTTCCGAACATTTAATAAAAGAAACAGAAGAATAAAGCATGATTGACGTTAAGATATTAAATAATGTAGTTATAATAATAATAATCGCAAATAAGCAATCTTTAGTAGCAGGGAAGAAAGGAAAAATAAGACTAAAACATGGAAACAAAAACGTTACATTGGACGAATTAATTGTTAAAATTATATTCTTGAAATGGAGGCCAAAGGAAACATTGTAAGCAGAATAAGAACCGACAAGGGTGGATAATTTACGACAAAAGATTTCAAAAGTTTCTGCTGTACTAAAGGTATAACATTAGAATACACGGTCGGATATTCTCCCCAACAGAATGGAGTAGCAGAACGACTCAATAGAACTCTATTTGATAAAGTAAGAACTACGTTTGCCTAAATTAGTATGTCTAAATTTCTATGGGGTGAAGCTATTCGTTGTGCAGCTTATCATTTAAATAGATCACCTTCAAACGTATTAGAAGGTAATACACCTGTAGAAATATGCCGAGGAAGACACAACTTAAACAAATTAAAAATTTTCGGGTCAAAAGCATATGCTTTTAAACTACCAAAAGCAGACAAACTTGAGACAAGAGCTAAAGAAGCACAAATGGTGGGATATGCAGGAGGAGGCTTTGGGATCCTAAAACCAATAAAATTTTCATATTAAGAGACGTAAGGTTTGATGAAAATAATATTAACTATTTAGAAAACGAAATTATTACTAATAAAGACAATCAATATAAAATGCAAGACGAAGAAATAGAAGAAAGTAAAAATAAAATTGAAAAAGAAACGATTAGAGAAACACCAAGTGGATCAATAGAGAGACCTCAAAGGACAATAAAAGTACCAAGTAAATTTGATGAATTTGAATTATATTCAGCATATTGTCTAATAGCAAATGAAAATAATCCTGAAACATAATGAGCAAGCAATAAAATTACCTGAATGGCAAAACGCTGTAGACAAAGAACTAGAAGCTTTACATAAAAACGAAACGTGGCATCCTGCAGTCTTGCCTCCAGATAAAAAAAGGCCATTGATACAAACTGGGTATTCAGGACTAAAGAAAATGGTATAAAAAAGGCACGTCTAGTAGCAAAAGGCTTTTAACAAATTCAAGAATACAATATATGCAACAAATTTTATTCTCTCGTAGCCAGAATTGCTACAATACGAATTTTTTCATAATCCAACAGCATTTCTTAATGGCTATTTAAATTTTGAGGTTTATATTAAATATCCTAAAGGTATGTTATCACCAAGTATTAACAACAATAAGGTACTCAAATTAAAAAGATCTCTGTATGGATTGAAGGAAGCACCAAAATGCTGGAACGATGTTTTTGATCAATTTGTACAGCATCAAGGATTAAAAAGATTTTTGCACGATGTTTGTCTTTATTATAATGAAAGTTTTGGGTAGTCGTTTTCGTTGACGACCTATTAGTAATTGGAAAGAGTGATACATTTATTGCCGCTTTAAAAACGAAATTTTTAGCTAGAGACATGGGCGAATTAAAAAAACCTTTTAGGAATTAAAATTACAAGAGAAAACACGCTGGAGCTTAACCAAACGTATTTGGGATGTCGGATTGCAAACCAGCTTTAACACCGATGGAAGTTGGTTTTAGCCATGATAATGAGCAAGAAATCGATGAGGATGTTCCATATAGAGAACTTATAGGTAGTATATGCCACGTCTTATCTTAGCAGAGTGTTGGATAAGTAGGGTTGCCAGACGTCACGCTTTTGGCATGGCAGCCATGCTTTTTGACTTGCCTGCACGCTTTTTAGGCAAATTCCACGCTTTTGAAAAGCCGCAGAGTAATCGGATTTATACAAAAATAGACCGGATAAAAGACGATCGTTTGTACAAAAAATAAGTGGAGGACCTTTTTTTTAATAAATGATCACAAAAAATGGATCTGATTATATAAGAATGCTCTACCTACTTGATGTTCAGAAAAAAGGACTTGATTATATAAAAATGTTCGACTCGTTTTAGGAAAAATAAGCAGAGGACTTTTTTTTTAGAAATGGTCACAAAATTTGTACCTCAGATTATATAAAAATACTCTATCGTCACGGTTGCCACGCTTTTTACTTCCGAAAATGTGGCAACCCTATGGATAAGTCAACAAAAAAATCATGGATAGCCGCCAAAAGAAAACTTAGATATCTTCATAACACCAAAGTAGTCTTGTTTACATTAAGGAAGAAAGAGACGACATTTGGAAATTAAAAGCTTTTTCTGATGCAGGCTGGAGTGGACACAGCATTATTAAGAGGTAATGCTGTTACTTGGGGACCCAAGAAACAGAATTGTGTTGCGCTAGCTACAGTTGAAGCTGAATATGTATCTGCGGCCTCCTTAGCTCAAGACCTGGTATACTTAAAGGGAATTCTAGAAGATTTTCATAAACCCAGTGATTCTGTTGTCTTATTTGTAGATAACCAGGGGCCATATCCATGGTACAAACCTTTGAAAATTCAAAAAGAACCAAACATATGTCTATAAAAGAACATTTTATAAAAGATATGGTTCAAAAAAATATCATAGAGATTATTTATGTCCCTTTTGAAGATAATTTAGCAGATATATTTACTAAACCCCTCTGCAAGGACAAATTTACACATTTCAGACAAAAACTAAATTTGAATTAAATAATACAGGATTTGACACTGCGTCTACAGAGTTTAAATCGAGGGGGGATATTAAGATAATAAGTATTCATCTTAAGATTTAGTGTTTGATTTAGTAGTTTTACCAATATTGTAGATTCAGTTATTTTATCGTAGTAAACGATTGTCAATCAGTCTGATAGTTATTCAAAAATAAAGTTATATAAAAATCATCCATTTTATTTCCACAAAGTCCAACAATAACTACACTTGATCCTCGACTAAATCCAAACTGACACTTAAAAAGAAGAAGAATTGCGTGAATGTTTCCAAGGTCTATTTTATAATTTTTTGCGGATCACTTCATATAATAACATATAAAGTAAAGTGAATAAAAAATATAATATTGTCATCAAAAGTCTACTTTGGATTGAGTCAAAATAAAATAATATATCTACTAAGAATAAGAGGCGCCCTATTTATTTTAAACGAATCTTCCTTACGTCAAAAGCAAATACGCCGCAAGATAACATTAGATCATCGGCGAACAATAGAAAATATATCAATAGGTTGAATGAATTTAACCCCTGCGATAATCCCAATATTGTAATATTTTACTCCCTTCTATGAAAAGTATTGTTTTCTATCCTGATGAAAAGACTTCTCAACAAGGGTTTAGTTCAATAAGAGATTTATTTCTAGGAACTACTTGACCTTCTAACACTCTGGTATCTGTGTTCTCGGCTGTGTTATTAACAGCTTTAAAACAGTAGATTGGTCGACGAGCCATTTGGCTTCTGGAAAATGCACAATGACTCTAATGAGGCTTAAGGAACGTGGAACTAAACCCACTCTCAAGTTTTCAGATACAGATATCATGCAATCTGTCCAGTTATCTTAATATGCGTATTTAATACTATGAGTAGGTAATAATAAAAAAAGAATAAACAGCAAATAAAGAAAATTATCCCAAATACATTTTTTATAGCCGATTTTGTCTATCTCTTACCAAATCTTCAACTAAAATATTTTTTTTTTATTGAAGCTAATTGAAATATTCAAAATTATGTCATCGATATAGACGCTTTTCCTACTGTCAGAAATGAAATTACATATTCTCAGGTAACAAATTCACAGGATTAACCAATTCAAAGGTCACAACCAGCCATAAATCCCACGCCACAAATTGCACAGCATACTGCACAGTCTTCCAGCCTAGCAAAAAGAACCACTTATGAATTATTATTATCCTTAATAAACAGAATAGATTTACTCTCTGACAGGCTCCAGAAACTACAAAAATTTGCACCGAGCTGCATCAGAACTTGGTTGTACATAACAATCTTTTAAAAAACCCACCTATTGGCTCACTGACTCAAATAAGATTCCAGACCTTTTCGATTTCTTTTTTCTGAGGAAAATTTCACCAAACTATACATAAGTAGAAGAAACCTTTGATATGGAATCGGACCATTCTGCAGTAATCCTTTATGGTTGATATCCAGCAAGCTACATGGAGGAACACATCAAAAGTAAGAAGATTAACAGCTGGAAAAAACTATCTTGTCGAGATAGCAGAAAAAAGAAAACTAAGAAAAAAATGGCAGATTACAAGATCACCAGCAGATAAAAATATATTTAATAGGGCTACCTAAAGACTGAGAACAGAAATCCTAAATCACAAAGAAGAATCCTTCAACAGATACCAAGTAGGGCATCTGTTAGCCCTACTTGATAGTGACTTCTGACTTAAAAGTCTTACTTAGATTTTATTTTTACACATATTTATAGATTGTAAGTTTACATCCACAATGTTTGTAGATAAGCACCGATGATGGCACCATGCCAAAAACGCTTTGCATTTAATAATTAAAATTTTGTACGAAATACAAGTCTTTCCTTTTTAATTTATTTAATTAGATTCATTGGCATTTTCAGTGAAAAATGTCTTTAAAATACGTTTTTGTGAGTTAGTAAGAGTGTTTATGAACTGATTAGACACACAAGATCAGACCAAGTCAAGGCACATATGAACTTAATTAATTCTTCGTCAACAAAAAAAACAGGAATAAATGTGTTACATAACAACTTCATCCTTAACCCTTTAAATATCATCCTCACAGTACATAGACTAAACGTTTTCAGTATACGATATTTTTGATTGATTATTTTATAATATAAAGATTGGAAATAGAAAAAAATGCCCTGCTAAAAAAATGGCTGAACTTTTTGACTGTAAATAAAATTCAAATTGGAGATATGAATGAAAAAGATAGGTAGGTACATAAATATTTAGTTAGGTAAATCATCATTTTCATGAAGACTGATGTACAAATAATAAAGAATAGGATGGACCAGTAAAAAAAAACAAAAAATAAACTAAGCACACACTAACTAATAATTGAAAATACTTACAACAAGCACTACTCACCCGGACAGACCACGGATTTACTCAGTGTTAGTATTAGAATGTCACCAAACTATGGCCGAAGTATCCATCGAGATGAATCAAAGGCCACGCCGTATCGAAATGTAACCGTCTAGCCATCCAAATATTTTTTGGACCTGGCCCTTCCTTTAGACTAACAACAGCGGTCGTAACAAACCTTGTGAAATAAAAGGAAATATGGGATGTTACACAAAGATACAGAGTTACCAGAGAGGTTTTAAGTTGCCCTGACAACACTACAGCGTCCAAATTCTTGACTATGGCTAGACAGAAGCTGCACCTTATCATAGACATTCTAAGTGATCATTGCTAAATATAAAAGCTCCTCCATAGCACACAACAATGGGCCTAGTGAGGCCTTATTGCCGTAGGACAAGCTACACTTTACAGAGACAGGAAAATTATATGTTATGAGATGGTGGAAATAAGGATATTTAAGTTGACGGAATGGAATTATTACTATTTACACATACATTTGAAACTGCCTAAGATTTTAAACAGATCTAGCGGTATTTGTAGTAAAACACTCGTTTTAAAAATGTTCTGTAGATAAACTGTTAATCAAACATTTTTCTAAATAGGTTAATAATTAATATTACCTATGAAAACTCTTTAAATCCGTACACAGCACACAACGATTCCATACAATATTAAAAGAGAATAATTTTTTGGTGTTTTGTAGGTTGCTTAAAACAATGCTCAACGCAAGTTTTAGAAATTAAGCTATGTACTGATAGTATCTTGCACCTGTCATGTAATCTTATTGATCTAATAATAATTCTAACGAAATAGTTAATATCGACCAACCAAATACTTACAATTAACTGCATTGCTTCATTACAAATCGTTCTGTATCTTCTATTATTTCAAGTGCACAGTACACCTGCGCACAGAACTTTCTAGTAAAGTATTTCCTTACAATAAAATATAACAAAATTCATAACTGGTGTATAAATAATAAGCTCATGTTAAATCCTGCAAAATGCAACGTAATGTCATATACGCGAAAGAGTGACTGCATAAGATACGATTACAATATAGGAGGTGTCGTCCTCCAGAGACCTGACACGATTAAGGACCTCGGTGTTGTCTTCGATTCAAAACTTACATTTGTTAATCATTTGGCCATAACTGTCGCATCTTGTTATAAAGTTCTAGGTTCCATTCTACGATCTATCAAAGATTTTAATAATCTAGATACGTGCAAATTGTTATTCTGTGCCCTTGTTAGATCCAAGCTTGAATATGCCTCAATAATATGGTCCCCTAATTATAATGTGCACGTTTTAACTTTAGAAAAGGTTCAGCGACGTTTCCTTAAGAGTCTTTATTATTATTTTCATGGAACTTACCCTGAGAGGGGATACCCACAAGACCAGCTTTTAACAATGTTTGGAATGCAGAGCTTATTTCAACGAAGAATTATATCTTCAATTATTTTCATTTTTAAAATAATACACCATTTAATTAAATGCCCGGCTTTATGTGCTCAGCTTAACTTCCTAGTTCCAAGAATTAATTCCAGGTACAGCTGCACATTCATTCTTCCCACTCCCAGAACAAACTTATTATGTCAGTCTCCACTGTACCATATGCTGTCCACAGTTAATGACTCGAGTAAAGAAATTGATCTATTTTGTACTACCATCTCAAAGATTAAAAAACTTTATTCCTGATTTATATCCATATATTCCTAATTAAAATATTTAGTGTAATGTAATTTAGTGTAATTAAGTTTTTTATGTTTTTGTATCTAATTTCATCTTTATATATTAGTTGTTTCGCATGCGATATGTGTGAGCAACCTTTTTTCTCCACTGGAGTTTTTTTCAGATTACTCATACAATCTCATTTATAGTTTTACTTTAAAATTTGTTTTGCTTTTATTGTATTATTTACAAATATATGTTTATTAATGTTAAGTGCGCATTCTGTAATAGGCCTTGGCCGTTAAATGTAAGAATAAATAAATAAAATAAATAAATAAATAACAATAGATGAAGTCGGGACCATTTAAAAGAAAAGCAGTCAAGTTTCTGAATATAACTCATCAGAAACCATATTATCCTAAAAATGACTTAGTTCATATTTGTGTTGGTTGATGATTTCAAACCTACCAAACGTAAATTATATTTTTATTTTCTAACTTATTTGTTTTTTGTAATTATGATAATTGAGGATTGCTCAATAATAAAGTTCGTCTTCCACCGCTAGTAGACAAACAAAATTATTGCTTACAGTTCAATAAATGCATTCTATTCGAAAATGCTGACATTTGCTTTTCTCCAGTTAAATTTTAATTTACTTTATTACATACAGATTCAAATTGATTGGATTTAACAATAAAATTTCGTTTAATTACCAACCGTTATCAGTGTCAGTAAACACTGGGTAAAATTGTTAATAAAAAATTTTAAAACGGCACGTACTGTGTCTACTGTTTTCTTTTTTAGTGATCAATTCAATAGATTTAAAATTCGATATTATTTTTAATTTGCTATGAATTTAGCTTACCTTTTAATTATGTCCAGCTTTATGATAATTTTTCTAAGAATTAAAAAACAGTTTTTTTATAAATAATTATGCACCCTATTCATAATTCATATTAATAATCTTCTCTATGTATTGTTTATTATTTTTACTTGACATTTAAGAATTAGGTTAATCATTTTAAATGACACCTCAGGTTTACCAAAATAATGAGAATCTACAAAATAATAGTACCATTTGTCTGTCCTTTATTAGTTAATACAGGAAAATATAATTTATTAGAATATATAAAACAAAAGAACAATATTATGTTTTGTGGTACTAATGGTACTATGACCTTGACCGTGAATCTATCCTTTATTAGTTAAGTCAATAAAGTAGGAAATATATGTATATTTTATTAGAGTGTTTGCAATAAAAGAACAACATTTTAATGAATTAATTTTGAACTTTGATCCTGACAAGGCATTTTTCTGGATATTTGAGAAAGATCTTCCATTTTGTTTTGTGACTCTTATCTAGGACGGCATCCTAACTCAATTTTGAGGATTTTAATAGTAAAGATATTTTATTGGAAGATATAAAATTACACAGCTATTTTGTGGATCTATTATCAATAAAAACAACACTTAAAATCACTTAATATCCTTGTGGCCGCCCAATAGCTTCATAACCTTTATTATTGTTAGATGCGCTCCTGTATTAAGCTTAACTTGAGGCTTACTTTTATTGTACTTATTTTAGGCCAGTAAGTAAGATACCTGCTTACACACTCGCTTTCACTTCACTAGCTCTTTGCTTGCACTTCACTTTCGCTCTGAGATCTGCTTCTAGCACCACTGCTTTTACCATACAGACATCACGAGCACACATCACCAACACCATCCAAAGTGGAACACGAATCCACACTGCACGATACCAGCATATCCTTAACTGCATTCCTGACACACCTGATAGCTTACACTCAACATTAGCACCATAATTTGCATGTGGAGCACTAGGAGGCCGTAAGAGAAGCTAGCTTACCAGGTACCCAGGACTAGTAAGGTGGGATTTATCCATTTAGTCTATGGCCAACAAATTATACATAATTATTATAGTTTTTTTGACTAAGTTAAATATATATAAACTTACCGATAATTGCATGAAGCCCCTTGATTCAATTAAATTTAGCTGTTAGCCAAAAGTGTCGACACTAGCGGTAGTTTTATCTATCTCCCTTTTTATCTCTTATAATTTTTATTATATGGTTGCCTTTATAACAGGAGATAGATGGTTATAATTATCCTTTGATTTACTCTGTACATATCCATTGAATTACGTTTGAGTTGATTACTAAAAGAATAAACAAGAAATATTATTTTACTATTTAATGTTTATTTACCAAGCCTTTTCTTCCCTGAGATAAAAGGTAGAACCCACAATAGCTGCATTAAGGCGAAACCTTTTGCAGCTAACAATACTCTATAATAACTATAATTCATCCTCTTACAAGCTCTGAAAGAAGAACTTGAAGTAAGGGATAGCGATTTTATATTATTATTTGCCGCGGCGCTATGGGACGACTTACAGACGTGATGGTAGCATTTGATTTACAGGTGAAAAAACCTGAAAAATCCCACCTAACATCTAGTTTTATTACATTGAAACAAATGTATTGAGTACCTAGTACAGATGATTAGTGGGTGAATACATAATATGCTCTCAAAGCGAGCAGTAAAGATAGGTGAAAAAGATGTGAATATAGAAAGCTTGGTTGCAAGAGGTTGTTCACAGGGAGAGGTACTATCACCTCTAACCTCATCAGTCACCTCAATAATGAGAGTCTCTACACACTCGCGTATGTAGATAATCCAGTTATTCTGCAAACAGGGAATTTTGAGAACATAATCTGCGGAAGAATGGAAGTAGCTCTCAAAATTATAGAACAGTGGTGCAAGGACCATTCACTGCCTATCATTACCAAGAAGACAGAGAAATGGTCCTTTTCACAAGAAAAAGGATAAACATGGAACTAAACACAAAACTAAACTTTGCAACAGAGGTGAAGCACATAGGTCTTAACTTTGACGGCAAGTTAACATGGACTTCACTTAGAAAACAAAGTAAAAAAGTGTACATTGATTATGAACAACGCCACTGAACTATGAGGTGCACTCGAGGTCTCTTCCCCAGAGTCTTCACGTAGACATCATAAGATCTATGCTAGATTATATTAAATTAGATTAGGAGTTGGACGTTATTTGTCCTTGTCCACCGCGACCTTTTCAGATCTTGTGAGACTCCGTTTGTTTTAGAGTATGTCGTCTAGCCTGGTCTTTTTTTATTAGACTTAGTAGCTTTGACAGTTTCTCCTGCATGTAGTTGCATGCATTTAGCTTTTCTTTGTCCAATATTAGAAACCTTATTCTAGCCAGGCATAGGACGTGGAATGATGTTTCCTCTTCTTCTTCTTCTTCACAGAACCGGAACCAAGTTGCTTCTTCTGCTGGATTGATGACAATCATGTGCCTTTTGAGGCGACAGTGTCCAATAGGAAGGCCTACTGTTATCCTAACGATTTGACGCTTTTGATCCAATAGATCTTTCGCAAACTTGGCCGATGGTTCTTTGATGAACTGCTTGGCTTGTCTCAGTCTTGGATAGTTGTTCCACCATTCCTGAGACTCTTTTTGCATCCATTGTTTAATGGATGCCTTGCACAATGCCTTAGCAACTCCACAGAAGGGTTCGGGGCCTGTCATCGCCTTATCTAAGCCTTCTCGGGCCAATTCGTCGGCCTTTTCGTTGCCCTGATATCCCTCATGGCCTCGAACCCAGGCTAGGGTCACCTTATTTTGCTCTGCTAGGTCTTCTAGGCAGTCTTTCACCAGGATATCTATTCTTGAATCTCAGGGAGCAGAAATTTTGAGGGAAGAATGAGACCAAAATGCACTTTTTTTTGCATTGCAGATAAAGAGAAAAAACCAGTTTTCTATTCAATCGAATTCAAGAATAGCTACCCAGTCGTGATTTGATTTCTGGTGAGAGAATTGCCTTTAGAGCTGCTTGATACTTGCTGATTTAATATTTCTCTTACACAGTGTTGTATGGCTATTAGTTCAGCCTGGAACACTGTTGTATATTTTACTAAACTTAGCGAAACCGGTGTTTTCGACTTGGGTCCATAGATTCCAGCACCGGCTCCTTCCTTGGCGTTTGAAACCGTCTGTGTACTAGATGAGTTCAGCTATGCTAACATACGGTACAGTTGTCTGGGTATCAAAAACTCAACAATACAGCTATTTGAAAACAAGAATAAATTCAAAGAACATCATGTCTCAACGTAACAAGAGCAATGGAAACCACACCAACCAGAGTTATGAAAGTCATTTTTACTCTCACTTTTCTTGATATTTACAATAAGAATAATACTATGATGAAAATGACACAACTTTGCAGGGTTGGAATATAGTCTGGGAAGGCGAGACGTTTCTTTTGGCGTGAGGCACTCGATACGCTTCCACTACTTCAAGCGAACATGGACTCCATCTCACCGAGTTATATCTTTCAGAAGTCATATAAAGTTATAACGGAACAAAATGAAGAGCCGGAAGTGGTAGGTACGATTCATATTTGAATCGACGGTTTTAAATTAAAAAAATGCTCAGGGTATGGAGTATACTCCAGAACCTTAAATCTAAACATACAATGGGCTGCGAGCAATGGTGTCAGTGTAGTTCAAACCGAGCTCACGGAAATTCTCACAGCAGCAGAAGAAGTTACCAGGAACAATATTACTGGAAGGAACATGCTCATCTATACAGATATCAGGCAAGCACTACTAACCCTGGCGGACAACGAATTTACTTAGGGTTGGTACTGGAATGCTTCGGATGAAGAATTCATCAATAATGTAGTCAGAGGTCATGTCACATCGAAAGGTAAACGTCTTTCTGATTTCTGGCCAAGAAGACAGCCAATCAAATACTGACAACATCGAAAGTGAAAAATCTAATTAAAGAACGTTCCCATGTGAAATTTGTTGAAAGGTGTGATGAAACAAGATACTATAAAATTGTCATGGAACTTTTAAGTTATTCCAACCTCATTACAGCAACCAAATACGAGACTATAACCAGAAAGAATCTGCGCCTGATCACAAACAGTCTATCTAGTCATTGCCATGTACGGAATAGCCTGGGACTGTCAAAATCCACATCCTGTAGGGACTGCCAACAAGAAGATGAGACCTTCTACGATTGGTCGATACTCATTTATTAGAAGTATTGGCTAATATCGGCCAATATAAAAGAAGCACCTCTCGGCGACATTGTTAACTAAACGTTACCGATACAGATGATATCTTGTAACTGGTTAATCCTATAACTTTAGATTGACTGACTGAGTATTTTATATTAACCATTTTTCGATTTTCTAATAAAAGTTTAATATGACTGGGTAGGATAACGCTAAAGAACAATATATCATTGTAAAATTAAAAAATGAATACAAAGATTTTTTTCTAACAATCTCATTATAGCCATTACAGTACCCTGTAGAACCGCATAATATTACGTTTTTACACATTGCTATGCCGTTAAATATTTAATATTGTTACACAGGTTTTTTGGTATTTCAATTTATTTTAATTCAACTTTTACAATAACTCAATTGAACTGATACAATAACTCCAACTGATAACATTAACATAAAACGTCTATCATAAAACTGAAACTATGACGTCAGGTCGTCGACTTATGTAGCTTGCCTCGACCTTCTAGAACCTTCTCGAACAATCCGGACTTTTCTTTGACAAGGAATGACATTTCGAGATATTTTTGGACTATTCTATCTTCTTCATTTACTCGTACCTTTACTTATGACGACCGCAGCACGCTACAGGGTGCTACGTAACAATATTATTTGTGAAGAATAAAAAAGATATCGGTCCCAGAAAAGAACCTTGTGGAACATCATCGGCAGATTCAGATTAACGCACTTCAACAAACTTAACCAACGATTCGGGTAAAATAATTTTTAGAGGGCCTACGGAAGTATGTGCGGTATGCAGAGTTCCGATTCCAAAAAGAAAAACTTTCTAACCCGGAACCGAGGAGCAGCTTTAGCAATAGGAATTACACTCGGCTTTAAATTCCCCATTACCCTTCACCTTTACATGCACAAAAGCCTCTATTACGGATTGAAACTTTTTATCGGAAAAATCCCGAATACCAAAATCCGCGAACAACGAAAAAAAAACAGCCTCAATAGAATTTTCAAACTAACCCCAGTAAAAGGACTTAATTTGATGCTCGAATGGCTTCAGAAGCCTCCTACCTACTCCTCCCCGGCCCCTTATACGTCCTTCTAACATTCACGAGACGAAAATATGCATTCTATAAAATTCTAAAATTGAAATTTAATTGAAAAGGGCTTGAAAACGTAGTTTTTCAATTAGGGTGGAAAAATTCATTGTTGGGTTTCGAAGGGGGAGTTTAAATTAACCCTGGCCTGGTTTATTAGACGTTTAAAGTTGGGAATATGAAGCTAAGTACTTAATTAGGGGTATGTAATTAAAATAAGCGATACTGGTATTTAAGAAATTGTTATTTAAACAGGCGTAAATTATTATGGAAATTAGGATAGGAACTAGCGATAGACGATATTTAGATTTGAGATAGTTCTTATACATAATTATGAACGATCCATGATAACTATATGTTTAAACGATGCACGAAATGTTAAAAAAAAAAAAATTTCGACTGAAAAATCGAAAGTCTGATTGGCTGGACACATAAATAATATTCCGATGCACTTGTGTCTTATAACTTAGATTAAACTTTAATAAAAGGTAATATCACCATTTTCATCAATAACGACTTGAATACGTTTTGACATAGAAAGTACCATAGTTTATTTGAAAATAAATGATACCCAAATTTTTGTGACTTATAATATAAACCCCAATATAAAATCATAAACCAGTGACGGAGAATGTTTAAAATCAAATGTTTAGCATTATTTGTTTCAAAATAAAATCTTTTGTTTCCTTTCTAAAATTGTTAAAAATACCAGTTTATTTCAGTTCTTGTCTCAAATTTTCTAGACATTTTAATCAACAAAAATAAGATAAGTATGTAATCTCTATAGGAAGAAAATATTTACAATTCAAAATCAATTTAAGTAGCCCTAAACTTTCTTAGAAAGGATTAAAATTTCTAATCGGCAGAAAGTGTTATACAGATTGTAAATTATTTTAATAGTTAAGATTTACATTTCTGTTTGTATAGTCCTGTGATTGTAACACGCAGAATTGTTAGTTCTGTAATATTAGGCGATAAAAAGCGATATTGACCAAAATGTACATGACGCTCTTGTAAATGAACATTTCAATAGTACTGTTTGGATTATATGTTCTAAGTGTTCAAATATGACCGGAGTTGAAGAAGCAACCATTTATAGACTTCTGAAGCAACGAAAGGATGGAAGTATTACTGTAGCATTTAAAACGTCAACTGGGAGAAAACCCATTCAAATAGACGGTACTATGAAACATCTGATCCGAAGAAAAGTGCATTCGTTTTATATTACTATTTTAGATATACTTTTAGTAGACATTAATGGAGACGAAACTTTGCCAAACCTTAAAAAAAAACAAATTGTGGAAAACTTTACATGAATCTGCGCTCATAGATAAAGATGAAATTATTTGTTGGAGGAGGCTATATTTAAGGGAAATTAGAAAATTAAGAAGGGAATATATAAATATTTTTTATGTGGATGAAACATGGATAAATGAAGGACATTCTGTAAAAAAAGTTTGTCAAGATAAACAGGTTACAAATGCTCGTCAGGCATTTTTAGAAGAATTGTCTACTGGTTTAAAATTTCCAAATGGCAAAGGTCACCTTTTAATTATCACTCAATTTGGAGGAAATAAAGGATTTGTTAATAGAGGCTTGTTAATATTTGTTTCAAATTCTATGAAAAGCTACCATGAATAAATGACTGCTGATGTTTACCTAACACTCAATGGAAAAAGCAAGAACTCTTCGATTGGCTAATAACCAAAATTTAAGAAGTATAGTGTAGATGAAATAGCAAAAGAACATGGATTTAAGGTGTAACGGTTTACCACCTTATCACTGTGAACTAATAATAATAATAATAATAATAATATAATTATACTCTCCCTAATTCACCTTCTTATGAGCGAATTTCAACTCCTGAAGCGACTTATGTAGGGAAAGGGACGGCTATTAATATTACTTAACTTAACCCCATTGAACTAATCTGGGCTCAAATGAAGGGATATGTTCGTCAACTACTATGAGACTCCATATCAAAAATTTCACCGGAAAATTGGCGAAACGCTATAAGACATGGCATAGCAGAGAAAGAGAAATTCTGTATACTTAAAATGTTAATAGAGGAGACAATAGAACCAATTATTATTTCTGTGAGAAGTGCGGAAATTGATATTAAAGTACCTAATTTCGTCTTCCCCGTCATTGAGGTATATAATTATTGGTTAATCCCTTAGGGTCAGCTCATTTATATTTTATGATGTATGGTATCCGAGATTTTTCTGGGTGGTCATACTAAAATCCAGTCAAAATTCAGATAAGAAGGTACCGTCAAACGGGGTGAAGTCAATCGGCAGGGGTGCAGTCAATCAATCCGGTGTTTTCACTTGTTTTTAAGAATTATGGCAACAATGCATTACAAATCAGCTGGTTTGTATTTACGTTCGTGTGGCCAACAGATGAACGATTCTGTAGAATCTAGGTCTGTCCGAGCCCCTCTAGGTGATAAGGATTACGTTCATGAAAGGGTGTCCACAATCAGATATGAATTTTTTTTGTGCGGTTTCAACTGCAATTTTTTGTGCTGAAATAAAACAACGGGGTGAAGTGGATCAGTGTATTTTGTGAAGATGTGAGGTTATGTTTAAAGCAATTTGTTTTTGGGTGATTTTCTCATGTGAATTTCGTGTGCTAGCATATGAGGGCAGGGGAGAACGATTGGTATGTTATTATTTTTTCTTTATTTTTATAGATGCCATGAAAATACGTGAAGAAGCTGGGTGCTTATGGCAAAAGAAACTACGACCCCGCGTATTTAGAGAGAGCGCTGGATGCAGTGCGCAAGGGAAGACTGAGCATGCGAAGAGCGTAAGAAAGGTTTGCGGTGCCATATACGATACTAAACGATCACTTTCATGCGGCACATCCCTTGACATATGGTGGTCAACCTGCTCTTGATGAACATTCTGAAACATTGTTAGTGAATGCTTTGCAAACCTGTGCTGAGTGGGGTTTCCCATTAAAGCCCATTGATATTAGGCGAATTACGCAGCAATATTTAAAAAGCGATTTACCAAGAATATGCCAGGAGAAGGCTGGTTTAACGGCCTGATGAAGAGACTTGTCTAGGGGAAGGGAAGCTTAAAATCAAGCTTGCGGAGAATACAAAGCGAGTGAGAGCCGCTGAAACTTACGAAATTGTTAAGGAATATTTCCGAAATGTGGCGTAAATCATAAGGGACATCCCACCACAAAACGTTGTGAACTATGTCGAGACAAACTTCGTTGACGATCCCGGGGCTGTAAAAGTGGTAATGAAGAAAGGAAGCAAACACGCCTACAGGACACTTGATACCACAAAAAGCAGCACAGTTATGTTCACAATAGCTGCTGATGGAACTCGTCTCCCCCCTTATATACGGTGTACAAAGCTAAACACCTTTATGAAGGATGGAAGGAGGGCGGATTACCAGGAGCAATGTAAAACAGGTCTCCAAAGGGATGGTTTTTTTTCTGAATTGTTTAATGAGGACCGTAGCACTCCCATATTTTCGAAAAATAGAAAGGATCAAGCTGCTTATTGGAGATAACTTGCAAAGTCACATTACTATCAGTGTTATTCGAGAGTGCAAAAACAACAATAAGTTTGTCTTACTCTCCCCCAATTCAACCCACATGCTCCAGCGACTGGACGTGGCTTATTTTGGTCCACTTGAAGCATAATGGAAAACAGTACTGAAGGAATGGAAACTGAAAAATAGGGGGGGGGGGTGACTCAAAAACTGTATTTCCCAGGATGTTGAAAACCGCGGTAGAGGGGCTTGGGAATCGCGAAATGAATAATATTTTAGCTGGACTTAAAGCATGCGGCCTAGTTCCTTTCAATCCCGATGCTGTTCTTGCAAAGGTAAAAAGAAATGAGCCTACTATATCGGAGGCAGAAAACAAGGCAGATAATTTTAATGACTGCAGTGCTTGTAGATTATCTACACTAGCTCAAGACTGGGCCAAATAATGCCCCAAAGCAAGAAAACAGACTGAATATAGCCGCTGGCAAAAGCATAGGCACAGAAGATTTGAAAGAAGAGAACCAAAGGAGTTGCAATCAATCCAGAAGGCGTAAGAGACAAACAAGCCACAGCGAAGATGAAGATGGAGCAGAGGACTTAGAGACACTGGAGGTAAAGGAACAGAATATCAACATAGACGATTATGAAATTCGAGAAAGTTTCGCTGCGCCAGCCAATACTTTTGATCCATGCAGCAACTGAGATATAGGAGACTTTATCATCACAAAATATGAGACAAACAAGAGAGATCGATTTTATATCGCTAAAAGTATTGAAATCTCAGGGACTGAAATAGTTATAAGCACACTGCGTAAACATCCATCAAACAAATCTGTGTTTTTCACTTTTCCAAATGTTTCGGATGAGCAGGGAACAGTTTGTCCAACAACTCAATTTAAAATAAGTAAAGCGAGGCAAATATTTCTTTTCCCTTAGAGAAGAAGAACTGAAAACCCTCCAATAAGCGTTCGTTCGTTTCAGAAATTTTTATAATTCTGTTTTTTAGTTCTGTTTTTTATCTGTGTTTTATCTGTGTTTTTATTTTTAAGTATAATGCATTTATTTAAGTTTTATGTTATTAAGAAATCAATGGCCGCGTAAAGCTCGTCCAAAGAATAAACGTTCATATTTTTTTTTATGCATTTTATTGCAAAATTCTTCTGCAAATATTTATATTTTTTTATTATTCACTGATTGACTTCATCCTGGATGGTCCTGAAGTAGGAAATATGCATTTTAAAAGGGGTGATCGACTTCACCCAGGACCTTGGAGTGAAGTCGATCATCCTTTATTTTAAAATAAAAAAAACGCTGCTTCTTCTAAGACCTTGCTTCACCAGTCGACGACTTAAGCATCGAGAAAGTTATATTTTTAATTTCATCAAAATCCATTTATTAGTTTTTCCGTAATCTCAAAAAATATATTTTTTTGATTGGCTTCACCCCTGCTTTGAACAATTCTCCCAAGTAACATTTTTAGATTTATCAAAGTATACAAGGTAACCATAAAACCCTTTTTTAAGACACTGATAAAACTGAATCCGCGAGATAGCCTTAGGGCTACTATAAATATGCTTTAAGAGTAAAAGGGAGAATCCTATAACGGTTCTTAGGAGTATTTTTAAAACAATACGTTAAGACTAATTAGACTTAAGACAAAGTCCGTAAGAGTATATTAAGAATTTTATTAAACCATTTTTAAATGTTTTTATAATTATGATAATAAGTGGGATAGGCATAAAAACTTTACAAAACTAATCAGTTTTAAGAGAATTAAATTTTAGCTTTATTCTGTTTTATCATACTCTCTGACAGAATGATTTTGCAAACATGTTGGGAAGACTGCCATATTAGAAATTAATTATTATATAGTGTATGATTAATTTATTTACTTACACTTGTTATTTCTTTAATTTTCAAACACACACCAAAGTACTGTTAAAACTGGGCAAGGTGGGTCGTAATAAATGATGGGCCTTACAATTTACAATATATGAAATATACGTGAAAAATGATTATTATACTGATTCTAATCTATTTACCGAAAGTTATTTAATAGACAATAACATTGTGAATATCGAATATATAGCACTATAAAATGATTATATTTGTCTTTGGTATGTTTTTCATATAAAATATCACATCTTGTATTTTTCAAATTATTTCATGGAAGTGACTATTTAACCGCCAATATAAATCCTATTGTAGATTTGTCTTTGCATGGATACTTGTCATCGTCAGAAAACCATTTTCAATTGCGCATACTACCTACTGGACTATCAGAAACAAACTATGTGTTTAATCATAAATTACTTGAGGCGACGCAAGAGTTGTATATTATATCATAGTATATTCCAATATAAATTACATTTATATACCCTAAAAGGAATTAGCTGTAGATATATTTGACAAATTTGACATTATGTGGTTAAACGCAGTAAACGCAATCATAAAAAATAAATCTACTGTCTTTGGCATAATGTTGTCATTGGCACACTGTTGTCATTGACACACTATCCACTGTCTTTGGTACACAAAATACGTCATTACTAAAATCGAAAGACTTTAGAATTATTTGAACTTTGACCATAATTTATTTGAATATCCTTTAGGTACAGGTCTGGTAGACATGTACTATTTTACATGATATGTGGTTAAACAGCCACTGCCATATTTAAAATGGAGGATTTCTTCATTGTGTTCCATCTGTACCTAAAAACGGACATTAGCTTATAAAACTAATAAAGCAAAAAAAATACTTTTTAGGACTACAAATTAGTAATAATATATTAACCATTTTTCTCTTTCACTGATCATTTCCAGAATATTAGGAGCCTAGAAATGTTTTGATATTTGTAAAACAATGGAACACAATAAACTTATTAAATACTGAGGAGAAGGAGAAACATATACATTTTTTTTTTCATTCTCTATGGAAATTACCACTTTTCTTTATTTTGAACAATTTATCCTTCAACGTCAACATAATGTGATTGGGTTGAAAAGCTAGGTTATGCTCTAAAACAAACTTTAGTTCTTAATATAACTATGTAGTTTTAAAAGAGCCATATGGTTTACTAGATTAAATAAATTATAAGAGTTATGTTGTAAAATTGTAGAAAATGTACCTAAAAGGTTCTGGGATCAATTTAATTTGAAGCATAATTTTAAAACACTTTTTAAAACTAAGTTTTAAAGCCTACTTAAGATAACTTCTAAAAAGTATGCCTCTTTAACACCAAACACATACCTTAGGAGTATCTTAAAACTAAATAGTTCTAAAATTACTTATTAAATAACCCTTACAGGACAGCGATAAAGCATAGTTTACTTTAGGATAAACTATAGTTTTCTTAAACAGATTTAAAAGAATTTATAAAACCAAGTAATAAGATCAATTTATCCTGCAGTCCTATTAGCAAAAAAAATAACTGTAATAAAATATTTGTTAATTTTTATGCTTTTACAAAATCCTAATATATATAAAACTTTATTCTCTTAAAAATGTTACTTGGGCTGAATATAGACTTTTGCCATAAAACGTTTGCTATCATGCATTTTCAAATAAACTATAAAGTCTTGCAATATTAGATAAAGCTCTTTTTATTTTACCGTCCTTAAATTCATTTGGAAAGAAAAACAAATGCAATTAAACTCTCGCCTTAATATCTATAATTAAAAAAAACAATTCTGACAATCTTTCCTACGCGTCAGACAATTATTATTTCATTTAAATTAATTTTTAAAGAGCCCTCACCATATTCCTCATACCAACTTTAACAAATACACATAAAAATTATATTTCGAACGTAAAAATTTGGCTTCCCAGAAATTTTCATAATAGGTACAAACAAAAAGTTTGGCTTCCCAGAAATTTCCGTAACAATAGGTACAAACAAAAAGTTTTCACCTCTTAATTTCAATACTGTTGTTTTATGGTTTCTCATTCACTCAGTCTCTGTTCTTGATTTGTTGATTATCACAAAAGTATTACTTTTATTTCTACTAAAACAATATTATATTATTAAACATCTTCCCGAGGGGGATATTCGCCTCACTACAAGAACGCTCTTGGCTCATTCCATATAGTTAGAGCACGCTCATGATTGTTTCAGACGTTTCGTCTAATAATATATGGAAATGTCTGTGCCGTCGCCTCGAATGGTTGGCCAACCGCAGGCCGTTAAATGGCCCTGTTTCTTGTAATTATTCACCACCAATGGTTGTTCGATAATGTTTTCATTTGCATACAGTTTCGACCCTTGTCGTTGCATTACCTCTACTGTCCGAGGTTACACACAAAGTGCATTATCGCTTCCCTATCAAATTACGCGTCCGATTTTCTGTATTGTTCCCTTATAATGGATAAAGTACAGGTCACTAGATAGGAAGTATGTTTGGCTAAGCTATTTTGATTTAAAATAGGATTTCAAAACCTAGACATCGGCCTGGAAGTAGCTATCTCTTTCTAAAACAAAACTGTGTACTATGTGGATATCATTGAAATATAACAAAGGAAGAGATATCAATGCAAAAAGAAAAAATTTGAACAGAATAACGCAAAACCTGTTACAATACTAAACAACTACTTCTATACTCTGTTTTTAAACTAAGAGGAGCGATTTGAAAAGTCCTATTTACACAGGGAAAAATAACTAAAATGTAACTAGATATCATTTTAGTGGTAAATTTGAATTTGTCTTGTATCATTTCAAGAAAAACATTTCAAAACTTTGTTATGAATGCATTGAAGTCAACGTTTTAGATAACCAACGAATAAAGATGATACTAAATTGTGCTAATTCCGTTTTTGATTTATAATTATTGTACTTTTATTTTTTCGTTACTTCGTCTCATATCGCAGCTCGCACCTGTATGGTGCGAAGAGAATCACCCAAGCCAAGCAGCGAATAAATGTCAGTAAAATGAACAAAATGTCGCCTAACAAAATACAAAACATTTGTTTACATTTTGAGTTTAACATAGAGTTTTAATTCGATATTTTATTTATTGTTTTGTAAGTAACTGTGATTAGAAAATTATATACATTTTATAATAACAGAAAAAAAAGGAAATAGTAGGTATTTCAATTTGATGGAAAAATTAGGTAAATAGGAATGCCAGTTCTATTTGTTGAAATGATTTAAGCACCTATTATTACCTACCTACCCACAAAACATATTTAGGAGGAACTGTAGTTAAAGAAGAGCTTATTAAAGATATAGAATTTTGGCAGGTACAAAAAATAATGTTTATTTTTATATTTCTTTATAGGTATAGATTTATTTTATTTGTAATATTTTTTCGCAAAATTAAACTATAAGATTATCATTAGTTGTTATATGGATTTCCTAATTAATAAAGGTTCTTTCTTCAGGTAAAATGTAGCAAAGTTCTGAAGTATATTATAGGATATGTTTGCAGACAAGTGTTTCGAAATCAAAAAAATCAAATGGACAAGGATCATAACTATACGAATTTTGTCTACACTAACAAGATGTTATATTCAACAGTAAAAAGTGTAAACTTGTTGGCAACAGATCATTAAATATATATGGAAGTCTAAGAAAGTGTAATGGTACCAGATTTTATTATAATAATAATGTTTTTTATCATTCTCCTGTTCTTTTCTAGATAATTGTTGCAATAAATTCCACATTGTGTATCAGTCCTCTTTGGTCTTCTCGAAAACATTTTTTTATACAATATAAAGCAGATGGTATATTTTTTTTGAGACATCCTTTAAGTCTTTTGAATATTAAATGTTTATTTGCAGGTAAGATAATATCTATCTTAATTTTGTATGATCATTTATAGTATAGACAAAAAATTAAAATGATTAAGGCTATTTATAAAAAAGGTGATTCGTAACTTTGTGTCAGCAAAAGGATTTCCTACACGCAATTTAATATATTTTTTTTTATAAACGTAAAAGGTCTTTAGTGTGATTGCTAGATTATATTTTTATTAATTCAGCAGTACATATTATGTTCCGATATAAAATTCCATTTTCTGGTGCAGTCACAGCTTTTTAAAATTTTAAAAAACATTTAGGGACATAGAAAACACTTTAAAATGATCATGGACAAAACCCATCTATTTATTTGTGATAGTGTGTAGGTACCAGTGGTGGTTAAATAGCTTATAACTAGTTGATTAAATTAAAATAAATGTTTGATAAATCTTTTGCACATTCACAGATTTAATATGTGTCAGTGTAGTTATAATCTTTGCAGTCTATTTTATAAACTACATTTAGTTGATTTGTTTTCTTGAGTTTGGGTTTAAAATTTGAAAATAACGTTTTCGTTGTATCTTTTCATTTACGAGCCATTTTTTCATTATATCTAAAGATTATTTTTGACACTTGTTTGGAAAGTCCTTTTACATACATATAGCAATTTAATGTTTAAAAAGGGCGCCGAAACAAATGTTACAGTGATAACACTTTATGATTTTGACCAAGCTTTTTATTTAAAATAATAAAAAAGTTATATTTTTTAGGTTTAATATTGACATTTTTTAAGGCCACAAAAACGGAATAAACACCACAAATTATGGACATATTCAAATGGGAATAGCACTTTTAAATATATCCAAAATATTTTGTAGTTTTAAATGATGATTAACAATTTTGTAAATGGTTAATTTTTAACATATACATTTTGATTAGAAATTCATCACTATTTAGTTAAAAAAAAATCAGAAGTAGAACACCTAAAAAGCAATGTTGACCAATTTATAATATTGCGGAAAAAATGCTACCACATTCCTGAGGTTTAAATATAATGATTTAACCCAACTTACATCAGTCCAAAAGTGGATGATTTCGGAAATACAGAGTGTTAAAAGTTCAATTTAGTTTTTCGTGAATATTTTTTTTAATAATTGGTGTATTTTCAAAATGTTTGGCTTGGAGGGGTTGCCGAATTAGGTGTAAAAGTTGATATTGCTTCATATTTAAATAAATTTAATATTTTTAGTTTGTAACTACAAAAAGTTAAAGCTGTTCTCATTTTTATTGTAAAATTTAAAGAAAGCCCTTTTATAAATCAATATATCTCAAAAACAGCTGCTCAATTCTACTCTTACCACTTATACCTTGCAGAACAAGAATTTATATTTAAAAAGGCTTAAAAAGTAATTGTTTTAAATGTGTGTAAGGTAGCACCCTTTAAATTTTACAATAAAAATGACAGCAGTTGTAATTTTTGTATTCTACACTGTAGTTCTGTATTTTTTTTTTTAAATATAAGTTAGAAAAACAACATATTAATAGTAGTATCTTTATTTTGTAAATTTGCTATATTTTAATTATTAAAAAAGTTGAAAAAAAAAAAAACAGGAAAATGCATAAGAAGTGCCTATACAACATAATAAGTGAAAAGACAAAGTAGACATTTACATTAAAACAGAAACAAAAAACACAAAGTACTCAATATGTTAATCTACATAAGAAGATTCCTAGTGTTTTTAGCTGCCACCTAATTTATGTGTGCCTCTATAAATTCTATGGGATTTAACTAGCAGTGATATGAGGCAGCTACTACATAACTTTATTGGTTTCTTTAGTCATTTCATCGACAACATACAAATTATGTGCATCTTTGTTGTCAAATTAGGTGTAAAAGTTGATCGCTTCATATTTAAATAAATTTAATATTTTTAGTTTGTAACCACTCCTGCATTTCAGATTTTCTTGATGACAAAAGAATTTTTTCAACTTTTCGACTATGATATGATACATTTTCCATCACAAACATAGCATCATTAGGAAACTGTAAAAAAGTAGAAAACCAATTCTAAAATACTTCGGATTTCGTCTCTTCATGGTAAATGCATTTTCTACAAAACCTTCAGAATTAGCATGTATAATATTAAAGCATCTTCACTTTCTTGTAAGGCTTTTCAGGCCCGTGGATAAACCTTACTATGACCTTCATCTAAGTAAAAGCTTGGCATGTTTTCTTTTCTACATTGTTTGATGGATTTTAAATCTACAGATATAGCATTCTATCAATACACTTTGACAATTTCTTTTTAAATATCTAAAAAAATATACGTAATAAATAAACAGTACATTTGACTGTTCAAAATTACAACTTACTTATGTTATGTCTCAAGAAAGTATATAAAGATGAATAATATATTTTTGACAAATCAAAATGTTTCAATTCTTGCAAAATTTTATTCAATTTAGATAATTCATTTTTGAAAAAGAAATCTTGTACTATCTTCGAATAGCATTTAGAAACCCATCATCAAATGTTTTTAGAAATCCTCGTCTTCCATAAATACTTTTTGGACTAGATATTGTTTCATTATTGCAGTATTATTTCAATAATCGGTAAGTAGTCGATTTTGCAATGACTGTAAGAAAAATGTTAAGTAATATTATTTTTAATTTGAAAGTAATGAGTAAAACTTACCGATGGCTTGAAAAATTTTGGATATAACATCAAGAGTTTTGGTTTTTGTATTATTATCCAATACCTATTTGTACATATTTATTATTTACTGCTTTTCTGAGAGACATGAATGACCTAAACTCATTCGTTTTCGTTGTTTTGATGGACTCCGCGAGGAACTGCTATAATAGAATTCGATGTAGAAGGGCCCATAATCGTAGAAATTCAAAACAATTGCTTACTAAAGTTTTGTAAAGAACTGTTATTAAAGAAATAAAATAAAAACTAAGTAATACTGATGAGATATCAAAGCAATAACAAAACTTAAAATATAAAATGTCAGAATAGAACTGTCAACAATAACAATTATCAGCTAAAAAAAGTAATGTGTGAAACTGACTGTAATCTGACCAATCAGCAGTCTACAGAATTGCCAACTTCTCTTCACATACTTTGATTTTCTTTTACTATACGGAGAATGGTCGCACTGCGCAGCTTTCTGAGTGCCTTTTAAAAGGAGATAGAAAACTCCGCCATTTTGAACCCTTATTACGTGTTGCCTACATCTTGGCGCAATATTTTTAATAGGTGCGTTTTAATCATCCGCTTCTGCTTCGGAATTATCGGTTTTCTTGTTTTAATCTGACAGGTTAGAACGACAATTCCGGAAGCAGAAGCGGATGATTAAAACGCACCTGATATTTTGCTTGCTACTGTCAGTGTCAGTGAATAATATTTTTAGAGTCACAGTTTATTGCTAAAGAATCAGTTAGCTCACTCGGACCAGTTGAAAGTTCCAAAATAACATCCACTCCAGGGATACAAATTCAGGATACGCAGAAGACTGCTGTTTTATTATAGGCGGTTGTCATATATTGTATTATCTGAGTTGCACAGTGTATAAACTGGAACATTGAGATTAAAAGTGCCGACGCAGAGTGAGCGATCTGATTCTTTAGCTATAAACTGTGTCATAGGGTTCAAAATGGCCGCGCCCTATGTTGGGCGTGTCGGACCTCTCTCTTGCCCCGTATAGTAATCAAAGTATGTCTCCTCTTAGTTTAAAAACAGAGTATAGGAATATCTGCTCCTATACTGTGTGATTTTGAAAGGCGAAATCCGAATTGCATCCCAACAAATTAAATTTTACCTGACCAAGAAAAGATACCATTTGAATTGCTTTCGGCCTCGAAAAAAAGGTATTTGCAGATTATATTAATACCATTTTAGGTAAATTCCGCAGCAACTTTGCTACTCTGTTTTAAAATTCTTAAAAAACGGTTTAAGAATTTTATCTTTTTTATAAACCTTATTTGGCAACAAATCAATTTATGGTCATATAAAGGTAATATTTTATATTATATTTAAAAAAATGTAGAAGAATTTTTGAAATTCTGTGATGTTTTTTGGAATCTGTACTAGACCATTTGACGATCTTATACTATGAATGTTTTTGCGTATTCGCTCTATGTCCTTATTTTTTATTTCCGATTAAGTTTTATAGGTTTTTTACACATATCACTTAAAGTAGCACTTTTGAATAAGGATCATTTCCAGACCGTAGCAGAATTTTATATAAATAAAAATTTCCTTGGTGTAATCTAATTTATATTAAAGTAGCACGTTTAACAGAATTACTAATATTTTGTCTGTTTAAAATTTCCTCCAGCAACTTTTTGGGTTTGTGATCTAACCCTACACTGTTCAATTTTTTAAAATTAAACAAAAAAAATGTTTTTTATGCTTGTTTTTCTTTAAGGATGTAGCGAAAAATAATTTAAAAAAATTAGGATCAAAATTTTTGGTATTTTGACAAAAATATAGTCGTATCAAATCTGATACATTAAGCATTAAAGTATTAAACATGTTACTGATTATGAAATGAGATAAAACAATTGTTGTTTTTATTTAAACATAGATGTACTCCGCATTTAGAGCATTTAACATGAGAAAATGAAAAACACGAGGGAAATTTACATCTCTGTCTTGTTTGATCGTATATTGGCCAATGATCCACCGTATCTGTTTGAACGTACATGAGAGAAGACTGTAGATTTTTTCTCTTTTCTGTCAGCATTGATTCAACTGATTCCTTGGAAGGCCTCGCTTTCCACTGCTATTGTCAGCCTTACAGAGGCACTCTGCTATTTCGAGACGAACATGAACCTGAGACATCAACTTTTCTGTTTCGTTCTGTGCCCGTCTATAAAGCAGCCATGTGTTGACAAGCGTCATGTCAATTAGGTGGTAAAAAAGTCTTATGTACAATTTTTTTGATCTTAGCCTAATTTTGTATCTTCCAATAAAGCTGTCCATGGCATCCACCCCTTCCATGTGGGTATTATATTCTGGAATTCCCATCGTTTTACCCCAGTTAGAGGCATTTTGCCTTTAAATGTTGATAAAAAAGTGACTGGTTTGTTATCTAATCATATTACTGAGGATATTTTGACTCCATTAACATTATAAACAAACTCTGCCTTTTTTTCTTAACTTTACCTTAGTTGGTAACTTGCAATTCGGAATCCTTGGACCGTACCCAGCGAGTAAATTCCTCTGCTACCTAAATATGCAAGCAGGGAAACTGATGTGTAAAAGTTGTCAAAATAGACTCTGTAGTTTTGATTTGAAGGAACAATTCTGCATAGCCTTACAACGATGTTGGCACCAGAACCTAAATCGGGCTCGCTATCTAATCGAAATTTTGAATTATTTTCGTTGCCAGTATATATTTCAAAATTATACGAGAAGCCATCACTTCCGCATAACACATACAGTTTATAACCTCACTTGTGTGGTTTGGCCGGAAGATATTGTTTTAATTGATGGCGTGCTTTAGTTGCACAAAGTTGCTCGTCTACAGAAAGACATTTATTCAGAGGTACTGACTGAAATCTGGCATTTAGAGCATCTATAACAGGTCTAAGCTTATGCAACTTATCATGGTCTGGACTTTCTCGGGGAAATATCTTGTCATTATTGTTGAAGTGCAGATGTTTTCGAATAAATTCAAAGCGATTTTGACTCATAGTCTCTTTGATTTGGGGAAAGCCTAGTTTTGTTGACCAGTAGCTTCGTACGTTGATCATGTGAACAACTGACATGTATATGCAGATCCCAATAAACTGTTTCATATCAGCTGCAGATAATGTGGCTGCTTTATTAGGATCTTTTTGGATAGAATAAAGGTTTGATTCATTTGCAATTTTATGAAATAAATTGTCATTAAATAAGTGAAATGGTGTTTCAAGCTCCTTTATTGATAAGGCAATGTTGAGTTTCCTCGAAATAATAAAGCCTCTTCACTCAAAACAAGATTTTGCTTACGCCATAAAAGACTGGACAATTTCTTTTTCAAATTACGTGCCTCCTGTTGTGGTTCCTCTGGAGTTTGATTTGACGTAGTTGCGCTCTGTTAAACTTAGTTTTCCTGCTCAATATCTCCATCAGGAAAAATTATGGTACCCATCTTCAAACTGCAGTGGTAATTCTTCTAGTTTTACAGGCTCAATTTGATCAGAAGCAGACTCAATTTGATCAGGAGCAAAGTCATCCAGATCATCATCTCAATTTACCTCAAAATCCTCAGCATCCTCCAATTCCTTTTCAGTAAGTGGTCTTGTCCATTTTAGTCGATTTACCTTTTAAAAAGTAAAAAAAAATCTTTGAAATTGAACTAAAGCCTCGTATATAATGAAATTTTTACTGGAGTTTACACGATGTAGCCAATATGATACGACCTAATTTTAATACAGAATTTACTGCTTTACAACAACGAAACTTATAAATAAATAGAAGAAACCAAAAAGTACTTACCTTTACAATAAAAAAAGCCAGCAAAAATAATTCTAAAATCGATAAACTTAGAAATATCGAAATAAAAAGGCGGCAATGTATCCACGTGCAACCGAACACAACTAAACAAAATAGCCGGTACAAATCGCCGCAGACTGAGTTTTCGACTGTACAGTCTCATTCATTAAGGTTGTAGCTAAACTGATACGGTGCGCAGTATAGCCAAAAATAACATGTGTGACGAACATCCCGGTAAAAATATGGTTGTATCAAATTTGATAAATTAGCAGTGTAGGGTTATCACCGACTCAATTATTTCATCACAAACACAATTTCTTTTTAAAAAATCTTCACAATTTCGTTTTGTACATGACCTCTTCACCGTACCTTTAGCTAATAATTTTATATAACAGAATGTAAAACTCTGAATCAGAATTAAAGGTTTACCTTTTTCACTTAAAACAGTACTTTCTTCCATATTTTCAAGAAAATCACACAATAACTTTATAAAATGTACCTACAACTTTCCTAAGCGAATGAGAACTAACGCCTTTGAAGTACTGGTGAATTATTACCCTCTACTGTTTATTTAAAATCAATTAAATACAACCAAGCCCTTGTTATAAACCCCTTATTATTTACACACCATATTTAAACCCATTTAACTAAAATGTACAATAAGTTAATGTTTTGCATCGGGATTAAAAGACAATAATATAAATACCAATATTAAAATCTCTTTACCTTAGAATAAAGTAGCTATTATAGCTTGTAGGTAATTATCTGAAGTAATAATAAATAAATCATTATGTTATTAAATAAATAGAAATTAGACGTACTTTGAAAAGTTATCTACAAACTTGAAAAGATTTTTAAAAATACTTAAAAACATCAATTAAAAACCATTTATTCTTAACAAGTATTAGAAATTAAAAATTTACAAAAACCGACTTCAAAAACGTGCAGATCCCATCACCACATCTTAACCAAATTTATTTGAGACCACCCCTGAAGTACCCCCTTTCCAACAAAAAAAGAATCATTGAAATCGGACACCATGTTAAAGAATTATCGCTGAACATACATAAAAAAAATATTGCGACGAATTGAGAACCTCCTCCTTTTTTGAAGTCTGTTAAAAAAGATTTAAAAATCACAAATGCTTCCCAGAATATGTTATTTGGTAGTGAAGACAATTACAAGTGTTACTAAATGCTGACAGATAAAAATATTAATAAATATTTATTTATTTACCAATTATTTGTATTATTTACAGAAATAGAAGATTCTACAACGAAACACCGTCTCCACAAGCACCCATAATATGTGATGCATTTTAGAAATGATCATATTTTTGTGTTAATTTATTAAATGTTTTGAAAAACCGCCCCTAACTACCCCTCAGCACACGACTTTTGGACGAATATGTGATTTTGCTCTCTTAAAGTGTAAGGAATGAAGTTTGTAATAAATTTAGTACCTACCCTAATGTTATTTTAATTTAAATCTGACCATTAGGGCAATTTTACCTAATTTTTTGGGAAGAGGCTTATTGTAACTGGTTGTCAATGACTAATTTGCATAATTTTGTTAATCCGAAACCCGCGTAAGTATAGCGAACAGACTGTAGGTGGCACATTTTAGCAATTAGTGAAAACGGAATGACATGATAAAATCATTTTTAAACTTTATTTCAAAAGTAATAAGATAAAAAAATATCAACAAATCTAATAAAACAAAAACATATTTCTATAACAAATTGTCATTTCATAAAATGTATAATAAAAAATATAACTAGAAGATAAACCAATAAAAAATAAAATGAAAATATATAATATTAAAAATTTCAAAAATCTCATACCCATACTGAAGAGAATCTTTGAGAAATTTTGATTTTATGTGCTTTGATTATATAACGTGTTATAACCTGCAATATTAAAATATTATAATATATTCATATTTTTTTTTATTTCAAAATTAAAGTCGCATCAATCGAAATGTTATTAGCGACGGAACAGAGATATTAACCATTAATATTAAAATTAAGTTACAATATGCTACAATACATACAATAATTAAACTTTATACAATAGGTTAATAGATTTTGGATAATCAAATAATTTGTTTGTAGAACAGCTTTCATCCAAAACTAGACCTATATTAGATTCAATATTATAACGGTTTCGTGCCTTTTTGAACATGTTACATTCTACTAAAATATATCAGGAAGTAGAACCAACACCTTCTGTAGGTGCTTCTATAACTCCTGCATCGCTAATTATCAGAACTGAATGTACTGTAACACCTCCAGTTCATTTAAATCTATAAAAAAAAATTTGAAATAAAATGTGTATTTTTGAACTATTACTTTTATATTCGAGGGGTTAGCATTGCTGAGAGTTTGCCAAACTGAGTCACTTGTCAATGTAGGGTATGATCAATATTTATAATACTTGTAGTGAATAAATTTTGTAAGAAAAAAAAACTCTGTCTTAGTTCTTGTGTTACCCGTTAAAATACACAACAGTTTTAAGGAATGTCTTGTGGTTCTGTGGTCAAAGAGTAAACTATTATATAAATAGAAATAAACATTTGTTAGAGTCATAACTTATTCTACGATCATTTGTACAGATTCCTTGGTATATTGCAAAAGCCACAAGATTGATTAATTCGAAGAAATCTTCATCATCTGTTATCTCTTGAAAAGGGTTTGACTTTTCTTATCTTACGCAATATAGCTAAACAGTTTTTGATAGTTAAAACTTTTTTGTTTAGTTTAAACCATTAACGATTGTTAGTAAATTGATCCCTTAATTAAACGATTCCGGTACCTGCATTTGCATCCATCCATTTTTCAAAGGCATGGTCAGGTGTTTCTTGGAATTGGACTACTGTTTCTTATTGGTCATGGTCATCCTTAAATGACGCCAGCCGGTTTTGATGCACTATCGGTTTTCTATTTAGCCCCTTCCTTTACTTCATCGGAACTGTTTTTCCAATGAAAGCTTTTAAAAAATTTCTGAAGGATTAATATCGAGATGTCCTTCTAATAGACTGTCGTGTAATTGACTAAGTACTTCAGCTACTCTAGTCTTTGAAATAACCAACTGTCTTTTCTTTTCAGAACTACCGAAGAAAGTTTAGATACTTCCCGCAAAGTAGGTTGGTTATTTTTTTATTTCCATTTTTGCATCTCAAAAGGGGATCGTGTTCTTTTTCTTTTCTAATATTGGTAGGAGTCCACTCGTCGTTGACTACCGGTGTTCTTCCTTGCAGCCGCGTTACTCTAATGGTTTTACTTCTATCAGATACCACCACTCCTTATTCTACAGCTGTCTTTACAGTTTTTTTATTTGCAGTGACCCTAGTTCATTTAGACGAACTGCGTACATTTCCCATATTACCGCAACTTCAGCACCTGTTAGTATTCGTCTGCTCAATAAGGCTTTCTATCATATTAAATAGATCAAATTTATTTATCTGTTCTTCCTCTTTTACTGACCTTACTTCACTGTAACCACCAGAAGCCAACATAGCCGCTTCAGGATCAATGGCAGCGGACAAGACATCGACCAATATTTTGTAACGGGCTGTGTTCTTTGCATTTTATGAACACGAACTCCATCAACAAATACTTGAACAGCCTAATATTTAATCATATATTCTGGAACTGATAGGTAGACAAAACGCACCATCTTGACAATTCGTATTCTTGAAGGCTCTCTTCTCGTTTTTGTTTGCGATTTTTTAACTGTTATTGGTTAGCAAAAATGCTTCAAGTGTTCGTTGCCATATCGCATGTTTAGTCTTTTTTTAAATTGCTCAAAATTATCCGTCTCTTCCACAAGTAAGTCTAAAGAAGATCCTCGAAGGGCGATGGTAAGATTTACTGCCTTTTCTCTTTTAGTTCATTCATTCGCTCTTGCACCTATTTCGAACTGTTTAAGCTAGTTGGACCATAACATATTCTCGTCGAAAGTTGGAGCTCTAACTCGAGCAGAGTTTACAATTTCTTCCAATTTTAGCTTGGACTCCACCTCATGGCACTTTAGTTCACTGTCCTTGGCCTGTTTTGTATTTTCTATTACCTTTAACTTTTTTCCATCTTTTTTATTTTCTCTTCTTATAGAAGATATATTAGAGGATACGTTAATTTCCATAGAAGACATTTCTGAATCGGACCTTCTTTTGCAAGGAAAAAATATCATTTTTTATAGAAGAAATATCATTTTTTATAGAATAAAATATCAGCGGGCATTTTGTTTTCCAAGTCTGAAGAAATTTCATCTTTTAAAAAAGAGATATCGAAAGAGACTTTATTTTCCAAGAAAGAAACTTTATTATCTAAAGAAGAAATATCTGAAGAAATTATTTTTTTCTAAGAAGAAATTTTATTTTCTAAATATGAAGATATTTCGTTCTTCATATAAGAAGACTTTTCATTGTTAAAGGAAGAGGCAGAAGAAATTATAGAAGACGCCTCATCCGAAAAAAGATACGTTTCCGGATCCAAACCTTTACTTTTTATTGCTTCTTTAAGCCTTTTTACTAGCTGTGGTTTCTTCCATGTTGTTTCCAATTTACGTTTTTCTATTCGTCGATGTAGCTCGTCACTTTTTAATAGTTTTTTAGCCATTTTATCCACTATTTATTTTCAATATCTTAACTTCTGGCACCAATGAAACATTTATTCATTTTAAACAGCTTAATTTTTCTAATTTGTATTCACTCAATAACCATTTTATTTGTAATCAAAACTACACTGAATTATATTTATTTTAACAATTTATTTTTACTCGACAATATTTCTTTAGACTGTATCTAGACAAAGTCACTCCATTTGTATAAAAATACTGCGCACCAGACTTGTCCCAAAGAAACTCTGATGTTCTGAATACTTTTCGTATCTTTCCAGTCACTTCTTGTAGCGGAGAACGTACACATTGGAGACAGGACCGGACTAGTTAAAAACGGCTCGCACGACATAAATAATATTAATGACAGTTATTACACTTTTATCAAGTCTGAATCTAGTTTAAACTAGTTTAAATTATTTATCCTTATGTTGACATCGATAGCTCGGCGGTGAGAGTGTAAAAATGTGATTATCCTTTAAGACGTTTCAACACGTGTTTATTTAAGTCATAAATTTCTGTATCACTGACACACGGACTAAACACTTTCATCTCTCTTTCTCTCAATTATCGGCTGGCCGATAATTAATTATAGCCATCAGAGAACCGAGGAATTTCCCGCTTTCCCGCCACATTTTCCGGCTGCCTAAAATGTTTCATTAGATCAGGGGGCTTCGGTAATGCCAGGCATTTGTTAGCGTACATTTTTTTTTCTAAAAATCAACGAGTAAATGTGCGGTTTTCTCTAACGCGTTGACGTTAATCCCCGCTTTTTCATGTTTTTCATAGTTCGCTGAAAGAAATTTTCAAAGAGATTAATGTGCCGAACGGCGTTTATCAAAAAAACCTTAGAGGTTTTGAACGACTAAAGAAAAAACATCTTTTTTTTGTGTCATTCTTTGCAAGGTGACAGTGGACGAAAAGGAAAACGGATTTTAAAACAAAAAAATATAAGATGTTCCAGAATTCTAGTTTATAGATTATATTCTCATTTGGGATTAAATGAACCAAGTTTTAAAGAATATACTAATACTAATTATACGTTTAGAAGTCGTGGTATAAAGACGTGTTTAAAAGTTCTCCGCTATCTTTGATAAGAATAGTGATTTTGTTTCAACTTTTTTGTGATATTGTTAATTAGTCTGTGCAAATGTATGATAATCCAAACTGATATTTCTTTTTTGTCTTCTGCCTTTGAAGATAAATTACTTTTTGATTATTTCCTTATTAGTAAAAAAGTAACCGATGCTACTATTCATAGGCAGCGTTAAAAATGAGCTCCAACGGGGAACCTTGCAGTAAATGCAAAAAATAAAGAAACATGAAGGTCTCATTGGTTGTGAAGATATTTGTAACAGATGGTTCCACTACTCCTGTGTCGGATTTACAAACATTGAATTTACTATATTTACAAAAAATAAAAACGTCTATTTTATGTGTGATTCGTATAGAACAAAATGCTCCATTCAAGAAACCAAAACTGACCAACAATATTCTAATAATTTATCATCAATCTCGCAAGATATTGGAAACTTTAAAAAGATAGTAGAAGATGTAGTAAAAAGCAAAACAGCTGAATTTGATACATGGATGAATTCATTTAAAACAGACTTTATGACTACAGTAAAGCAGGAGATTGAACAAAAGCTGACATCTAAAGTTCGCTGTGAGAATAGTGATCATACGATGAATTCCAGCTCTTTAAATACGCCAAACTACTCAAATTCTATTCAAAATGTTTAAAAACAATCTTCAGTCGTTATATAGCCGAAATCAAAACAAGACTTATCGGTGACCAAGACTGATATGCTCAAAAACATCAATCCTATTAATTCTAATGTGGCTATAACTAAAATTAAGAATGTACGAAATTGTGGTCTCATTATTAGTTGCGAAAACGCAGAGGAAATGGACAAATTTAAAGAATTGGCTAACGAGAAGCTTTCTACGCGTTACACAATCAAAGAAGTACCTGCTCTCAATTCACGGTTTAAAATAGTTGGGATGGCGGCAAGTCTAAGTGAAGAAGATCTTTTGCATTTATTGAAAACTCAGAATAAAAATAATTTAACCCTGAAAGCAACATAAAACTAGTGTCCATTGTCCCTTTAAAGAAAAATAACCGTCTGTTTCAAGCTGTGATAAAAATCGGATCGTAACACATACAAGAAAGTTATGTCTCAAGGTAAGCTGTACGTAGGTTATGATTATTGCAGTGTTTTTTATGCCCTTGATTTACGACGTTGTTTCAAATGTTGTGATTTTCACCATATGTCAAAAACTGTTCCTCGGTAAATCACATTTATCCGTTTTACGCAAAAATCCACAAATTAGAAGATTGTACCACTTCAGATAGATATTTTATTAACTGTCATAATTATAATAAACGTGCCGAGCGTCAAGTTTCTGCCATTCATGCTGCTTGGGATAAAAACTGTCCTGTTTATAAGCTTGCTTTAGATAAACACAAATCTAATATACTTTCTTTACCATAGCAACTACCGATAATCATAAACACTGATGATGTGCTAATTAAAAACATACCTGACGCCAATACGTTACTTTGTTACTATCAGAATTTAAGGGGAATTCGGACAAAGTTAAACGAAGTATTCCTTAATACAGCAGTGGCATGTCCATTTGATATTTATGCATTAACTGAGACGTGGTTTAATGACAGCTTCCATAATGGCAAGTTGCTAAATTTAAATTCTTATGTTTTTCGTTCTAATAGAAAGTATGCTCTTACGCATAACACAAGGGGTGGAGGCGTCTTATTAGCAACTAAAAATATCTTAACGGGTCTCTATTTGATCCTAATTCTTCAGTTGGTTTATTTAAAGAAATACCTAATATTGATATAATTGCTATAAAATTAAAGCTAGTTTCTAAAAACATGTATATTTTTAGTATATATGTTCCACCAAGTACTCATATTGACGAATATGATAAACTATTTGATGTCACCGTGTATTTTTTTGACAGATTTTGAAAGAACGTGGATTTTTAGTATTTCTAGATGCAAACAAAATTTAGAAGCCAATTGGTATTAATAAAAAAAAAGTAGTAAGCCTTAGATAGTAGCCATGGTAGATTTTTAAACTAGGTGGATCGAATTGAATAGCAGCATTTACACAGGGAGAAAATTAATTAATTTTACCGGTAAATTTAAATCTGACTTTTATATCATTTGAAGAAAAACATTTTTAAAACTATGTCATGAATGTGTTAAGGTTAAAGTTTTATATAACTAACAAATAAAGACAACATTACTAACTTGAGTTTATTAACTTTTTATTAATTGTACATTCTTTTAGTTTTTCGCTACTTCGGCTTGTGCTTTGCTATAGATCGCAGCTTGCGCCAGTATGAGAGAGAATCAAGCCCCCGACTAATAATTTTTTTTTTATTGTTTCATAAAGAACCGTGATAAGAAAATTACCACTATAGCAAAAATGTACATCGATTTCAAAAATTCCAATTATTTCAGATGATTGCGGAAGATTTTGATTGATTGCGGAATATTTCGGATGATTGCGGATGATTACGGATTATTTCTGTTGATTTCGAATCATTTCGGCCGACTACGAATGATTGCGTGCGAATGCGGAAGAATTCGAGTGACTGCGGACGATTTTTGCTTTTAGTATATTTTATGGATAATGCGAAACCATTACATTAATAGTAAATTTCTAAATTGTTGATGTACAACAAAGTGAGAAATTATTTACCTTTTTCTTGACACTTAGCTAGTAGAATCAACAACCCATGAGGGTTTAATTCGTGTAGGTAAGTAGTGGTGCCCACAAGAGTCTCGTTTTCGAGAGTCTCGCATGGTCTCGTCTTGTCTCGAAACTCGAGATTATGAAGACTAGAGAGGAGGTGAATCAGCAATGGTCAAATTTCAAATTTCCGTCCTTCTTTTTATAAAGTTCGCGACATTCACTGTAGTTGGCATGTGGAATAACAGCGGTGTCAATTTTCTATGTAAGTCAATGCAAAATGAAGTGATTTTTTAAAAAATTGGTGAAAAGAATCAAAATAATGTGAAAAAAGTAGGCGACTACAAGTGACATGAGTGACAAAAAACATCAAAGCAAGATTTACGTCGTTCCAGATTGTAAAACAGGATACAAATCAAATGTAAAACTAAAGAAAACACAAGGAAAAATCAATTCAATGTCTTTTTAAAGCTTCTATTGTAAGTAAAATGTATTTATGTCTAAGTATAATATTTATTGTAAACTAGTCACAATATGTATCTTACGGAGTGTAGTTTATTTTATTACAAGTTTCTATAATATAAAATTTCACAGTCATAGATCCCGACTCACAAACAACAATAATTATACATTAAATTTAACTTACTAGAAAAGAAAATTTATTTTTTTATAGAGTTTTAATATTAGATAAAGAGTTGCCACTGTTATTTTTTTGTTGAACCCCAATAAAGCATTTTATAGAGATGATGCTGTTCTATACTTAGAAGATATCAAATATTATGAGACTATTTTTACCTGATGGTACTGTTAGCAAAATAAAAAAGGGAAAGCTGAAATTAAACGATAAGGTAATACCATGTACATTCCCAAATCTCCCTTTATACTTGTATTACAACAATAAAAAATCTGTAAACTGTGTTTTATTTTGCTCATAAAACTACATATAGGTTCAATTCAAAAAAATTTTGTAACAAAATTGTACTTATCAAATTTCAATATTTAACAAACCTTTTCGAATTTGGTTTACCTACCTAATTTGTATTTGTATATAAAAAAAAGGCGCTGGATACGCTCCCACTACTTCAAGCGAACATATATCACCAAAATATATCTTTTATAAGCCATATAAAGTTATAATAGAACAAACAGAAGAGCCAGAAGTGGCAGGTACGATTCATATCTACACCGACGGTTCTAAAACAAAACAAGGCTCAGGATGTGGAATATACTCCAGATTCTTAAACCTTAACATAAAATGCGCTGTAAGCAATAGTGCCAGTGTAGTTCAAACAGAGCTAACTGGGATTCTCATAGCAGCAAAAGAAATAACCAGAAACAATATAACTGGAAGGAACATGCTCATCTATACAGATAGCAGACAAGCACTACTCACCCTTAACAGACCATGAATTTATTCAGGGTTAGTACTAGAATGTCATGAAGTTTTGGCCGAAGTATCCATCACCAACGTGGTCACCTTAAGATGGATTGAAGGTCACGCCACATCGAAAGGTAACCGTCTTTCCGATTCACTAGCCAAGAAAGCAGCCAACCAAATACTTTTTGCACCTGGCCCTTCTATTGGTCTGACAAAATCGGTAGTGACAGACCTAATCAAAGAACATTCCCTTGTGAAATTCAAGAAAAGATGGGATGAAACAAGAAACTGCAGAGTTGCCAGGGAGCTCTTAAGTTATCCTGACAACACTGAAGCAGACAAATACTTGACTATGACTAGACATAATCTGCGCCCAGTCACAGGCATTCTGACTGGTCATTGCCAAGTACGAAAGCATCTCCATATCATGGGGCTGTCAGAATCCGCACTCTGCAGAGGGTGTGATCAAGAAGAAGAGACCATCGAGCATATCTTTTAAGATTGCTCGACGCTCTCATTTATTAGAAGATTTGTGTTTGGCGAGTATCGGCTAACACCCGCCGATATAAGAGAAGCACCTTTTGGCGACGTTGTCAACTACATTAAATCTGTAGGCTGGCTCATGAGCTAGGAGGTGCCTATCTTCTGAGGAGGATGCACAATGGGCCTAATGAGGCCTAAGTGCCGTGGGGTAACCCACCCTTCACACATTACAGATACAGATAATGCTAATACCGAAAGTAGTATTTGCATGTTTTTTATTCTGTTGCGTTTAATTATAAGAGATAAAGAGTCTGGTTATTCTGTTTTTTCGAAAACGGTATAAGATATAAATTTCAATTAATAACGTTCCTATATGATGTAGAAGGTCCAGTCGTTATTATAAGGAAAAATTATTCTTGTAATATTTTTAGTATCTAAACCGCGGTTGAAATTTGCTAATTAGTTGTAGGTATTCCTGTGCTAAATTTTAAAAATCCATTAAGGGCAAATTAAGACAAAAATAAAAAATGTATTTCTTAAGAGAGTAAGGTCTACTCCTTAGCTTTCAATTGGTACTAAGTTTGTCATAATTAGTTGAAATTTAACAACAAAAAATACTTTTACGAGACTCTCGTACGAGAAGCGAGACGAGACGAGACCAGATTCTGCGAGACGAGACTCGAGAATTCTTATTTCATCAGCGAGACGAAACAAGACAAGATTTTATGAAAGTCTCATCATGTCGCTCACGTGGGCAATACTAATTAGAAGTTAACCAATAATCTTTAAAAATTACTGGGTAACTTCTCTTATTAGATTCTTCAACCACGACCTTCAAATTTGAAAGAATTATCTTATTTAAAAAAAGCATTTCAGATATAACGTGTTTTCGTCCAAATTAATGGGGTATTTGTAGCATCTTTATTTTTCTTTTAATTTTCAGAATTTTACCAACGCGGTAATGACTCAACTAATTTACAGTTTCAAAATTCATCTTATTTTTCAGAAATAATATAATTAGAATAACATTTTTGTATTTCTAGAAGAAAATATAGTATTAAAAAAATATAGCAAAAGCTGCTTACATTCCAAATCATAAGAAGTCAATAGGTGCTTGTCTTTCGAAACTTCTTTAGTAAGTTTCCGTACATTTTTCTGAATGTGATATTATTACATTTTCTCAGAGTAACATACACATTTGTATTTTTTTTTTTTCGATTTTTTATTTTGAAAACAATTTGTTTTTTAAATTTTTATCCATTTTCTATAAATCTAACCATCCCAGTATTGTTCTAATTTTGACAATCAATTTCACTACATAACAATTTTCAACTTTTAAAGCTTTAAAAAAAAATTAAACTATTCCAATCATTTAATTCTTGCTGCATCAGAACCCATCTATTGGCCCACCGACCCAAATAATATTCAACACCTTATGGATTTCTTTATTCTGAGGAAAATTTTACCAAACTATGCACAAGTAGAAGAAAACTTTGATATGGATTCAGACCAATCTGCAAGCAGTAATCCTTACTCTAAGTGATAATGTTATTTAAAAAGAAGCAAAACCGATCAAAGCATATCGTAAAACTAATTGGGAAGGTTTTCAAGAGAACTTAACAAATACTATTCAACTGAATATAACACTAAAAACGAAAAATCAGCTAGACAAAGAACTGAAAAGGTTTATAATTGAAATCCAGCAAGATGCATGGAGGAACACACCAAAAGTAAGAAGATTAACAGCTGGTAAAAACTATACTGTTGAGATAAGAGAACTGGCAGCAGAAAAAAGAAAACTAGGAAATACATGGCAGATGACAAGATCACCAGAAGATAAAAATATATCAAATAGGGCTATCCATAGGCTGAGAAGAGAAAACCTAAATCACAAAGAAGAATCCTTCAACAGATACATAGTAGAGCTGCCAGATAATAAATAAAACTAATTATTCGCTCTGGAAGGCAACTAAAAAAATTTGTGTAAACACTGTCGTCCCTTCACAATAGCATAACAAATGGACAAGAGACACTCAACATAAAGCTGATAGTTTCGCTGACCACCTACAAAAGACGTTCCAATTAGATGTAAATCAAGACACTCCTAACAAGACGATTCATAATATTAAACAACTTGAAATTAGGCTGGTTACTCCCAATGAAGTTACGAAAGAAATTCAGACAAAAATCAACTCACAGAATGCCTCAGGATATGACCTTATTACTGGACAAATACTAAAGAAACTACCACAGAAGGCTATTGTTAAATTGACAAACCTCATAAATGCAGCTTTCGTCTTAAATATGTACCTGATGCATGGAAAATGGCTAAAGGTATCCTAATTCGTTAGCCAGGTAAACCTCCAAATAGACCTATATCATTGTTACCGATAATATCTAAGTTAGTTGAATGAAAGAACTACTACTAAAACGACTAAAACCAATAATTGAAAATAAAAATCTGATCCCTTCGCACCGATTTGGTTTTAGAAACAAACACTCGACAATAGATCAATTACACAGGATAGCCGATATCAATGAAAATGCTTACGAAAAAAATAGTTATGCTCAGCTATATTTCTTGACGTAGCCCAAGCATTTGATAAGGTTTGGCATACTGGCCTGATACAGAAACTTGCTCCCTAGACAATATGTCTATATTTTACAATCATATCTAACGGAAAGAATGTTTAGAGTAAAGCAAGACGAGGCATACTCCATAATCAAAGAAAAGAAAGCAGGTATCCCACAAGGCAGTGTACAAGGACCGGTTCTTTACTTATTATACACCAGCGATATCTCTCAACAACAGTGTATTAAAATAGCAACATTTGCGGATGACACTGCAATATTGGTAGTTGGCGGAACTGATACAGAGACCTCTGAAAAACTTCAGGAAACCTGCAACAGAATCAATAGATGGACAAAAAAGTGGAAAATAAAAATAAATCAAACTAAATCAGTGCATGTTGATTTTACTCTTCGACGAAATGAACAAAAACAAATGAGAATAAACAATGACGTTATTTCGCATCACGATTCGACCAAATACCTAGAGATAACCTAGATGTAAGACTTACATGGAAAGAGAACATAAAAAAGCGTAAAGAACTTGAACTTAAACTAAAAAAATGTATTGACTCCTAGGAAGAAAATCCAAATTGTCAGTATACAACAAACTGTTGATTTATAAACAAATCCTAAAATCAATCTGCATTTATGGCATACAACTATGGGGATGTGCCAGCAAGAGTAATATCAACATGATACAAATTTTCCAAAATTAAATCCTAAGATGCATTGTTGATGCACCTTGCTTCTATCGAAAAAATTATTTTCATAGAGACCTGAAGATGCCAACAATCGAAGAAGGAATAAAAAGGTTTGCTGCAGAACATGAGGGTTGACTTCACTCCCACGTCAACGAAGAAGCCCTGCAATTACTGAACAACTCTACACTCAACAGAAGGCTCAAAAGAAGGAAGCCATTTGAGCTAGTGCAGTGAACGTTATTGTTACTGCTAGTGTAAAACTGTAATAAATCGTAAGACAGCTCAATGGGGATTCCTTAGATAAGTAATTAGTTTCCGCTTATTACAGAAGAAGATGTCATTAAAGGTCTTAAAAGATTAAAACCTAAAAATACTAGAGGGCCAGATGATATTCCGGCATTTTAAAAGGAAGATTGTGCAAATATTTTAGCCAAACCTTTAACCATGGTCTTTAATAAGTCCTTACGAGAAGGGAATTTTCCAAGTTATTGGAAGATATCTAAAAATCTGTCCAATCTATAAGAAAGGATACAAATCTATCATAGAAAACTACAGACCTATATCTATCCTTTGGAAAAGTTTTCGAAAATATCATTTATGGAATACCTTTCGCTCATGTAAAATCGATTATATTTACGGCACGGCACGGCTTTTTTCCAGGCATATCCACAGAGACCAATCTGATATGCTTTACACAATATGTTGCAGAAAACCTTGATAGGGGTGACCAGGTTGAAGCTATATATATTGACTTTTTCAATGCCTTTGATCGCCTCGATCATAGTATACTTTTGAACAAGCTTTCCATTGTTGGACTCACTACGTCTTTTCTGCGTTTCTTTGAATCATATATAAGTAATCGTAAATTGAAAGTATTCAACCATGGTTTTCAGTCAATTTGTATAAAAGCTTCTTCCGGTTTCCCTCAAGGTTCAGTTCTAGGACCACTTTTATTTTCCATTTTTATAAATGACATTGCTGAAAACCTATCATGTAATACTTTACTCAATGCCGATGATTTAAAATTGTTAAAATCAATCTCCAGTATTGATGACTGTTTAATTATGCAGGAGAACCTAAATAAATTGAACCTTTGGTGTAATTCTAACAACTTACTACTAAACATCTAAGTGCAATTTTATCAGCTTCACTTGTAAACTAAATCCGATTGAGTATAATTTTACTGTCAACAATATTAACATCAATAAATGTGTTTCTTTTAGAGATCTTGGTGTTCTTTTCGACGCTAAGTTAAACTGTTTTGAACATATCAATACTATTCAGAAAGAAGCATACAGAAATTTGGGTTTTGTCATTTGACATGGACGCCAGATCTCTGAGCCTAACACTTTAAAAACTATTTTTAACGCTTTTGTACGTAGTAAGCTAGAATATGCGTCCATTGTTTGGAGTCCTGGATATGAAGTACATAGTCAGTCATTAGAAAATATTCAGCGAACATTTGTCAAATATTTGTGGTGCAATCTAGATGCCGTCTACTCTACTCGCAATATTTCGCAAACAATCTTGCTGAATAGATTTGATATCCTTGAATTACGTACTCGCAGGAAATGTTATTCCATCTGCTTTCTTTATAAATTATTAAATTATCAAATTGACTGTCCCGAACTACTTCGTCAACTAATGTTTAATGTTCCTAGTATCAGAACTCGCTCTCCTTTGTATTTCTATTTTCAGACTTCCAGGACAAATATTTAAAAATTTTCTCCAATGTATTTCATGTATCAAAATTTTTGTGAACTTCAAAATGATGTTGATTTATTTTCTATTTCAATTAAAGAAATAAAACGCTTAGTTGTGGATTGAGTTAATTATCATAAAACAACGTATTTTTTTCTTCTAACGGAGTTTTTTTTGCGTTTTCTTATGATGGTTAAAACGTTTATTAAACTATTTTTTGTTTGTGTGAAACTAGAATGTAAGTAGCACCGTTTATATATTTAAGGAGCTGTTTCACCTTAAACACTATCAATTCATTATTGATGGTTAAAACTTTAACTTACTTAATATTGAATATCCTTTCCTCTCCTGAACTGTCCTTAATTATTTCGTCTTTATCTTTCAGCGTCTAGCTTTAAGCCTCTAGTTCTGAGTGATTAATTTAGTAATTTGGTAAGTTAGAAATTCCAGTTGAATATCTTCTAGGACTCAATATTTCAAATTTTGGAAACCCAAACAGAAATTGTAAGACATTCAAAGATTGTTTTTTGATGATTGCTTGATTTTGGGAATATATTGTCACAGATTTCTATATAGATCATAAAAACAAATAAAAAACCGAACTCCGAAAGAAAGTTGAAAATATATTTTAAAATCTCCAATTCTTATTGTAAAATCTAAAATGTAGAGAACTACTAACATTTTATGGAAATAACAGTAAGAAAAAACTCCGTAACCCCTGGGGTGAACCTTGAATCCCTTTCTAAAAAAAGGACACAAGAGCATTAATGCGCCTGAATTATAGAAAACCATCTTTGGAAGGATACCAAATGGAAATGTACCTCTCTATCTATCTATTTCGTTTTGGGAACAAGAAAATGAGTTTTCAGAATGTTTGCGAACGTTTCAGTGGAAATCGAAATAGTGTGAACCGGAAAGTCGTTTGGTATATAATACAAAAAAAATGCAAATAGTTTTTATTCATTCGAATATATTACTAACTGTTTTGGAACGAAGTTACTTTTATTTACTTGTTTGAGAAACATAAAATCCGTCGGAAAGCCGAATAAATTTTATTTAATTTCTATTAATTGCGATTGAGCCTTAATATTAAAAATTCAAGTATTCAAACGCATTTTATGCATGGGGCCTGTCATCAGAATTTTCTATTAATAAGATAACGATAGCTTGGATTATCCACTTCCAAGTAATAATCGAGATTGCATGATGTCAGGTTGAGGGCCTATTCGCTCCGTGCGTGACAGCAACGCCAATTCATTTAGGTACTAATGGACTATTTCTGCGTATACTGACAATACAATTTTTAATAGAATCCGTAATTAAAAAGTATATATGTTAGTTTTAATAAAAGTATATGGATTTGTAAAACAAGTAACACATTAAATTATTATTACATATTTTTATTGCTTAAATTAAACAAAATTAAGTATAATCAATAAAAATCAATAATAAAATATAGACAGGCAACAGTATTTACGAGAAAGTTGCCTAAGTCTAATAAGTTGTCTTTGAAGAATTAACGTATTCTGTTAAAATAAAAAAATACCATTAAATAATAGCGTGAAGTTAAGGAGGTCCTTTCGCCACACCTCTCGCCTCAAATGTTAAAAAAAAAGTTATTAGATTATGACTAAAATTAATTTTCTTCTAATAGTTGAAGTACTTATTTATCTAATACTGAACTTTTAACTATACCTTACTGTTGGGGATGAACCCTTTAATAATGTGTTAGGCGCAGCTTGTCCTTAAAAAACCCTAGTTACAAAGAAGTTGACATTATTATTAATTAGATTGTCAGACTCTAAAATTGTACCTTTTCATTATAACTGTAAATACGTTAATATATACAAGGATAGTTTCCAATGGTGGGTTTCATTTCATTCACATACAGTCCGCTTTCTTCACTTACCTTGCAAATTTTTGAGAATTTTTTTTTTAAAATATGAGTATTTGTACAGTGCCTCACGAGAAAGTAAGTCCTTAACAACAATTCTCGAATTATACTATTATTTATTGATTAGATGGAGTAGAAAAAAACTAAAAATAAGGTTTTTGAAATATTTAGATTTTGTTTTATACAATAAAATATATATAGTAAACCGTGGAAATTAATATTAAAAATAACAAAAAATTTTCAAGTAACCTAGTTGAAAATTTTTTTTTATTTTTTAATAATAATTTCTCAATAAATTCCACGGTAACCTATATATTTTATTGTTAAAAACAAAACCTAAATATTTCAAAAACCTTATTTTTAGTTTTTTTCTACTCCATCTAATCAATAAATAATAGTAAAATTAATTATAATTCGAAAATTGTTGTTGACGTCTTACTTTCTCATAAGACACTGTACAAACACACACATTTAAAAAAAAAAATTCTCAAAAATTTGCACGGTAAGGTATAGTTAAAAGTTCACTATTAGATAAATAAGGACATCTACTATTAGAAAAAAATTAATTTTAGTCATAATCTAATATTTTTTATTTATTGGTGGCGAAAGGACCTCCTTAAAATGTATAAACAGAAGGATTGTTATTTATATTTTCATTTTTGTTCGAAAGAAAACAGAATCCTATTAGTAAGTCACAAAATTGCATTACAGCCACATACAATGATCAAAAGCAGAAATCTAGTTTTTGTTGAACAACATTAAAGGGATGTTGAAGAACATCGTAAAATGATATTTATTGTTTATTTAAAATCTTTCATGTTTCTGGTGTCTACTATTTCCAGTATTACTCTTATTATTACAAAAATAAAGGTAATTTGACTTCTTATTGTACAGCTATCCATTTATTTCTTTGATTTAATTTCCACTTTGCTACTGAAAATTTTTATAATTGTCACTGTCTTTTTTGCTAGTATTTTTACAATTTTCAACACAGCAACTCCGGTTGCTTATCGTATTGTTTTTACCTACTTTTTTGAAAAAAAAAAAAAGTAAAATGTATACCTGTATTGATATGCCAAATTTACAAAATAGCGCCCTCAAATGCACAAATTATCTACAGCTAGCGCTAGTATCTAGATAACAGGAGATGTAACTACTACCAAATTTCGTGCGGTCCTGAATAAGACATATTCTAAAGGACACAGGAGGGTTTAATATCCGCTGTTGTCATAAGCCTATTTTATTATTCTCGTTTTGTTTACAAAATTATTTACATATATTAAAAAAGCTAAAATAATTCAACCTATTTTATTGCAACTAAACCCAAAAAATTTTGAATCATTACTAATTAATAATTTTCAATAAATTCCAAAACTTACTTATGTTAGGTTGGAAGTAGCAATAGGGCTTACATCGGCATGGATATTTACGTTGTTTATTATAAGCGCACAGCGTCTTACACATTTATTCATTGATAAGAATAAGTCTCATCTGCCTAAAAGTATTCTCTTTATGCCCTATCTTACTTCTCACCTTTCGTCTCCTCGCCGCGTCCCTACAAATAGAGTGTATCGATTGCCGAATTAATCTTGGCATCGTGAATATTATATTGTATTAATGAATGGTTATATCTCTATTATCTCTACTTCACACTGAACGAATAAAACGCGATGCAAAGACAGATCTGAACTTCTACATTGACGCTTCGAATCGACGAGTTGGCCTCTGCAACCGACATTTTTTCATTATTCGCAGTACGCCGTTCCCAATCCAAAAATTTCAGGTAAAAAAAATCCGAATTCTTACCATCTGCGTTGTAAATTAGGTTTATTGCCTCTGTAAAAATTTCTTGATTTTGATGAGAATATGTTATTTCAATTTCTCCGATAATAAACAGAAATTAAATAATTAATAAAATAAATAAATTTATTAAATTGGCTGGTGCCAGAGTTGTGTTACTTTTTTAAGATAACTACAGGGTGGTTCTCGTAATTATTTGAACTATAAAAATACCATTTAAATCTGGTTAATAGCCTCTATGAATGGAGCGTAAGGATATTTTCAGTTATATAGGTGTTATCCGTGGAAACAATCTCTATTATTTCATTTTAACTCTCAAATAAAATGCTTAAGCCGTAGAAAATCTACGTGAAACAAGGATTCCAAATCCGCAAAAATTATCAAAAACCATCAATCCAATGTCAAGCTACAGCATTTTAAAAATTTTGCTACCCAAATTTTATGTTTAGTAGTGTGTACAAGACCTAAGAGTCTTAATCAAAAATCTGACAAAAACATCTAGAGATATTGATGTTACCTTAGTAACGAACCATATTGCAACGACCAAAAAATTTTTCATACAAAATTCTTGATTTTTTGCATGACTTCATTGATCACCCATATATAATAAACCTATATTCCTACGATAAATATACGTAATGTAGCTTAATCCAAAAAAACTAGCTCTTAAAATCTGCAAATCGCGTTCAAAAATGTGTATTCCTGTTGAAAATATTGAACTTTAAATTTTGCCTAAAAATCTCTGTGTAAGTTCGAGTGGCCAGCAGTTTATTATTACTATTTTTTTTAATATTTAATTATAAATTCTTTTCCTAAGTAAACTCTACCGTAGCCCTATATAGTAAATAACCCCGTGTTATTTGATTTTCTATAATTATTTATTAACGTCTAACTGAGTACCGTTTCTTTTTGTTTACTTCTGTTCAGGGTTACTACGACCAGTAGGCTTCAAAATATTTAATTAAATTTTGCTTGTTATTAGCTTTCATAAGCAATGGATGTATTAACTTTAACAACTTGGCTCATAATTGCGGTTATTTAACCATGTATCGACCTTTCAGCTTCCGGAAATTCTCTACCGTAATAATAACGAATATGGACCGTTATTGTGACCCTCTTATATTCACAGCTTAATATCAACGATAACTCCGGAATTGTTTCGTCATCTACTAATTTAGAAACTGCCCGAGATATTTTGACGTCGAATTAAAAGGTTGTGGAGCAAACCACATTAACAAAACGGGCGCCCAATTATTTATGAGCTTAAGGCATCACTTGTAAGGGTTACATTTTCTTAGAGGCAAGAAAACACCTTACAGTTTAAATATACATGGCAAAATAGGTTCCGCTACTTTTAATCAACTGTGCCAAGCGTCGCATCAAACGTCTAGCCAATGGCGTTAAAGATAAGCCACGCTAATAACGTCATAATATTTAGAAGTATAAATAGGTTAACTCAGAAGAGTTGTTCATCGTTTCTATTTACTGGAAGTAAATATACTTTTCTATGAATGCTAATTAAATATAATAAATTGAAAAATAGCTTTTTAAAAACAATTTTATTACTTTTGATACAAGTTTACTTGACAACGATAGAACAGAGAATGATTTAATAATATAAAAGAAAAGGCGATTAGCCTCGGCCGTCTTCTCTTAGTCAGCGGTTTTTATTGTCAGCTGGGCAGTTTCTATGTATGTAACTCCTCCATCCCTAAGATGAGAACATAACGGAGTTATGTTCGAATTTTTCTTCTTCATCTGGGGGCTGCTCCCGTTGGTTTGGTCTATTGCAGTAGTTTTGCATCTTTTTGAATATTGGTTTCATGAATATTAATATTAATAAAATAATGGTGATAGCTATCGATAGTCCTCCAAAAATTTGTGGATATTGGTTCGAATTTGAAAACTGAATAGGTGTAAGCCGTTTTGCCAGGTTGCTAATTTTGTATATTTCTTGTAGGTTAATTTTTTCGAATTTTGGAATTTCATATTCTGGTATGGTTCCTAAATTTCCTATATCGAGTTTGGGTAGGATGAGAGGTTTACCTTGTTGAATTTTGACATCGTTGAAGAATTTTTTATTGTTGAATGTTATTTGGCAGGATTTTGGTAATTTAATTAGCATAGGACTTTTAATTTCAATGTATTGATCTGTACGGCATTTGGAGAATATTTCTTCTTTTCTTGTTGGGATTATTAAGATTTGGTCTTGAGTGATTTGTTCGATTATCGATTCTTCGGAACTAAGTTGGACTTTTCTGCAGTTTTTCGTTGATTGGTTTTTTATAAGCTGAACAGTACAGTTGTCTTCGGGGATTTGATCTTCGATGCAAAAGTATGTGTTTTCTAAGAGCGGACAGGCTTCGTCTTTGAATTGTATTTTTGAGGTGCTTTGTGCCAGATATGGGTATTTTGGTATAAATGCTTGGTAATTTTGGATGATGGGATAAAGGTGATAAAAGGTAAGTATTTCGGCTCTGATAATTGGGATGTGTATAGCAAAAATTAATTTATTGTCTGAAAATGTAACTTGAGTACCCAAAAATTGATAATAAGTTAATATGTTATTAAATTTTGGAATTTGGTCATTTTGATATAGTTTTCTTAAATATTCTAGTGAGTTTAATAGTTCTTTGCTCGAGATTATTGAAGTGTGAAGAGTGTTAAGTTTGGCAAAAGCAATAGAATTCTCTAAATTATCTATAAATGTAATAATGTTTTGGCAATCTAAATTTATTTGTGAAATGATACCTTGAAAGGTTAGATATTCATGCAATTGAGTAATTGTCTTTCTCACAGACATTTGGAAATATTCGAGAGAGTTCGAAAATTTCTCTTGATTCAGTGATAATATGTTAATCGTTTTATTATAATTATTTATCAAATTTTTCGATAGAGAACTTTGTAAATTTATTTCATTAATTATATTTTTCTGGTTTTGTTCTAAAATTTTAATAGCGTTATCGTATCGATTACCATCATCAGCGTCGAGTGTGCCGAACATCCATTTTTCTAGTTTGCCGATCCCGTCTATTATACCTCGTTTACTGCGAATATGTGGTTGCAAGTTATCTAGTTTCTTTTGTGTACTTTTTATCATGAATTCTGTTCTTAACAACATGTCTTGAGATAAGGCATGATACGAAATATGATTAGTTGCGTTTTCTCTGTTCAGATTATTACTAATAATGAAAAAATGTTTATCTAAGTTATGTAACTGATTAATAATAGGGCTTAAATCTAAATAGTGTATAAATGTATGTTTGGAGTAAATTATATTAGCGTTTCCTAATTGTATGGGTAATATAGGGTTATTTACAGGTGTCAGTCTTATGTCGTCTTCGTCACTAAGTGCTATTTGTATCGCTTGAAGTAGTAGCAGTATTATTTTCATTTTCGTCGGAAACCTGCAACAATGGTTTTTTATTAGTTTTAGGTTTCTTAGCGCTTGCTTTATGGTATGTATTTTTATCGGTCACGAGTTTTGTTTTAGTCTGCGTAATCAGTTTTGTCTTTTCAAACTTAGGTAATTTTTTATTTCTTAGTTTTGTCCTAATATATGCAACTTTTTGTGTTTTATAGTCTGGGGGATCGTCTCGTTTTTCGTTTCTTTTGTCGATTATTTTTTCTTTTGTTTTTTCGTTTGTTTCTCGTATATTTTCGTAAAGTCTAATAGCTGATTGTTTATGAGCTTGTACGTAATCTGATACTATTATATGGTCGTTTAGGTCAAAAGGGTCTGTTGAGTTTATATGTCCTTTTATTATCTCAAATGGGGTAAATTTAGTAACGCTATGAATAGAATTATTGTAACCAAGTATAGCACGTTTTATTAATTGATCTGAAGTTAAGTTTTCGTTTTCTTCCCTTAAACAGCGGAAGTGCTCGATCAAGGTTGAGTGGAAACGCTCTACAGGAGAGTTTGAATTGCTATTTCGGGCAGTTGTGTAATGTAATTCAATCCTGTAAAGTTCACAAAAATTTTCTATGTCCTTGTTTTTAAACTCTGTGCCTGAGTCTGCGGTCATTTTAGTCGGAAGTCCGTGGTGGGTTATAAAATTAAACAGACATTCGGTTATGCATACTCCGTTAGCTGCTTGCAGGGGATAAGCTTGTCCGTAACGTGAGAAAGTATCGATAATAGTAAGATACATATTTCCTGAAATTTTAAAAACATCTATGTGAATATGTTCGAATGGTCGCGAGCAAGTTGGCGTTAAGTTAAATTTAATTATTGGTGGGTTTCGATCATATTTATTTTTCTGGCATATCTCACAATTATTTACATAATCTTCAATATCATTGGCCATTTTTGGCCAAAAATACCTTTTAGATAGGGATAACTTCATTTCTTGAATGCCACGGTGGCATGTTTTAGTTTCATGATAGAATTTTAGTTTTTCTTTTTGCAATTCATCAGTTTCAATGTCTTCTAATATGGTAACACATTGCGTAATTTTGAAAGAGGCATGTTTAAAATTCGCTTGCATTGTGATCGAGAATATCGCGGGTAATTCGATATCTCGAAAGAAGATAGCATATGTTTTATTAGGAGAGATATATTCTTTAATAAAATTTATTATGTTAGTGTCTGTATTTTTATTTGGTAAAGTTACATAAAAACGAGTATTATTAAAAATTTTAGTAGTTTTGCATTTTATAGATTCTATGTCTCCGCTAGTAATGAATATTTGATTTTTATATATGTTAAGAGCTCTTTCTGTAATAGGCATAGAGAAAATTGGGTTTTCAGCAGATGAGTGAATAGTTTCTAGGTCTGAGTCAGAATCATGTGAGTTAATTTTGTCTGGTTTTCTTAACTGTATGTCGGATATAATATTAACTTTGTCTGAACGGTTATTTGTTAATTCTAAGGATTCTAAAATGTCATTAAAGTCTGAGCCATCTATTGGTGGAATTTGATCTATGTTCTCTAAGAAATGTTCGATTACATCGTCTGCATCTCCTGGGTTATTATGTATTGATTCGGTTTCCATTGCATTTACTTCCTCTTTACAAGGGTTTCTGCTTAAGGCGTCCGCCGCTTGATTTGAGGTACCTTTTTTATATTTTATGACGTAGTCAAATTCTTCTAGTTTGAGCCTCCATCTCACTAATTTGGAGTTTGGCTCTTTTAGAGAGAAAAGCCACTGCAATGGTTTTTGGTCTGAAAATATTGTAAAAGTGCGCCCAAACAGATATGGTCTAAAGAACTTACAACTCCACACTATTGCAAGGAGTTCTTTTTCTATTGTCGAATAGTTTACCTCTGCCGGGTTTAAAGTACGTGAAGCATAAGATAAAGGGTGACCGTCTTGTGAAAGTACAGCACCAATTGCATAATTAGAACTATCTGTAGTTAATTCAAAATCTTTATTAAAGTCCGGGTAGGCTAAAACCGGTTCTGATATTAATAATTTTTTACAAGTTTCGAAACAGTCAATAAATTCTTTAGTATGAACTACTTTTTCATTTTTTCTAAGACATTTCGTCATTGGTTTCGTTATTTTAGCGAAATTCTTTATAAATTTCCGGTAATAACCGAGTAACCCTAAAAATGATTTTATGTCTTTTTGGGTTTTTGGAATGGGGAAACCTTGAATCGCTCGAATTTTTTTTGGATTAGGTTTAATCCCGTCGGAGGTTACAACGTGTCCTAAAAACTCTACTTCTTTACAAAGAAATTCAGATTTATCTAATTGTATTTTTAAGCGGGCTTCGCGCAATTTAGAGAAGACTAATTTTAAATTTTGAATGTGCTCTTGTAATCCGGTGCTAAAAATTATGATATCGTCCATATATACCATACAGATCTTATCTTGGATATCTTTTAGAATTTCGTCCATGACCCTTTGGAAAGTGGAAGGTGCGTTACGAAGACCAAATGGCATTCTTAGAAATTCGTAATGCCCATTGTCAACGCTAAAGGCTGTTTTATTTATAGAGCTTTCTTCCATTTGGATTTGGTGAAAGCCGGCCCAAAGATCAATAGTAGAGAAATATTGGGCTCTACCTAATTTATCGAGAATTGTATTAATATTTGGTATTGGATATCGGTCAGGGATTGTTTTATCATTGACCTTTCGATAATCAATTACTAATCTAAATTTTTGTCTACCCGATTGATCTTCTTTACGTTTTACAATCCAAATAGGGGATGACCATGGTGAACAGGAAGGGCGTATGATTCCCTTCTCTAGCATCTCGTTTATTTGACTCTGTACTTCTTGTTTATGGATATAAGGATACCTATATGACTTAGTGTAAATCGGAGCTTCATCTGTAGTTTTTATTTCATGTTTAACTTTAGAAGTGAATGTTAATTTATCGCCCGGTTTGAAAAATATATCTGGGAATTCCCTACATAATTTAATAATTTCTGATTTTTCTTCTGCGTTCATGTGATTAGTTCTAATAAGTTTTGCTATATCGATTTTTTGATTATAATTAGTTTCTTTATTACTTAAATTTAAAAATGAATCAATATTATATATTTCATAATTTGAAGTTTCGAAAGATTTTACTGGTATTGGTTCATTTAATGTTACTGAAATTGATTCGTTGGAATTATTTTGAATTTCTATTAGTGCAAAACCGTTTTTTGCCTGTGTTAGAATTTCTGGAATATCTAAGTTTCCTATTTTACCGCCTATAGTTAATATTTCTCCATTATATATACTAACTGGTAATCTTTTTAGCATTTTTTGTTGTGCTTCTACTGATAGCGAGAAATTTGAATCTTCTCGTTGTCTATACTTAAAGGGTATTTGAACATTCGGTCCTATTAACCTATTATTAATTAAATCTATATTTAAATTCATATTTTTTAAATCGTTTAGTCCTATGATACCATCATAGTAGTCGTGAAAATCAAATAATAAAAATGACATATTATAATTAGTATTAAATTCGGGAAAAGCTTTTATAGTTGCTTGGTAAGAAATGTCTCGTGTTCCTACAGCTGTTTTAATTTGTGCATCTATTCTATACATGGAATTTGGGAAGTATTTTTCTATTACTATAGGTTTAATTATTGATCGCCAGCTGCCCGTGTCTATAAGCAGTTTTAATTTAGGTTCGTTTATTTCAACATACGGTAGAGCATTTTCTGACGAAATATTAATTTCTATTAGGGTTGGTTTTTCGCGAGGCTTGTTTTGGGAAAATTTCCTTTTTTGTTATTTTCATTTAGGTTACCTGAATAACTTGCTTGGGTTGAATTAGAAATGTTAAAAGTTTCGTCAGGGTCAAATGAATTATAATCTTCAGAGTGGTTTTGATAATAGATATTTTCGGGAGATTCATTAAAATATTCTGAATCGTATTCATTCGCGAATAATTCTTCAGAAGTAAAATTGGGAGGTGCATTATTGCGATTTTGGAAATAGTTATTACGATTGAAATTTGAATTTTGTCTTCGTGACATCATAGTGGGGTTTCTGGAAGTGGTCGACATCGGTGTCGGATTAGGGAGTTGATTTGGGGGGATTTGGTTAGGCCTGAAAGCATTTCGGGGAGGTCCGAAAACTTCCCTGTTTGTAGGAAATCTTCTAGGAGGCAACTGTCGAGGTTGAATATTAATTGGTTGACTTGGGAATGATTGATTTGAAAATCGATTATTTATAAATGGTTGTTGATTGCGTGGAACATTATAATTATTAAATCTGGGTTCATGGGGTGCTCGCTGATAAAATATGGGATTTTGATTTTGAGAAAATGATTGTGTTGGCGTATAAGATTGACGATAATTATTATTACTTTGTCTAGAAGTCGATGCTTTGTTTGGGTCATTAAAATGTCCATACAAATTTTGGAAATTTTCAAATTCTGTAACGTACACCATGGCATCCTCCAGTGAAGCTGGTTTCTTAAGATGCATATTATTTTTTAACATGCCGTCGCATCCGGCGATAAAAGTATTTAGTGAGGTTTTTTCGTAATGGGTTATTTGACACACTTTATCGTTAGCTGAGAGAACAGTATCGTTACTTATTCGCTGCGCAATACTACTTCTAAGTAATTGAATACGATTGCCAAAATTTATTAAATTTTCGTTTTTAAATGGTCGCATTCTCGTAAGTTCTTGTACTAAACCGTCCAAGTCCCTACGATCAGCGAAATTTTGGATAAGTGCAGCCTTTAGATGTTCCCAATCTGTTAGTTCAGAGCGGTTACCAACTAAAGTTTCTGCTCTGTCAATAAGCTTTTCTTGAATTGATTCAAAAATATGTTTATTTAGTGTGGCATCGTTAAAAGTTTTATAATCTTTCAAAACATCCTCACATCTACGTAAAAATTTATTTAAAGAATCGCTATTGCCATCATATGGTTTAATGTTACTAAGTCTAGATCTTAAAAGTTCAAAGTTTACTTCCGGCATTGCTGTTTGATTATTTAAATTAGAATTAATTCTTTCAATATTATTATTTTCTTTCTTGTTACTATCACTACTACTACTACTACTACTACTTGAATCTTTAATGGAAATGTTAAGCAATCCGCTAACTATATCTTCGATTTCACTCATAAATTGTAAAAATAAATTATTTTGATAAAATTGAACTTAAAAATTATTTAAATGTTATGTGTCTCCAATAGACTGAAAAATTATGTTCGCTATGAACAGAGCCTAACTATCTTTGCCAAAAATCCTTATACAGAGGGGTTTGGAAAGGTAAAAAGGAAAGGCACTTACAGATTTTTCCGTGGATTCGAATTCTGTAGTCTCCTGGTCCTTCTTCGGTGATTCACTGCTCCACTGCGCCGTTAACGTCACAAAGTTTGTAAAAGTTCGATACGCACTTAAGGGTAGAAACTCCAAGGTCTCGAAAAGTTACTTTTCGTCACGATGCGAATCGATATTTTTCCGAAAACCTGCGCGTATCCTACTGACTGCGCCAATTAAATATAATAAATTGAAAAATAGCTTTTTAAAAACAATTTTATTACTTTTGATACAAGTTTACTTGACAACGATAGAACAGAGAATGATTTAATAATATAAAAGAAAAGGCGATTAGCCTCGGCCGTCTTCTCTTAGTCAGCGGTTTTTATTGTCAGCTGGGCAGTTTCTATGTATGTAACTTGCTATAATATGTTCTACTTCTCTCATTGCTTCCATACGGTCAAAACGGATAATTTCTCACGCAGTGAGAAATATTCGCTATTATAGTGAGAAATAATTTATCTGTAGTTTTATTGTTGATTTTTATACTAACACAGTTCAAATTTGTTAAATATTGATTATAATAGACCGTCAGATAGTGACCGATTTAGGTGCTCCATTTTCACATACAAGCCTCGAAGAGGGTTAAAAAGTACATCTATGTTGAGTAGCATAAAAGAAAATTTACGAGTGGCTCTTGGGGATAACACATGGAAAATTCGATTTTGCTTATCAGAAAATTTTCCGATCCGAAAATGCACTTATACATTCGGGTTATTCAATAAAATATGTTTTTTGGACTAGTGACGACGTACGTTTTCATACATTCGATTGGCTTGTGTGGAAAAATCAAGCAAAATTTTTCCTTAGAAGATTACGCCCTCATTTTAACCCTTTAGCCACTTGCAACATTAAAGCATTTGGTTTTCCGAAGCCTTGTTCTATTAATTAATCATATAGTGGAATCGGCATGTGTGGAAAAATGGGCAACAAATAACTTTTCGTTTTTGTTATGGAAAATCGAATTTTCCACTCGTAAATTTCCTTTCATACTACTTAAAATCGATGTACTTTTCAACCCTCTTCGAGGCTTTTATGCGAAAATTGGGCACTTAAACCTTTCACTATTTGACGGACTATAATGGAATACGAAGATTTAGAGTTTGAAAATACACCTCCAGATATTTTTCGAAAGCGTCCGATGTTTGTAATAATATTTGTTACCAAGACAAAAATATGAAATCGCTTACAGTAACTTATGGACTAAAAAATGCAAGCCAAGGTGAATTCTTTTTCTGGAAACACTTTCTTAGTTTATTTTGAAAAGTTATGAAGAAAACTAAAACCATCAACATTATGGTCCCAGTATTCGATGCTGAGGAGTACCATTAGTTTTTTTTTTTGGTGTCATCGGCATTGTTTCTGTTTTTGAATTTTGTTTTTGTTATTAGCTTTATTATTTGTAGAATGTGTACAACCATAATTCGTTCTTCATTAGTCTTGTTTGCTGGTTGTACTTAATCATGTTTGATAAAAAATTGTAACCCATTTTGTAATTAAATAATTCTTATATTATGTTTCAAATAATATTTAAAATTTCACATTTTAAGCATTTTTTGTTTTTTAATTATTATTTAATTAGCTATCTTGTTTTAATCAAGTAAGAAACGGTATCATCAGAAGCAAAGAATACCTACCCAAGAAGCGAAAGTGAATGAATTTTCGTATGTACTAAAGCATAGGAACTTAATACACTGGGAAACGTATGAAACACATACTAAAGTAACAATGACATACAGAAAACTCTTACTATGTTCTTCATGTAAAATATATCATTTTAATAATAAAATAAATACTCTAGGTACAATAATGACAGTCACTACACAATAGCGTAAGCAAATGCCCTTGACATTCTGCAACTATAGGGAATTTTGAGAACAATTGAAGACACAAGTGGATAAATGTATCATGTCACATTTTTGTTTGTGATAGTTCTAATTTTCAATTTTGATAAATAACGGCTCTTCATCAGATAGAAAGGTATCATGAGCCATATATCGTAATGCAATTGTAAAACTTTAAACTTGATTTTCTGGAAATCTTTTTGTGACATGACACCTTTATCCACTTGTGTCTCTAATTATGGAACAGTGGTGCAAGGAGCATTTACTGTCTATCAATTCCAAGAAAAGAAATGGTCGTTTTCACAAGAAAATGGAATTAAAACCTCTAGAGCTCCTAAAAATAAAACAAAACTTTGCAACAGAGGTAAAGTACCTAGGTAGCTCCTTTGACAACAAGTTACATGGAACTCACACTTAGAAAACAGTCATAAGAGCATACATTGCTTATGAACAATGCCACATAACCATGGGGCGCACCTGGGATTCATCCCCCAGAGTCGTCGCATGGACTTACACTGCTATCATAAGACCTATGCTAACATACGGTGCAGTTTTCTGGGTACCGAAAATCCAAAAATTGTTAGCTATCCGCAAACTAGAACAAATTCAAATAACAGCATATCTCAACATAACAGGAGCCATGAAAACCACACCAACCAGAGCTATGAAAGTCGTTCTTAGTCTCACTACCCTTGATATTTACATCAAGAAGGTTGATCTGATGATAATTATACGCCTCTGCATGGTTGGAATAGAAAATAATATTTAGAATAGAAGAGCCGGAAGTGGCAGGTACGATTCATATTTATACTGACAGTTCTAAAACAAAACAAGGCTCCTCAGGATGTGAAATATACTCCAATTCCTTAAACCTCAACATCAAATGGACTGTGAGTAATGTAGCTCAAACCGAGCTCACGGAGATTGTCATAGCAGCAAAAGAAATCACCAGAAACAATATCACTGGTAGGAACAAGCTTATCTATACAGATAGGCAGATAAGCACTACTTACCCTGAATTTACTCAGGGTTGGTATTAGAATGTCACGAAAATTTGTCAAGAGTATCCATTAACAATATGGTGCTGATTCACTAGCCAAGAAGGCAGTCAACCAAATACTTTTTGGACCTGGTCCTTCCATTGGACTGACAACATAGGTAGTGACAGACCTAATTATAGAACATTCCCTTAAGAAATTCAAGGAAAGATGGGATAAAACCAGAAACTGCAGAGTTGCCAGGAAGCTTTTAAGTTATCCTGACAACACTATAACAAACAAATACTTCACTATGACTAAACAGAATTTGCGCCTGATCACAGGTATTCGAATTGGTTATTGCCAAGTACAGAAGCATCTCCATATAATGGGGCTGTCATAATTCGCATCCTGCAGAGGGTGCGAACAAGAAGATGAGACCATTGAGCATATCCTCTGATTACCTGACGCTCTTATTTATTAGAAGATTTGTTTTCGGCAAGCATTGGCTAACACTGGCCGATATAAGAGAAGCACCTCTTGGCGACGTTGTCACCTACATTCAATCTGTAGACGGGCTCACGTGCTAGGAGGTGCCTATTATCTTAGGAGGATACACAATGGGCCTAGTGAGGCCTAAGTGCATGAGGTAACCCACCCTCCACACTTACATATCCAGAAGTACTGTAGATAGCTGCATGCATTTCGATTGCATCCTAATAGCAGTGACTTGGTTCCTCGGAATGAGTTTGTCATATATTTTAATTATTGCTTTATATTATTGTTTATTTATTGTTTTTATTCGAATAGTTTAAAAAACAAAAAAACATTTTAAATAAAAGACTAAGAAATTAAACGATGCATGCGTAGTCGTAAATTATGATTATAAGTAATAGTGATTTAGAAATTTTAAAAATAAACCATTTGCAGCCGGATGCAAAAACGTTCCTTAATTTTCTAATTACTACTTAGTTAGATACAACTACTTAACTATACTGCAGTTTTCACAAGACGCTAATAATAATATACCAAACGTTGCTCTACATAAATTGACAGCTATATTTGACGTTAAACCACCTCTAAAACACTGAGAAAACTTGACAATTTTTTGTCCGCGAATCGCCCATTTAGTTTCGCTTCTTGGGTAGGTATTCTTTGTCAGAAGCTACATAGCTGATGATATTTTTATAGACGAAACGTAGTAAAATGGTAAAGTGTAATATATCGTTGTATTAGCTATACAAAAACTATAAAAAATTACAGTTAAAAATCCAGGTCGGTATTTAAAAAAATAAGTTAAAGGTGGCCCTGCAAATACGAAACGTCGTAATAAAAATTTTAACAAGGCAGATTATAGGGAACTTGATTTATAACAAAAATTTTGTATAATTTTATTTTGTATCTTTTATAATAACAACCCACGACTTAAAAAACGAAGATGAGGTTTTTCGGATTTTATCGAATATCTCCGGAACCAGTTAGAAAATCTGGAACTTCTATAGACCATTGTATTATCCGTCAAAATACGAAACCTTTTCCCCATTTAACCGACAATGTATATCTAACGGTTTACAAGATCTCTGTATACGCAAATTAAATCCGGTTTATTTAAATTAAAAGCGTATAGATATATTTATTTACATTACATCCATATTTTTTAAATTATATTACCTGTAATATTTATAACAAATTCCCCATACACACGGAACTATTTTTAGATGGCGGATGACGTACTAGTGGTACGGTCTTTTTTCATTTCTACTCATGCGTATGTGTAGTATTATTGTTCAGTGTAGGGAATGGTTTGTGGCAGCAGGTTCGTCCATTTTTATTTGTGTACACGTTTTGTTGCATTGCATGTTGCTTTGGCGTCCTGGCTTCTACGATATTGATTAAAAACATAGGTAAGTTTCTATTATTGTTTTAATTTTGCTACTCCTTTAATAATTGTTGCATTTTACAACAACTACTGTTTTATAGCTAGGTATAGTGAGTAAAATGCTTATGGAAACTCTAAAACATAATCTTACTTTTGTTTCTCTTATTTTTATACGTATTTTTCAGGCTACTTATTTTCCTTTTTTTTGGTAAGTTGTTTTTTATTTAATAAAATGTCTAAAATAACCCTGTCTCGGCGTCATCTGCGTAGAAAAATAGCACAAAATGTTCAAGATGCTTTAAAATCAAATCGATTTTTTTTTATTTCCAATGAATATAACATTAATAAGGCTTCGGATATTAATATATCATCCGATTCTATTATATATAATAATTTCCAAGAAAATTATACAAATTTAACTTCGGAGCTTTAAGAAAATATTTCACCTGAAATTGAGTTACATTTTGGTTACAGGAATGGGGTGAACCAAGCGACTTACACCCGTATGCACCGTACACGTTTAATCCAGATCAAGGGTTTAATCGCGATTAGTACCATAGCTAAATATGGTACTAAACGCGATTAACCCCTTGATCTGGATTAAACGTGTACGGTGCATACGGGCGTTAACCGACCGAACGATTAGGTGTGCCATTCAAGATTGGCTTAAGTTAGCTAAGGCCCGTCTAGGACACAACACATCCAAAGTGTTAAGCTAAGATTTTAATTTTCATATATACTTTTTGTTATTTAAAGAAACGTTTCGTTTGGTTTGTTATTCAGTATTTTAGTGTTTATTTTTTAGTACTTATTTATTTTTTAGTATTTTATTTTTTATTTTTTTTTAATAAAATATTGTTCTGTACGTATAACAAGTGATCAAAAAAAAATTCCTAAATATTTATAAATTACAACTAAAATAGAAACACGAGTAATGCCTATTCTGGTATACACACCTACTATGGTTGAAATCCAAACTGTCATTTTTCCATGGCCTCTTTTAGAAATTTGGTTTTGATCACTTTATTTAATTTGTGTTTGAAATACATTTAAAACAATATCAGGTAGACGAATTTTACACATTAATAAAAATCATACAAATATATATAAGATAAATCTAATATAGTATAAGTAAAACAGGATAATTAAAGGTAGATAAAGTAGTAATGTTAGACGTATAAAAAATTAAAAAATATACTTTTATAGGGAGGATATTTTCACGTATATATTGGGTAGCATATCATCGGTATCCATACGTATATTGTAGTACATAAAAAAAACGTCCTTTATACCAAAGTGGATTCATATAAATATACTACAACTATAAATCTAATATAGACGGATAGTAAAAATGTTTAATTATAGGTGGATAAACTGTTAATAATCGACGTTTATACGGAGTGGCCCAAAAGTCTGGAAACTGCCAATTATCTCGTAAATTGCTAATCCTAATTATATAAAATTTGGGGTGCACCTATTTTGGGATACGGAGATTCCAGAATTGATATTTGCAATGTTGCCAGATTTGCCGTTTCTCCTATATTATTAATCACTTTGGTTTTTTAAATTCATCACCCTGTATGTTCAGTCATTATTGGAATCTCTTATTCAATACGAGTTCAACCATATGTAACACTTATGATTTTATGTACTCTGGAAGGTCTTACATAAACAACAATCATGGAGAAATGTGGTAAACGCATTCTACCATCGAGAGCACATTTTGAACACTTGATAAAGTAACCATTATGTTAAAAATGTTATAATCTTTCAATTGTTAGGTTTTAATGTACTTGAAAATAGTTTTTTTTTAAATTTATTGAGACAATTAGGCGTTGCCAGACTTATTGTATTTATTCAAGACCTTCTAGACTACACCAAAGTGTTATACATGGTTGAACTCGTATTGAATGGGACATTCCAATAATGACTGAATATATAGGGTAATAAATTTGAAAAACCAAAGTGACTAATGATTTAAGAGAAACGGCAAATCTGGCAACATTGCAAATATGAAATCTGGAATCACCGTATTCCAAAATAGGTGTACCTCAAACTTTGTACAATTAGGACTAGCAATTTACGAGATAATTGGCCGTTTCCAGACTTTTGGGCCCCTCTGTATATGACAAATAATATATGTTTATAAGGCGGACATTTTCACGAATATATTTGGTAGTACATCAACCGTATTCATACGTATGGTAATAGCTAAAAAAATACGTAATTTATACCAAAGTGTGCTGCCTGGGTAATGTCACGAGCTTATTGCACTCAGAATGATATTTTTTACAGAAAATATCGCAAAATAGATAACTTCTAGTATATTGTATTTAGATGCAAATGATCACTTCGAAAAACCCACACGAATTGAGCTCCCTCTTCTATTCACTAGGCCTTAGTGGCTTTAATTAATTTCCAGTACCTGACTGTCTTTTCCATTTTTGTTTAACTGAAATAATTTTTCTTCTTTTATAGTTTATCTATATCATATATTTTAATTTTTTGACTTGAACACAACAGCTGTCATGACCAAACTGCGCAAATTGGCATTGCATAGAACCGGTGAAACGATGCTCCCTATCGAATCGGTTGAAAAGATAATGGCCGTAATTTTGAATTTTCAAATGTTGGCAGTAACGCAGCCGAAGTCATTAAACATTTACTGACTAATTTAGTAATGGAGTAGATTCAGTTAAAGCTGTCCGAACGAAAGGAATCGGTAAAGGTTATTTTGTTGTTTAGTAGCGGATTTGATGAGTTAAAGCCAAACTGGAAGTTTGTTGTGTACGGTTTAACAACCGCTAATAAAATTTCTGTCTAGGACTTTGACCTACAGATCGATCACGTCTACAAACAAAACGTTTTTAGGTTCATTAGAATAATAAGTTACATAACATTGAATTAAAAATGTGGAATAATTTTTTGCTTATAGCAATTAACTTCATAAATAGCGAACAATCATTTATGATTAAGGCTGGGTTTACGTGAAAATTAGAACGAGTAAAATGCGTGTAAAAACATCGACACTGACTATTTCAATTCGTTTAAAAAATAAATTATTTTTTAGGTTTGAAAGTGTTAAATTGTGAGTAGTAGGGGCTTGTAGTAATTAAATTGGATGTTCACTTTTTCCAATAATTTTATCATTTGTATGTTTTTAATCTGATTTTTTAAACCAAAGAACTTTTTCTCCGTATAGAGCTTGACGTTTGCTAAAAATTTCAAATTTGTACCATTTTTATTTTTGAGTTAGGATTTTATTTTTAATAAATAGTATGACTAAGTGAGGGTTAAAAAGTGTTGTTTAACCTGCAAGTTTATTAAACATAGTGTTTTTTGTCAACTTTTATTATGACATCACTCTACATGGTATAGTATACCCCTGGAAGGATCTCGATGAGCCGATTTTTGAAATATAACCTTTATAAAACTATCGACATAGTTCAGTTTACCTCCCAGGTAGATATCGGTAAATATATAATTTAGTCAGACACAATTATCAAGTTTTTTGAATTAATTTAGGTCAGTGCAATATTTATTTTTATATCGTCTTTAAAAAAACTGTAATATAAGTTTAGCTTCCAGTTTTTTGTAGATGCACGCAATACCATGATTTGCGTTAAATCCTCAGCCCTAACTCATCCTGACACTGTTTGTCCGTACCACTAGCATTTATAGATAGGGCATATTTCTATAACTTCAAATTCATTAAGGGCAACCTACAAAATAAGACAATTTTTCATATAAAATTGTAATTAAGAAATTATCCTTGTTTAGATAAAATATATAATAAAATTGGCATTCTTTTTTTGAAACTTTGTTTATGTCTTCTGTTGAAAACAAAAAAAAAATTGGCTCAACGCATCGTTGGATATAAAACACATGACTATTCTTACAATATACGATTAAAATTGTCTCATGGCGATTTTTTGAGTTTGCCAGTTTGATTGGAAAGATAGATAGATAGAATGAAGTAGGTAGCCACGACATAAACACTATTTGAAGATTGACGGAATGAAAATGTTTTTATATCATCTAAATCGCGCTATTTTAAAAAATGGCATTTATCTCACCAAAACTAACTAGCTCGAGTTTAACATATGTCGTAATAGGGTAATGCAGAAGTGCAGACACTTTTAGTACCGTCATTGTATCTCATCTTTATCTTATATCTATGATTGGAAATATTCGTATGCCCCGCCCTACTTTGTGACGTCATTGTGTGCGATGCACAAAATAAGGTTATTTTAGTAATTTTAAGCAGGCACATAGTTTCACGGATCTGTTGACATGTTGACCCCTCTTTCTAGCTACAAGCTTTCGCGAAAACATCTCGCTCCCTCGGAATCGCTCTGAAAAGTACACCAGGGAGACGTGATTAGCCAGAGTGCAGTGACGTACTAAAAAAATAGATATTAACACGCATGAAAACAATAAAATTATTAAAATTAAAATTATATTTTTATGTTATTTATTTTAAAATAATGTGCTTTTATGAAATGTAACTGGGTGTTCACTGCACAAATAAACCAATGGAGAAACCGCCCCTGATTGTGAGTCAAATAAATTTTCCGAAAATTAACTGAAAAAGTAGGCAAATGAATTTTTGAAAATACAACAAATTCATTAAACATAAGTATAAACATTTGTTATCAACATTCGGATATTTTTGTCGGAATATCCTTTATAATAACTTCTGGACACCATATTTACTAAAGTTTCTTTACCTAGAAATATGAACAAGAAATGCAAGTTTTAACATGAATATTCTTTTAATTTAAATCTAAATGGCGTAACTCATTTATAAAGTTCCTAATCACTTCATTAACAGTTTTCATTTGCAGGTCCCTATGGAAACCAATGTTCGTGATGTACTATAATGCATCATCTATGTTTGAGCTGAATTCTAGAATGATTATAAGGGAAAAGCTTGTTGCAGGGAGACTTACTTTCACAGATTGTATTATAGTGGAATTAGCCTGGACCAAAAATGTGTGACCTAACCGTGACAAAGCATGAGAAAATAGTTCTGGAAACTCGATATGTCAATAGAAGATACGGTTTAAAATAAACACAGCAGAAAGATCAACAAAAAATATAGTTACCAGCAAGAAAGCATGAGAGCTAAAATTCAATGTGTACTAGATTTCTGGCAAAATGAAATGATACGGACCATTTTACGGAATATGGCATGTACGTCATTACTAATAACATATGTAATACATAAATATAAAATATGATCAGTAGTGGCGCCAGATCCAACACAAAATTAAATAAAATAAATACTTTGAAATAGTTGTATTTTTTATGTTGTTATCTAAAACAGTTCGAAACATCTGTGAGAGCAAACGAATGGTCTAAAAGAAAAAAAGCAATAAATATAACCATCGCCCTTCGTTGAGAGGCTTTGGATGTTCTTCAGACTATACTGTGGAAGAGATAGATGACTTTCAACAACTTTAAAAGAGATGAAACAATTGATATGGCCACAAAACTTGAAGCAAATATATCGACCAAAGTTAAATAATCTCTAACAGAAACGAGCCGAGAGCCTTCAAGAATACGAATTAGATATTGCCAAGATGGTACCTACGATTTGCCTACCCATCAGATTCAGATTTTATGATGGACTGCTACCAAGCATTTGTTGATTGTCTTCTTGACTACGAAATGCAAAGAATACTTCGTTTAGCCCGTCATAAAACATTGGTCGGTGTTTGCTGTTGTTCAATTTGAAGCGGCTACGCTTGTTTCTGGTGGATATAGTGAAGTAAGAACTGTGATAAAGAAAAAAGAGGAAAATAAATTCATCACTGCAACTCGAAAAACCGCTCTGGCAGCTGTAAAGGAAAACACAGTGGTACCTGATAGAAGTAAAACTATTAGAGTAGCGCAAATGCAAGGAACTGCAAGAAGAAAGGTTTATCATCACGAAACCCTGTAACAGTAGTTAACGATGGGTGTATCCTTACCAAAATTAAAGAAAAACAAGAGATATCGTCTTAAAAAAAATTCGACAATGGAAAAAGGAAAATCGTCGAACTACTCTCTCCAGTAGTTAAGTCATATTTGTCTTAGTGGGGCTCTTTTATTCTGGAAGAAGGCTTATTAAAATAAGTACTCGAAAATGATAATATTTCTTAAAGTAGAAGACAGTTGGTCATTCCAAAGACTACAATAGCCAAAGTATTTAATCAGTTACACGACATTCCATCAGGAGGACATCTCGGTGTTAAGAAAACCCTACAGAGAGTCCGTGAACGGTATAAGTGAATAAACATTCCGATGGTGTAAAAATGTACTACCTATGCTATGAGCCATGGACCTTATCAGAAATTGAATATGTGAACCGGAAAACCGAAGGTAGTGCATCAAAACCGACTGGCGTCATTTAAGGATGACCATGAACCAAGAAGAAAAAGTCGACCAACAACAAGAAAAACGTAACCTGGCCTTTGAAAAATGGATGTAAATGGAGTTACCAGGAAAGCAAGATATAGTATTAGAACCCAGAGATAGCAAGATCTGCTGACAAAAGAATACTCGCTGGTTCAAAGCATTCCCGCCAGTATGAAGGACGCGCACATGGATTGATATCTATTTTCCAAAAGAAGTTTGGTCAATTACCAGAGCATCAAGACCAGTTACCATCTCCTGGGAAAGCTTTGAAACTTCAAGATGATTCACGTTACCTTTTCTACCTGGTAACAAAGAATACTTCACACGATCGATCCACTTATCTAATATATAAAATATAGCAATGCCTAAGATAGGGTACAACTAGCTGGATTGGAGATCATTTGAAGCATGGTGAAAGAGATCTTTCAAGATACAAAAGTCCAAATATTGGTCTGAAGCTCAGTCCAGATTACAGAGAAGACCGTCCATTGTTACTTCTATACAACTGGAAATTGTAAAAGAGAGTCCAGTTGTAGATACAACCATTTCGTTTTAGTTTCGTAAAAGTTAAAGGAGGAGACAATGTAATGCGAGCTATTTTCGACCATTACGGTTTTGCTTGAATCTTTTGAGTCCCTCTGTGCAATTTGGACCACTTACGGTCTTCACTATTTCCGATCACCCAGAATATACGATGAAACACCACCAAATAGAACGACTATGGTAAATGGGACGACTATGGCCATATTCGATGAATGATAAGAAATTTTTATTTTAGGCGAAGTACAATATACAAAATTGGTGGATGCTTTGGGAACCTCCACATATGTACATAAATATATTCTTTTGCCGTTAGTTAATCAGTTCATAGCAAGAAATGGATGTGTATAGATAATTGTAAAAACAAATTAGAATGAATATAAGTGTTTAAAATAAATCAGTGTAGTTTTGAGTACAACTAAATTTAGTTAATAAACAAATTAGAGTATTAGTGAATATAAATATAAAATTAATAAACTGTTTATAATAAATAAATGTTACATTATTTTATTGGTTACATATCAAGGTTATTTTAAAATAAATACATTTTTAGTTTTAATTAAACAAATTACTTGTTTGAATGAAACCAGTGCTAAATTTTCTAGTATAGTCCGTCATAAAAGTGAAAATATAATAAAAGAAATGAGAATAATTGATGGATATCCGAAAAACTGAAATGCAATTTTGGAAAAATAAAAATGAAAAACCCCAATTTAATTATGAAAATTATACTCTTATATTCCCAAAGAAAAATTGAAAAAGCTGATAATTTTCTTTTGTTTTTCTTTTTTATCTTTTTTTCTATTTATTTCTTTTTTTTTTGTTTAACTCAGCCTTTTTTAGTTTCTCTTTGATTTTTTTTCACTTTGGGGATATGAGGATACAATTTTCAAAATGTCGGCGAATTGGCATTTTTGATTTTCATCTTTCCAAAATTGAAATAAATATTACTTTTGACATTAAGATATGTTTGGACTAACTAACCTGTTGTTTGAAATTTCAAATAGACCATTTTAAAAAACCACCTACATTTTGTTAAAATCATAACATTTCTCAAAACAACTTTCCGTCGATTCAATAACAGCTTTTTCTAATAGTCCTGTCAAATTAGACCAAAAAATAGGAGTGAGGGTACAAAAATTCCCACCCAGCTACAATTTTTGTCTGAACTAATTTTGTGATAAAACTTTCCGTTTTGCTGAAAATCGCGAAAAACCCGTTTTTGTGACCTTTGACCACGAGTAAATTTTTTTCCAGATGCCGGATTGATGAGGACTTATTAGATTTCATTTTTAATGGTATTTTGAACAATCCTACCAATTTTCAGCTGGGTGGAAATTTTTTTAATCTCGGATGTCTAAATTGACCGGACTAAGAGTGTAGGTAAAAGATTTTACATTGGTACTCGATTTCACAAACAGTCACCCATTCACAAACCTAAAAAGTTAGACCGTTGTCATCATTATTAATTTAATTATTTTTTTTTATTCAATTAGCATCAAATGACTATTTCTGTCAACCTCCTTCAGCCTTCATTTATGGAAGCATTCTACTCGTAGAGTTTGGCGTGATTGTGAACTGGGGTCAACAGAAACGAACATTGCAATTAAGTTAACAAAAGGCTCCGAAGGTCTGTACATAATTACCGCAAAAAATAATGAGAGTCGAACGCGTTAATTGAGAGCGCAGGTGACATTTATGCTATTCGCTTTTATACGACGAAATAAAAAGCCCATAAGGGTACCCGGAAAAGAATGGCTAATATATAAGGAAAATATTTGAAGATAAAAAGTTAATTCGTAGGGAAAGCACAATAACGCCGTTGTCTGAATTTTCGACTGGATGGCGTGCAAAATATACGACTTTTAACCCCCCCGAGTCAGTGGCGGGACTAAGTAATTTGATAAAGCGATCGCAGTCGAGAGCACGGTTGGAAAATAAAAGATTCGTGCCTTGGAATATACGAAGGTGATTATCAAGTTTATACTGATGTACAAAATTCAGTAAACAAAAACAAGGAAAATTCATTACAATATCATCAGTAATGAATTTGAAACCATGATCTAGATGTAAAACGATACAATGATTCTTTTAAATTGAGCTTATTCTGACAAATATAAAAAAGAAAGTATATTTTTCGGTTGTTACTATGATAAACTAATAATGGAATTATGATAACGCATATTACAGAGAAAGATAAGTATGTTATTGCGCAGATTGGTATGTTTCTGTTTGAAATGAACTAGTTTCATTAAAAAACCAAGTTTAATTTAACCTATTTTAATTCAGAAGGCTAAGGTCCGATCTGTTCACCTGTCATCTGTCATGCCTTGCTGGCGATGATAGATGATCTCCAATAAATAAATTGTATCTGGATTATTAGTCTGTCACATACTTAACTGGTTCAAATAATGGGTAGTATGAATCTGTGGCTTCCCGATGGGATCTGCTCCGTGGTCTTTTAATGCAGAGCTGGTAAGTCGAGTAAGATCTATTTACGAATTAGATTTTAGAGCTTTCGGAGAAATATAGTTTCTGTGACAATTGACAAAGTAGATGTATTTCTCTGATATGCAGAGACAGTGTTTGGTTATTAAGAGCAAAAATATTTATAAAAAATATCAGACAGAAATGAGAACATGGTTTATTTTCTAGTGAAAGCAAAAAGCGAAAAATACCACAGCTAAAAATTAACTTTATTTTGCAACTTGCAACAAAAACCAGAGAAGAGAGATCAAATTTGATTTAAAAGAAAGATTTAAGTTTGTTATTTTAATGAAAATCGGAAACGGGAAACAAACAAATCCATAGCCGTTCTTTTATTCTACATAAGCTCGATTTGCTCGATGATCACGTGACTAAACAAATGTAGCACATGTACCTTATACATAGGAGAAGGTATTTTGCGTTAGAAGTATCTACTCCATAATTTCATAGCATATCCTATAAATGGCGACTATATTTACAGTTTAAGTGAAGTTGGTATATGAGGCGACTGCAAATTACTAATAATCCGAAGAAATAGCCCTTTTTATGAATGTGGATCCTAGGAAAGTGTACAATCATAGAAGAAGATACAACGATGATGTATATCGTAAATTATTCAAGTGTATATAATGTTTTGCCGGTCATTCAATACCCGGTTACAATAAATAAAAATACAATTTTCAAAACCAATCAAAACAACATTATCTTACTTGGGTAGAAGGGGTGACTATTGGGGTGACTTATTTATACGGCACATCCGTACAATTAAGTCTGTTCTATGTATGCTTTAATAGTTTAATTGGCTTATACCAGTTTTTATCTAAACCTTTTAGCGTTCGGATAAAAAAATATTACCTATGGAGTTAGTAACTGATTTTGTTTTAAGTGAACGTGGCCAGCAAATGCTTGTTCTAAATGACAATAAATTTAGAAAACGTAAAGACCTGAAAGATGGAATAATATATTGGGTGTGTTCTGTAAAGGGCTGTAAAGCAAAATGTCATACTCGAGGTAAGTTTAATTATTTTCATTATATTTATTAAAGAAAGTGGATTATATTGGTTGTTTATTACTAAGAAATGGACAGTCGATATTTTGACAAATAGAAAAATTTTGAATCCGTTCTTGATACATCAATGATCTTAAGAACAGAGTCTTTTACTGTGTATTTGAATAGCGTCCGCATACCAAAAGTTAATCGCAACTTTTTGAATTTGAATTGAAACATTTTTTGAATGGTCAAATCAATAATCTAATGTCTTTTCAGATTTAAACGTCCTGGATCATTCCTTGGAACACATCCATCAAGCCAACTTGCAAAAGCTAAGTCGACAGGCTATAAGTAATAGTTGCCAAAGGAATGCCGTGCATGACATTTGCCAACGACCATCAAAAATAATGAATATGGAGATTTCAAAGTCTTCGTAAAAAGAAAATATAACAACTATGGATCTGGACTTCATACGGCATAATATGAATCGCAATCGATTGAACACCAACAAGTCAGCTACACCAAAAGATATACATGATATCCAAGAAGCTCTGAATGTTATGGATTTAACAACAGATAGAAACGAACCATTTTTATTGAAAATGATATTGAAACTAATATTGTAATTTTTGGTTGTACATCTAATATGAAATGTTTATCGCAGTGTGACACAATTTACATGGATGGACCATTTAAAAATTGTACAAAATTCTTTTTTTAACTATTTACTATTCATGGGTTGCGCAATGGACATTATATTCCTTTAGTTTTTTGCCTTATTTTAAACAAACTAGGCAAAACGTATACTATTCTGTTCAATAAATTACTGATGTTATCAAATTCAATAAATATTTCTTTAAATCCTCAACAGATAGTTATAGATTTCAAAAAAGCCATTCATAATTCTGCGCAATCTGTTTGGCCAAATGCAAAAATTTTTGGTTGTCGATTCCATTTAGCACAAAGCTGGTATAGAAAAGTTCAAAACTTGGGTTTAGTAAACCTTTATAAAAGTCAAACTGAGTCAGGAAAATGGATACAACATTTATTTGGTTTACCTTTTCTCACTCCCGAAAGTGTAACCGATTGTTTCATTAATAATTTTATGTCGGACATTCCTGATTCTAATGCCTTTTCAAGATTAGCAGATTATTTAGTTGATTTTTATATTTCGGAAACGTCTGTATTTCCTCCTTCGGTATGGGCTTCCAAAACCAGTAATTTATTTTTAACAACCAACCCCATGTGAATCCTTTCACTTTCATTTTTCAAAAAGTTTTTACCATATGCACCCCAATATTCACGTTTTTGTTAAAACTCTTATTGAATTTCAATGCTTAGTATATATTAAAATTCAAAGTATTGGTGACCCTATTGTTGTAAAAATGAAAAAAGTCAGAGATGCGGAAAAGTTTTTAAATCAGAAGATTTTGGAGCTAGATAATTGTCAGAATATGATTTTGAGAAGTTAGTTGCTCATAGATACAAACTATAATACTATTTACTGTAATATTATTATTACACAGGTCTGCGAAAAAATACTTCTTAAGAATTGTTTTGACCCCATGATTTTTTTTTAATAAATAAATGCCAACTACCACACACACACGCACGCACGCACGCACGCACGCACGCACGCACGCACGCACGCACGCACGCACGCACGCACGCACGCACGCACGCACGCACGCACGCACGCACGCACGCACGCACGCACGCACGCACGCACGCACGCACGCACGCACGCACGCACGCACGCACGCACGCACGCACGCACGCACGCACGCACGCACGCACGCACGCACGCACGCACGCACGCACGCACGCACGCACGCACGCACGCACGCACGCACGCACGCACGCACGCACGCACGCACGCACGCACGCACGCACGCACGCACGCACGCACGCACGCACGCACGCACGCACGCACGCACGCACGCACGCACGCACGCACGCACGCACGCACGCACGCACGCACGCACGCACGCACGCACGCACGCACGCACGCACGCACGCACGCACGCACGCACGCACGCACGCACGCACGCACGCACGCACGCACGCACGCACGCACGCACGCACGCACGCACGCACGCACGCACGCACGCACGCACGCACGCACGCACGCACGCACGCACGCACGCACGCACGCACGCACGCACGCACGCACGCACGCACGCACGCACGCACGCACGCACGCACGCACGCACGCACGCACGCACGCACGCACGCACGCACGCACGCACGCACGCACGCACGCACGCACGCACGCACGCACGCACGCACGCACGCACGCACGCACGCACGCACGCACGCACGCACGCACGCACGCACGCACGCACGCACGCACGCACGCACGCACGCACGCACGCACGCACGCACGCACGCACGCACGCACGCACGCACGCACGCACGCACGCACGCACGCACGCACGCACGCACGCACGCACGCACGCACGCACGCACGCACGCACGCACGCACGCACGCACGCACGCACGCACGCACGCACGCACGCACGCACGCACGCACGCACGCACGCACGCACGCACGCACGCACGCACGCACGCACGCACGCACGCACGCACGCACGCACGCACGCACGCACGCACGCACGCACGCACGCACGCACGCACGCACGCACGCACGCACGCACGCACGCACGCACGCACGCACGCACGCACGCACGCACGCACGCACGCACGCACGCACGCACGCACGCACGCACGCACGCACGCACGCACGCACGCACGCACGCACGCACGCACGCACGCACGCACGCACGCACGCACGCACGCACGCACGCACGCACGCACGCACGCACGCACGCACCACACACACACACACACACACACACACACACACACACACACACACACACACACACACACACACACACACACACACACACACACACACACACACACACACACACACACACACACACACACACACACACACACACACACACACACACACACACACACACACACACACACACACACACACACACACACACACACACACACACACACACACACACACACACACACACACACACACACACACACACACACACACACACACACACACACACACACACACACACACACACACACACACACACACACACACACACACACACACACACACACACACACACACACACACACACACACACACACACACACACACACACACACACACACACACACACACACACACACACACACACACACACACACACACACACACACACACACACACACACACACACACACACACACACACACACACACACACACACACACACACACACACACACACACACACACACACACACACACACACACACACACACACACACACACACACACACACACACACACACACACACACACACACACACACACACACACACACACACACACACACACACACACACACACACACACACACACACACACACACACACACATCACCGCGAAAATAGTCCAAACGGATTCAGGGGACCCCAAAACGTAAAAATCCGTCGAAAACTGAAGGTCGAAAAAAATCATGATTCCTATACTTTCCTTATCTGTATACAGATAGGAAAGTAAAAATGTTGTTTGCGTAAAACTCATTTTTGTGGGAAAAATAATAGTCATTGTGTTTTAGCTAAAGACATCCGTCAGTGCTTTTAGTATTTTAATTTCTCAGTAAAGTTTAATTAGTGCTCGTTGCAGGTGATATTTTCCCAGAATTTATTTATGGGTTCTCTTTCATTTATTAACCAGGCAAATAACTCTATTCAGATTGGCTTTGCGCTACTTTTTTGTATTTCCTTTTATATAGAATCGGAGTTCTAATGTAGACTTTTTACGTGCTAGTTTTTCTAAGTATTTAAGATTGAAGGTAACACAGGAATTCTGCGTAATGGGAGCTTTAACGCAATAAAAAAGAAGTAGCAGAATCAGATCCACTGCTGAATTCGTAAAAGAAAATAAAAAACGAGTTTTTAAACCTACTTAATTTATTTCAAAAAGTGCGAAGTACATACCGCTACGAGCTGCCAATGATTCTCACAACAGACACGAATTCGAGAGCGGGAGGTGTTTCCTATTTTGAATGAAATTCTGTATAATCTGAAGGGGTTTTCGACGCGAAAATGCAAGATGTGGGTTGAATATTAAAATGGAATTGTGAATATAATTCGAAACGACGTTTTGTATAGCGGCAAATCCGTATGAGAAAGAAAAATGTTACCGACTCGCTGATGCTTCGAATTCTGTTATTTAATTTGGAATATGGGCGATTTACTCCAAGAGCGAACAGATGCTATAGGACGGCTATTAAATAAACAGAAATACGAAAAGGTAGAAGTGGAAATTTAAAGAGTGTTTGAAAAGTTGAGCATTTATTTTTTAGTATAGGCAACTCAAATAAAAATTGATGATTATATTATTAATTTTACTGAAGAAAAGAGTAAGTATAATGTATGTATACACATGCACGCCTGTTCAGACTGTTTTATTTTTTTAAATTGTGTTTTTCACTCAATATTTTTTTAAAAGTATATTGATTGCACCAGAAGATGGAAAAGATTGTTCTCCGAAACTTATGTTGTGCATTGTAAAATTAAAAATAAAAAATAAAAAAATAAATCTTATGACCGATACAACCAAGGAACTTTTATTTATATAAAAAGCTTACTACATTCAGGACATTATCCTTGTTCGAAAATAGAATATAACAGATATAAAAACAAATTTAATAAATTTGGTAAAACTAAAGCTTATTTACTGATAGAATTAGAGATCATAAAGAGAGCAAAACTCTGTGGAAAACCGTGAGAATAGGTACCTACGTTGAAAAATAACAGTAGTATTTTTCTAATGTATGTAAAACCTAGCCAGAAAAAAACAAATATGTCTTGAAATCGAAAATATAGTTACCACTCGGCATTTTTTTAGCCAACTTGTGAACAGGAAATAGAAAATGCAATAAAAGAGCTAAAACCAAAATATGTACCAAGAATAGGCAAAATAATTATCATTTAAATGAAATATTTCCAAAGGGTCAATTTCCAGGACCTCTAAAAACGGGTGTAATTAAGCATCAACACAAAACAAGCGAAAAAAACTATTTCCAATTATAGACAAGTATCATTAATAACAACTGTTGCTAAAGTTATGGAAACCATTTCAAAATCGCGAATAGCTTCTTTCCTAAAAAAGAATCACTAAATGTGGGAATGACAATTTGGTTTTAAGCAAGGTTTAACTAATAATATTTATAAAAAACTTGAAGAAATTACACCAAGCTTATGTCTATTTTCTGATACCGTCGATCATAAAATATTGGTCGATATACTCGAGGACCTTGGCTTCAGAGGATTAACATCAAATATATTAAAATTTTGCCTAGCTAACAGAGTTCAATATGTCAAAATTGAATAAGCTAAGCGATCCATGTATTGTTACATATATTCCCCATATATATTAATGGTGTTTTGTAGATAAAATGAAATGGTACCATATCGTCTTTTGCTGATGATACCGTTACACAATATTCGAATAAATCTTGTAAACTAGTAAAATAAAGTGCCGAGAAAGATCTAGTCAATACAAAAAATTGGTTTGATAAAATGTAATTAACAATTAAGTTAGAAAAACAAATAATATAACCTTTTCAAGCAACAAAAAATATAAAAATCTTTAAAAAGTTAACTTTAACTATGTATATTATGAAATTCCAAAAATACAAATTTTTATTAAGGGCCGATTTCATAATCAATATTAAAAGGTCCATTAACTAATGGGACCATTAAATCCTCAAAATCTTGGTCCTTTTTTAATAGCTTCGTTCGCGGAATCAATCCCGAATGTATTGTGAACGCTAGGTAGACCATACACGCCTGCATAAACATTTAAACAATACAAATCTAGTTATAATATGCAGTGTAATTTTTACTTTAGGATTCGGAATCAGTACAGAATTGTTACCGCAAACGAATTTATTATAAAATCGGCCCTGGATAAAATTGTTCACATATTTCATGTTTGAGTAGGACTAAAAGTGAAAAATCTCGGTAATTGAATGTTCTACAGGGATCAACCAAGAGTCCCTTTTTTGTGACAAATTGAGTGAGGAATAATTATTAATCTTAACTTTTATGAAATATAGGGTATTGAAAAAGTTTGGAATAAAATTGTTTTCTTAACTCTCGATTCTATGCCGTTATCTTAATTTATCGAAAAAAAGTGTGTTAACTAGTAATGGCGATTAATTAACATGTACATATTTTGTATAGAAATTTTTAACATACGAGAAAATATTTATAAAATTATATAATTATGAAATTTACTTTTTCACTCTATAGAATAAAAACTGGGGTGTTTACAGGAAAATTATATTTAGCATTTCTTATAAATAAGATTTACAAGTCCTCTTATTTATGGTACTTTATTCTAAAACACCCTGCATATAATTACTGTAATTAAGATTTTGAGTTTTTTTTTCTTTAGAATTATTTTGTTTATCGATTAAAATTTCTACTGATAACTGGCTCTAGTAAAAACCTATAACTAAACGGTTTCTGCAAATAAGAAGAATATGACAATATGATAAACAGATCTGTACTTAAATGTTGGAAACTATATTTTCGCCTTATGTTTGACGATTTATCAATGGAAATACTCGGGCGCTAGTGTTAATAATGTGATTTATCCTACAAAAATTACTCTGGTAGCATCAGAAGGAGATAGAGAAATTCCATACTATAGTTCTAAGAGGGTAACAATAACGAATTTTATCGTTTCTATTAATTAGAGAATTTTACAAAGCTGAAATAACAAAATATAGGGTTAGTACATGGTAAAAAACCGCAGTTATAAGCCAAATATAGAATTAAATTATTTATTGTTTTAAAAAATAATTGACTCATTATTTATATGAACGAACCCTAACCGCACCAGGTTTTTAATTTCTCAAATGAGCTGCCGGATTTAATGGAAGATATTTTTTTAAATGTTAGTTAGGCACTCCACTTGACAATTGAACAATTATGATAAATTATTTAAACAGGCTCTATTCTGGTCTGCGCGTTTATCAGACCTGACGTTATTTGATTTTTTCCTTTAGGGCTATTTCAAGTGAGCCCTGCTAACTTAGATAATCTAAGTCTAAGAGACAGAATTCGCCTAGGTTGCCAAACAGTAACCAAAGAACTATAATTTCATCATGAAATAGAGTGCTACCTAATTCACCTTATTTTTATATTAATAATTTGCATTTAACGTATTAGTTGCATTTGTCTTTAAAATATTTGTTAATTATTATTATTTTTAGGCATAGGGAAGAAGGAAAAAATGGTTTGACATTTATTTATTTTTTCTTAATAAATAACATGGTGAATGTAAAATATAAGTACATGGAAATCGTATCAAAAAAAGTGTTGCGTTACATCAAATGAGGTATTTCTGATTTTTTATGAGTTGGTAGTGATGAAATGGGTAATGACAAGTTTTCCATCTCGAAAGTTCTTCCGATCACAATTAAATTCTTGAAAAGTCATTAAAATTTAGGAGTTTTTTCCGTTATTTTTCCGGCTATATAAAAGTTTGCAAAATTTCAAAAAAAGAAGTATTACAGTTTTTTTAGTTTTCGACAATTTTTACCCCTAAGTAGTGGGTTTATTGGGGAAGAACGAAATTCTAACATTACAGGCAGAGGAAGATGCTGATAGGTTAATAGTAACAATGATCCGAAGGGCTCTCGAAGTAAAAAATTTGGATTTGTCATAACCATCTCATCACTACCAATATATAAAAAATCAGAACTACCTCATTTGATGTAAGGCAAAAAGTACCAATTTCATGGACTATATATGCAAAGTTAACCCTGAAATGACCTTGAAGGCCACAAGCAAACGAAAATCAAAGAACAGTATTTTATAGAATTTACAAATTACACATGTCATACTTTTTTGTTAACTATACTGGATAAATAGTTAGAGCCTGTATAGTGAGTGTCAAGTTTCTAAAGTCACGAATACTCATGCATATTGAATTATTTATGTTCAGATCAGTAATTTTTGTTTAAATTTACCGTATTTTAAAGCAAAACTATTCACCAAAGGCACGTATTACAATTACAGTTCTACTTAACAGGTTTCCTTGATGTTGTTCAAGCGTTCGATAAACTTTGGAAACTAACCTCATTTCCAGATTATGCTACCAAGACAACATGTTACGCTAATAATATCGTGTATTTCGGATACACCATTCGGAATGCAACAAGCTAACCGAGTTAAAATAAACTGAATACAAGTTTCGTAATAAACTGAACTTCAATGCGGATAAAAGTAAATTGAATTATAAACGATTATTTTAAATTTCTAAAGTTCTTGAAAAATAACTAAGAGATTTGGATGAGCGCTATAAAATCGTTTATTGCTTTTATTTAATTCACTTTCACGATCGTGATATCGTTCTATTTGTTGGTCATGGCGAAGCTCTTAGTGTTTTAGTGTTCATGGTCTTTGACAACTTTACTTTCTCAACACTTTTAATGCTGATTTGACTTTTGGAAATAAAAATAATCACACGATGCAAGATCCGGTGATAAGGGTGAACGGTTAAATACAGGGATCTCAATACTTGAAAAAAAAAACTGTTTGCCAGACTGTGCAGTATGTGATGCAACAGCTCCAATACTTAATGAACTATTTTTTTCGGATCAAGGCACTTGTACCTGTTTTTGGGGTGAAAGATCGTCCTGTATGCGAATGTTTTGTGATCTCTTCTCATTCTTTTTTAATCACTCAAATACTTGAGTGTGTGATAAACACTCACCTCTATATCCTTACTTCAATGAAGTAGTGGATTTTTCGGGATACACAAAGAGTTTTATCTAGACGCAATGTTCTTCTTGAACACATTATTTTCGGTGGAACATAGATGCAAAGTCCATTTTGAATTAAGGCCACGAACCAATTAAGCAGAACGCAACCTTGACGATAATGGTATTAGAGAGAGAGATGTCACGTGTCATGATCATGTTATGTTAGACCTTGACGAGCTCACCGTTTGTCTGCAGAAAGATCAGTCCGTTTTTTAGCGCTACACCTCGTATTAACACTGAAATACTACTATATCGTAAATTTTACGACGCCTTAAATCGATTTGTTCTGGTAAGTCAATTTTTTCCTATATTTGTCATTGTGTATAAAATATGGAATGCTTGAAGAAAATGACATCAAGTAATAAGAAATATTTAAGTGATAAGCAGCTGCAAGAAGAACCAAAGAAAAAGATGATTCGAATTTAGATCTGTGTGAGAATGCAGAAAGTGACTGGGGAGAAGTAGATAATATGGAAGTGGAAGATCACTCCAGTGAAAGCGACAAAAACGATTTAGAAGACCTTGAAACCATTCCACATACGTTTGCTAAATCTACGGATGCTGAAGAGATTTATCTACCAAATAATTTAGAACCTATTAACGAAAGCAGCAGTTCATCATCTAATGATAATATACCGTTATCTCGTTTATGTGGCGTAAGGTACAAAAACCGTTACATAGTAACATCAACATCCATGAATCTAAAAGAAAAAAATCGACATAAATGTTCTACCAAGATTCCAAAAACGGCAACAAGAACCGCTAGCCGAAATATTATTCATTTTGTATCAAAATCTAAAGGTGGCGCTGAAAATTATATCAATATTGTTGACTTTTTTCTAAACTTTTTTTCAAATGAAATTCTGGATAAAATTTTACGTTACAGTAATGAAGAAATTGTTAGGCAATCCAAGAAATACACAGATAATCCCTCGTTTACGGTAGAACTAGTCAAGGACGAATTATTGGCTTTGCTTGCAATTTTGGTTTTCTGCTATAAAAAAGGATAACCATCTAAACGCAAAACAGATGTTTAATTCTACAATTTACAAGTCCTGCATGAGCTGCGAACGATTTATTTTCTTGATAAAGTAACCCCAGAGGACCAAGGGCAAAAAAGGACGCCTTTGCACATATTCGTGAAATATGGGATGCTTTTATCACCAAATGCCGATCATCATACATTCCTTCCTCTCATTTGACCATAGATGAACAGCTTCTAGGGTTTAGGGGAAGATGCCCCTTTAGGATGTATATTTAAAAAAAAACCTTCAAAATATGGCATAAAGATCGTTATGCTTTGGGACTTTTTCTCAAAATTCATAATCGACGCTAGCCCTTACCTGGGAAAATCAACAGAAACAAATGCTTTACCGCTATCAGAATATTAGGTAAAAGAATTGAGTCTATACATGGTAGTAACAGGAACATAACAATGGACATTGGTTTACATCCGTATAATTAGCCTATGAACTATTACATCTTCCATATAAACTGACGATTATTGTAACGCTCAGAAAGAATAAAAGAGAAATTCCCCCGGAAATGCTGGAAGTAAAAAATCGAGAACCCCATACGTCAATGTTTTGTTTTGATAAAAACAAAACACTTGTTTCCTATGTCCTCAAAAAAAAAAATAAAGTCGTCTTATGTCTACGATGCACAAAGGTACTAATATTTCCGAAACCAATAAGAAACCGGCAATAATTTTAAATTATAATGAAACAAAATCAGAAGTGGATACTTTTGATCAATTGTGTTCAAACATGTCTTGCAGTAGAAAGACAAGACTTTGGCCACTCTTCATTTTTTATGGAATGGTCAACGCTTCCTGTATCAATGCCTATGTTTTGTATTGCTGCAATAACATAAAAAATAATAAACAACCCCGTCCTCGATACCAGTTTATGATTGATCTAAGTCACCAGCTTGCCAGGCCTTGGATGGAGCGTCGACTTCGCGTCAAAAACTTTGCCACACCATAGGGGAAATCCTGAAAATTGATCCAGTAGCTAATTATCAACCTCCTGTAGAAGGTAAGCGAGCCATGTGTTTTTACTGTCCCAAAACAACAACAAAAAAAAAACATAACACCCAACCTGACACTGCCGGTACTAGCCGGAGTACCCCCACTGGCAGCAGACACAGGAGCAAACCACTTTACATACAATACCTTTCACATTGACATACTACAAAACAGAAACAAAACTACTAACAAACCACATCTGGCATACAGGCACCTACACATAGAACAATAGACACACGACACATACCACTATACACTCAGACGCTAGTATTAAAAATAACAACAAAGCAGTGGCACTATCAATACAAAACAACAACACATACATACGCATCAAAATAAAAGTGGACACGGACAAAGACATTAAAATACCTTGGAGACAATAGGAGTGACACAGGCCATAACATACATCACAAACAACCACAGAAAATTTACAAACCAAAATATACAAATCCTCACCGACTCTACAAACACAATAGCTTCTTTTGACAAAACCAACACAAGACACAAAATGATAAGAGAAATACAAAAACTAACACATACAGCTAAAGAACATAACATTAACATCACATACGGTTACGCGCACAGGCACACAAACTGGCAAATGAGGCACACAACGACTACACACAAACAATACAAAGACAAAACAGACATACGTAAGAAAAGGCTTGACAAAACAGTGACATTATGGCAAGACAAATGGACAAACGGAACTACAGGACGAACAACACACGACATTATAAAGACAGTACGGCACAAACACATACAAATTAATAGAAAAACAGTACAACTTTTAACAGGACATAGGAACATGAATGCATACCTAAACAGATTTCATTTACAAGACACTGACTGACATCGGTGGACAAATTGAAGATATCAGACTGCAACGGACACAACAGACAAACAGCTAGGTCACGATTCAGACAAAGACTAAATGACATCCCACAGGACCTTGACATAATAGACAACGTACTAATCAACTGGACAAACGAGTGTGCAGACGGACTTCTACAGGACGACGATCCGGGGACATAGCCATAAGAAGGCAAAATAAAATTGTGGTTTGAAGCTTTGAGTGTCTTAGCCATAAAACACAAATGTCAAAAAACGGGAATTGTAAAAATGTATATACAACCTAAGAATTTTATTTTTATTTTTGTTCATATACTTATTCAATTTAAGTTATCATACCCATGTCTGGGAACGTACACACAATGGTATAAATGATAAAATGTAACACTTTTGTAATATTGGGTAATAAAAGTTGGCTCATTTGTGGAGTGCGGAGATGAGATGGGTTCTTTTGGCAGCGGATTCGCTAGATATCGGGTATCACGCCCTATGCCTGACGGTTGGGGGGCCGGCTTTTCAAGCCAAACCATTCACTCTGTCCCAGCCGATTACGACGCATGAGAACCACATATTGTCTAGAATGCAAGCATGCTATTTATGGTGAAAATCGTGTTCTATGTACCAAAATAAGTTCATCAAGTTTAAAGAAATAAACCTTTGTTTTGCAATAATAAATAAAAACAATCAAAAAAAACCTTGTAGTATTCCAGGGTTAATAGTACAATATAGTGGAAGCACATGCATTCAATATTTTCACTAAATTAAAACAATCTGTATCAATTTATAACTCTAGTTTTATTATTTTCATCTCCACCTTAACTTGCGATTCATTGACAGATTGCAATCATTGACGTTCCGCTTTTTTGGCCGATGTATTATTTAAAAAAGCGACGTCTCGATGCTCGAGTACATTTCCAATTTTTGATTTACGACCTCACATTCTCTACAGAAACAACACCAACACCAGTTTGCAACATGACATCCTGAACCGTTTGCCAAATTTAATTAAACCCAAAGACCTGCCAGTACGCGATCCAAACATTTCCAATCCCATAACTCATACGCCATACCAAAATATAAATCTCCCTAATTTGTGCCAACTTAAAGTGTGTTAATCCCTTTAGAATATCGGGAATGCCTTCGTAAGAGCGGGGCTCTAGAAGCTCTCGGTCCTGTAGGTCCATTTGAATCTATGCCTTGTCGATGAAAGGAATCCCTCTGGACTGGCGGTTTGGGATGATTTATTGCAGTTAGAAATAGTTTGTACGCGTATGTGGACGGAGGAAAATAAGCCAGCGAGATGTCCAATTTGTATAAATCGTCATTATAAACTGACTTCAAAACCAGTTCTAATAGGGAATGTTGTAATGAAGGTTTTACTTATCTAGGTAGCATGGTAATGCATAGTTATATGGTTAGCATAATTAGTTACTGTAATATCAAAAACTACAACTTTATACTTTTTCTTTGCATATTTCTAATTTGCTCAAAGGGATATTTTTTTAATTATTATTTTTAACTTTTTAGTATTTAAGTTCATTTTGTTTTTCTAAAGTTAAAGTCAGAATCCTTCATCTCCTACAGATTTTTCAGAATAAAGCAAAAATATAAATATCTGGTTTATCACTATATTTTTACACATTTTGAGGACTTGTATCTTTCGAACCAATTAAGATATTTCTATGCGTTTTTCACTAAAGACTTATAATCAGGGTCCTAAATTTTATTAGGGTATTGCGGAAATGAAATTGAAACTTAGAAAAAACCAGAAGGGCGCCATTTCAAAGTTCATAATCTAATTTTATTTAAATTTTTGAAAAACGCCATCTTTTATCTATATATAACAGTGTATTTTCGAAAATGGCCCCGAAATTTATTTTTTTATTTTAATTTATTATCGTCTATAAAAGAACAATACATACCAAGAAAAATAGCTAAATCTTACCCAGAACATTAAATTTATATACTCAATTAACTTATATTTTCTAAATGGGTTATGGGTATACCATTATCACTAAGCTAATTGGCTGCATATTCTTATACGATAAAAGACTTTCAAAAGTAATATTCAAACACAATAAATGATTTAATGTAATCCTGCGGTAGGTTAATTATTTTTTTTTGACTCGAGGGAATGCGAAAACAACTTTTAGAAAATGTGTTTTTACTCGAAATACGCTTCAACTGAGATACCGCTTTTTGGCTTATGAGGACGGAATAACAAATAGTGAAATAACGGATAAAAAAAATAAGTTAAAATCTTGTCTATGGTAGTAAATATTTAATTTGTTTGTCCTCTTTATGTACACCTTTTTAAAACGCACAAACAAATTTTGAAAAGATCCTAATAACATGTCAGGCGTTACTAATTGATATGTGTAAAACTATTCATAGCCTCCTAAATATTTCTAATACATTTTGTTTTAAATTATAAAGTGTAAACATTTTTATTCGATCCAATTTCGTAGATATTTCCAAAAATATTTTAAAACTACGCACGCCATTTTATAGATTAAGGTTGAGGTTTTTCAAAAATTAAAAAATTTGATTATGAACTTTGAAATGGCGCCATTTTGGTTTAACTACGGGTCTCAATATTGTAAGTACTTTATCGTCAACATGGATTCATAGCCCTTAACTGTATAAGGACAAGCTATACCTTTATGTGGGAAAATAGGAAACACAATGTTAAGCTATTGCATAGCTTTTATCGCGGGCTTTGAGTGGCGACCGAATCAAGAAATTTCGTAACACCGTAACGAAAAAACCTACCACCCCCCACTCTGACCGGCACAGCGGTTCGGCGTTATAGCCATGGAAGGTTTCATCCGACCCTATTCGTATTAGTATGAAGCGGAATTAAATATACGTCTGCGGATAGAAACATTTATGCAATACAAGAACTAGAAGAGTATTCTGCCGTCCTATGAAAAACCTCTGTATCTCCAAAAATTGAAAAAAAAAGTATTACGGTATTCATGTTTCTGGTAATATAAACTACCATTTTACTAAGAAAAAAAGACGTATTAACTAATTTTTCCTAATTTCATCATAGACAATTGTTTCCCCGTATATAGCTTTGCACCCAAACAAAACATATTAAACTGCGTTTTTCTCGAAATCATGTTTTCTGGAGATACGGGGGTTTTTCATAGGACGGCAGTATTCTAGTACAGAGTTGGGCTTTATTTAAATAGCGCGAGTTGTCGACGGACAGGCAGATTGAATTTAAGTGTTGGACAGAAAAGATAATTTATAATAAATAAATTAGAATTGTCAGTTAGATTAGTGCCTAAGTATTATATAAATTAATTAGTACATCATAAAAAAATTGTACATAGTGTGTTAACTATAAATAAACTATAAATAAATTAAACAAACGTAACATTGATGTTAGAAGTGAAACTGTAAATAAATAGTGGACAAAACTGGCTAAGAAACTGGGTGATTTAAAATGTGAGAGAGTTACGTCGGGAATTAGAAGATCGTGAGCTGGAGACAACAGGGAAAAAAGCAGAGCTGGCAGAGAGGCTTAAAGGTTTGGATCCGGAATTTTTTCTATTGGAAAGAAAAATGTCTTCTATGAAAACCGATATTTCTTCTAACATTTCTTCATTGGAAGGTAAAATGTCTTCCATGAAAACTGATATTTCTTCTAACATTTCTTCATTAGAAACTACAGTTTCTTCTGATATTTATTTTTTAGAAAAAAAGGTGTCAGCTGCCGTGAAAAATGAAATCTCTTCTTTAGAAACTAAAGTTTCTTCTGATATCTCTTCTTTAAAAGATGAAATTTCTTCTGACTTGGAAAACAAAATGTCTTCTATGGAAAATAAATTTTCATTTAATATGTTTTCTTTTGAAATGTCTTCTTCCGAAATGTCTTCTTTAAAAAACGAAATTTCTGTTGATATGGAAAACAAGATGTCTTCTGTAGAGGGGAAAATAAAACAGATGGAAAAGAAGATAGAAGAACTGGAACATACAGAACAGACCAAGGACGTTGAAATAAAGTGCCATGAGGTGGAGTCAAAGTCGAAATTGGAAGGAGCTGTAAACTCTGTCCGTGTTAAGGCCCCAACTTTCGACGGGAAGACGTCATGGACAAATTATCTTAAACAGTTCGAACCAGGTGCCAGAGCAAACGAATGATCTGAACGAGAGAAGGCAGTAAATTTGACCATCGCCCTTCGAGAAGACGCTTTAGATGTCCTTCAGACTATACCTATGGAAGAGACAGATGATTTTGAGCAACTTAAAAAGAGATTAAATATGCGATATGGCCACGAATACTGGGAGCATATATACCAGTCACAGTTAAAGAATTGTAAACAGAAACGAGAGGAGACTCTTCAAGAATATGAAGTAGATACTGCCAGGTTGGTAGGGTTTGCTTACCCTTCAGCTCACGAAAACATGATGGAATGTTTGGCAGTCCAAACATTTGTTGATGGACTCCGTGACGAGATGAAGAAAACACTCCGCTTAGCCCGTCACAAAACACTTGTCGATGTCTTGTCCGCTGCTACGCAACTACGCAGGCTTCTGGAGGATACAGCAAAGTAAGGACTGTAAAAGAAGAAAATGTAGGAGATAAACTCGGCCAACTAGTTAACATAATGAAGAGCTTCACTGATAAAAAACAAAGACCATCAGTTGCTGGAATTGCGGTGTACTGGGACATATACGTAGTTCGTGCAAACGCCCTAGGGTCCCAACAATTAAAGACAACACGTCGCAGGAAAACTAGAGCGGGTCGGCCTAGAGGGGCAGTTTCGACCCAAAACCGTTCCAAAGACCCTCTCATACTGATAGTCTTTTTGAAATGTCGCGGTGATAGTGTGTACGTAGACGGCGAAGTAAATGGTAAAAAGTATACACTGTTGGTGGACACTGGGGCAACTAGGACCATTATATGAAATAACTGTAATCTACCAACAAGATTGCGACTGCATTTAACAACAGCGCGAATATTAGGCTACCCAGATGGAGAATCTATCCTTGATACTGATGCCAGTCATGTGGAATTGGAGGAATGTTTTCACAGATTCAGGAAGGAAACGAAAGAGTACTAGGTTATTTTAGTAAAGTACTCTCGAAACCTGAACGAAATTACTGCGACACAAGACGAGAACTCCTGGCACTTGTAAAGTGCGTGGAACACTTCTACTAGTACCTATAAGGAGGGAAATTTTTAATCCAGATCGATCATGCACCCCTTAAGTGGCTGATGCAATTTAAGAACCCAGAGGGACAAATCGCCAGATGGATTGAACTACTTCAGAAGTACGACTTCAAGGTTGAACATCGAGCGGCAATAAGTCACAGAAATGCCAATTCTCTCTCTAGAAGACCGTGTTTCCTGCAGAGTGCTCCCACTGCAACAAAGCACAGGGTAGGCTTTTACGTGACAATAACTTTTTCATTGTTAATTGACGCGAAAAAAGCGCCGGACTTTTGAAACTAGTAATGTTCCAAACACTTTTTCCTATCTCTCTTATTCTCATCTTACAACTATTGGGTTGGTTACGACGATTACCCCATGTCATCCTTACTTCAAACAACTGTCATCGATTCTATAGAGTAGGGAGCCAGTGACATTTATTGGGTACACATTTGCCCAAGGCAAAATTATAAATTTATCTTTCTCACCTTGTAGAAGCTAAAAATTCTTTACTGCAATCGATCTAGCAGTGAAATGCCCGTCAGTATGCTAGAAGGTACTATGTGCCAAATTTGAAGAAGGTGGCAGCAAACTTGTTTTTACCAATTTTTGATGAAAAGGATATCTAAAAATTAGTTACATGTTCTATAAGGTATTAATGGACGAAATATTTGAAATTTTACCTTTCGCAAATAACACATCTAAAAATTTTACTGGCTCCCTTACCAATACTATCCAAAGGAAAACAAAATGACATTTGCAGATGTGTAATTGAAACTTAGGTTAGAAAACATAAAAACAATAAATTTTGATGATTTTAACCTGAAGTAGAATATGCGCATGAGTAATCGAGATCGTCAATAATAAGAACTATTTCTTAATAAATTTTAAATCAACAACCGTGTACATGATCGTGGCTTAAAATAATTCAGCGAATAAATTAAACAATATTTATGAACAAGATGTTATTTTAGCAACGAATTAATCTGTAAAATATAAATTTATTTAAAAGCTAAAAACATTCTGAAACATTTATTTTATTTAAATGCTTAAAAGTTAACATAGCCTAAAGAGACTATAAACAGGATAAATGCAGCACGAGCAGTATTTTATAATGGTCAAGGAATTTAATAAGAGTAAAGTTTGTCAATGCCACCATAAAAACATGAAGCAAGTCTGCTGTGACTGCATCTGGTATACTCTTTCCAACATCAATCCAACATAGCGTTTGTACCGGAGGCGCGTAATAATTTACGTTATAAGCGCTGAGAATGCTATATCCTCACATTGCAAATAAGCGCGAAAAATATTGTATATTCCCCTTTTAAAACACATGAGCCGCTAGACAACGTGGACTTGATTGACGTGTGTCACAAGACCATCATCTTCTTTGTCTAGCAACGAAAACATTGCAATCGGGAACTTGAAGGCGTGTTCGAAATAAGTTTTTATAATTTATGGCACGCGGTAAAGATCGGTCTTCGGACTCTTCGGTTATTATGTTGTTATTCAGTAGCGTGCACGGTCTGAAACCTTTCTTAAACGTTTGTTAGGTATATAAACTTTTCTTGTTTTTATTTTAAGGTGTTTTTGTTAAATTTTGATTTGTGTTGTACGAGATGGCTTTCTGGAGACCATTTGAGGTAAATGTAGATGCTAATGAATTGCAGGTTAATAATTATATTCACATTTATAATGAAATTGCAATAAATAATGAAATTCAGAATAATGATGAAGTACAATTAAATGCAGTACAAATTAATGATGAAATTCGTATTAATAATGCAATTCAAAATAATGACAATCAAGGTGAAACACAATCTTGGGAATTCAAAAACCAAGACTTACATATTCAAGTTCAACAGGTCATTTTAAATATGTTTGCTTGTCTTAAATCAGAAAATCCAAATATTTCACAAACAGATGCAGTTTAAAGGATATGTAAGTTAACAAAAATTCCCTATTCCACAATTTATTTCGTTATTAAACGAGGCGTTACTGAACACAGTCAAAAAAGAAAACGTATCGTCAGCCGTCGGATAGATGATGCATCTAAAGATGTAATTCGTGGAACGGTTTACAACACGTATAAAGAAAACCAAGTCCCAACCTTAGAGATACTTTTTAGAAAATTACAAGATTTTGAAAATTTCAAATATAAATCATTAGAATCACTTCGACAAATTTTAATAACTTGTGGTTGTAGATATAAAAAGTTAGATAGCCGAATGTGCATTATGGAGTCGCGTCGAATTGTGGAATTACGTCAAATTTATTTATGGGAAATTTTTAAATTTAGAAATAGCAATAGAAATATAGTTTATTTAGATGAAACATGGTTCGACACTCATGATGTCGTTCAATGTGGTTGGGCAGACGGTTCATAAAATTGTGTTTTAAATGCACCATGCTCGAGGGGGAAACGAGTCATAATTTTACATGCCGAAAATGAAAATAGCTTTGTACCAAACGCTTTGCTACTTTCAGCAAAAAATATCAATAAAGCTCTGCTGGATTATCATGAAGATATAAATGCAGCAGTTTTTGAGAACTGGTTTGCTGAACAACTTTTACCGAATATTTCACCAAATTCAGTCATTGTAATGGACAATACGTCATATCATTCCCGGCAAATTCATAAGAAGCCAAATAGTGGCTCTAAGAAATCAATTATAATATAATATTTAAAAGATAATAACATTGATATTCCTGCTTCCGTAAAAACAAAACCACAATTGTTAGAAATTGTTAGAAGTAAGAATATTACAATAATTTTGCAGAAGATGGTGGTCATACTGTATTGAGGTTACCACCTTATTATTGCATACTTAATCCAATTGAGTCAGTTTGGTCTTCAGTTAAACAAAAACTGAGATGTAATAATTTTGCGCCTACCTTAACAAATGTGGTTTTGGAAAATATTAAAGGCATTTTTAAAGATCCGTCTTTGACTGACGTTTGGAAAAACAGCGTTAATCACGTCATTAAAAAGGAAAAAGAATATTATGTTTTACCTTCTATAGCTCCAGTAGTTATAAATCCAAACCTCGATTCCTCGACAGATGGTTCTAATTTAGATTCGGATTAACTTTCTTATTTTTCATTATTGGTAATCCGAGAGTCATCACATTAATACGTTTATAGTTTTGTTTTATTTGTAAAGAATTTATTTTCTTTTATGGTTTTTGCTTTGAAATTTTGTTTTTCAGAAAAAATCGAATGTGGTACAAAAAGGGCTCAGTTCACGTCTGGTACCCTGTTTAAACCAAACTCTCTTACAGGCAGGAACATTTTAATCTTCAATTTACGTTTTATAATTTAATATTCAGTTGTAGCAAGTTAACGAGCTATAATAATATTTTTTTTTAAGTTTCAAGTAGAACTATAATTAAGTGCATCTGTCTAAATAACGGCATTTAATTCCTTCCAATTATTGATAATGGAAGAATTATACCCAATTAATAATTTAATTTATTTAATTTTAATAATAAAAAACGATACGCCCATGTGCGCGGTCCCTTTGAAGTAGGCGCTAGTCGGTTATAATGCCGCGTTGGATTGTGTCTAGAAAGACTATATACAAACAATTTTATTGACCGACCTCAATCTAATTGTTCATAAACACAAGATAGTGGTTTGTATTTGGTGTCTGAGAAAACCCAGAATTATTGTGTATTAAGGTCGTCAAAATAATATTAAATATTCCATTTAAAGTTGCTAGAAGATATTGAACACTTTGATATAGAAATCACAAAGCGATAGAAACGATTAATAATGTAGGAACATTTTAGAATATTTTTATTATCCTGACAAAATAAACTTTGCCTTGAGTCTTTTGTCTTTTCTGATTCTGAAAGCCTTAAAATTTACAAGCCATAATTTTATTATCGTAAAATATTGCATTCATTCTCAAGGAGCATTTCAAAAAATTAAGTGCTCTCTATTCTCGCTTAAACTTTATCGTATTATAAATTAATACAATTTATTCCTCTCGAATTAATTTATCACCTTCCGGGCAATTAAAAATGGCTCAGGAGAGTTTTTAATTCCAATTTTCGATTTAGAATTTCGGCATCATAAATCTCAGTTGTATCTTTTTCGGTAACGTGCCGTTGGCAAGCCGTTGCTGTTGATTAATTATGTCTCAGAAATTCGGAATGAAAAAGAAAATACTGTTTCGAATTCACTGACTATATTAATGTTTAGCTGTTTGTTGTTTATACTTAGCTAACTAAAAGGGAAAAGGGTCGTTGTTTATTATTGCTAATAATGTAATTAATCATTTGTTTGATTTGTTTTCTTGTTGGAAAACCTGTATAATAAATACAATACGAACAACGACCAAGAAATAGGTGTATCAATTTTAGAATTAGGGGTGGTTTCTCCATTGTCTCATTTGTGCAGTGAACACATTTCATGAAAACACATTTTAAAATAAATACAATAATGTTATGTTTTCATACTTGTTAATCTCTATTGTTTGGTATGCCATTGCTCTCTGGCTAATCGCGTCTCTGTGGCGCACTACTCTAAGTTAGCGAGAGGGAGCGATATATTTTCGCAAATGCCTGTAGCTAAAAAGAGAGGTCAATACGTCAAAAGATTCGTGAAATAAACAACGTGCCTGCTTAAAATCACTTAAATCATGTAATTTTGTGCATAATCAACATAATCAAGGCGTGACGTCACAAACTAGGGCAAGGCAAACGTATCTATCATTGATATATAATAAAGATGAGATGCTATGACGATACTAAAAGTGTCCACACTTTTGCATTACACTTTTACGTCATATATCAAACTCAAGCTAGTCAGTTTTGGTGGGAAAAATACTATTTTTTTATATTGCGTGATTTAAAAGATATAAAAATATTTTCATTCTTCAATTATAAAATTATTCATTTCAAATTAATGAAAATACGACTCAAAGTGCGTTCTCTTGTCATATCGCAAAATAGTGCTTATGTCTTATGTCTTCTCTACTTCATTCTATCTGATTGTATCTAAATCTATCAATTCAACGATGGTTTTAGAAAAATGTCTCCGAGGTAAAACATTTACTATTATTTTAAGCATAAAATTACTTTTGAGTTTCTAATGTTTATTTACAAATTTACAATAATAATTTAGTTATAATATTGTAATTTATATTTTGTTAGTTGTTTCAGGGTCTAAGACTCCTTCAGAATAGTCATGTGTTTTGTACCCAACTGTAAGTTCCATGCAGTGAGTAAAAATTTTGTTAATTTTTTTGTTGCCTACAAAAGACGTAAACGTAGTTTTAAAAATAGAAAACTGTGTAAATGGATACAATAGAGAGAGACATTACATAAGAATCGAAATCTGTCAAACGAAGATAGGCGTCTTGACATATATGCTGTATTGAAAGATGATAATCCTACTGCTGAAGAGATTATACAAAGATAAAATTTAATTATATCCAAGTGTGTTGGGTAAACTACAGCAATTTTATTATCTGTATCTGTAACGTGTGGAGGGTGGGTTACCCCCAGGGCAGTTAAGCCCCACTAAGCCTATTGTGCATCCTACTAAGATGCACCTCCTAGCTCGTGAGCCAGCCTACAGATTTAACGTAGTTGACAACGTCGCCAAGAGGTGCTTCTCTTATATCGGCCGGTGTTAGCCGATACTCGCCGAACACAAATCTTCTAATAAATGAGAACGTCAAGCAATCATAAAGGATATGCGGATTCTAACAGCCCTATTATATGGAGATGCTTCCGTACTTGGCAATGACCAGTCAGAATGCCTGTGACTAGGCGCAGATTATGTCTAGTCATAGTTAAGTATTTGTTTGCTGCAATGTTGTCAGAATAACTTAAGAGCTCCCTGGCAACTCTGCAGTTTCTTGTTTCATCCCATCTTTCCTTTAATTTCACAAGGGAATATTTTTTAATTAGGTCTGTCATTACCGATTTTATCAGGCCAATAGAAGGGCAAGTTCCAAAAAGTATTTAGTTGGCTGCTTTTTTGGCTAGTGAATCAGTAAGACGGTTACCTTTCAATGTGGCGTGATCTTTGATCCATCTTAAGGTGACCACACTGTTAGTGGATACTTCGACCAAGGCTTCGTCAGGTCCTGGCGATTTAAATGCAGAGAAGCTGGATATTGCCCATCTAATTTTTTTATCGTCTACAATGTGTTTGGTACTTTGCCAATCATAGACAGATGGATTGTATTCTTCCTCTGCCCAGTTGGTCACGTCTGTGATGACCGAGTCAGGGAAGTGTGTTGACAGCAGAAGTTTGATGCTATCTTCGAGGTTGGCAGTTTCCGTGCCATCCTCTTTAATTGGCGCACCAATACTTCGGCGTGGATCTTTGGAGAGCTTTTTGAAGTCTCGCTGCCTGCGGGAAATCTTCGATTTCTTCCCAGTAGGATCTCCATGCATCTCTCTGTTTTTGTCTGACGATTTTTTTGTATTTTCTCAGGTGATATTTGTAAGTATCCCAGTCCTCTTTGAGTTTTGTGGTTCTTGCCTTATTAAAGGATTTCCTAGCCATCTTCCTAAGGTGATCCAACTCGTGATACCACCATGCGGTAGTCGTCAGAGGACAGGATTTCCTATAGAAATTGTTTATTGTGCTTTGGATAGTATTCGAGTACTTCTCCAAAGAATTGTTATTTTTTGGTGTTTCGGCCTCCATCTCTCTCAGAGCCTTTTGGAGGCCTATTGATTGTGAAAATAGTTTGAATAAAAGTGGGGGATAAGAAGGGGTTAAAATATTTAAAAAAAATTATAACTGAAAAACGTACAATATTACCAACTTGAAATTTTTGGAAAAATCAAGCTCTGTAAGGGGATGAAGTCCGTTGATTCTAAAAATCTGATTGAAAATGGGGTTAAGGGGATCTGTTGTTAAACTGTGAAGAGTATAATTTAGAATATACCCTAGTAGAAATTTATATTGGCGCAATATTGGCCAGATGTTGCCGCCAATATTCAACAATATTGGAATTATAAAAAAATGTTAACGCTTTCCAATATACGGCCAATATTGGCGGGATATTGCACAATATTGTCCCACTATTTAGCCAACGTTAGGTTACATTGGAAAGGAATATTGCGCCAATATTGGGCAATATTGCCGAGCCTAGAAAACCTATATTGGCCCGACAATATTGCGCCAATATTGGCGCAATATTGGTTACTACGATGGGTTGAAACAGCGTACCAATATTGTGGCTATATAGCACCAATATTGGTAGTTAATTAAGGGTTTTCACGGTCACACATTGGAAACGAATATTGCGCCAATATTGGCAGACCAATCAAACCCAAAATAGGCCGGCACATATTGCGCCAATATTGGCAGACCAATGAAACCCAAAATAGGGTGGCGAATATTGCTCCAATATTGGCAAAACATATAGGCCCAATATTGGTTTACAATTGTGGGCCAATATTGGCAAAATATATAACCCCAATATTGGTAATAATTATTGGGGTAATATTGGTAATAAATATTGGGGTAATATTTCTAAAATAGATTGCCTTAATATTGCTAGCGCATATTGGGCCAATGTTGTTCCTACCTGAAAGTCCAATAATTATACAATCAACCAATATAAGCTATATATTGGCTATATACCGACTATATATGTATATATAAATCTGATTATATATTATAGTTTTTTTACAATATATAATCAGATTAATATATACATATTTAGTCGGTATAAAGCCAATATGTAGTTTATATTGGTTGTTAATTTTATACAATTATTGGACTTTCAGGTAGGAAGAACATTGGCGCAATATGCCCCAGCAACATTAGGACAATCTATTTTGGAAAAACCCCAATATAAATAAGTAATATATATTCAGAGTTATTATATGACTAGAGATAAACAAAACAATGTAGGAAATGCGAAATATAAAAATTAGTTAGTTTTCAATGGATTTATTAAAAACAAAAAAAAAGGGTTAAACAAATAAGAAAACATTGAAATTATAAAAAAGTTTAAAAAATGTTACTTCTGTTCAACTTTACAAACAGGGCGTTGCATGTTCAAAATTTTATTAATGAAAATAGGGGGGAGTCGTGCCTGGCTACCTACAATTTTTTTTTCAAAAACAAATTATGAGAATATTATTTTTAAGGATGTCTACAATATTTTCACATATACAGGGGTGTCCATACAGTCGGTCTCCAGTTGAAGTTCAATTTTTTTATGAAAAGCCTGTATTTTATTACATTTCTGAATTCTAATTGAAGAACTTTTTCAACAAACGAGTATTTTGCAATTTCAAGTCACTATACTGACTACTACTTAATTTTTTAAAAGCTATATTTAAAAATGTTATTTAAAACTAATAGATGTAGGTAAAAAAACCGACCGTTAAATATGAATACTGCCAAATAACCAGGTGTATTGTTTGAGTGGAAAACTATTTATGTGAAATTATTTTAGAAATCCTTAAAAATGTTATTCGTATAACTTGTTTTTGAATTTTTTTCGATTTTTGGTTGGGCCTTCCCCGTTTGTAGTTGCCCACCCGGAATGTACGTAAAAAATGATCCCAGAAAATATAAATGTATATGAACTATCAATGAATGGACACACCCTGCATATAACTCACATAAATGAAACAATAACTAATATAAATAACTTATTTAGATAAAAACATTGTAAATCATACAAAAATAAAAGAAACACAAAAATCCGTAGCAATTAACATAATTGCATAAATAAAGAGAAAATATGCATGTTACGAGTAGCTCACATTAAAATGCGAAGAATAACGATTGCACAGTACGAATTCTGACAAGTGAAAAAAATATGTTTAAAATATAATAGTCTTGGAAGTCAATAGGCGTAATCCACAAATTTCGTGAAAATGAGATAAGTATATACAAATAAAACGCAAGGTAACAAGAAACTCAACAATAATATATTAAATGTAAAAAATATAAAAAATATACAATACTCATCTACAATTGTTTCATTACAGCATGTAACATCTTCAGGATGACAAGAAATTATATTTAACAGATAACAACTAATTATTATAATATTAGATCAAGTAGTTGTCATCTGTCAAATATAATTTCTTGTCATCCTGAAGATGTTACATGCTGTAATGAAATAATTGTAGATGAGTATTGTATTTTTTTTTATATTTTTTACATTTAATATATTATTGTGGAGTTTCTTGTTACCTTGCGTTTCATTTGTATATACTTATCTCATTTTCACGAAATTTGTGGATTACGCCTATTGACTTCCAAGACGACGATATATAGGTTGTATGTCAAAACATACCCATATAAAAAAATTAAAAAGCCGCTTGTAAAAACCCACTATGCAAATAACACTAACACATACAGGATGATCCTACAACGCGATAATATTTATAAAAGATACTTTACGTATTATATCCTAATGCACATTATCACACTGCTTAAATCCATATTATTCACAATAACTAAACTTTTTCGTCGCCTTCCATTAGAGTCGACACCAGCTGTGTATTACTTCCAGTAGAACTTGCGGTGGAATCTCCTGAAGAGAAAGACTGACTAGAAGTACCTAAAACAATAATGAAAAAACTCATTAGATAATTTGATAAAATCAATATTTATTGATTTTATTTCTTAAAGGTAAAATAAAGATCAAAATAGATTATTAAAAATGATTGAAAATATAAATCTGATTTTATGTAATAATTAGGAGAATTGTATTCATGGCAGAGACAATGTCGAAGAAAATTGAAAGGTGTAGAGTTCAGACAAATAAGGAAAGGGACAACATATTGGAATAATAACTCATGCATGTTAAAAAGCATAAATTTTGGGAATATTCTAAGCTGATTGTCTACACTTTTATAGGGAAACAATATCAAGTAATTTTAAACTAACCATTTCGTTTCGTTGATCTTGCTTTTCTGCCTCCGTCACGATCACCAGATGTTGCCAGTACTAACGAAGTTCTTTTTAGTACAACAGTATCATCTATGTCGTTGTAACGTATTTTAACAGCTGCAAGTATAACCTTGTAGAGCCATAATACCGAAAAATGTTTCTTTCCTTTTCTACCAGGACCGCTAAATTGGAGACTGAGTTCTTTAGACAACGTTTTTCGTAGTATATTGGAAATTAGGTTGCTAATGTCTTTTCCTCCAACAAGCGAGACAGAAGCAAGCTAAAGCACAACAAAGAAAAAATTAATAATTATTGAAGCAACATTAAAATCTAATTGACTTGTATGTACACTGTACAAAATATACTCACCACTTTTTGGAAAAATTCATTATGTTAAAGCTTCACTTCAACATCCTGAAGCTTCTCTTCGGACTGTATGGGAAACATTGAAGCTATTTCAACGTCTTCTTGTGAAATATTACATTTTGATATGGCAACGTTCGAAGTTGAAAATTGTTCACGCAAACCTCTTAGTTCATACTGAATGCCACCAAGTATTTTTGCCAAGGTATTTAAGGTTTTATCCTGTTTCTCCATAATATTGGCTACCTTCTCCAGAAAATCTGAAAATTAAATCATGGTTAGCTGGCATGGCATACTTTCCTAAAGTCTACTACTTTTTAAAGAAGCTAATTGGTGTGTAGTATTGGTAAGAAAGTTGGAAGTTTTTTCAGGTGTGCTTAATTCATACAAATGAAACACAATGTAACAAGAAACTCCACAATAATATATTAAATGTAAAAAATATACAATACTCATCTACAATTGTTTCATTACAGCATGTACCATCTTCAGGATGACAAGAAATTATATCGAATATAATTATATCAAATATATTTGATAGCTTAGCCCCTAGAATGTAGATGAGTATTGTATATATTTTTATATTTTTTACATTTAATATATTATTGTGGAGTTTCTTGTTACCTTGCGTTTCATTTGTATGAATCATGAATAGATTCCATGAAGTAAGGGTTTCAACAATTCAAACTGATGTGCTTGCTTGTTTGGGTTAGTATGACCGTTGATTTTACATCCATTTGTCAATTTTCAGGTGTGCAAATTTAAAAGTAAAATAAAAATCCAATAGTTTTTAAAAAGCTTCACTATATTTCGCAATACTCAGGCTAACCGGTTTCACTTAGACTCAGCTAAGCATCGTCAGAGCGAAATATAGTGAAGCTTTTTAAAAATCTATTGGATTTTTATTTTACTTTTAACAGGCTTCAAAACATAAATCTGTGCAAATTTATTGAATTACCACTTTTACTGATAAAACAAATTGATGTAGTATATAACAATTTGTATTTTTAAGTAGTAAAGCAACACATAAAAGCAATAGGCGTATTTTAATCATTGATTTTTTTAATAACAATTTATATATATAAAGGGTGAACTACCTTAAAGTAATGACCTCAAAACACACCCGCTTTTAATTACATTTTTAGATAATTCCTGAAGAGCTGACTCCATTGCCCTATCACAATAGGGGTCTATATAACTAAACAGATCGATGGCTCAATCAAAAACCGCCACAAGTCAAAAAACAAAGAAAATTACATTTTTGTTTTACTGGATGCAAAATATCATTAAGTTTTTATTTTAAATATCGCAACAAACAAAAATATCCTTATCATTTAAAATCTAGCTAAAACTGCCCCAATTCTAGTTATTTTCTGCAAAAACACCCAATTTTTTTTACAAACTATGGCAATTTTTTTACAAACTATGCGATAACTCGAGTTAGGGTGCTTTTATAATCGTAACCGTTAATTTTAATAGGAAAATGTCGTAGCTTTTAAATAAAGATTTTATGTCAAAAACAAAATATTCATAACAGAAACTTACAAAACTTTAAAATTAAATTTCTCGAAACAGTACTGTTTTAGTTGTGGCAGTATTTGATTGAGTCATCGAGATAATAGGTAAGATGTTTAAAATTGAAATTCTTTCTAGAGGTATGCTACCTACCTATGTATTATACAAATTCAAATCTTTAATAATCCTACCAAATGTTTTATCCTACACATCGTTTTCAGCAAACGTCTTATTTAAATCCAAAAATAGGGATGTCAGAAATTTTTTTTATTTTCGTGTTTACTGTATGTTATTTTAGGTACAAAACACCTATTTTATTAAAGCATACCTATATGATTAAGTCTGTAAGAATGTACCCAAGGCCGATGTTAGACAAAAATCTTTTATCAAATAATTCAAATAACCCTCATAATCAGACATGAGAGATTACGTTGTAAGTTTTTGCATGGTTTCGGCGTAGATCTAAATGGCACCATCTAAGTACTTTAATTTAGTATTATCAAAGCAATATTTTTAATAATATATAATATAACACCGTGTACATTGGGTCAAGAACATATTCATACAAGATTTTTGTCAAATAAGTCCTACATAATGCTCTAACGACTATTATTGCAAAATGGCGGATGGCGTCTCTCTCTATACACTCTGTATGTAAATAAAATCTGTGTACTTACCGTTTCCCAGACGTATTTATTTTCACAACACAATCCAAACACTTATGTTTATTATTAGTGTACCACCAAAACTAAAATGCAATTTACTGAATCCGAAAATGCTACTAAAAACCAAAAACACAAAAGAAAGTAAAGAAACGTTGAGTCGTTGAGTTGAACATCAACAAATAAACTGAAATAAATGGATGCCAGCGAACAGCGAACGTGAACGCGCGGTAGTCGGCTGCAGCTGCGCGGTGCGGTGTATTGCAAAAAAATCTAAAGCCTATGTATATCCAATATTGGTCATATATTCTCAATATTGGTCAATATTGCGTCAATGTCTGGCCAACATTTACAACAAAACCTCCAATATTGGTAAAAATATTCTAAAGTTATATTGGCCAAACATTGGCTTGCCAATCTACACATAATATTGTGTCACAATATTGGGTCTATATCGATCGCAATAATATTGGAAGTTCGTTGGTTCATCAACATTTTGTTTAACCAATATTTACCCAATATTGATTCCCAATGCAAAGGCAATATTGCAAAAAAATCTAAAGCCTATGTATATCCAATATTGGTCATATATTCTCAATATTGGTCAATATTGCGTCAATGTCTGGCCAACATTTACAACAAAACCTCCAATATTGGTAAAAATATTCTTAAGTTATATTGGCCAAACATTGGCTTGCCAATCTATACATAATATTGTGTCACAATATTGGGGCTATATTGATCGCAATAATATTGGAAGTTCGTTGGTTCATCAACATTTTGTTTAACCAATATTTACCCAATATTGATTCCCAATGCAAAGGCAATATTGCAAAAAAATCTAAAGCCTATGTATATCCAATATTGGTCATATAATCTCAATATTGGTCAATATTGTATCAATGTCAGGCCAACATTTACAACAAAACCTCCAATATTGGTAAAAATATTCTTAAGTTATATTGGCCAAACATTGGCTTGCCAATCTATACATAATATTGTGTCACAATATTGGGGCTATATTTATCGCAATAATATTGGAAGTTCGTTGGTTCATCAACATTTTGTTTAACCAACATTTACCCAATATTTGACCAATATTGATTTCCAATGCAAAGGCAATATTGCAAAAAAATCTAAAGCCTAGGTATATCCAATATTGGTCATATATTCTTAATATTGGTCAATATTGCGTCAATGTCTGGCCAACATTTACAAGAAAACCTCCAATATTGGTAAAAATATTCTTAAGTTATATTGGCCAAACATTGGCTTCCCAATCTATACGTAATATTGTGTCACAATATTGGGGCAATATTGATCACAATAATATTGGAAGTTCGTTGGTTCATCAACATTTTGCTTAACCAATATTTAGCCAATATTCCATCAATATTGATTCCCAATGCAAAGGCAATATTGCAAAAAATCTAAAGCCTATGTATATCCAATATTGGTCATATATTGTCAATATTGGTCAATATTGTGTCAATGTCTGGCCAACATTTACAACAAAACCTCCAATATTGGTAAAAATATTCTTAAGTTATATTGGCCAAACATTGGCTTGCCAATCTATACATAATATTGTGTCACAATATTGGGGCTATATTGATCGCAATAAAGGCGCAATATTGGAAGTTCGTTGGTTCAACAACATTTTGCTTAACCAATATTTAGCCAATATTCGACCAATATTGATTCCCAATGCAAAGGCAATATTGCAAAAAAATCTAAAGCCTATGTATATCCAATATTGGTCATATATTGTCAATATTGGTCAATATTACGCCAATGTCCGGCCAACATTTACAACCCAATATTGGCGGAATATCGAGAATCAATCTAAGGCCAATATTGGCTAAATATTGAAATCTTGCTGCAATATTGCGCCAATATTCCAATATTGGGGCGATGTTGCGCCGATATATAGCCAACATTCGGTTCTACTAGGGTATCTTCATTCTAGTGTCTAGTTTGTATCTGTGTAATGTTATGTATTGTGATTTGACTAATTTTATAAAATAAACATTTTAATTCACTTGTTTTATTTGCCAATAAAAGGTTTTATTTTACATTTGTGACAAATTTTGAAAATGATTAAATTTATAATAAAAACTGAAAAACGGTAGGTAGAATTTTATATAATGATATGTTATATATAAAAATGAATGTCAAACTTTCTACATAACCTGACATACACCGTGTCCCACGTAAGGCGGGCATTACAACTTTATGGAGAATAAATTAATTTGAATTTTCGCCATTTTCTGAGTATACATAATCGAATATGCTCTTTTGAATTAAAATAAAATGAACTCTGTGCAACTTCCGGTTATACCGGAAGTGACCACTAACTTCGTTATTTTAAAGGGAATACCCCATATTTTTTTTTAATTTTAGATTCAGCATGAAATTCTGTAAACAACGATACCCCATTTGCCTATTCTAGTTATAGCGGATTTGGCGTTATTCAATTTTTTTCTACATTTTTAGTCGCCGGTAGACATTTTCTTAAAGTCGTCTATCTCAGGTACTATATCTATCAGATACTTAAAATTTTAACCAGAGGTAGTAGATGGGATTTACTTCTTGAGAATATTTAGTTATTCATTATTTGTTGTACGGGGTGTTTGCAAATTATTTTTAAAAATGAAATTTTTTAAACATAAAAAACTTTTTTATTTTAAATTGAACACCCTATATATTTTTGAAATTTTAGATTCAGCATGAAATTCTGTAAACAATGATACCCCATTCGCCTATTCTATTCATTTTATTTTAATTCAAAAGAGCATATTCGATTATGTATACTCAAAAAATGGCGAAAATACAAATTAATTTATTCTCCATAAAGTTGTAATGCCCGCCTTACGTGGGACACGGTGTATATTCAAAAATTATCTCAAAATATGAAAAATAGATAAAAGTCAGCTGACTATAATTAATAATGTTTATAGATGGCTTTCAACTAAAATATTAATTCAATAACTACAGTTAATACAAACCCAAATAAAAAAAAACAGCGAGATATTTTTTAACCGAACTTAAAAATGATACAATTATTGGATAAAATTGAACGCCCATTTTAAATTACCACAAGCCGTTACTGTTTAGAATATATTCGTTGTAATAAAGGGTAAAGGGTGTTATTGAAATAAACATGTTTCTAAAGTAGATCATGACCGTGCAAGACAGACATATGATTTAATTCCGTAATAACTACGCATTGACCTTAATTAAATCCAAACTGACACTTAAAAAGAAGAACTGTACGCCTCAACATACGTAACTTTTTTCAAGGATTATTTAAAAAAAAATTGTAATCACCACTTATTAAAAGTGAAGGGAATGTATGACATCCGAAAACAAATTTTTGTATTAAGTTCCAAAATTTAAAAATAGGTCGATGTTTCCTTTTTCTTTAACAATTTTTTAAATCAATAATATTAAAAATATTGAAATGGATAATTATCGTGAATTTGTAGCCATTAAAAAAAATAGCTACATGTATTATAACCTTTTATCCAAATGTGATTCCTGATTTTTGACTTAATATTAAATTGTGAAGTTTTACCAAAATTTACTCTGAATTATAACATTTACTGAGCTATAATATACCTGATTTGACATTCTATTATTTATGTAAAAGGTCTTTACAAAAACATACCACATATTCCTTAGACCAAAATAAGTCGATTTAAGTAAAATTACCTTAGTACAAAGTTACTTCGTTTGGGCTCTAGAAGGCCTTGAAGTTACAATTTTTAAATCGTTTTTCCCATATAAATTTAAAACGGCATATGCGATTTTGCTGAAATTTGGTTTATTGGTAGAGTTTTATGCGGCAAAAAAATGGTATTAAAAATTTGTCCGATAATAATACATAGGCGTAGAACTTGATTTTTTAAATAATTGCACCTTTAAAAATTCTACGCCAATGGAAGAAAAGGAGTTTGAGTATGAAATTTAGATTGCGCAACTCATTTACTTTAAAAAAGGTACTCTTGATAAGACTCGATTACTCTCATAGTTTTCGCTAAATTTCTGTTTTAATAATTTAGACTGTATAGGTTTCACAAAGATATTTATTTACAACATAATCAAAATAGAGATTTTACAAAAATTGTTTAAAATGTTTACCATTTTCATGCATACAAAGATTTATATGTCGAAGAAAATTAAAATGTATCCTTTCCATAACTTCTTCATCACCTCTAAGATTGTTTATTGCATCTTGAATACGTTGCCAGAGTTGTTCCTCATTTTCTACAGGTTCCCTGTAAACTGTGGATTTTAGATGTCCCCATAAAAAGTAATCCATCGGTGTTAGGTCTGGGAAACGTAGTGGCTAGTTTACAGGTGCATCATTACCTCTGCCTATCCATTTGTGTGGATATTGTTCATTCAAGTGGTTTCTAACGTTTAAAGAAAAATGTGGTGGAGCTCCATCTTGCATAAACCACATATCTCTCCGAAGTTGGAGAGGTAAATCTTCTAACAATTCTGGCAACGTATTTTGTAGAAAATCCAAATAATTTTCTCCAGTTAATTTTCGTGGAAGTATGACAGGACCAATAATGAAATTACCAATTATTCCAGCCCACACATTAATTTTGAATTCGTGCTGAAAATGGTTTACCTTTATTGCATGCGGATTTTCAACGGCATAAACATGTTCATTATGGGTATTAGTTATACCTCTTCTTGTAAAACCCGCTTCATCGGTAAAGAGAACCTTCTTGACAAAGTTTGGATCTTTTTCTCTTTGCATATTAACAAATCGACAAAACCCCAAACGAATTTGAGGATCATGGACTAATAATTATTGTACTGGCTTCTTATGGTATGGATATAGCAATTGTTCTCTAAGCACTTTATAAACGACATCTTTACTTACTCCTAGTTCCCTTTCAATTCGTCTGGTGCTTATTCTGGATCTTCTTCAACACGTTCTAAAATGTCTTCTTTAACTTCAGGAATCCTTACAAAATGTTCTCTTCCATTATCAACAGTGTTGGGAGCAAAGGAACTGGTCTCCCGAAGACGTCTCTCAACAGCAGCAAAAGTTGGGTGGCTAGGTACACGACGATTTGGAAACCTTTCAGAGTACACCCTGACACTCTCTCGAGCATTTCCTTCACAAAATCCTAATGTCAGTAACATATCGGTATATTCTGCATTGGTATATTGTACAGCCATATTAATAAACCACGCATTTGTTTTTTTAATTATTGAGTCAGATAGAACACTTTCAATCGTTAATAAGAGATTCGGTGTTAAAACTTGACAATATTTTTATTTAGATGAAACTATGAAAACCAACAATAAATGGTTTTGTATACGTATTGCAGGCAAATAATTAATATTCCTCAATAAATCGTACATGGCAAGAATCGAGTTATTTTGTTAAAAATCTCGATTAGAGGTGTTGAAGAAGATATGAAAAAAGTACATTTTTATGTTTTTCATCGTATAAAATTTTGTCCGATAATAATACATAGGCGTAGAACTTGATTTTTTAAATAATTGCACCTTTAAAAATTCTACGTTAATGGCAGAAAAGGGGTTTGAGTATGAAATTTGGATTGGGTACTCATTTACTACAAAAAAGTACCCTTGATAACACTTGATTTACTCTCATGGTTTTGACAAAGTTTGTATTTTAATAATTATTGTTTATGTTCTAAAATTTCTAAAATGCAAATTTCGTCAAAACCTTGAGAGTAATCAAGTCTTATCAAGAGTACCTTTTTTAAAGTAAATGAGTTGCGCAATCTAAATTTCATACTCAAACTCCTTTTCTTCCATTGGCGTAGAATTTTTAAAGGTGCAATTTTTTAAAAAATCAAGTTCTACGCCTATGTATTATTATCGGACAAAATTTTAATACCGTTTTTTTGCCACATAAAACTCTATGAATATACCAAATTTCAGCAAAATCGCATATGCCGTTTTAAATTTATATGGGAAAAACGATTTAAAAATTGTAACTTCAAGGCCCTCTGGAGCTCAAACGAAGAAACTTTGTACAAAGGTAATTTTACTTAAACCGACTTATTTTGGTCTAAGGAATATGTGGTATGTTTTTGTAAAGACGTTTTACAGACACCCTATATATTATATTAGGCATAATTTAAACTTTCAATATTAGATGAACATTACAAACATGCTGTGTTTACCACAACTTCTGTGATCCCTCATATTAATTCAATATTGTACATTTCACCCATTGTTAAATTTTTTTTTTGGAAATAAATATAACTATAGAACCCTGTACTATGGGAATTGAGTTTAGAAATGTGAAGGTTCAGTTAATCCATGCTTGCCGAGTATTTTCCCCAGCAGCTCCATATATTAAAACAATATGTCAATTTAATTTTAGTAATTTGAAGTTAAAAAAAGTTCTTTAAAACATGAACAAAAAACATATAGGCAAATTTATCAGATCAATTTGATAACTTTTTTAGAAAATTTATGTCATTCTAGTTTTATCTCATAAAGTTCAAATGCATGTTTGATATTCTATTTTTTTTTTTCGAAAACCTAATAACCAAAAAAGTTGTATTCTTAGTTTCCTAATCTTTCTTTTGTTTTATCCATTGTTTCATTTAAAAACTAATTATTTTATTTTTTTTTTATAAATTTTTTGTGTACGGGAATTTATAATTGAATTCATGTTATTAAAAATGTAATAAAAAAATAACATACCAACAGTGGCCATCTGACCATCAAATAAACCTTGGCTCTCCCAAAAAACCGGAATCTTCTTAGTCGCTTCAACTTTCTATCGTGAAATCCCATTCCTTGTTCCAACAACTGTAACTTCACTAACACAAATCTTCATAATTATTCACTGGCACTATAACTGTTCCATAGTTAATGTCTTCAGTATTTTTGATTATTTTAGCACCCCTCAGTATACGGTCTTTTTATTTTTAGTACATATAAAATAGTTTTAATTAGCACTGTATTTGGTTATTAATTTAATGTATGTCTTTAGAAATAACTGGTTCCTTATATCATTCAGTGATTGTCAAATTTCATATTTTGATTATTTATGTTTGGTGCTTATAAGCATATAAGCATATAAGCATATAAGCATATAAGCATATAAGCATATAAGCTAGGATAAGTCTTAACCTGGAGTCATTGGTAATAGACTAATAGACTTCCTTTGCGATATAAGGGTCATTATGATGAGATACTAAGCCCTTAAAGCACTGAAAAGGGTAGAAGTACAATCCAAATAATACTGAACTACCAACAGTCCTTCCAGGCCCTGGAAGAAAATAACAGGATAACTTTTGACTGGGTGCCAGGACATAAGGGAGTGTTGGGAAACGAAAAAGCAGACTTACTAGCCAGAAAGGGAGCTGGGAAAACTTTAATTGGATCAGAGCCCATACGTGGTATTTCATATTAACATGTCAAAGGAGTGATAAGGGAATGCCATGAGCTCTGGTTGAAATTGCCTGGTCTGCAGCAGTCTAAAATATTCATAGAGGGCTCATCTAAGACCAGACAAAATTAACTGCTAAATGTTAGCAGGAACCAACTTAAGGAGGTCCTTTCGCCACCAATGTTAAATAAAAAATATTAGATTAGGACTAAAATTTATTTTTTTTCTAATAGTTGAAGTCCTTATTTATCTAATGTTGAACTTTTAACTATACCTTACCGTGCAAATTTTTGAGATTTTTTTTTTAAAAATGTGAGTATTTGTACAGTGTCTTACAAGAAAATAAGACCTCAACAACAATTCTCAAATTATATTATTATTTATTGATTAGATGGAGTAGAAAAAAACTAAAAATAGGGTTTTTGAAATATTTAGGTTTTGTTTTTTACAATAAAGTATATAGGTTATCTTGGAATTTATTAAGAAATTAATATTAAAAAAAAATTTGAAGTAACCCTGATTTTTTAATATTAATTTCTCAATAAATTCCACGGTAACCTATATATTTTATTGTAAAAAACAAAACCTAAATATTTCAAAAACCTTATTTTTAGTTTTTTTCTACTCCATCTAATCAATAAATAATAGTAAAATTAATTATAATTCGAAAATTGTTGTTGAAGTCTTACTTTCTCGTAAGACACTGTACAAACACACACAAAAAAAAAAATTCTCAAAAATTTGCACGATAAGGTATAGTTAAAAGTTCACTATTAGATAAATAAGTACTTCTACTATTAGAAAAAAATTAATTTTAGTCATAATCTAATATTTTTTATTTAACATTGGTGGCGAAAGGACAGAAATATCTGATGACTCCGTATGAAGACTATGTATATAAAAAGGAGGACAAAACTCATGTTCGCATACCATAGCATTGCTAAAACCTTAAATTGAAACGGAAATATTATGAAATTCAACAAGAATATTAACCTGATTAATAGAAACTGAGATGGGTACAATAAACCTAGAGCTTCAGTAGTGAGCTTTGAACCACATCCTAATTTAGATAGATATAATAGGTCCAGTATATCTAATTACCTAGATACAGGGGGCTTTGGATTTCGTATGAATTTTTATTTGTTTAAAATTAAACAACCACTCTGTATTTGGATTTTAGAATATATAATTTGTTTATTATATCAAAAATAATGACATGGAAATCATTATTAAAATCTAGGTCTAGCTTAACAAAATTTAGCAATTTGCTTCCGCCTCAAAAAAAATCTGATGTGTCCAACACATGACTTTCCTATCTAGGTATTTATAGGCTTGTTCCGGTTATTTTGTACAACCTATTGCATCATCTCTATAAATGTTTAGAGGATAAACTAAATATATACATTGTCCACATACATCTACCTCGAAACATTTTCAACACATAATTCTTATCCATAAATGTCCCTAAAATTCAAATTTTAAATTTAAAAATTAAAAATAAATAAATAAAGAAAACACAAGAAACTTAAAACACCTTTTTAAAAAAGAAACAGAAGGTATCATATAAAAGAAAAATATGAAGAAGAAGACACAGCCATACATAATAATATAAAAAACAGAAATTTATAAAAAAAACAAAAACATAAAAAACTTACTCATACACGACGATGAACACAAAAAAAAACACTAGGAAAATGCAAATTTTAAATTTCTTTTTTCTCTACTAAATACATCGATAACAGAAAACATAATTTATTTTTCAGTCAGCCTATTTTCATTCACTATTCGCTCCGTGCGTGACAGCAGCACCAACTATTTTATGAAATAACGGACGATTTTGCGTATACTGACAATACAATTTTTAATAGAGTTCGTAATTAAAAAATATATATGTTAATTTTAATAAAAGTATTTGGATTTGTAAAACTAGTGAAAAAATTATTAATATTATATATTTTTATTACTTCAGCTAAAAAAGTATTATAATCAATAAAAATCAATAATAAAACATAGGCAGGTATTTACGAGAAAATTTATGAGATCTTCCCTAAGCCTAATAAGTTTTCATTGAAGAATAGGTTAAATCATGTCAAAATAAAAACATTACTATTATATAATAACGTAGAACTAATACGTATTAACAAAGATAATTGGCATATTTGCCGATTGTAATTTATATTTTTTTCATTTTTAGTTCGAAAGAACCCATAGAAATTAATAATTAAAATTGGTTTCCTTTCAATAAGTCACAAGATTGCATTTCAGTCATATACAATAATCAGAGGTAGAAATCTAATCATTTGCTAAACATTTAAGACTTAAAGGATGTTGAAGAATATCATAAAATAATAATTTATTGTTTATTTAAAACCTTTTCTGATGTCTATTATTTATATAATTTATAGTTTTTTTTTGCTAGTATAATTTGCAACATAGCAACTCCGGTTGATCATTTTATTGTTTTTAACCTATTTTTTTAGTAAAATGTATACGTGTATTTGATACGCCAAAATTACAAAATATCACCCTAAAATACTCGAATTATCCGCAGCTTGCGCTAGTATCGCTTTTGCATCCCCTGCCATACTTCGCACTAATCGAATAGACCGCAGCCATGGTTTAACCTGCCTTAGCGTGCTAAACGTTATTTCGATTAACTCTGTCGTTGGTGGAAGAGCCATAAATATTTTTTAAACCACTTTGTATGTCTGGATAAAATTCACAATGTTTGGACGCTATATCATTAATGGAGAGCTCATTGTGTGCAGAAAGCTCTTTCGTACTCCAGTTTGGTATTCAGCTTCAAAATTGTCGATTCCAAATTTTTCCACTACTTTCATTTCCTAATCGGTAATGAAAAAAGTATTATTTTTTATTTTTTTGAGATGTAACAGGCTTAAGGAAAAACTAACAGAGTCTTAGGAAAAGCGTGATGTAAGCGACGTAATAAGGGAATCCAGATATGCAATAAATATATTCATCCTATAATATTCTTCAACTATATTAGCCTGAACATTATTATTTCTATGAGATTGTTGTACGTAATGCATATCTTCCGCGTTGTTGATTAGGTCGTAAAAGCCAAGGGAGGCAACTGCCCCCCCCTTGCCCCCCCAAACGACGCTCATGCTGTATACTCAAAAATAGGAATAGGAATCAAAAGATTATTTCGAATTTACAAAAATTAGTTAAAGAGGAGGATTTAATTGCAAACATAATACCTACTTAGAACATTTAAAAAATACACGACGTGTCACTTTTTGCACTTAAACGAGGGAATATAATAATAAGTGCTTCCATTTATTATGGAGACCAAGATTTTTAGAATGTATATCTACATAATATAGGTATTACACTCTCTCCAAAGCTGGTTTTGATAAATTAATTTGCTGAGATCTGCGAAATCTGTGATGTAACTCTCAGCATAATACCATTAGCAGTATGTCCATTTGCGAAAATCACTCTAGAGACCTACCAGCGAGAGTTAAACTCTCAAATGGACTGGCACCTTTCGCGTTGATTTCAAAAACCTTTCACATTAGGTATCTAAACTAAATGTTAATTAATTGTAATGCCAAGATGTTTAAAGCTGGAATAAAATGAAATTCTTGTTCGTATTTTAAATTATCATCCCGATGACAAGGATGAAAACTAATATACAAAGCGTTATTAAACATTTATATTCGTTGTCTTTGTGAGATTTTATAATACCGGGTGACCAAGCGAAAATTTAAGATGGATTTATGAATGGTAAAATTTAAGTTATTTATTTACTGAATATGGTCAAATTTGGTACAAAAGTAAACAATTTATTTTTAGATTAATTAAAAAAGAAAAGAAAGAGAAATGTGTCGTTTAAACATGTTCTACCACTAAAAGAAATGTATGTATTTTCACGTAGCTTCTTTTAGTGTGTCAAATTTTAACACATTCGCGGACACTTATATTTTATGGACACAAGCGGCAACATCTATTATCTCAGTAGAGACACTGACGGCAACTGCCGTCAAAGGCTTAATGCACTATAGATACATTTTGCGCGATATAACGTCAGTTTTGTATATCGAACTATGTATAGTGTCCCACTAGACACCTGTATGGTAAAAATTGTTTGCGAAATATCATTGGTGGGGGAAAAAATTTGTTTCGGCTATAGACAAAGTTTTGGCGCGTTTAGTTCAGATTTACGCATTGTTAGGGACGGTGTGTGCTAAATACTTGGCTTAGTACGTACGTAAAATGGACAAAAAGTAAGAACAACTACTTAGGTGGTATGATAAGCTTGATACGAAGGATGAAGGGCCAGAATCAGATGCTAAAGGCGCACACGATCCATATAGTACCGACGATTCTATAGATGATCCTGAATACACTCAAAGTAATTCTTCATATTCTAGCGGTGATTCGTACAAGGGTAAGTGTATATATTTTTTTAAGATGCAAGGAAATGTTCTTTTTCTGGAATGTTGTTTGTAGCTGGGCCGTCTCAAAAGAAACGAAAAAAACGAATCCAAAATGCAGTTGCAGTAGGCACTATTTTTATGTAATTATGATTGATAATTTATGTTGCAATATTTTTTTTTCATAATAATACGCTTTCATGTTTTTATGTGCTATAAATACAACATGTTAATTCTTTCCATGGTAAATTGAAAAACAGATATTTAAATTTTGTTCCAGAACAAGCCGGCAGTGAAAGCTCAGTTGACTCTGATGGCCCGATAGACCAAGAAGAAAAGGTAAGTGACTTTGTGGAGCCGATGGAACAAGAAGAAGATGTATTGGAAGATACCTTATGTGACCCTTTAAAACTTTATGTTCAACCATGCTTCTGTTGGGATTACACAAAATATTGAATCCAATACTCCTAGAGAAGTTTTTAAAATGATTTTGACTAAAGAGGTAATAGATTATATCCTTAAAAAAATAAACACATATGGCGAGACACTCAAGATATCCAACAGACCTAAAAGTAGACACGAGCGGTTTAAAATATTTCGAGAAATATCCGCGGATGAATTGAATAAATTTTTTGGTTTGTGCCTTTTAGCTGGCCAACTGAAATTTCGTTCCATTTGGGATTTATTCTCTTTTAATCCATTATATTATCATCCGATATTTCCTGCTACTATGTCAGGACGAAGATTTGAACAAATTTTAAGATGTCTTAATTGTTCAGATGATAAAAATAAGAATGACCCTCTGTATAAAGTTAGCTGGTTACTAAAAACAATAATTCGATCAAGCCAAAATATGTTTTCTCCTCCCGAGGCATTGTCTTTAGATAAATTTTTCCTACTTTTTCGAGGACGATTGAAATTTCGGGTCTATATAAAAAACAAAAAGAGCAAATATGGAATCAAATTCTATGAACTATGCTCAAAGATGGTTTTGTTTTAAATATGGAGATCTATAAAGGAAAATCGAATAGCGAAGATGTCAGGGGGAATTCAAGGTTGAGCTCGCTGGTGCTACGGATTATAGAGCCATTCCTGGATAAGGGACACCATATATATATATATATATATATATTCATAAACGGTACATTGTCACCTCCAAATTATATAATAAAGAAACGTTATCACCCCATATATACCGAAATCACCTCCGATTTTGGAGGCGTCAACGTTTTGCCGAATTTTCATCGGTTCTAGCCTCAAACAACATCTAAAGTCCCAAAAACGAAAGTTTTGTCGGAGGCGATATTGTAGCCTTTATATGACCAAAAAAATTTTTTAGTTCCTATATATACCGCTAGCGCTAGTGTTGCAAAGAAAGTATACGGCCGGTACGGTGTCACCTCCAACTATATAAATCTTATTTTTGTATCACATACGTTACTTTCCCGCCTCCGCTAAATGGCAATCTCGCAGAAGAGGTCATAAGGATGTTTTCACATATTCCCATCATTTCATATTTGCAGCTCTCGAAATAAAGATGTACCAGTAGTAGTGTATGAGTGTTAATTTGATAATACTGTTAAGGGCTGAGGGGCTTTTAAAATTGTGCGGTAAGCACCAAAAAGCTTATTAGTACAATAAGCTCAAACATTGGGAATGTGGACATTGGACATACAGTGTCTCCATCGATTGATTATCGAAAAACTATAAATAAGAAAATATGAAAATTTCTGAGTATACCAATCTCAAAGGGGACATTATGATATTTTTAAGAACATGTCACTTTTGGTTATACCGATTGCAAATGTCAACTTGTTCATTTTATATAGAACTTATACAGTTCTATTAAGAATTTGACATAGAAAATCTGAAGATTCACTGATTATAAAAAAAACGACTGAAATTCCTGAAACTGTGCGCTGAACACCGCATTCGGTTAGCGACGCATGGACGCCACCGCATGCGACGGAAAATTTATATTCTTGACTACCCTTCGTTAGGGAAGTTTCGTGTCGCATGATGTAGCGAAGAGTCTTTGATTGTTACAGCAGTTCAATCGTTTTCAACTAATCAAATTTTAGAACATTATAACAAAAACTGCATTATCGGTTAAAAAAATGTAAAAAAAATTAACCTCTGTAAGTGTCAAATTAGTAGTTTCTATCATTATTAAAATAAATTTGAGTAGGTATTTGGAAATACAGATTTAAAATGAACAGAAAACTTTAAAATTAGCAAAATATTTTTATAAACTGTCTATCTGGTAACAAAAATGGATCCTGTCACTCGGTGTGATTAAGAGGTCGTACTTCTGCATCCAGTTGTGCCTCTTCAATATTTTGTATTAATTCTATTAGGTCAAATTCCTCTATATCGTAAATTTTATAAGAAATTTACACTATAACTAATAGTCCAGGATCCGTAAGTAAGGTTGACCTTCACCCATCTGTTTACCGGATGAAAGTTTCTTTTTATTAAATAAAATATGTTTTTAAATATACCGTAAATGGGTTGCCTAAAAAAATACGGTTCCGGCCATTTTTTGCTTTCCTTTCTGTGTACAGATGAGGAAAGTACAGTTCTTCAAATTTCTAGAGGTGTTCGACGCCCAGACAGAGAACGCGCTACGTAATTAAATTTTAAAAGTGTGGAATAGTTTAGGGATTAAATTGGTCTGATTGGACTTTCTTAGAACGTTTTTAAAAGCAGCTAAAGATAGTATGTAGAATTGAAAATAATTATTATGCCATAAAAGGTGTTTTGGAATTCCTTCAACCTTTTGAAATTGAGTTAGAAAATATAAATTTTATAGGATAGCGGAAAATACCTATAATTTTTTTGTAGGCCTTTGTAAATCGTGGAAATAGTTTATATTTTATTGCTACCTTATTAAGGAAAATGGTACCTATTATTAATAACGGTTGTTTCTGAAACATTACTAAAATTTTCGAAATTTTATTTTTCTACCAAATAATAAACTATACTATTTAGAAAAAAATTTATTTCTCTTATAATTTTATAAAAAATAACAGGGGAATATTTACATTTCTTGATCTATTAAACAAAACGATAAATTATCTCGACGAATGACACCATGTTCTAGTACGGAAGCTAGCTTTACATTTTTTTTGGTGGTTTCATGGGTTTCATATCAATTTTTTGTAATTGTAGTTTACACGTACATATACCTCTTAACACTTGTTTGCTTTATTAAAAAAGTGTGTTGTTGTGATTTACGTCGAAATAAGTCAAAAACAACTTGAAACCCCATATAAAATCAAAAAGGAGAAACGGAAAAAAATTGAGCCTGTAAATGAACACAACTCAGAAACAAAAATAGCTATCTAATAATAAAAAAATAAAATTTGATTCTTGTGCAGCTTCATCTATATCATTAACTGTTTTTGGTTTTTTAATGGTTTTTCTTGGTGATGAAAATTCCGATATCTCACGGTTATCGATTCTTTTTTTCTCTCCAGAAATGCGGACGACAGTGTTTTTAGATACTCCTGTGGCTGCAGCAACACGATCATTTACATTTTTAAATGGTATTGAAGGTGAATTAAAGTTTCCTTCTCTTCTCATAAACTCTATAACATTGGCTATTATTTCGCGAGATTGACTGTTAATCACGCGGCCTCTTAATTTGCTATTAAACTCCATACTTAGGTTCTATTAAACTGTAATGAGCAAAAAAACACAAACGAAAATAAAAGAAATGTTTTAGCGAAATTTACATCTGACATTTACGTCTGAATGAAATAGTGAAATACTTGATGCGCAGAGTGTACTTTCATTGCGTAAATCCGTCGGGATGCCTGTCAGTAGTGCTTTCTCTGTCTAGCCGTCGAAAGCCTCTAGAAATTTGATGAACTATATAGGAGTCATGATAAAAGTTGCTTATGATGTCATTCTCTATTATTTTGTCCCTATACATGATTTCCCTTAAATGGACCTTATTCGAGATATTTAAGAAAAATTGCAAATTTCGAATTTTGAAAACAACTCAAAAAAGAATTAAGAGAAAAACTCAAAATTTTAAACTTAGGCTTTATTCTATCCTGCGGTGAGCTGATTAAAGTTTGGGCATAATCGAAGCATCTGGGAAATACTTTACAGGGTGTTGTTTTTTTTATTTTTAGAAAATAAATACTCTGGACCGTATTTTGTTAGGCAACCATTTTGCGATATATTTATAAATATATTTTATTTAATAAAAATATACTTTCATCCGGTAAACAAATGAGTGAAGGTCGAACTTATTTCGGATCTTAGACTATAAGTAATGTTAATGACAATGTAGGTTTACTTGACAGATTTAAGAACAATAGCCCTATAGTTTAATCAGAAAGTTGTTACTTTCAAAGGTGCAAAGATCGCACCTAAAAAATAAACTAGAAAGAATAATAATTATTATATTAAATCTATGTGACAATAAGTAACATGCTTGGATTGCCATAGTTACCGCATGCGAGATAAGGTTGTCGAATGGTCAGGGCCATTCGTTGCAAATCATTCGCCAAGCGACACATGCGGGATCACTCGCATACGGCAAAAGTTTTCAAGAATACCATTTTTCTACTCGCATACGTCACCGCATGCGAGACGATGACGAGCGCCGTCAGGAATTAGGCCCTAGGTAAAATGTTACTCGTTTTCGAAATACAGGGGGTTAAAGATGAAAATACGCAAAAAATTTAGTGACCATATTTTTTTTATTACTTTGTATAATTATTCTAAATTCGGTAAACGTTTTTGATGTTGTAAGACACACCTTTCAGCAAAAAAATAAATTAAATAAACTTAGTGGCGTACCGCATGTATAAGTAACACCTCTGTAAATTTAATGCCAATGTCCATATACACTTATTTGAATCATAAATATAAAAAAAAAACAAAATTATAGTCCAAATAAGTTATTGGATAGTGGCGTAAAATTTAGAAGGAATAAGGATGTACTTATCCATGCCATACGCAACTGACAAAGTTTAGTTAAGCGGCGTTTTCCTAGCAACGCACATTTTACGCAGCGTAGAACGTAATACGGCCGACGCAACGCAACATTCAACGCGTTGCGTAAAAGTGTTTTCCTAGGATTGTCAGTTGCGTGCTGATCATCGCGATGAGTGGGTCAAATATTTGTAAAAAGAAATTAGCTTTTGCATTTTTAATACTGCAAGATAAAATTTTGCAAGAAGAAATTGACATTATAACCACATTTTGTCCATTTCATTTCAGATTGTGTCCTTTTTTTCACTACATTTTTAAATTCCTTCAGTTCCATATCCCAAACAATAAGATAACCACTAACGACTTCAATTAATTGTTCGTCCTCAGTAGCACTAAAACGAATTTGTTGTTTTTTTGAAGTGATTTTGTTGCAAATTAGGAGCACACTCCTTTTAAAACGCAGTCGTCCAGTTACGTCTACCATATTACGAGACGCAAGTCGTTTTTGCGCCCTGTAGGAAAACGACTCCATTTGATTTTCATTAGACACGTCCTCAGCGTTTTACGCCGACCGAATTACGTGCTACGCCGCGTAAAATGTGCGTTGCTAGGAAAACCCCGCTTTAACTGATTTTTTGCTGATAGATGTAGGTATCTAATGACACTAACAACGTTTGCTAAATTTAGTAAAATTATACTGTGTAATAAAAAAAATATTACCATTAAGTTTTGAATTTTCAACTATTTCGGATTCGAGTAACATTTTACCTAAACATTTTTCGTCTTATTTTTAGTTAGACAATCTTCAGTTGTTCTTTGTCTCACTCTTAATTGATATATCTATATCTATTTTGATATTTAACCTAAACGTATTTTGTACGATACCGTTTGATTTTTCCAATTTTTTTGTCAGCTCCAGTCAAGACTACTAAATGACTAAATATTGTACTCTGTTAATTTGCCTTGTAGTTTTAAAACAAACTAATTAAAGTTTAAATAGAAATAAGTATTACGATTTAGTGCCAACGCACGTCCAAAATGAGACTGAATGCATGAAAGATAATTCCTTATATTATGAACTAGCTGACCCGATCCCGCTTCGTTAAAATTTCTCAAACCACAATAAGTTCCTACCCACATACAAACTGTCCAACGGCATGAGTATTTAAATAAAAAAGCCAGCACGTGGATAAAGAAGTGTCTATGAGACCTCCGATAACGTGGCAACACTGTCGGAGGCAACAACAACAACTACATGTACCAATTTATACAGTTTTCGGAGGTCACATCGTACCGTATATGCCTCCCTTATATACCATATTAAAAATATAAAAATCTTTTCCCCTCTCATGGAATTTGGATTGGTATTCATGACGATACCCCATATATAATTTTTTTTTCGATGTACCTCAACGGAAAGACCCGGAGTCCAGGTCGCCTTTTCAATATACCGGAGGTGACAACTTCTCGTGCATCAATATATATATATATATATATATATATGGATAACTTTTATAACAGTTTCGATTTATCAAAAATTTTATTGCAACAGAAGACTCATAGTACAGGTACATTACGATCTAACAGGAAAGGTAATCCGAAAAAAATAATCCTTGCTAAATTAAAACCTGGTTTTAATTTATATTTCTAATTCTTTGGAAAAATGTGATTTTAAAGCTATATGTTTCGTTTCTCTACGTGTAAAAGTACTTATTCTACCACTGTGACAATTTGAGCACTCTTGACTTTAATTTAGTGCCCTGATGAAACAAAGGCCAATGACGTGATTTCACTCCACTGTCCGCAAATGTGTTAATATTAGAATTACAAAATCACTTATCCATTTTCACCACTGTATGTTTTATAGCTTTTTTATTGATATGATATGGTTAACTCATCTAAATATGTTGCTAAGCTCTTCTCACCATCAATATTATGAAAGATTACTAAATTGAATGAGAACATCCACCATAAAAAATTACAAATTTGGTTACTTTGAATGCCACGCGTAGTTGCCTATGTTGGTTGTTGGTAATGAACTACTTTAGAAACAGTTTTTGTGAATAACTCTTTACGTTTATTAAGAACAACAAGAGTCATTTTCAAAACTAAAAAAACATTGATCTAATCTGAAACAATAATTAAAAAATGTTTACACTACTCTACAAAACTTTTCCCATTAACCAATATAACAAGGAGATAAAAAAAATCTAATTCAATTTCCACGAATGGCTTACATTCCAAAGCGAAGCTTTTCCAGCAACGACAAAAAAACTGTTTACCAAAACTAAAACCCTTATTTGCATTTTCATTTTCACTTTAACGCAAACTTTGCGAGTAATTCAAACTCTTAGAAGGTCTTAAGATTAGAGTTTCGCACACACCAAACCCGCACAGGTCACAGATATATTAATACTGCCACTTTTGGGGTTTAGAGTCTGGAGTTATGTCTAAGAGCAATTAAATATGTGATATTACGTTGTTGATCCTAACTAGGAATTTTGAGGTCAACAATAACGGCGGAGAGGCAAATTTAGGAATGTCATTAGACAGTAGATATTCAAGTATATACACGGTCTGCCAATAGTTAGAAAAAATGATAAGTAGGTGTAACATTTTTGTTTTTCGTGGTATATGATTCACGTACTTAGACTCATACACTTAATAATCAAGTACAAGTACTAGTTTTAACTTAAATCAGTCGGACGCAGTCAAATAAGTATGTTCGTTTGATTTGTTCTACAGGCACGGGCACCGGATAAATTTTATAAATAACCATAAAAATAAATTCAGTAAAAATGTTAGTCCTTTAAATGTATTTGTGAGTGTGAGGTTAGTGGGAAGAGGACGTGCCAAAAGGAAACAATAACTTCTTAATTTGCCGACGTTTCGACGTTTATTTTTCGTCTTTTTCAAAGCTGAAAATATATAATAGGTTTTAATAAACAATTGTAAAAACTATGAGATTTACATAAGTGTCAATAATATAAATGGTATATACAACTTAAATGGTTATTGTTATTTCAATAAAACAATCATTGTTAGCATGAGAGAATTAACAAATCAATATAAACATAAAAACAAGGAGAAATAAAACCTAAAAACCTTACCTTATTAAATTAATTAACGCAAGGCACATGACATATGTGGAATTTGCCGAAACAGTTAAAACATTTAGAACAATACATAAATAGAAGCTAATACTAAAAGTAACATTTACACATAGATATCTTAAAATGATGATAAAATTAATCAAAATATTGTGGCAGTTAAAATTGTAGGTGGACGAAGAAATTCATTTGTATGTTTTTTATTTAATAGTATTTTAACGGATTATTGTTTTAGAGCGGTTCAATTTTGGACTTGTATATATTGAGTAGGTTACGATAGCAAATACTTAAATTGGCAGTATCCGTTCTTAAATTTACTGTGTCGTTTAGAGATATGTGTATCATTTTACTAATTTTTCTTTTGTAATAGTTGGATTCTTTATCAACAATTCTAACGTTGTCAAAGTCAAATTTGTGCGACTCATTAAAATGATGTAAAGCTAATGCGGTCTTTTCTACCTTATTTTCATTTTTTTCCCGACAGTCATATTTGTGTTGGTATATTCTGTTTTTAAGATATTGTTTGGTAATACCAATGTAGCATTTTTCACAGCCTTTACAGTTAATTTTGTACACTACATTGGATTTCAATTAATCGGGCGTTTCATCTTTTAAATTTGAAAATAAGGATCTACACTGGTTAATAGGGTGAAACGCTAACATTGTGTTTTCACAACCCTTTGTAATTTCAAAACAGTCCCTGTATAAATGGAAATCGAAAATACATTTTTTTTTTCTTGGATTTCACTCAACTGTTTTGATTGCAAATTAGTTTTGTATTCATTGATTACTCTGTGGATTTTTACTCAATAGATAGTTGTTCAGTTTTAAATTATTTCTAATTTTTTCTTCATTTGCTGTGTAGAATTCTGGGCTACTCAGATGGTAAGACCTAAAATAGTAAATTTTTAATTGTACCTATTTTATGTTGCATTGGATGGTTTGAGAAATAGTTCAGAATCCTTCCTGAATTGGTGGGTTTGTTATACCAGTTCGTTATTAGTTTCCCATCATTTTGTCTTATAACAAGAGTGTCCAATAAGGAAATAGTATTTTCTTTTTCCATGTCTACTGTAAATTTAATTATCTGATGATAGGAATTAAATATACCTAATATTTCATTTATTTTATGTGGAATACCTAAAATCGTGTCATCCATATACACTTTTAAAAATACAACCTGAAACGTTAGTGTTGATAAACTTTCTTTCTATTAATTAATTCATTATTAAATTAGCTAATGTAGGACTTGCTGGATTTCCCATTGCAGAACCTTCATTTACGTTGTATATATGCCTATATACCATTTATAATATTGACACCTATGTAAATCTCATAGTTTTTACAATTGTTTATTAAAACCTATTATGCATTTTCAGCCTTGAAAAAGACGAAAAATTAACGTCGAAACGTTGGCAAATTAAGTTGATAATGTTTCCTTTTGTCACGTCCTCTTCCCACTAACCTCACACTCACACATAAAAATAAAGTAAGGATTATATTCTGATAGTTTATCACCACTGCAATAAAACGAAATTCACCAATCACAGTTCATATTTTGGAGACCCAATTACTATTATTTTTAAAATTTTAAATAGGTGATAATTCTATCAAAGTAATTGTCAGTATATTTTTTTTTTAGACTAAATATACTACAATAAAATAAGTAATTTTTGAGTAGAATCGATAAATAATAGCATTTTTATTTTTTAATGGTCCACATTTTAAAACTAAAAATTAAACTATACGAAACTAGTTTAATTAAAGTTAACCAAAATCCTAAAAGTGGTAGAGGTGAGGACAGAGCGTCTGCCTTCCACGCGAAAAGCCCGGGTTCGAATCTGGGCTAGAAACTAATTAAATTAAATCTTATGTTAATTTACAAATTAGTAAAATTCATAAATTATTTTATACTTAGTTATTTTGGTTTAATAACCTAAAAAATTTTTTAAATTTGTTGATTTTCCCTAGTGAGTAGAAAAAGTATACTGTAAAACTCGAGTGGATTTTCCATATCGCACTGCGCCTACGGCGTCGTGCTCAAACTTCGTCTCGTGCGATATGGCCGTCATATCCACTCTTGTGGCACAAACTACTATTATAATTCATTTACTAGGGTTACTGGACTTACTCTGAAAACTTTTTCATATGAAATAACAACACAATACTTTAAATCTATAAAAAATCAGTGGCGCCTACCTACGGGTTAAATGCTCTATTTGTTTTTACTTGTATTTTATTTATGTGTACATAATGTTAATTTAAAATATTTGAATTTAAAGATAACAAGTCCTTTCTCAGACCTTTATCCCAAAAATAGGTTTCAGGTGCACATAATACGCCCACCTTAAGAGAGATTGGCCCTTATGACCAAATTCATTAAATTTCTTATCTCAAAAATGTTGTTTGTAATATAATTTACCAAATAAATACAAATTATTACATACGCAGACTTTTTTTAAATATTATATATGACCAGGTCGAAGTTGCTAATATGACCAATGATATACATCACAATAAACATAAAGAATAACTTTAATAATTAAACTTTATGTAAAGAATCAAGCATTAAAGTACATTACTTATTATTTTGTATTAGACCTTGCCGTGCTTTTACAGCAAACATGTGGCAACTACGATATCCTCGCCATCACTCTGCTCTCTGGCTTTGTGGCCGACATTCGGTTTGGAGATATCTTATATTTGACAATTACTGTCCCTTAAAATTTAAATTAAATAACCTTCAGTATATTTGGAACCAATTAAGTAAAACAAGTATGCTTTAAAAATAAACAGAGTAAAATGAAACCAATTTTAAATCACTTTACCCATTTAGTTCCTGTCTTTTCAAACAACCTTCTTGCCGAGTCATCTATAAAATAATTTTCTGCAAACTTACAGTCAGACCTCTTTATCCTATCCAAACAGTTTCAGTACAAAGACTACGTGTCATTTTCGAATAAGCGTCCTGACCTTTCCTCTATTGAATGCGGTGGGCCAAAAATGGACGTATCGGTCAAAATTTCCAAAATTAAATGAAAATCAACACGAAAACAACAATAACAAAATTCCAACAAAATTGGACTGAAATTAATTTCGCAAAACCATATATATTTTCTGACAATTCGTATACGTAGGGAATAACAATCAATCGCAGTTCAAGAAGTAGAATAGTAGATGGGTTTATAAATGTAGGACATGAAATCCCTAGAGGGGATGATAAACAAACAGGGGAAATATTAAGGAGAATATCTCTCAGCTGCCAGCTTACAAGACGATGACGTATTCGAAAGATATATAGGCACCAAGTACAAAGTGGAAAGGGAAGCTATTCGATGATTCCAGTTATAAATAGTAGGAAATATGTTAGGAAATATCGACTTAATATAAATAAAAGTGACAACGTAGGAATTTTAAACAGAGAAGAGACAAAGATGGTCATTCACTGAATTTACACCCATATTGGATTAAGAAATAAATGAAAGATTTGACTGGTCAGTTGAATTTTAAACATTTACTCATGGGTGGCGTTATTTTGTATATTGAAAGGGGTTCTTATAGAAACAAAATAAATATAAATTACAGGTATTTAATTTTGCCTCATAAAGCTTAAAAGAGATAGTTACATGATTTTGTTGTTTAATATTAGTTTATTCAGAACAAAAATTTTAATTTAAATAGACAGTTTTACCCTGCGATTAAGTAAGTACGATGATTAAAAATAACATAACTTTTAAAATTCTATATTAAACAGTGATTATTATAAATAATTGTCTTTTGACATACCTATAAATCTTCAGCATCACTCTCAAAATTTGTGTCATTAGGCTGTCATCATTAAGGGATATAATTATAGGGTTAATTTCGTTTATCCTGTTTTCATGTGTACACCAGTCGTCAATTAATTTATCACATTTTTGAACACTTTTTTGCCAAATTTCTGGGGTTGATGTATCCAGTGCTTGTTTCCATATTTTCCTTACTTCTTCGTCGCTGTAACCATTAATTCCAATACGTTTTACATATACCCCAAATGTGTTCGATGGGGTTAAATTGACAATGGTACGGTGGAAGCCGTAACACATCATGTCCATAACTATGTATGACTTGATCTACCATATAAATTTGTGGTGGTTCATTCCGTTTGGCTAAAGTTAACAACTCAGATTTAAGGGCGTATTGTGGAAATGCAACATTTTCGTTACGTAGCCATTCTTGTATTTTGGCTACAGTCCAATTCTGTCTTGGCGGTTTGTTTAAAAGTTCTCTGTGATAGCTCGCATTATCTAACACTAAAAAAGACGGTTCGCTTAAATTTGGTAATAGTTTTTCATTTAACCATTTGATAAACATATCCGAGTTCATGTTATCGTGGTAGTCTTCTGATTTTGATTTAGAGGAAAATATTAATCCTGAACCATCGAAAAATTCATTCTTTTCACCTGCGTGCAAGATTATGTGTCGCTTTCCCTCACCATTAGTATGTTTTATTAATTTTATATTTTCATCTTGCCATATTCTTTTCGTCCCACCAAATATTCTCTTCTAAACGAGTGTATTCTCTTAAAAAATGTATTCTTCTGTGAACAACATTATTTTTTTCACATAAAGCTTTTCTATTATATTTTTTCTTAAATTTAAAACCTATTTCCTTAAGCAACTTCCAAAGACTTGTTCTGCCAAATTCACCAATTTGTATTTCTCTTAAGTTAGCCAACAAATGTGTCTAAGTTGACATGTTCTTTACGAAATTTTGTCCCACCAGATATATCCGACGTTTTCAGTTTTTTGCTAGGTATGTATTTTTTCTTTTTTTTGCTCTCTCCGCTTTTGACGTTTTTCAAAACATTTTAATTTTGAATCACTAATACCGAGAGCTGTACAGACGTGTTCATGCACACTCACTACTGGCTTTAAAAGTCTTCCGTTATCTTTTTCCGCCGTAAAATACTTATGTAGATTACAAATTAAGTCATCTACACGTAACACGCGCTTCGGCATTTTCAGTCTGAACTAAATAATTTAGCGCAATTAGTCCTATAACATCAGTACAAAAATAGAACATGTAATCTTAATTTTATACCTGAGAAGGGGACTTCCGGAAATTCCTGACCATAAAGCGTTTATTGTATTCGGGGAAAATGGTAGTACCATAAACAATGTCCAAAACAAAATTATAAATATTTTAATTTTTTCGTGTATTACTTTAGTAATTTAATTTTAATAAACATAATTACATACTATATAAGTATTTAATAATTAAAATATATTCATCCTCTACCCACCGGAGGAATACGCTTATTTTACTCAACTACCTGATGCGAAATTATCCTGTAGACCGGCTCAGTAGTGCATCTGTTTCTTAATCCGATATGGGTGTAAATTCAGGGAATGACCTATAGTAGGTAATATAGCAGTATGAAAGAAAAAAGGAATACTCAAGAAACTGATGCGGCAGACACACGTGACTAAACCTAGAAGACAGCAGGGTTTAACGAAAATAGGATGAAAGATGTTGAATTTAAATAATATATCTTTTACCCACTTTAAAATATCATACGTATTACAATAATTTTTGTTTTCGCACTATATTAGAAAATTAAACTTTTCGTATTCAAATAAGCTTTTTTATTTTTATAATTAGTTTTCAACTATGAAGTGATACAAATAGAAATATATTTTCTAATACATGGATCTGTATCTGTAACGTGTGGAGGGTGGGTTATTCCCACGGCACTTAGGCCTCACTAAGCCCATTTTGCATCCTCCTAAGATGATAGACAATTCCTAACTCGTGAGCCAGCCTACAGATTTAATGTAGTTGACAACTACGCCAAGAGGTGCTTCTCTTATATTGGCTGGTGTTAGCCGATACTCGCCGAACACAAATATTCTAATAAATGAGAGCGTCGAGCAATCGTAAAGGATATGCTCAAAGTTCTCATCTTCTTGTTCCCACCTCTGCAGTGTGCGGATTCTGACAGCCCCATGATATGGAAATGCTTCCGTACTTGGCAATGACCAGTCAGAATGTCTGTCTGTCTAGTCATTGGCAAATATTTGTTTGCTGTAGTGTTGTCAGGATAACTTAAGAGCTCCCTGTTTCTTGTTTCATCCCATCTTTCCTTGAATTTCACACGGGAATGTTCTTTAATTAGGTCTGTCACTACCGATTTTATCAGGCCAATAGAAGGGCCAGGTCCAAAAAATATTTGGTTGGCTGCTTTCTTGGCTAGTGAATCAGCAAGATGGTTAACTTTGATGTGGCGTGACCTTTGATCCATATTAAGGTGACCACATTGTTGGTGGATACTTCGGCCGAAGCTTCTTGACATTCTAATTCTAACCCTGAGTAAATTCGTGGTCTGTTTAGGGTGAGTAGTCGTTGTCTGCTATCTGTATAGATGAGCTTGTTCCTTCCAGTGATATTGTTTCTGGTGATTTCTGTTGCTGCTATGATAATCCCCGTTAGCTCTGTTTGAACTACACTGGCAATTGCTCACATCCCATTTTATATTTAGGTTTATGGATCTGGAGTATATTTTACATCCTGAGCCTTGTTTTGTTTTAAGGTAAGTACAAACCAGGCCAAAAAATTTTGCCAACTGTAGGCAACATATTTGTTGGATACAACAACTTGTATCCAGATACATGTGGTCAATAGTGTTGCTCGTCAAAACCAAAACCAGAGTCAACATTTACTAACATCACTTGGCATACAGACCCTGAAATTTATACATTGGGTAAAATTTATAGAAGTACAGCGTGAAATACACAATAATATTAATACTAAAGTCTCATAGACGAAGTTCTAGTGCTTCTGGCTGTTTAAATAAAGAAGGAAAGGACACAATCAATTTATTTAGATTTTCGATAAATTAAGAAAGGCGAGTACTTGTTTTAAGTATTTCTAATATGTACTTAGTAATAATATTAATAATAATAATAGTAATAATAGTAATATAGATTTATATTGACTTTTAATTACAGAGGAAAAAACGAATAATAAATAATGTACAATAACAGTTACAGTCAAAAGGCAGAGTTCAGATTTTTGGGAAGACTCTTTCAAATCTGAATCTTCTCTTTCACTCAATCCGTTTAGTAATAATTCTCTTTTTTATTTTTAATTAGAAAAAAGTGGAGTTTTAAATGCTGTTTTCGGATTGATATATTGTCATTAAATCTAAAATTTGGAAGGGTTGAAGGCTGACTGTCTCTAGACATTCTCAGCGACAACCACAAGATATTTGACGAGTTGAGAGACAGGTCCTATATGACCCGGAGGCTGCACAATGGGCCTAATGAGGCCTAAGGGCTGTAGACCACAGAACTTTTTAGAAATTTGTGCATAGGTAAGTATATTTTTTTTCTGTCTGTATACAGACAAGAAAATTATAGGAATCCTATTTTTTTCGTCGAGTATTCGACGAATTTCTATGTTTGGGGTTCCCTGAATCCGTTTGGATTATTTTCGCGATGAACGGATACAGAGAAAAACAATAAATTTTAAATTTAAACTTTATTTCGGCCTGCGGGCATAGTCGGAACATTGGGAGGGGTACTTTATAGAGGGTCGTTTTTCTATTTTATAGAATATATCTGTAATTTACGCCTGAAGAAGAAAATTTCTACAAATAAAATACTATTCTTCATAATTTTTGTACTATTTAAAATTTTCGTATTCGAGAAAATTGACAAAAAGTAAAAAATTTTAATTTTTAAGAACATGGTTGAAATAAAATTTGTTTGTTATGTCATTCTCTATAATTGTTATCCTATACATCAGATTTTTTTTACAGTAAAGATGCATGTAGTAACCTTCTATTATTTATAAATAATCAGCCAAAATTCGCAACGTGTTGCGAAGTAGAGATGCGGAAAAAATAAAAATCTTCAAATAATTAAATTGCATTAAATTATCGTCTGTTAATTCAAATAAAAGCCAATTAATATTACTTTATTTAAAATTTTTTAAATTCAGATTTTAGAAAGAACTTTATTTTTGTACTAGGCTATGTTAAAAATATGTTTCCAAAGTAGGCCATGCAGGAAAAAATGTGAACGTGAGAAGTAATAAATTCCGTCTCCAAGGGAGTGGAAAACAGGAATTTAATGTTTTTTTTTTAATGGTTAAATATCAAAAATTGAAATTAATTTTGCCATTTTCTAAAAATTCTTATTAGTTTCTAAAAGTACCTCGTATTTTTAAGAACTAGGAGGTTGATAATTGGAGTTTCTGGCCTCTGTCGATATTGTCATTCCACTGTGCAGTATCCAATTGCGATTTGGAGCCTTTTCGAAAGGGACCGTTGGCTAGATTGCGTACATGTCCAAGACAATGGCGCATTTCTGTCTCTTTGATTAGAACGGGACCAAAGGAACAAATAAAGCCAATCGGCGATATAAATCTGTCTGTCATGACAGATACACGGTGCGAGTTTAAACGGTATCCAGGGATGGATTCAAGTGATACTTAAGGGGACAAAGTGGCAGCAACCCCGGAAGTTGGGGGGTAAGGGTTGCAATTTCCAATCGGGATTAGCTTTGGGATTGTGGGACCTAATCTCTGATAATACCCGGGATTGCGTTATATGTGTATATACACTAATGAAACTTATGCAAGCTTGATAACTAATTTTTATTAATAGTATTCAGAAGCTCACCACAAAATTGTTTGAAGCGGTTTCATTTTGAGCCAAACTTAGATTGACCGTCGCTTTAATAATATCCACTAATAATGTGGATTTAACTTTAAAATAAACAGGGTATTTTAAAATTGACGCCATACAGAGCATATTGGACTTTCTTTGTTAAACATTTATTTATATAACTTCCAAACTACTAAATAATTATTTTTCAAATTTGTTATGTTTTTTTCTCTGGTCAAAGGCAATACAGTTCCCAAAAACTAAATCTTTTTTTTTAAGAATTAGAAAGAGATAACAAAAATATATCTTTCGTTATCAATTTCAAAACTGGTTGTGATAGTTTTTAAAATTATTTATTTATAGGAGTATGGTATCGACCTATCTAATTCATATTTGTTAAAAGGTTATAATTTATAAGTAAATTTTCTTTAATAATAATAATATTCAGTTAAGTTCTCTTTATATTTTTTAAAATTACACCAGCTTATTCATCTGTTTTATAAATAGTTGGGAAAAAGTTTATAACCACGTATGTCATTTAGATTTTTAAAAGACGTTGTTCCGAGAAAGCAGTGGAGAATAGAATTAAACGAGAATAAGGAAAACATAAACACTAATTTAAATGTATGTCACTTACATTTTTGGGGATTTAAATTTTAAAAAATCGTATTTTATCACCCATTTAAAAGAAACCCCGTTTATTAGGCAATCTGTTTTAGGCTTTAGTTATAAAAAAAAATCAGGAAGATGTCAGTTATTGTAATTTTTTTTTTAACAAAACAGGGCAAGTTTTGTAAATATTTCATTTTATCAATAGTTAGTTGAGTAATCTCAGAAAAGGTACTTTAAAAAACTTTTTAAAATACATGTTGAAAATTGTATTGTGGCCTTTATTTGTTAATATTAGGTCATTACATTTTTATTTTTTAACCATTTATTTACAAAAAAAATTTTTAAAAGTTGTTTGTTATGTGATCCTTTACATATTTTGTTTTAATTATTTTTTTTGTGTAATCAACCGTAGAGCCACAAATATTTTTTTAATTTTTGGCGCACGCGGATTTAAAACATATTTCGTCTAAAACATTTTTAAATTGAAAGGTGATTAAGAGGAATCACCGGAAATTGTTTTCAAGTTTTTAACTTCACCACTAGATGGAGTTATGATCGTTGATAAACAGATAAACGAGTGAGTAGGCAAAATTGAATACAATTTCGTACAGATTACGATTTTCATACTTTTGACATACCTTAATTTACTATTTTTTTTTTAATTACAGTTTTTCTTTTTGGTCATGAGCATTACGCTTCCTAGCGGTGAAGTTAGGAATTTGAAAATAATTTCCAGTTATTTATAGGGACAACTTTTGTAATGATATGACTGACGGACCCGATACATATTATTTATTTTTTTCTACGCATATGTCAGAAAACAATAAAAATCGCACTGTTGTCAACATTCCTTGCAAATGACATTTAACAATAACATGCACATTATAAGATCTTATAACATACACGTGCGTTTTTATAAGAAAACTTAAATTTCTTAGTTTAATTAAATTGCAATCAAATTTTTATCTACGTACGAATTTATTTGGTTTATTTACATAAATTTAGTCAATTGAAAAACATAAAAATTTTTAGCATTAGCGAGATACATTTTCGATTAAAAAGTGATGCCACTAAATGTCGGCAACACATTACACAATTTTTCAAAATAAGTCGCGTTTACTTATGCTATGGAAATAAACGTCTTGCCATTTATATTGTCAATTTTTGTAGCAAAATATTATTGTATTCGAACATTTTCTCAACTTTACCTATGAATATGTCTGTTAGGAGTAAAAGTGATGAAATTATAAGCACTCCACCGGAGATTTTAGAAAAACTTCAAGCTGCAACACATAATTTGTTACCGCTAAAATCCAAAGGAAGGTACGAAATTACCTATCGAAAATTTATGGATTGGCCACAAAAGCATATGTCCTTTATTTAATAGAAGAAAATAAGTATGCATAAAAAAATATAGTACGTTACACGAGTTGTAAGCCCATTACGCACTCGTGAAATTTTTTCCCTTCGTGCGTGATGGGTTACTTACAACTCTTGTTATATAATATATTATTAACACCATTGATGATCTGAATTCAACCAACTATCGTATTTGGGGGTCTAAAGTGAATAAATACGGAGATGCAAGTTGTTAATGTTAATTTGCTTCCCTCTGTATATAAACATATTTTTAAAGAAAGAAGTATAACGTTAATTACATACTGGTAATAAACCTTGGCCAATACTTGCTACGACCTACGTAGGCAAAACAAAGATAATTAATACCGTTAGGGGTACTTTTTTTACTTTTAAAAATCAAATATTTTCAAACATTTAAAGCTCAGTCACAGAGTGGGTCTGATATATTAAGTCACGAGTCAGTATACCTACAAGTCCGACTTAGACAAAGGCCATTAGTTTATACAGGGTGTTTCAGATTTAAACGGACACAGCTCAATGGGAGGTAGAGAACACTTAGCTAAGTTCAAAACACCCCTATACTTAGCCTTTAATCTTACTCGTTTTTGAGATATAGGGTATTTTATGACTTTTTGCCAAAACTAAAATCGGCCATTTTGTTTGAATATCTAGAGTTATTTTGATACAATTTTGTACAAAAATTACACTCTCTTAGGTTAATGAAAACCATAATTTAATTTTCTGTTTCTGTTAGTTTGTTCTGTTACTTTATCAAATAAAGTCAGCCCGGTCCTGTGTAGATGTTCAATTTCTTATTGGAAAATGCAGTAGTTAAAAATAAATGAAGATGGTATCTAATTTGTGTAGAGTTTTAAAAGTATAAGGTAAAATATTTGATTTTAATTTTGTAAATACTGATTTATAATAATGTAGTCGCCATTATAAAAATTTATTGTAAGAACATTAAGATAGTGCCATTAAATATTATTACATTATTTTATTTGATGATCCATGTAATATTTAAATGTGCGGTAACATTTATTAAAATCCGATATACAGGGTGATATTCTAGCTAAGAAGAGCAATATAAAAAAAGAGAGTCCGGTCCTGGAATTTTTTAAAATTAAATTATGGTTTTCATTACAATAAGAGAGTGTAACTTTTGTACAAAATTTTATCAAAATAACTCTAGCCGTTCAAACAAAATGGCCGATTTTAGTTTTGGCAAAAAGTCATAAAATACCCTATATCTCAGAAACGAGTAAGATTAAAGGGTAAGTATAGGGGTCTTTTAAACTTAGCTAAGTGTAGTCTACCTCCCATTAAGCTGTGTCCGTTTAAATCTTAAACACCCTGTATAAGTGAAGAGTTAGCTCAATTTAATATTCTTAAAATATTATTTTGTGGTTATGTATTTTTTTATTAAAATGAATATCGTGGTCTCAAGAAAATGTGTACTTCCATAGTTTCTTTAATAAGGGTAAGTATCGAAATCTACAATTTACGTACTGATTAAATAAATATCCATTTGGACGGTTAACAATATTTTAATATATACAAGTGAATAAAAGGTTAGAAAGTTTGGTTATAAATATATACAATTTTGCAGGTTATTCTTGAGCACCAAGGGTGAGGAAGTTTTTAGTTCAGTCCTAGAATTTGCTTTAGCTGCCGTTACTATATTATTATAGAATAGTTTTATCTGGGAGTCTTATCGTTACAAACGTATGCCAGTACTTGATTCAAAGACTTCTTTAGGGTGATTTCGTGTCGAAACAGCCTATTGGTCTCAATGGCAATTCTACGTCCTGTTGCCTTAAACTCTATTTTAAATAATTTCAGTAAATAAGGTTACTCCAGGTATCTAAGTGTCTAATGGTAGTATCCAATAGTTTGTTTCAAAAATATAAATACAGAATAATTAGCGAAAGAATAAAAATAAAAAGATCCAAAATACAGAATACTAATGTAGGTACATAATCGAATATTAGGAAAAACAAATAAGTGAGAGAGTTCGTTATCTTTGTTGTTATGGAGAATTTTTCAAAGTAGCCTGAAATAGCGCCTATTCCTAATCAGGAAGCGACGACAGTAACAGAAGCATTTATGACGAACCTCATAGCGAGACATGGAGTCTCTCTGGGATTGCATTTTAACCAAAGACAAAATTTTAAATCCGAATTAGGACAAGAATTGATGAAATTGTAATATCCAGTATGCATCTCCACCTACAGTCCAAAGGAATGGTAGAAAGACATCAGTATCTTTTAATGTTCATCTCTGAGTACCAAAAAAGACTGGGACACTTTAACATCTCTATTTCTGCTAGCCTACCGAAGTAATGAACATGAATCGACCAGCTGTATTCCATCTATGATGATTACTGGAAGGGAGATGAAACTTCTCCATGAACTTCTTTTTGGACGGCAGCCTCCTAGTAAAAAATAGGGCCGTATACCTTCCACGTACGTACATACTAAAGAGAAATATTAGAAAAGGTATATGAATTCTCTCGGCAACTTTTCATGTATGCCACAGGGACACATTTTGAGAGAGGCGACCCAGTATGGCTGTATAATACCAAGCGCCTAAAAGGACTTTATCAGAAACTGCAACGGAACTGGGAAGGAATCTACACCATCCTTAAGAAAATCAACAACCTGATCTACCGCATTCAGTTGTCAGCGGGAAGTAAGTCCAAAGTAGTTCACATTGAAAATACTGTGGTCCAGATTCTCCCTGTTGGCTCCAACCAGGTCCCAGTAATCAATCTATTGGGGACGAATAATTAGAAAAGAGGGAGCACTGTTACCTTGCAGTGGCCTGCGGGTATTATAGGAAACGTTCGAATAAAAAAAGTGTAATGTCACCCATCACCCTATAGTGTGTTGTGGTCGTCATAAGTAAAAGTATGAGTAAAAGAAGAATAATTTAGAAACATCTGGACGGTTCGAGAAGGTTCTAGAAGGTTTAAGCAATCTATATAAGTCGATGATCCTGACTTCACAGTTTGGGTTTGATAATAGACGATGTACATTAATGTTAGTAGCCGAATTGAAAAAGTTAAGTTGCAATAAACTGGGTTACCAAAAACCAGCGTTACAATATTTAAATACTTAAAAAAATGTACATAAATGTGAAAAACTCCTGTGCCTACTTTTTCTTTTTGTAGACCTGATAAATACGTACATTTCTGGACGATGATTCAAACTAATAAAATATCTGTGAATTGCAAAATGTTTTGATGTCACTTTATATAAATTGGATTTCATTAAAAATTTTCAGTCTTTTCTGTACTTTTTTCATTTTAACTTGTTTTCGAAAGCAGAAGATGTAGCCAATTTTCATTGAATTAAATTGTGTAATTTTCTTCTCAAATCTTCTACGTGCTTGAAAACCTTAATGTTATCAAGTAAACAATGTAAATTTTTTAATATTTCAGACATTAGGGTGATTACCAGTAAATGTTTCTCATTTAAATAGTTCGATTTTCCATTTTTTTTTTAATATCTATTTTAAATATTCTAGTAGGTATTTTTTAAAGAAGTTTGGTTCTAAGGCCAATCAGCAGAAAATGGTGGATACACTGCATACTTTAAATATAGTTAAATTTGAAAATGTAAATTCTTCGCTTTTGCAAGAAGTTTTACTACTCCCAGGCATACATACCTACTATCTTAAATTTAAAAAGTATACCTGGATTGTTCGTTTATTACTAGATCAAAAAATTTATTTAGTAAATAGTTTAAACATTAATTTTATCTTAATTTAAAAAAATGGTGGATGCACAACTTTTTATATTCCAAATATTTAATAAGATTTAAAAAGTTCAAAAATTGTTTTCAATAAAAAATAGTGTATAATAGTTTATTATTTGAAGCTCTTTCTCTACAGAAAATTTGACTAACCCAATCGAAGTATCAGAATCTGAGTTCATAGGACTAGTGGTTTAAGGGAGGATAGGTTTTTTTGTTACAACACTTTCTAAAATTAAGGAGATAGGACAAAAATAAAGATGTAGATTGTCTTATTCTTTTAAAAATAACTGATGTCAATATTTTGAAAAACAAATTTTTAAGACCACAAAATATAGGCCTATAATGGTCACATTTAAGTGTATTTAGACAGGATTTTAGTGAGATTTCATATATAATAAACACGCAACAAAAATATTAAAAGACAAAAAACCGCTATACAAAGATTCACAACTTTGAAACCTCGTATTTTACAGAATTCTAATAGTTAATTTCAGCTTTTTTGGATAAATTTAAATCATATTATGCAATATAAAAGAAAATACTGAGTCATAAAGATTTTAAATTTCCAGTGTTTTTGTGGCATAAAATCATTTTCAATAAAATCACTTTCAATGTCGAGGTGAAAACGAATTAAGAAAATAAAATAAGAAAACATGGAAACACCATTAGGGGGTCAAAGTTTTTAGAATTCAAACTCTCTCAGTGCAAATTTGAGAAAAACTAATTTTGAAACTGCATACTTTGCAACATGGAATATATTTATATTAATATAAGTCCATTGTGTATGTACAAAGTGTTTTCTACGAAGTAAGTATTTATTAAGTTTAGGGAAAGAATTTGGCGGACTAATTAGTAAGCTACACATTGTGATTGTATGTTGAACGTATAAAGTCCTTAGTAATATATGAGGTTTATATTTGTGAACTATTGAGTAATATTTTGTCCCCTTGAAACATTTCAAATATTCTAATGGCCATTTTTAGCTTTCTCAGCTTAAAGTTCCTCAGACGAGATGAGGCATAAAAATTTTCAATATTTATTTTGTTTGCAAACCTATGTTGAAAATTCAGTATTTTTAAATATAAAATCAGTCGACACAGACGAACGGGAAGAGCTACAAGAACATTTTGATATCGAAGAAAAAGATGATAAAATGTTCTATTAGGACCCAAATTTTTGATATTAGATTGATCTACTTTTATCTAAAGGTGACAAACCTCTGGAAAAAATAAGAAGGAGGAAAGAATAAAAATCGTAAAAAATGTTCAATCATATGGCAACAAAAAAGTAATTTAGCAGTTTATATCTAGTTAATAAACAGTTAATTATAAGCCAATTATCCTTGAAATGAAGTATTTGGAGAGAAAACAATATTTAAAATGAAAATTTCACACCCCTACTTTTTAACCAATAAAATGCCTTAATTTTGACTAGTTAGCATGGCCGGAAATTTTGAAAAAGTAAAAACATATGATCTACAACCATTAAATAATATGAATAATGCAAAATTTCGATAAGAATAAACATTATTATTCGTTATAAAGTTTCATTAAATTTGTTTGATTATTATACATTAACAATTTATATTTAAAAAAACTTAGGATGTACAAAAATAGCAAGATTTAAATGTTGCTTGAATTCTAACCCATCCTTTCTTCATATTAATGAATAGGAAGGTGATGAATGAATTAGATGTCTGTGATTTAAGACATATATGTAATATTTTGAAACAATTTTGTTCAAATCTCTTTTAGGCAAAACGTGATATTTACTTAACATCTTCAGCAGACTTTCTTGGATTTTCGTAAACAAACCATTCGACTCTAACGCTTCCAGGGGCCTATAACACAATGCTTACAATTGTAATAAGTCTACAACTTATTAGTAATTCGCTTATACCTACAAGTACCCTGTTTTATTGTAACACAATCTAATTTCATATACTTGTATGTATCAGTAAAAAGATTCTACACTTGTACATGTCGTTGCTACTGGACAATTTAGATCAAGTTTACTGTAAGTTAAATCATTTAAATTTTTACTTTGTTGACAACGGGAGACGCGACAGCTGTAACGTGTCTTAACGTGTTATTTCTGCGTTTGTAAACAAGTAATAATCGAGAGAAAAATGCATTTTTTACAAAACGTTAAAGAAATAAAGAAATTCTGTTCGGTGCCTTTTCCGAAAAATTGAAAAAATCAGACAAAGTTTTAAAATAGAAAGAATTGGCAAATTTAGCAAGGAGCGTTTGTTTAATGCCTTTAGTGGACATATGCCAGAGACACACTATGGCAAAATATGAAGAAAATTACAATGGTAAGTACGAACGTATTATTTGTAATTTTACCTACTACTTGTACGGGTTAGCTACGTATACAGAGTATATTAATGTTAATGGACCATAGAAAAACTACCGGTCAAATCTCAATATTTCCTAATAGACCAAGAGCTATCCACCTAAAAATTACGCCCTTTAAAATGGAAATTGGGACGTTTACAGTAAATTTTATTTAACTTTTCTTAATAAATAATTAAGGTCAAAATGTTACCTAGTTTTCGGTACTCAATTCTGAAATATCCTGTAGTTTTTATTTTAAGGCAAAAGTAGATAATACCAGAAAAACGGGTACAGGCGGTAATGGAAAAATGAACGATGTTGATAATATGGTGCTGAAAATATTAGGAAAGGAGTCTCCAGTAATTGTTGGTCTTGGGGTGCCAGAATCGTTGGACGATGCAGAACCGCTACCTCAAGACAGCATATCAATAGAACAGCCAACATTATTAACGCAAGACCCTGGCGTGCCCTCAACTTCCTCCATACGTGGATTTATAAAATAGGATTATACGAGCTCAAAAAGTGCCTCTTTTTTTGACTAGTGCATTAGAGTAGTTTTTAGTGCAAAAAACACTTTGATGGACTAGTAGGTACTACAATAGTTACCTATTTATCCAACAAACGCATAAATTGTCCAACGATGCCGTCAGACCGAGTTCATAACACGTAGAGTGCAATAAACACTTTGTGTACGAGTTGCATACAATATTTTTTCTACGTTGTATAACGCCTATTTTACCCAAAAAGAGTTGGGAGTCGCTATACCTTGCTCTCGGCTAGTTCAGCACACGACTACTTGGGCAATGGGTGCGGATCTTCACTTTTAGTTAGGCGTTGAGTGGACGACACTGTTCTGGGCGCCACTGCATCAATTAAAGGGAATACAGAAACTTATATGAGAGTATATCTGCTTAAGACACTTATACCTAAGAAAATGTGTTAACTGTAAATTACTGAATCAGTGACAAGAGATAAGAAAAATCAAACTACTATTTAATAAACCCAATTTATTAATAAAATAGTTATTTATGAAATATATGAATGCTTAAATTATAAAATATCTATGAAAGATATGAAAAATATCTATATGCAATTATGGTTTAAAGATACATAAAATAATTAGATTATGGTAACACCTGTATTAATTATACATAGAAAAGTGTGTAAGTCCTAGGTATATTATATTTTAATAAACCTCGACATTTCAATAACTGAAGGGTATTGATAAATCAGAAATATAATAAGTATGCTTATTAATTTTAAATAGAAAGTTAAATTTTAGTATTTAATACTAGGAGAACATCTGTAACTCCTAGATTATAGAATAATCACAAGAACTTCAAGTTCAGTGTTATAAGTTAATATTAATAGATAAATTAAGTCGAATAATGTGGCAATGTGAACTCTGTACATAATACCTAAATTAAATATAAATACAAATGATACCCAAAGTATGGTAAATTGTTTACCTAGGATATAGATCTATACCTGTGGTGTACAAAGACATTTGTCTAGAAAGAAATATAAATAGGTTTATATCATATGAAAAAGAAAATATTTATCAAACGAAAATGTATATGTTATACTCATACTTTAAAAGTATAAAACAAAAACCATAGCGAGATAAAAATAGAAAATAAGCATCACTGCATTGCAAGTTATATTATTAAATAAAATTAAAGTTCTTACAGACTACACTGAAGGCTTTTTACTTATGCCTGGACAGGGCACAAGCACTCGTCGGCTACTTCATTAGGCAGTACTAAGGGTTGATCATCAAGACAAATCCGGGATTGAGGATCAGGCCCCATGGTTCCACAGCTTAGAATACTTAAATGTCCTGGCCTCAGCATGCCGGTATAACAATTTAATGAGTTCCCCAAACTCTTGAGTATCATGATAAAATTCGGACTTCCGCAGGGCTTCACTCCTGGGATATTAACAGGATACATCATCCAGAACCAAACGTTATACGTAAATGTTTCCCTTATGGCCACGTTGTGGACATGGGCTAACGCCATCCGAAAAATGGAGGGCACCAACATACGCTCGTCCTTCGTAGTTTGAAAAACCAACAGTATAGGTAATACTAGGAGGACCCCTACACCGAGGGGCACCATCCAGATGAAATCGGCAACAAGACACAAAAAACTCGTATCATACGACACCTTTTAACTTTTTTAATCGCCTTCACATGCTTGATTCGAAGCGACAAAGAAAGAATTTTTACCTTTTGTCGATTTACGAACTACAATCTGTCAAATTCAATTCTAGAAAATTCGGTCGTGGCTATTGAACCGATTAAACTGTGTGGATCCATGACTTACACGAAATCCGTATATTAGAGAAGATATGATTATTTAATTTAGTTTAAATCCAATGAATATTGTTTTATTTAAATATTTGAAATGTTGATTTTTATTAGTAATGAGTTTAAAAGTGAATTTATTTTTAATTTTATAATTCCTAATGTACATGACAGTAGCCAGAACCAAGGTATGGTTAAATTAGATTGTTTCAGAATAGGCAACACCTAATACATTAAAGTGTATTTTGGATAGTTGCACTAGTAAATTTAAATATTTATTTATATTATATTTTATGTATCTTTTAGAATATTAAAACGCTACAAAAAACAAAAAATATTTTATTTAGGTGGACTAAAAATGGCGTCGATTTGAAAGTTGCTATATGTTTGTCATGATGACAAAACGCTATAGTGACAGATGAGTGCAATCAAATTTTATTGCAACTAGTGCAATAAAGAGCCACTTCTTTCAGTAAATATAGTTCAATAAAGTTTTGTTTTTTGCATTAACGCGGACAAATCAGTTAAAATACATTACTAATAACTAAAGTGGTATAAAACTATAAAATCGTATGAAACACATGCAAAAAGTTCTTTTTTTGTACTTCCGTGTTGCCAAATTCAATATTCGGTTTCGTTCGACAATTTTCAAGTCGTGTGCAGAAAAGTTGCACTTTTTGCACTTGTACATACAGAACTATTGTGTTGATCGTTGTCAAACAATTTTGCAGAGAAACGAAAGCGTATCAAGACGTGTACAGGAGAAAAAAATTCTGATGGCAAGAACAAAGAAAAGCTTAATTTGCAAATTGAATACCTAAAACTGCAAAATTACAAGACCAAATTAGAAATTTTACAGTTAGAAACTGCACTACACCTACCAAGATCTGAATTTACCCAATGTTTTACTGTTACAGACATTTCACACGGGCAGGACCAGCATACCACATACATGAATCTTTAAATTTATTTTGAAACCCTTTTTACTAATAGGTTAATGTAGTCATTGGTTGCATAGAAATAAATTTGATTTTTTTGTTTCATACTAATTTATTCTAAAATAATCAATCATTTGTTGAACTCTAGCTCGACCTGCAATTGGAGGAGGTTCATTATCTCTGGGATTGTTTTCGTCAACTTCGTCATCACAACCATTTAATTTCACATCGTCTTCATTGTTTTTTGTAATATTGCACAATGTTGCACAACATTTAAAAATGTTTGCTGCGAAGACTGGATCAACTTGTAAGTATTATTTGGAGTGAGGGTAGCCATATGTGAGTAGTAGGGATTAAGTGTAAAGGTTAAAGAAAAGGTCCTTTATTTCTCACAAGTCAATTTATTGGCGACCGGTTTCGAAGTTGTCACTTCATCATCAGGCACACCTAAATGGAATGTCAAGGAGTCAGTTGTAATAAAAACAATTATAAAAGCATGAACGGACTTTAACATATACAAAATAACATAAAAAACACAAAAGAAAGTTAAACAATAACCTTGACTCACCTTGACTAATTCCATAAAGGAAGCGCTACAAAAAGTTTAACAGAACGAGTTAAAAAAGTCATGTGTAATAAGTATTTTTTAAAAAATTTTTAATGTAGGTTAGGTTAAACCACCAGATGTCTTTTTGAATAAAATAATTAATTAAAACACATTTAAGACAATTATTAACTAAACAACACAAAATAGTTTTACAAGCACAAACAGTTTAAAAATTTTTAAGGAAATAATGTTAATTACTGAAAGTAAAAAGTAAAAAAGTAAAAATTATCAGACTGTCAAGACATCTATCTAGATTTTTAACGAATCAATGCAGTAAACTGTAAATTTTAAATTAGCGGATAAATAGTGTACTAACGGAGGTGTTATTTACTGAAAGTGAGTATAGGTGGCGATGACAAAATTTATTGAAAGTAAAATATATTAAACTGAGAATGAGAAAGCAAAAAAAATTTTATACTAACAAGAAAATTAGAACACTAAACAAGAAAATATGAAAATTCATATGTAAAAAGGGAAATTTGAAGCAGATAATCAAAAGAAAATTACTGTTACAGGAAACGGAAAATAGGTTGACAGTACGAATGTCAAAAAAGAAAAGTCAAATTTTGGCGTATGACAACCACGTGGGAGAATTTGAATAAGCTAAAAAATTTTAATAAGATGCGAATGGGCAAAAATTAATGGAAAGAAAATCTAAATTGGGAGAGTTAATTGTGGTAAGTAACTGACTGAAGATCAAATGAGTGGGGGTAAAAGTCTGAAAATAATTTAAATAAGCGCAGAGAACGTTGGGGTACTAATAAATTGAATTTGTGCATTCAGAGAGCAGGAGGGGCCAGATTTAATATTTTTTAAAATTTCCAGGTTCTCAAAGTTATTCAGAAGGAATTTATTAGAAGTCATATGCAAAATGTCGAAGCCTATGCTAGAATCAAAATCGTGACCAGTGTCTAACAAATGAGCAGCAAAGTGAGAAAAACCAGTAGTGTTAGTATTAAGACAGCGTGTGTGCTCTTTCAGGCGTATTTTAAAATTACGAAAGGTCCTTCCCACATATGAGCATGGACAGTTCAAACAAGTTAGTTTGTAAACACCAGACTGATCCATAGGATCAATCTTATCCTTATTCCTAACAAACAGGCTACTGATCGAGTTGGACGTTCTAAAGCTAATTCTGAAGGAATCTTTGAACAAGTTGGCTATACGATATGAGAATTTTCCAATAAAAGTAAGTGAAACATACTTACGATTATCTGCTTCAATATTGGGAAGGGGGTCAATTTATGTAACTATTGTTCTGATTACGTTTATTCTGTTTTCTATGAAGCATTTTATCTATTAAGTTCTGATCATAATTGTGACTATTAGCAATTTGTTTGATAACATTGAGTTCTTTATTAAAGTTATCTACTGATAGTGGTACTTTCAGAAGACGTTCCAAGTAACAATTAAAAGCTGCTAACTTATGTGTAACTGGGTGATTGGATAAATTATCAATAACAACCCCTGTGTGAGTAGGTTTTCTAAATATGTTAAATTCCAACTTAAGATCTGTACAATGGGATATAGTTAAATCAAGGAAGTTGATAGATTTGTTATTTTCTATCTCTAATGTAAATTTGATGTTACTATGTATGGTGTTTATATAATTTAGGAAGTTATTTAACTTATCCAGATCACCAGTCCATAGTATCAGTATGTCATCAACATATCTATGATAGAATTTAATAGCTGAGCAAAAAGGATTGTTGTTTAATATATTGTTATTCTCAAAATTATGCATAAAGATGTCTGCAAGTATAGGAGATAAAGGCGAACCCATAGCTAATCCTGTTGTCTGTGTAAAAATGTCATTATTAAAGAGGAAGAAGTTTTGTTCAAGACTAATTGTTAATAAGTTCATAAGTTCCAACAGTTCTACATCTGGTAAGGTAGATAAAGACAAGTAAGATTTGATGTATTCTAAAACCTCTGGGATAGGTACATTAGTAAAAAGATTTGATACATCTAACGAAACTAAGTAATCTGTGTCAGTGACATGAACATCTTTGTCTTGAACAAAACTTCTTCCTCTTTAATAATGACATTTTTACACAGACAACAGGATTAGCTATGGGTTCGCCTTTATCTCCTATACTTGCAGACATCTTTATGCATAATTTTGAGAATAACAATATATTAAACAACAATCCTTTTTGCTCAGCTATTAAATTCTATCATAGATATGTTGATGACATACTGATACTATGGACTGGTGATCTGGATAAGTTAAATAACTTCCTAAATTATATAAACACCATACATAGTAACATCAAATTTACATTAGAGATAGAAAACAACAAATCTATCAACTTCCTTGATTTAACTATATCCCATTGTACAGATCTTAAGTTGGAATTTAACATATTTAGAAAACCTACTCACACAGGGGTTGTTATTGATAATTTATCCAATCACCCAGTTACACATAAGTTAGCAGCTTTTAATTGTTACTTGGAACGTCTTCTGAAAGTACCACTATCAGTAGATAACTTTAATAAAGAACTCAATGTTATCAAACAAATTGCTAATAGTCACAATTATGATCAGAACTTAATAGATAAAATGCTTCATAGAAAACAGAATAAACGTAATCAGAACAATAGTTACATAATTGACCCCCTTCCCAATATTGAAGCAGATAATCGTAAGTATGTTTCACTTACTTTTATTGGAAAATTCTCATATCGTATAGCCAACTTGTTCAAAGATTCCTTCAGAATTAGCTTTAGAACGTCCAACTCGATCAGTAGCCTGTTTGTTAGGAATAAGGATAAGATTGATCCTATGGATCAGTCTGGTGTTTACAAACTAACTTGTTTGAACTGTCCATGCTCATATGTGGGAAGGACCTTTCGTAATTTTAAAATACGCCTGAAAGAGCACACACGCTGTCTTAACACTAACACTACTGGTTTTTCTCACTTTGCTGCTCATTTGTTAGACACTGGTCACGATTTTGATTCTAGCATAGGCTTCGACATTTTGCATATGACTTCTAATAAATTCCTTCTGAATAACTTTGAGAACCTGGAAATTTTAAAAAATATTAAATCTGGCCCCTCCTGCTCTCTGAATGCACAAATTCAATTTATTAGTACCCCAACGTTCTCTGCGCTTATTTAAATTATTTTCAGACTTTTACCCCCACTCATTTGATCTTCAGTCAGTTACTTACCACAATTAACTCTCCCAATTTAGATTTTCTTTCCATTAATTTTTGCCCATTCTCATCTTATTAAATTTTTTTAACTTATTCAAATTCTCCCACGTGGTTGTCATACGCCAAAATTTGACTTTTCTTTTTTGACATTCGTACTGTCAACCTATTTTCCGTTTCCTGTAACAGTAATTTTCTTTTGATTATCTGCTTCAAATTTCCCTTTTTACATATGAATTTTCATATTTTCTTGTTTAGTGTTCTAATTTTCTTGTTAGTATAAAAATTTTTTTGCTTTCTCAATCTCAGTTTAATATATTTTACTTTCAATAAATTTTGTCATCGCCACCTATACTCACTTTCAGTAAATAACACCTCCGTTAGTACACTATTTATCCGCTAATTTAAAATTTACAGTTTACTGCATTGATTCGTTAAAAATCTAGATAGATGTCTTGACAGTCTGATAATTTTTACTTTTTTACTTTTTACTTTCAGTAATTAACATTATTTCCTTAAAAATTTTTAAACTGTTTGTGCTTGTAAAACTATTTTGTGTTGTTTAGTTAATAATTGTCTTAAATGTGTTTTAATTAATTATTTTATTCAAAAAGACATCTGGTGGTTTAACCTAACCTACATTAAAAATTTTTTAAAAAATACTTATTACACATGACTTTTTTAACTCGTTCTGTTAAACTTTTTGTAGCGCTTCCTTTATGGAATTAGTCAAGGTGAGTCAAGGTTATTGTTTAACTTTCTTTTGTGTTTTTTCTGTTATTTTGTATATGTTAAAGTCCGTTCATGCTTTTATAATTGTTTTTATTACAACTGACTCCTTGACATTCCATTTAGGTGTGCCTGATGATGAAGTGACAACTTCGAAACCGGTCGCCAATAAATTGACTTGTGAGAAATAAAGGACCTTTTCTTTAACCTTTACACTTAACTTGTAAGTAGTTCAAACATGAAAATTTTTCTTTCAATACGCCTAAAGCGTTTTTTATAATACGCCGAGTCCGTTTATGAGCTCTGTTGAAAGCGATCTGCGCTGGGGTTCATTGGATCATCATACGTTGGAGGAATTAACCATTCACGTAAAGGATATGCGGAATCACCAAGAATTATAGCATTTGTATGTCTCCAACCATTTTCCATTCTACGAATTAGAGAACTGTTACGAAGTACTCGCGCATCGTGTACACTTCCGAGCCAATTTGCACTTAAATAATAAAACTTTAGGTCAGGATCAGACACAGCCATGCAATTGATTGAATGCTTACCATGGCGGTCGACGTAACTGGGTTTGTTATTCGTGGGGGCATCGATGTTTATGAGGGTTCCATGTACAATTCCACAAACCTCAGGAAATTCAGCCAAATTATAAAAGCGTTCTACTACGTTCCCTGTATTGTCGGGCCATCGAATTAATGCATCAAATTTTATTTCGTTTACAGAAGCAACAATTTCGTTAACACATCTGCAGACGGTCATTTTTGACACCCCATGCATGTCACATACCCCATGGTATTGCCCTTCGTTTCCAAACCAATGCAAAGCAATAAGCAGTTTTTGTAATGGTGACAAACCGTACCATCGAATCGTTTGATTTCCGATTGCTGGGCCTATATCTTGAAGAAGAGTTCTCGATTGAGTCTGAACCTTTCCAAAAATTAGTTATGACAAAGTTAATTCTCTCCCGATACCGATACACTGCACGAGCATTTTCGTTGTCACTTTCAGAATAATTTGACCATATATCGACAGTAAAATGATACGTTCACGGTGAAAGATTTCACTACACTGACTCTACTCACGTTTCGAGATAGGTAGAAAATTGTTTACAATTGTTAACAATTCCATAACACAACTGCACAAGTGTAGTTGTTGTTGTTGTTGTTATGGAAAGAGAATACAACTGTACAGAAAGTTCAGTAATTACCAGTGCCTCGCTAGTTACTACAAGTTACCTTATGTTACAGAATATCTACATTTGTAAAATTTATTTGTACACTTGTTGGACTTGTATTGTTTGTGTTATAGGCCCCGGATAGCAATCTTCCAATAAATTCGTTAAATATATTAATTTTGGATGACATATTTGCACTTGACTCAACTCTTTGCAGTATTTATATAAATTGTACTTTTCAAAGCATTCCATTTTTCTCAAATTGCTTAACGCAAATACAAGAAATGTTTTACGTAAGAATATCTTTGTTTGCTGCTTTACTATACAGTAAGTCAATGTAGTTTACCAATATAAACGTCATCTGTCAAAAACATGGCCGCCTTTTTATCACGTCCACCTATTGCAACAAACCATGTTATAATATTATATTCTTTACATTAGAAGTGTTATGGGTAACTTTAACAAAAAATACATTTCTACCACCTTTAGTGAACTAAAATTATGAAAGGACGATATACTGAACTAATACCCATCTGAGTTTTGGTGTAACTAAAGTTGGTTATTTTTTTTATTTAACGAAATATGGTGGATATACCAACGTACGAATTTCTTTGAAATTGCATCATGTTACTTGTAAAAAATATATTTCTACCACCTTTAATTAACTAAAATTACCAAAGGGCGATAGACTGCTAGTACCCATCTGAGTTTTAGCATTTGGTTTAATTAAAGATGTACCAATCTGATTTTTTTTAGAATTTATTTCATGTTGAACTAATATCTTCATTGAAAAATCTCTAATGATATCGACTAATAAGCAAAATAATAATGAAATACATTTAATTATTATAGGTTTTATTATTATTAAAAATACAATTATTATAAATGTTTGTGAGCTGGCTTGAATTGGTGGTTTCAATCTGGGTATTTTCTGTTTTATTTTGCATTGTGCTCTGATCATGATTAAACTTGCTATTACTTGATGATGGTATCCAATTGTAACTATAGTTTGATTGACTGAGTACTACTGTGTCAAGTAATTTTAATGAGCTGTTGTTCACCAACTCCTTCCTTGCCCAAATTCGAAACAGCTGTTGTTCTTGCAGAATGATTGGTTATTTTTTAGTGTCAATTCCTATATCAGAGGCTGCTAATTTAAACCATGAAGATACAATGTTCTTACCAACTGGACTATTCTTGTGCCATCCTTTCGAATTGTGTTGACTCCAATATGGGTTTGGTTTTAAGAATAATCTGTCGGCCCGAATAAGATTTCCCTTTTCCTATCAACTTCTTAAACAGACGGAAATTTGTAATCAACCATTTACTATCCGACAACTTTTTAGAACCACCTTGTGTGGTTTTAGAGAATTTTGGATTAAATTCTATCCGACTTTTTGGGTTTCTGAAATTATCAGTTTCTTCTGTGACGTATTGGATACACGCAGAATATTCTTCCCCTCCTCTCCATGCCAACGCATGTGAAACTAAGTGAAAAAATTTACGCTGCAATCCATCTACATTTCAATAATTTTTATGTATTCGTCACTGGTTATGGCTGAAGCACTCACTTTTCTTTTTAATGGGTCTCTCTGTAATGTTTTGCGCTTAGCATCGCGTGCAGCTCTGGCGGTCGCAAATTCCACATCAGAAAGCGGAATAAATTTTATTTTATATTTTTCGTAATAAATTTCATGTAACTGCTTAGCAGTAAAGTTCCACATCACTTTGACCACACTTTCCTTATAATCTTTAAAATTTTTCTTTTTCATATTAAATGCGTAGTCTTCCAGTATTTTAGCCAGCTGTTATACACTCATTCGCTCATGAATATTCTAGAACTTTTCGTCACAAAATCCAACAAACTGTTTCCATACACTTATTTTTGATTTTCGTGTGTTATCTGGTGAATTTCTTGTCTAATTACTTGTTGACTTTCTTTACCAAATCGCGACATTTCGCTATACACTTATTATACTCAACGTACAGACGTTTTAAACTAGTAATTATTAACCTTTGTGACAGAATCATTTAAACAAAAATGACAAATCAACATATGTCAAAAACAACAATACCCTGGCCAACTTGACAAAGAGTGAAATTAATTTAAAATGTCAGGTTGGATCAAAGATATCGGATAATAGATACGCCTTGTTTACATCGAATTTGTCTGCACCTCTTTCATGTTCGGAACCCTCAAAAACAATATAAAAATTTCTTGAAAATTATTACTCTTTTTTGCAAGTTTCGTATCCGGTATGACTGGACTATGTTGAATATTTAGCGTGTATAACAAGTTTATATCCATGTATACAAAATAAATAAGTTAACTCTGCTCATTAAACACATAGTCTAACGCTGTTCAAATATGTTCGTTGTTCCTCATCAAGGCGTTATAATTCACGCTTTCTCTTTAAAGGCACCTTTTTTACAAAATTCACGTATCCTTCGTGTAAGGAAATCGGGTTATCTATCTCTCTAATAATGTGAAATAACAGGAGGTATTTACACCCCTTTATCTTTTCTATGGCAACCCCTTTTTGATTACGTGTACCTTGAAAACGCGACTATAACGCGTTCTACATCGTTTAAATTACTAAAATCACATTGTTCGGAGACTATTAAGTTTGTTGCGGAATTCGTAATCATGTGCCGGCTTTTCTCCAGAACACTAGATTTATACGAACATCGAGAGTGTGCCGGTGAATAGAACATGTTTAAGATCAGGGCGGTACTAGCTGTGTTTTGCTGGAAAATTATCTCGGTTGATTAAAAAAAACATTTGCGTTAGCCAAAATTAAATTTAGAACAAAAAACTTGTTTTCGTGTTAAAAAATCTTCAACAAGCTATAGCCAGGATAATGCTAAACATTTCTGGATATTTGTTACAAGTACCACCTATTTGTAGGGACGGACACCAATGGAGCACTTCAATTCCACCAGGTAACAATGTATAGTGTTGCTGGACACACAAATTGAACACCAAAGAGCAAACGGTGACCGATCCATTGAACACTTTAGATTAGTCAAAATGCGCTTTTTTTATAAGTTTGTTCATTAAAAAAAATTACATCATTTGTTCCGTCCAGAGACATCGCAGGTTGTTTCGCAAAAAAATACACAAAAACTTAAATAATTTACCTAAACTATCCCATTCAAAATAAAATATACCATGTATCAGCTTTTTTTGTAGTTTTGAGGATAAATAAACATCAAAGTACTGAATTCTTCTCAAATGGTCGCTTTAAAAAGGTACCTTATTTGCCTGGTGCTTTTTTTCATTATTTTTGTCCGTTATAGGCAGGTAGGGTCAGATTTGGCTCAAACACTGCGGCCTCTTGTGTCTGTTGTGTTCCCTTGCTTTCCTCGAATTCACTTACTACAGGAATAGTCCTGTGTCTTTGGTTATTTTTTCTAAGACCTTTACCAAATATTCCTGGGGAGTTCTTTCCAGTTCTAGGCCAAAAAGAGTGGGACGCCGCCTAGCAAGAGCTTCTTTTCCAAGATAACATGATGGTATTAGGTTTCTTCCTCTTTTATGCAAAGTCTACACGTGGTGAGATAATTGTGTTTCAGTAAGCAGTGTCTCGTTAGTAATCCCACAACGGTAGATGTTTGAAGCCTTGCGAACTGGAGTACCTCAGCAGACATGCCTGGGTTAGGCCCTCTTAGCATGAGCTTACTAATTATGTGCCCTCTTATCTATTGTCAGAGAATTTGGTGTTTTGTGATTATTCACCAGTTTACTGCCTGTAGATGTTTTGCTTATCCCATATACAGGTTCGGGTCCTGTGAGCGGTAGTTCTGATTCCTCATTGGCGAGTTCATCAGCCTTTATTTGCTAGGATACCTTTATGTTCAGGTTCCAATACAACGCTTATTTTACCTTATTGTGGGTTGCCAGATCATTTAATATTCCAAGACAGTTCCAGACCAGCTTTGATTTAATTCTGTTGGAACCAAGTGCCTATAAGGCTGCTTGGCCATCTGAGAGAATTAGGATGTTTATTTTTTGTACTTCCTTCTTAAATTCTCTAGTACACACAATTCGATTGCATGTATTTCAGTCTGAAATACAGTGGTATATTTTCTCAGTGAGACGATGAACCCGCATTTGGGTTTAACTCTATGTACGCCAGAGCTTATTTTATCCCTTGTTAGTTTTAGATTCATTCATATACCTTACGAGGCCGCTAGGCAAGTAATCTTTTAACTTACCTCGTTCCAGTTGAAGTTGGCCTGGAAGAGTCTGAATATTAGGCGACTTGTCATGTGATCTTGTCCAATGATTAATATAAGATAATTTATCTCATCGTTTTTTGTGGTATATTGTATATGTTCCAGTAGATTCCAGCCTCTATGCACTCATGTTGGCCTTCATCTTTATGCCTAGGTCAAAGGATGGAAGATTTAGAATGATTTTCATAAAGGTTGTCGGTTTACTTCTTAGTGCTCCTGTAATACAAATGCATGTCAGCCTCTGTACTCCTGAGAGGGTATTGAGGCCTGTTTTTTGGTTTACTTTTGGGCACTAAACAACCGCTTCATAAGTTATCATGGGTTATTGCCGAATATAGACAGTGGACCATTTTCGGTTTTAATCCCTATGTTTTACCAAATGCCTGTCTCCCTACAATGAGTTTGTTGGTTACTTTTTGTAAATGTTGGTTCCAAGTGAGTTTGTTATCTGGGATTAGATACAGATATTTTACTTAGTTCTTTCTTTTAAGCCTTCCTCCAAATATGGTCGGAGTTTCTACGACGTCCAACCTGGTTTTCCGAATAACGGTTATGAGATGTGCCTTGTCAGGTTACCAAGAGATTTTCCCTAACGCAACACATTTCTCTTAGCCTTAGAGTTCGAAGACAGTGGTTTGGTGTTTCTCTCGGACAATGATGACTATTTTATCGGCGTCTCCTTGATCCTTGATTGCTCAGTGTTCTCAGCAGTGCATATGTCACTAGATTCCACCCTATAGGCATTCGCTGTAAATATTTTGCTTAGTGCTCAGTTAGGCGTTATACATTTAGGGCATCGAGAACTTGGTGCTGAATGGGCATGGACACATTTATGGATAGCAAACTTATAATATTCTCAGCGACCGGGTTATACATGTAGTTTGTGTCTTTCCTTTATTTTTTTAGATTCATTATCTTTTGCTCTTAGGATCACCATAGTAGTATATTATGTTGTTTAAGATTCCATTAATAATAAAGGTTGTAAAAGGGATAAAACATATATTTATAAGAAATAACAGACGTGTATAAATGTAGATACTTGTATGTAGCTAAGTCTTTATTTAAATGCTTATTTATTTTATATTATTTATACATATAATTGAATAATTTGTATAATTAAAAAAAATATAAAGTGATGCTGTCGTGCCTTGTCTGTATCGTTTTTGTTTACATTTTGTTCTACGATTAGGGACATAATATAATTTATGACATACTTTTTTAAAATTAACACTTGGGCACTTATATAACTGTGATGTTTGTTTATTTTAAAATAACAGTTTATTTATTAATAATTTATTTAAACAATAAATGTTATTATTTTATAACACTACTATTCTAATTTATGTATATTTTGAATGTTTTTGAATCGTTCACTATTTATATTTACTACTGTCTATCTACTAATGATTGCCTGTGTTCCTCTACCAATATTTATATACAAACTTTAAATTATTGGTGGGCTCCAGAACGTTTTTGCCAAAATTAGAAACATTAACACGTTATATTTGGAATACACCCGTTTTTTCTCGAATAGTAATCGAAAGCTCCTCCGCCATAGCCGACACATATGTTTGGTTTTAAGGGGTTTAATTATGTATGATAATCGGAAAAGTTGAGCCTTAAAGGCCAAATATGATAGAGAGGGACTTGGAGGATTAGAACATGACTGAATAATGAAATGGCTCACATTACATAACCTTAACATTAAATTGACATATAAATTAAAATACAATTACGTGAAAATTAAGACAAACGGTATGAGTATGTTGGGAATATAATGTCGCCACAGTACTAATCTATTAACTTTATACGAAATCATAAATTATTTAAATTTGTATTCGGCAATGGATTTTTTTTATTGACCAGCTGTCAATCAAAGACGCAGATTTAATTGACCAGAAGTTTTGTTGAATGCCCTTAAAGACACTTTCGTTCTATAAGATTCCGGCAGAGGCCGCTCCTGCTATCAGAAACAACCGTGGCAAGTTCGAGAAGATGCATGTCGTCATATCACAAGCGGGCGAATAATCGTTTTCTTGCACCGCTTCATGCACTCGGGCAAAGTCAGAAATTGGTCGAAAGTTTTCGTCTAGGCGGTACGGACGACGACAATTTCCTGTTGTTCCCGTTTGTCGGACCGTATTACGCTGGCGTTAGTGCGCCGAGAGGAAATCCGCGTTTTTATCAGGAATATCAGACGCTTGAGGTCGCCGGCGACAACCGACTAAACAGTAGTTTAACTTCCACTTAAGGAACTTCTGGGCGCGTTACTTAAACGCGCGCGAACGTGTCGTTTCGTCGGTTAAACGAAAATTGCAACAGCTGCCGAAAGGGGTAGAAAGTTTGGAAATTTACCTAACTGTTGTCGAGTTAAATATTTTTGTTTAGAGAGTAAAGTATTTAGGAGAGACAGGATAATCATGAGCACAGCATATTTTCTACAGGATGGGTTAAGGATTTATGTTTCAGATTCCTGATTTTACTAAAATCCACCTTCCTATTCTCTTTTTTTACCTTTAACAATTTCTTTGTGCTATTTTTCTTCACAAGAATCTTATATGGAGGCGTTGTCACGGAGCGCAGGGAGGGTTCATAGATCTCAGAAACCCTAGATACAGCATCGTAAAAGATGTTTCTATGTGGCATTACTGACAAGAAATTGGCGCAAGGTTAGTGCTAATTTTGGGATCGTTGTTTGTTGGTGTTTGTAGTTCTAGTATTTGTTTGTTGATTTTATTGTTCACGGTTATTTTTTCGTTTTCTTAGTTTTATGACTTCAAAATGCACTTATACATTCGCGCCATTTAAGCCAATACGTTTTTCGGGCTGGTGACGATGTTTACTTTCGACGGGTATGTGTGGAAAAATCGGTTAAAATACCGATTTTTCTTTATAAGATTACGCTTTTATTTCAAACCTTTGGCTTCTTGCAACACTAAAGCCTTTATCCGAAGCCAAGTTCTGTAAATTAATCATTCAGTAATACGGCTTGCGTGGAAATATGAGCAAGAAACACCTTTTATTTCTGTCAAGCAAAATCGAATTTTCCATATGTTATTATCCCCAGGGGTCACTCGTAAATTTCCCTTCATTCTACTCAACATCGATGTACTTTTCAACCCTCTTCGAGGTTTGTATGCGATAATGGGCCACCTAAATCAGTCACTATCTGACGGTCTATTATTGTTTGTATCTTGTCAGCCTTAAGTTTTTTCTTCGGTCTTTTAAAGATGGTTCTTCTGATTCACTAAACAAGGTGAAGTGCTCTGTTATGAATTTTTAGAGTAGATTTACAAGCTGATGGATAAACTACAGCACCATAATCCAGTTTTGATCTAATTAGAGATCTATATAAAGATAGCATTGTTTGACGGTCTGATACATCAGGTCTAGAATGGCATTCTATTGCCAAGGTTGTAAGGTGCTTTTTCCAATTGAATTTTTGATTAAATATCATGACTAGAAATCTTATGGTATTTTATGAATATCAATGTTTTCCATATAATGCCAGTGGTTAAATATGTGGCATTACTGACAAGAAATTGGCGCAAGGTTAGCAAAGTTAGCACTAACTTTGGGATAGGCGTTTGTTGGTATTCGTTTGTTGATTTTATTGTTCACTGTTATTTTTTTTTTAGTTTTATTATTGTTCGTGATGACGCACGTATAATATAGACATGCATTACCTGGAGACGAACTTTTCTGCTTTTTCATTTTTTTTTCATTGGTGCGTATTTCGCTAACCTGTGGACGTGTGCCCTAAAGATGGTTCACTGGTGTAGGTAGGGTCTGATTACAATTAGAAAAACACAGCAACGTTATCATTTGGCAAAGTGATTAATTGGTTATCGCTGCCTACTGGCGGTTTAGTAGAGTGTTAATATTATAGAATAATAGGAAATATTGTTTTATACCTAACAACTTACTGATTTTTTATTTATTGATAGTTATAGATTATATGTATTTGGAATTCGAAGTAATGGTTATGACATAGCAGTGTTCTTCTAATTGTAATCGGACCCTACAACATTCCTACAACCACTGCCTGCACATAAAAAACCTACCTAAAAAGAAGCAGGATTTTAAAAAGCATTGTATGTGTCTATACCAATGTACAACAGGTGGGGCTCGACGACTGAGTGAGATTCGGAATGTACCTCTGATGGTACACGTTGTCGCGAATGTGATAGATTTATTAATTTACTGTTTAATGTTGTGTAAAAACATTTGTAATTTGATGTTGACTAAATTTTAACAGGAATTGCTAAATAAAACAATATATCCTATGGTTGTAACATATCACACAAATATGTCTAGTAAATAATGAAATCATTTATAGGGTTTAATGTTTACCATACCTCAGGATTTTCGGAAACATTGGTGAATAGCCATAGAGAAACCGTAAAGTTTAAAACTTTTAAAATTAACTATAACTTTTTTGGTAAATATGAGAATAAAGCCCGAAGTAAAATCGTCTCAATATTTTTCTATCCAACAGAATATTCTTGTTTCCTAAAGAAGTTTTCAATTTCAAATGTTATACAATAAGTAATAATGTCAATGAGACGGTTTTTCTCCTTTTAAAACTTTTAAATTTAACGCCAAAGGCACTACACAGTTTCACGAAGTACTTCAAGCTGTTCTTTTGATTTAATTTCATTAGTAGCAGCATACAAAAATTGCTGTATTATATTTTCTCTTTTTCTGTAATTTTAAAAGTAACGTAATTCTAATAAGCGAATAAGAAGTTACTCCTTACTCTTTTAGATTTAATAGAACAAGACTGGAAAAATGAAGGTTATTTTGTTAGAAAATTCATCTCAGACTCTTTGTCTAGAGATTATAGAGTAGCAAAATAATCTTGTTTGTTTCTGTTTATGTAAGTGTAAAATTAATTTTTAACGGATTTAGAAATTTCCTTTAAAGAAATAGAGTGAAGACACGAACACGACAGCAATCCCTGCGTGATGGATCACTCGAGGAAGACATCTTAAAAAAGCCATTGTAGAAAATGCCATTGTCACATATTTAATAAGATAATTGAATTGACATAAACCTTTATGGCTTAGGTAGTTATTTACTTTAAATATATTTATTTATCATAATATAACCTCTATCTACAGTTCCGAAAAAAATAACATATTTATTATCTTTAGGAATAAAAAAAATTTTTCCCAGATTCCAAAATTGACATATTAAACTGGGTAAATCAAAGAGAATACTTCCAATACACACCGATTTATTTAATTTTAAGAGAAAGAACTATAACAAGCAACGTAATGATTAAGTATGGTATAGTCAAAAAAATTATCACTATCACAAAATTTTGGGCAGCGCACAAGTCTAAAATATAATAAAAATATTAAAATACTAGTACTTACACATTAAATATCTAAACGGAGATTAAATAAATAAAAGTACATTAAAAATGAATAACGCACAGCGGTTTTGGTACCAAAAACGACGGGTAAAAATAAAAATCGACATTAGAGAAATAAAAATAAGAGTAACCTTAATTTCCGCCTTATAGTGGGTACATATATATGTATATAAAAGTAAAGTGGGCCGTTAATGCCAAGTAGGCCTTCAGTATACCCCCATTTACCCAGCAAATCTACCCCAAACAATTTAACAAAATTAAATTAAATTAAAGTAAAAGTCTGTGCGCTACTTTTCCCAAAAAAAAAAGAAAGACCTATACACAAAAAAAGAAAATCGGTGTGCGATTATGTAAACATTTCACTTAAATATACAGGACGGATTTAGCTGAACAAATCATGGTTTCTTCGCAGCTGCAGTCAACGATCTCGTAGTACAGTACTACCACACTAGCTCAGCCCTTCGAAATCCACAGGTGATCTAAATCTCCATATACACCAAATGTACCCCCTCCAAGAATCCTATCCAAATGAGATTTTTTATACCCCTCCAAGAATCCTGAAATAGCCAATAAAACCGATTAATGCCTCACTAGACTATTCCTAACAAAAAAAATACCATTAACTGTACCCACCCCTTTAATTTTAAATATACAATCTAATAGCAATACAAAAAAACTTACTATACAAATGTTTAAGATAATAAAACAAAACACTTACTCAACAATGAGTTGAATCCAAATAGTACCTACCCACAATATTAACAAAGAATTTATATACCCTTGAACGACTAGAGAAAAGGATAAAAAACGATACTTGTAAAAACTTACCCTTTTAATCAGAAAAGGGATAAAATCCAAACCAACTCAGGTTCTTAACGAGCATAAGCGTGAACGGCGGTTATGGCCAAGGTGTTTTTCAAAGGGGCCAGCTATTCAATTCAAAAATCAAACACGAGGTTGCTGCGAGGCAATGGCGGCCGACAAAACTTAACTGCTAATATTCCACAAATCACAGGCACCAAACCAAATGCCCTCACAGTAATGGAGAAAACGGGCACTAATCCTCCCTGATGGAGATGACTCACAAACCACTAAAACTCTTCCGTAATCTCAAGGATGCTCAACAGCAAAGAGCAAAACCGTCCAACTTAGCTAACCAACCCTAGTTTCTCGTTTTTTTTTTTTAACCAACGTTCGCGATTAATTACCTCTCGAACTAGTTGTCACCTGACCTCAAAAAGTCTTTCCGGCCAATCAACAAATTATCCGCGCTTACAACAACTACAAACAAACCAAAATAACCAGAATTTGAATTCGTGAATACCAGAACTATTCACCACATGATCCTCGAAAATTAATAATAACGAAGGGTGTTGTCTTCGTCAAGAATACCGTATTAAAACAAATCGATGCACCTATTACCGTCGAAATACGACACGCACACACCGATAAATCACGTCGAGAATGTCATGAAACAGGCGAGTATCAATTTCGGAGTGACACAATTTTCAGTAAACAAACGGACCCAGAACTGCAACGAACGAACCCAGAGCTGCAACGAACGCAGTACCATTACCATATGACAAGATCATTAACCTAACCATTTTCGACGGAAACGTCAAAAAACAACAACAAGATGTAATTTATTAGTTGTCTTCGACTTACGAAGAATCAAAAGGTAAAGACAGATTTAAGATTAGATTGGGAGAATATATGTAATTGGATGATATGAATCTATGACAATTTAATAAATGAATATTGAAAATTTCGCTAATAACTTGAGTTAATATTCAAAATACAGGATCTGAAAAAGCGATACATGCGAAGAATGAAGAAGAAATTCACCATAACAGGTATGATGTATATTTAGGTACTAAACAAGTACAGAAACAGGGTAATTAATTCAATAATAGCAGCAAAACTGTCATTTTTAGGGACGAATAAATTAATGGAATAAAAGTGACACGAACTCACTGTAAAAGAACACAGGGATATAAAGAAACGAAGAAAGTAGTAAAAAAACACCCTTGTTTGGATAAAAGGTAAGCGTTGACTAAAATTACACATACAAGGGTTCATCAAAAAGTACTTGTCTTAATAGAAAAACTGAATCGTTACAATACGTATACAAAATCAACATTATTATGACTAATTTTAAAAATAGAGAACAATTTTCTGTGTCAAAAAAATAAAATCACAAATTAAAAGTCATAACAATTAAAATCTTTATCTTTAACTTAACGTAACTGGTGTTTCAGTATTATTAGTTAGATTTTAAAGATAAAGTAGAAATCAATATTAGGTCTGTTCCAACAACGATCAGAAACTAGTCAGTGACACCAGGATTCTGCGCAGTAATTATACGATTTTGTCAATTGGAATAAATTTTTAATATTATGTTTAATTATTGTGTGTTAAATCATGAATTATTTTTAAATAAATAAAGATACATTTTGCTTTACTAGGTAGGCATTACTGTAATGCGAGCCATTTCATTATTTAGTCATGCTCTAATTCTCCAAGTCCCTCTCTGCTTTATTTGGCCTTTAAGGCTCAACTTGTCCGATTATCATACATAATTAAACCCCTTGAAATTAAACATATGTGACGACTATGGCGAAGGCGCTTTCGAGTACATTCCAGATTGAACGTGAGAATTGGTGAGAACATTCTAGAACTTTCACTAAAATTTTAAATGTGTATATAAAAATATGTGTGTAACAAATAAACTGTTTAAAATAAACTATCATAACATTGGTGTCGAGAAGTGAAATAGTGTAAATAAATAGTGATTAAAATGGTTAAAAGACTGTTTAATTTAAAAGTGACTGAGCTACGTCGGGAGTTAGAAGATCGCGAGTTGTAGATGACATGGAAGAAAGTAGAACTGGCAGAACGACTTAAAGAAGCACTATAAAATTAAAGTTTGGATTCGGAAACGTATCTATTTTCTGATGATTCACCTTCTGCTATAATTTCTTCAATTTCTTCGTTAGAAAGTAAAGTTTCTCATGACATTTCTTCATAAGAAACTAAAGTGTCTTCCGACATTTCCTCTTTAGAAAATAAAGTATCTTCAGATGTTTCTTCCGATATGTCTTTCGTGAAAAACTAAATCTCTTCTTTAGAAACCAAAGTTTTCTCTGACAACTTTTCTTTAAAAGATGAAATTTCTTCCTACTTGGAAAACAAAATGTCTTCTATGAAAAATAAATGTTCGTCTAATATTTCTTCCGAATTGTCTTCTTTAACAAGTATTAAAAGTAATTTTAAAAAAGCGACTTCAAAATTGTGCAGTTGCCGTTACCACATCTTAACCACATTTTTATGGGACCACCCGTGAGGTACTCCCTTACTAACAAAAAAAGAATCATAGAAATCGGACAAGGTGGTAAAGAATTATCGCTAAACATACATAAAAAATGAACAGTTTGAGGATTTTTCTCATAGACCCAATTATTAGATTTTGACCAAATTTATATGGGACCATCCCTGAGGTACCACCTTACTAACAAAAAAAGAATCATTGAAATCGGACAGTGTGTTAAAGAATTATCGCTGAACATACATAAAAAAAATATTACGACGAATTGAGAACCTCCTCCTTTTTGGAAGTCGGAATAGTCAGAATAGTCGGAATAGTCGGAATAGTCGGAATAGTTGGAATAGTCGGAATAGTTGGAATAGTCGGAATAGTCGGAATAGTCGGAATAGTCGGAATAGTCGGAATAGTCGGAATAGTCGGAATAGTCGGAATAGTCGAAACAGTCGGAATAGTCGAAACAGTCGGAATAGTCGGAATAGTCGGAATAGTCGGAATAGTCGGAATAGTCGGAATAGTCGAAACAGTCGGAATAGTCGAAACAGTCGGAATAGTCGAAACAGTCGGAATAGTCTGAATAGAAAACAATATAAAGACATTTGAAATATATAAATTAGAATAGTATTGATTGTAAATAAATAAGTGTTCAAATAAACTATTAACAAATAAACTATCGTAACATCACATAGTAGAGGAAACGTACTTTTAGAAACACTTAAAAACACTCTGAAAAAAAGATACATTTTAACATTGAAAATATTGTTCGACAGAATATAAATTTAATCTTAGCAAGATCAGATACGGGTTTACTACCCTATACAACCAAACTTCGATTTTACATTGGATATATATTTCTCGTTCTCTTTTTTATGAAAATAAAATTCCCGTCCTTTATCCCGCATGTAAATGCGTACCTAAAACGAATATAAATTTAATGACGTCCCCATTGCGGACTTTTAAAGCATTTATTTCTGCTCACTGATACCCGCACGCGATCTACAAACCAGGTAATATTAATTTCATTGCAGATACAAGTCGACCGAAGGAACGGTAGGATCTGAGTTTCTGTACCAGGCACCGCGAAAGCTATACAATAAAATAAGAGTTTCGTGTATCTTGAATCTTGATTTGATTCATAATTTCCTCCGTTAGATTTACATAGAGAGTGGAAAAAACAAAAATGATACGTTTGTAAACATCCCCAAAGTTATACGAATTCTAAAGCTTTTTAATTTCATCATCAATTAAAATTTGTAAGGTACAAAAAAATATAATAACCAAAGGCTAATCCTGGAATTTTTCCCTTTCATCTACCTACCCGCTTGTAGAACTAATTATCTGCATCGATATTTAGAAATATAAAATATGAAAATATGAAATATGACAGCTTTGATATTTCTGCTTACGATAAATATGAGGCAAGGTGAAAAGTTCTCAGCATGGTAGTGAAATGTAATTTAAATTTGAAAATTCATTAATTTTGCTATGCAGTTTCCTCCTTTAGTTTATTTAACTTTGTCCAACATTCCTCTAGTAAATGAATTCCATCCCTGAAGTACGATTCCGGAAAGACTATGAAATATAGATCTGTCGCTACTGTCACTTTTATTTGTTTCAAATACTTTTTCCACAAATTTCTTTAAGTTTGGAAATAGAATAAAATCAGAATAAGCCAATTCTGGCGAAAATAAATAAATATTCCATTTATTCGTAGTTTATATTCCTTCATTTTATCATTGCCAAAGCACCTTCACGGGCAGATGTATTGCCCTAAAGGAATATGAATTTTTCTTTAACAATCCAGACCTGATCTCAAGAGTTTTTCATCTAACTGGGAAAGATACCATTTTCGAGGTAATCAATTAAAATAATCACACAAGCGGTGACGTTTTCGATAAATGCAATTGTCTTTTTTGGTGAAGAACCACCGGCTTCTACCCAGTGCTTCGACTGCTATACCAAAAGGGAGGGTCCTCAGTCCTGTTCTGTATCTACTATTTACCTAAGATATACCAGAAATGATGCAAAGTTTGCTGATGACACTGCTATTTTAGCAAGAGGAGTAAATGCAGATGAAAAGAGTACAGATATAAAATATATTAAAAAATGTTATTTGGAATACCACTGAACTATATATTAAACTGGAAGAGCAAAGCCGATCAATAAAATCCAGCCACATAGCGAGGGTGACATTTGACACGCTGGTGCCCACACATGAGTATCGAAATGCAGTGAAAGGGAACACCAGAATTAAATTTAACACTACAACTACAACACCTTTTAATTTAAGAAAATCACTTTAATTAATAAGCAGCTTAAACAAATGTTCCAATAATAACAATTATTAAAATACCACGTTATTAATAAACAATAATATAACTTATCGCAGTACGCACGTGGGAAACGTGACGTAGAATGTTTGAAATTGGCAGTCTAGGTCAAAATTGTCATGCGCACCGACCGTTTTTTTTTTAGAAATTAGTAGTAGAATTTATGTCATATAGCTATCCAGTTTAATATGAAGATCGCTGCGGAATACATATTTACATAGAGATCTCAAGATAGAGACTGTTAAAGAAGAAATTTAAAGAAAGCAAAGAAAAACATGAAGCTACTCTTCATACAAATGTCAACATCGAGATGCTTCAAATCCTCGACCAGCCTGAAAGAGAAAGACTTAATAAACGTATGTATAACATCGGCATGGCACACGAGACCTTGTGCAGTACATGTATTGTGCTATCTGTATTTGTGAAGTGTGGAGGGTGGGTTACCCACACGGTACTTAGGCCTCATTAGGCCCATTGTACATCCTCCTAAGATGATAGGCACCTCCTAGCTCGTGAGCCAGCCTACAGATTTAATGTAGTTGCCCAGAAGTGCTTCTCTTATATCGGCCGGTGTTAGCCGATACTTACCGAACACAAATCTAATAAATGAGAGCGTCAAGCAATCGTAAAGGATATGCTCAATGGTCTAATCTTGCGGGTATCTTACAATATCTCATTACTTATCGCAAAATCTGGAAAACCGCATACCATTGGAGAACAGTTAATTTTACCTGCTGTTGAAGAGGTTTTAAAAACTGTTCTGCACAAATCTTCATTTGACATACTCTAAAGAATTCCTTTGAGTAACAACACTGAACAAAGACGTATTGATAAAATGAGCTCTGATGTTGAAAGTTTCTTGTGTGATTATCTACGAACAACTCATTTTTCTATTCAACTGGACGAGTCAACTTTACCTTGCAATGAAGCATTATTATTGGCATATATTCGATTTGTTATGGGCGAAGAAATTCATGAAGAGCTACTATTTGTGAAAACTTTGAAGACGGACCACTAAAGGTGAATCAATATATAACGTTTTGAATGATTTTTTTAAAGAAAAATCGATTCTATTTACAAACGTTATATCGGTGGCAACAGGTAGAGCTCCTATCATGGTCGGGCGATAACGTGGGCTTATAAGCCAGCTTAAAAGAATTATACCAGAGGTAATTGTGATTCACTGTGTTATCCACCGACAACATCTAGTAGCGAAAAATTTGAGTGATAGATTGCACCAACTGCTTCAATTTGTAATTAATGCAGTTAAAAAAATAAGAAGCAATGCATTGAATACGCGTTTATTTGCACAATTATGCGATGAAAATGATGAAGACTTCCAACGATTGCTGTTACATACCGAAGTACGTTGGTAGTCGAAAGGTGCATGTTTATCAAGATTTTATTTACTTTTTGACTCAGTTTTAACGTTTTTTGAAGGTTAAGATCCTGATTTAAAAAAAACTTGTACAATTTTAAAGCAGACATCGCGTATTTGACAGATTTGTCCAAAAAATTTAATGACCTCAACTTACAATTACAAGGGGACAGCCTCAATTTAATAAAAATAAAGAGTGCAATTTCAGCTTTTCTTGGTAAATTGAAATTTATAAAGGAAAATATTGGTTGGCGCGAATTTTCACAGTTTTCAAACTTGTCGCAGGTAGAATGCCTTGATGGAGATATTCAGACATACGTTCAATATCTGATTGCCCTGCATGATTATTTTAAATTCAGATTTAAAGATATTCTGTCGATGGAAATACCACCATGGATCATAAATCCATTTGATGAAACAGAAGTGGAGATTGTGATAATACAAGAGGAGCTACTCGAGCTTAGCACTAATGAGGAGCTGAAAGTAACATTTAAAAGAGGGTATCAAAAATTTTGGCTACAGGCAGAAATACCCGAAAAATATCCTTGGCTGTGGGGAATTGTGCAAAAGCTTCTGATAGCGTTTTTCTCGTCATATCTCGTCGAAAAAAGTTTTTTTTTTCGACCTGTACAATGTTATAGGTAATTACTACTTAGGCTCAAATAAATATTATTTTAATACCCGTAATGTTAATTAATTTTTAAATAATTTTATTTTTGTATATTACCAATTTTAACTATAACACGATTATACAAAACGATCTTAAAATTTCATGTTCTACCGATATTTGGAATAAAAGAAGTAGTACCCTATTTAAAATAATAAATTTTACATCTACTTCTGCTATAGGCGGAAATGACAGAACTGTCAAAATATTTTAGATGGAAAGACCTGTCTACTATTTTTTGCAATTTTTTACAAAATCCATTCATTCGTTTTTTTAGATTCAGATGCTGATAGTGTTCCCCGTCGCTGGACAGGAAATAAACAGGTATTCATTTACATAATTATAGATAGATATACATTTCTAAACATAAATTTTATCTGGATACCCTTTTTCAAATAATCAATAATACAACTGAGTACATTAATTACATTATTATCAGACATTATTAGTGTTTTTTATTGTACCTATTATTTCTTAGTATATTCAATAATTCTTTTTTTGTACATGTACTTAATATTGTTGCTGTATTGTCTTTCTCACCCAATAAATGATGATTATTTTAATTGGCTGGTGTATTAAACAGAATATTTCCCTAGTGTCGTAATTAAATATTACACACAGCTCATTGTCATAGCAATTTTTATGTGATGTGAAAAATGTCACTAACGTTTCAGAAAACAATTTTATAACAGTCTACTTACAAGGTAGTTATGATGAAAAATGAATTTTAACAGATGCCTGCCGACTGGGATGCCACCCATTTTCAGAAATTTAAATTACAATTCTCAGAAAATGTAATCCGCCATCGGCAGTAACAGTAATTGGGAATTATTAATCATTCGTTTTTAATACTATCCAGTGACATCTAATTAGTTACACAGAGAGCGAATTTTATAATCAAAGGAACAGGAATTTCAGCTACAAAACGAAAGCGAGTGGCGACATTTCTAATAATAATATTGGTACAATATAATTTCTAACGAAGTTGAACTCCTCATTACTTGAATGGCAATTTAATAATAATTTAAAACTCTAATAAATTCGCAAGCCGAAGGACACGGGTGGAGATGCAGGTGCGGACTGAAAATTTTGAGTTAAAGATGAATTTAAACGAAAACTGAAAATTAAGTGTACAAAATTAGGTGCCAGTAATTTACAGATTTAAAGGTATTTGAAGACATGATTGGATAAAGGGTATGTGCACATTTTGTTTAAATTGATATTTTTGCGTAAATAAAGGGCTTATGAACCTACCTAAAATTACTTCCATGATCTATTATGATATTCTTTCTATGTTATCAATAGATAAAAACCAATTCCTGTGGTGAACTGTTTAAAAAAGAGACTCAAATATTCAAGTGTGTTTCTATTACATTGACCCTTCATCCACTTATGGCTTTATTTCAGAAATTTCTAAGGAACTACGGAAGGCATTTAGAGATAATGTTAAAAGACTTGCGGGAATTGGGTAGGTTAAAGTACACACTTCTTGGCGTTTATAAAATTAGTACAAAAATTATTGCAACAATTCTGTGACATATATTTGCATTAAATTATATTATTGATAGCAAAATGCTCTTCTGTTCATATTTCTTACATTTACAATAAAAACTCATTAATTCAACCTTTGAAGTCTTATAAAGCATTTCCAGATATAAGTTTTTCTTTTTTCTCCGAATTGTAGATAATGCAATTTATGGAACCCATAGTATGTCGCTTTGTAGAGAATTTCAGGTAAAGAGTGATAAACAAAATGTTCCTATAGTATGTCATGACTGAACAAAGACATAAGTAACAACTACGAGCTGCTCTGAATTAAATTCAAACTGCTTTTGAAACATTTTTTGTGGATCACTCCTTATAATAATTTTGACACTTAAATATTAAATTTATACCAAAAAATGTAATTTATCATTTACTCTTAATGCTTAGGTTAAAACACTTTAATCTCATTATCAATAATTTCGATAAGCCAGGATAAAGAAAAAGTAGTATATCTTTTAAAAAAAGTTTATTTTTGAATCTTACTGTAGTGATCCCGATATGTTTATTGTTTAGTCTGATCATAATAGTTTTTTATTTTGTTACTAAAAAAAATATGTGGAAAAATTATGTGAAAATGTTCCGTCTTTTTCCTTGAAAAAGCTATCTGGGCGCTGGCAAAACACTATCAAATTTTTATCGTTTTTTTATCAAACTATTCATTTATGATGTCCAATTTTTACTTTATTACTTGATGCTCCATCGTGTATGGAATTTTGTAGAAACTAAATTGACATTTACTTTTTAAGATCTTTATTCTCCTTCAAAAAATCATATCTTCTCACAAATACCTTTTCTTAACAATATCATTAAAAATTTCTTCTGTAATTAACTTATAACGTTCCATTATTTTTTTTTTCAGACAATATACCTATCGCCTTAATTATGGCTTGCAAATCCTACTTTTTCTTATTCGATCATGTATTGGAATACATACGCCTTGTTTACATAAACAATTGTTCAATAAGGTCCATAATCGCATGCACAAGAAACCATGGTACCCGCAGAGGTTGCCACAGTATCTGTTTCGCTTCAACGTATAAGGATTAATAATGATTAGTTCCCAATGTTTCAAGGTTCAAGATACTTAATATGGAGCTTAATATTTAACAGTTCATTTAAGAATCTGGATCATATTCATAAAATTTCTCATTAAATTTTTTTCTGCATTGAATCGGTGTTTAAATTAGATGGTTTTAGATTTTGTTCACTAGGATACATCGGTTTACCCATTAAATACTATATTTTAACTGAAAGTTTGGCAACCCTGCTTGTATATGTTATTAAAAGTGTTCGATTTTTATTTTAGTGGAATATTCTTGTTTTATTTATTTATATAAAAGAAATTGTCTACAATCGTGATTATACATTTCAACATAGTAAAGAGATGCATATTTTTCCGAACATTTTGAACCAAAACCACCCAAAACCAATGCTCGCTATTTCACAGGTAGGTTATGTTAAAATCAATCTCATGATATATAAATTGTAGATAGCCATGGGCGTAACAACTGTGCTCGGGTTTTATTTATTTCTTGATATAAAAATACCTAATTGTAAAAACTGGTTATTTTACGGTATATACATTTACAGGTTTCCGAGAGACATTGTCCAACGTCATTGTAGCTGAACAACTTGAAAATAAATGAGGAAGATCTCAAAACTGAAAGATGCCAAAGTTTGTTCAGATCACTTTTCACCTGAAGATTTATTTAGATATATTAATCGAACATTATATATATATATACTTTCGTAAAAGGTAATTTATAAGTATTTATTGCAAACTTAGATGATTATCTAAGATTGCAAACGACGTCTACTTATACCTAGTTAAACAATTCTTTTTTGAAACCAAGTGTTATTAAGGTCTAAAATACTGTGAAAAATAGCTTAGAACTACTGTTGTCTTCCAGTTGTAGTTTAATAAACACAAAGTAAACTTTTTTGGTTATACTAAACCCATTATTGAAAACTTAATTTTTTTTTAGTACATTCTTCGTTGAGGGAAGTAGTATAGAAAATGTATATGTGGAAACGTATGATGATTAAGAGGGAAAGCCCACTCACGCGACATGTCGCGTGCGACTGATCGCGAGTCATCGCGCGCGACAATACTTTAGATGTTTTTAAATGACTCTTAGCTGCGTGCGACCACGCGACAGAACCGCGTTAATGGTCTTTGAGGGAAAGCCCACTCACGCGAAACGTCGCGCGCGACTGCTCGCGAAGCATCGCGCGCGGCAAAACTTTAGATGTTTTCAAATGACTCAAACCCATTAACGCGGTTTTGTCGCAGGTCGCGCGCAACGTGTCGCGTGAGTGGGCTTTCCCTCTTTTGAGTCGTTTAAAAACATCAAAAGTATTACCGCGCGCGATGCCTCGCGATAAGTCGCGCGACATGTCGCGTGAGTGGGCTTTCCCTCTATATTCGCTCAGTGAAAAGTTATGGTAGGGGTGGCAAAAGCGATACTAGCGCAAGTTGCAGATAATTCGGCCACTTTAGCGCGATATTTTGTAATTTTGGCGTATCAAATACACGTATACATTTTACTTTTTTTGCAAAAAAGAAGTAAGAACAATGCAATAAGCAACAGTAGTTGCTGTGTACTCCCAAGGTATCTCCTAAAAAGTAAGTTTTCACTTATTTTAAAAAATTAAATTATTTTTAAATTGTTTATATTTATATTTTGTAATTTATTCAATTTTTTTTTAATTTATTCGGTTTCTGTTAATAAGAAAAGGAAACATCAATCCACGTCCTGCACCAATGTGAAAGCCTAACCAGATTGAGATTTCTAATACTAGATGAAGAGAAGCCAGACACATGTAACTACATGCATGTGGATGCCACTGTCAAGTCTAATAAAAAAGTCCAAGCTTAGATTGTAACATTTTAAAAGTCTAATTATAAAATGTTATTTTAAATGTGTGCCATCCGGTATAATTCAATTATCGCCAAACACCATATTCTAAAGAAAGGTAAATTTCATGAAGTGGGAGTACCACTAACCAAACGATCTCGCATCAGATTTTTAAATTCCATTTGACTATTACCTTCTGCTTGTATCTGGTGGTGCATTGGCTGTTATAGTGAAAACGAATGAAATCAGCCATATCTCAACCGTCATAACTCAACCGTCATAACTCAACTGTCATAACTCAACGGTCATAACTCAACCGTCATAACTCAACCGTCATAACTCAACCGTCATAACTCAACAGCCATAACTCAACCATCATAACTCAACCACCATAACTCAACCGCCATAACTCAACTGCCATAAATCAACCGCTGTAAACCACATGCAGTAATCTGAACGTTGGTTCCAGAGAGACAGAAATCTCTTGATCGAGCTGAGTTAATTGGAAAAGCGACAGCTACAACTCGAAGTTATTAAGAAGAAAGAGTAACCGACAAAGGCGTTGGTTCCTGAGGGGCAAAAATCTCAACTACCTATGGATACCTATGAAGTGGCTAGCAAAAAAGCAAAAATGTGGTAATTACTAGTGACTAAAATTATTTATGTACGAATCACAATTTGATACCTGATAACTGTAAATAATTTGTTTTCTGAACGGTTTCTTGTTTTTTAAATAAAATCGTTAATTTTTATAAGTATATATGATGAATCTTATTTTTTAAAGGTTACAAAAATTATCTTCTATTCACACTAAATTCTGAATAAGTTTTTAATAACTTCTTTTTATTAATAAAGCTAGAGTTTATAATTCTCACTAGCTTTTAAAAATAAACAAAGAGAATTATTGGTGCCCAACATTACCTAGAAAAATTATTAGCCTAAAATTGTCTATTTGAAAAGCCGAATTCACGACAGAGAAAAGTATGGTCAATGTGCTCATTTATTTTTTTAATTTTTAAGGTAAGTAACATTTGATTGTTAAAATCTCGTTTCACAGACGGTCAAAAAATTTATTTTTTTTAGTTAGGTACGTAAAAGACACTTTCATTAACCTTATATTTCAATTTTATTGAATTCTTAAGAAAAGCCGTTTTACGAATGAACTACTTTAAATATTATTTAAAAAAAATGAAAATAAAGTCATAAAATCCAAATCTTGAAGCTTATTTTTAATAATATTTAATATGGAACTTAATTTTTAAATAAAAGGTACCTATTTATTGTAGGTTTTTATTTGCATTTAAACTTTTAAAAAATAGCCATCTATCCAAATAAAACCATTTTAAACTAGGAATTCTTATTAAAAGTATTTAAAAATATATAATCAAAAACGTTTTACCACCATGTTTTTCGTTGATAGCACAAGATTCGAAAATAATTATTTTTTAATCAAAAGTGGATAGAGGTCGAGTTGGATAGATTTAGTGGTCACCGTACTCCTCTTCGTAAGCTATTTAATAATAAAAATATCTAATTTAGTTAAGTAAACATTTTCATTTTATCTTGTATTTTCGGAAAGAAAGAACCATTTATGTTCCCTTTAAAAAAATATTTACTTTAATGTAAATGGCATATGTTTTGTTTACACCTGCGGTGTCTAGGGGTTTAGAGGTGTCCCTCATTTTGAGGAAATCGTCAGTGTCCCCAAAGCCGCCGGGACAGTGCATCCCAGTACAATTTAAGACCGTCAATGGAAGTTTGAAAAATTCATACATTTATGAGATGAAAAATTTACATGTCAATCTCCGAGTCGTCCGTATATAACCAGTTAGGGGCATACAATGTAGATTGAAAGATAGAAACAGTAGAAAGGACTATATATATAAAACAGTACTACATGCCATTAAGGCCCGAGTTTTCTTCTAAAATCATATACGAAAGTAACATTGTTTAGTTCTACGAAAAGTCCCACACATGTATGGATAAGAATGTACTTTTCGCATAACTGGTTAGATATGCCAGATGTATTGTCCCTATTTTTATTTATGTAACGTCGGTTTTAAAATTAATAAAAGAAAAATTGACTAACATATTAATAGCAGTTGCAAATAAATTTTGACAGAGAGTAATTTGCAGTTCATGTCACTCACATTCACAAGCTCTGTCAAAGTTTGTCAGACTTCTTTCAACCAGCTAATAATCCATTTAAAACAAATAATAATAATTTTTATATGAAGTTTTTCTTTAAGAAGCGGTTGAAACAAAAATCTCGGAAATTAAACAGATAATTTTAGTTGCATTGTGGAGATTTGATCCAATCCCTCACCTTCCTAAGGTACAATACCAAATTTAATCTGACAAAGTTGTTACCAACGTCGGATGTAGTCAAAATGTGTGTTTTTGGAGCATATTAGCAGGTGATGACACGATTGGGAGAAAAAAGAACCACAAGAAGATGCTGCTCTTCTAAAACCGTATCTTACATACCAGGGACAGGATTTATGGGGAATCCCCTGGGAATCTGCAGATGGGTGGATCTCAAATGTTCTACTTTTTGCAAGAAGTACTACGGCCAACACTGTGAAAACCGCACAGAATCTATTTTGGCCAACCTACGCTTTGCTGTACAAGAATAATTGAAAATTGAATCTGCCTCTTCTACTGTTTATTCTCTCCTCCCCCTTTTTAACGTTCTAGTTGATGTTTCTTTTTCTATTTTAAAAATATTAATAAAGTACTAATCTACAAATGGCTACTATTTTCCAAATTTACGATGTTGTTCTATTGGCCATAAAATTCAATTTAATCGCATGAGAGATTCTATGCTATAGTCAAGGGTTACGGAGTTAATGCTAGCTACGTATTGTAGAAATAAATTGAAATATTTTAAAAAGGATGCGATTTAAGCTATTTTTGGACATTCCATGGCTCATTTTTAATTGATCGTATACAAATATATGACTTTAAATTGCTTTAATAAGTAACTCAAACTCATATCTTTTGAACGGTAAAATGACGTTTAAATGCACTAACCTGAAACCGAGTTTTAGGCGAAAAACTTTCTTTCCAAGATGGCTGAGAAATTACAGCATCAGTGGGGTAATGAAAACCAGTATTTTTTACTACCTTACTTACCTACCTATAGAAAATATCAAAAAGCCGGAATTATCGAACCTTCTGTTTTGGGACTATCATTCTTCAGCGGTTCCGATTTTGAGGTTCGTTGTTCCAGTTTATTCCTATTCTTCTATTATCTTCCAAGATAGCAGCCAGTAGCAATTTGCCCGTAAGGACACTTGGGCACGTGCCCTAGTATAATAAACAAAAAAAAAATAACTTACATATTTTATATTTTCCTCAATGCCTATTATTATTATTTTATCTAATATTCAGCGCAAATCGCGTTGGCACGAACACTGGACGACCAGGCGTTGAGCGACGTTCCGAGAATTCCGAAAGATGGGCACAGGGCACAGTAAATGTGTGTCTTTTTTGTTTTCTCTGTCATTATAATGCAAAAAACAAGGACAACGACAATATCGCTTAGCAAGAGATGAACACATGCTATGGATTATATGTCACAAGTGGGGCGCTGTCCTTATCGTGACGTGCTGTACCCATGGCAAAGAACCCAGATCAGATACAAATGTACGCAGCGGCATCTTTACCGGCTTCCTCACAAAGGCGATGCCAGTTTCGGCTTAAGGCGCGAGTTTGTTGGACCATGATAATTTATTTATTGTGATTACGAAAAAACGTTAGTTGGACCATTGGAATAGTTAAGAAATAAAACTACAAAGAAAAATAACATTTTTTTTTTATAAAGCTGTCAAAAATATGAAAAAAAAAAATCAATAATATTTATAAGTGGGACAAAATTTTTATTTTTCTTTTGGTTTTGTCTGACTTTTTCGAGGATTTCAAATCTCTGTTTGCATATTTAAGAGTATAAAAAATTCTGAGTCTTATAAATAATTTAATGGTGTACATTTTCGCAAATTGTTGGCAAGGATGACCAAATTCTATTTTGCTCATCTCAAAAAGGTATGCGTTGAAAATTCCAGGCTTAGTTGACAAACTATCAAATAGAGATATAAATATTTTTCGCTGGGAGATTTTAAATTGCCAAACACCTTTTCTTCAGAGTCGTATGCTTTAAAATGCGTTAACAAGTTAGAATTGTTAAGTAAATTGCATTCTTCTAAGAAATTTACGCAAATTTCGCAAGAGTGGATATGTAATGATTTTTTGATTAAATAGCCACATACATAGTTAAATGCATTTTGAGTGGTCACAGTTAGCTCCATGTAGTCACATTCAGAAATCTTTATTGCCCCAACTGATTGTTTTGAAATATATTCAATTTTCATTAAGCGGAGAACTTGTTTTCCTAAGGAAAAAACGAATCCCGGGATTCCTTTCTAGTGTGTGCCTCACTGCCGCTAGTGCCCACGAGCCGCCACTGGTAGCAGCCGGTCACTTTTTCTTTGGACACTCTCTTTTTGTGCTATGTCTATTTGCTGATATCATTTCCACGCGTATCAGTCGTTTGAGGGTTTGGAATCTTCTAAACTATGTTCGTTAATCTCTTGTATCTCCTTATTATTCCACCGTCCCTTCATGTTCAACTTTCAAAAATTTCTAGCTTTGTTTCTTCTTCTTATTTTTTGAATGTTCACGTAAGGAACGACTCTGCTATTCAAAGTATCTCCAGTAGAGTATTTTTCAGTATCACATTATATAATCATGTATTTTAAATAAATAAATAGCATATCTTTATTTCTTTTTGCTGTCTGTATAAGAAGAAGAATTATCCTTAATTTAGGGGCAAATTTTCCCGTATATTCTAGACGAGGCTTATTGATTTGGATTATAAGAAAAATGGAAATTTCTTAGTCCGGTCGCTGCTACGGAAAGCGATTCATTATATTTGACAATTTGTCATCTCGTATTACCAAAACGAAATACAGTTTGACTAGAGATAATTTAATTAGAATTGTGATCGATAATGCTGTATGAGCTCTCTTGAAATTGAACAATTCAATTACAAAATGCTCGTTGACGGTATTAAAAATTAGAATGGAAAAAGTAGCGAAAAATGTTATATTTTGTGTGATCATGTTAATGTAGAACGGAAATATTGTTTTTGGCTTTTCGTAATAGCGTGTAAGCCCAACTTACGTTTTAAATTAATGAAAGAGCTATTTTTACACCGTTACCGTTTCGGTTTAATTACACATCAAGTCTCGGAAAATTAAAATGTTGAATAGAGACCTTAATATGAAAAACAAAAATTTATTTTAATTAAATTGAGGCGGGTCAAACCATTTCACTCCCATACTTTTTGCCGGACAATTTTAAATTAATTAATTCCATTAAAAATTCGATTTCTGTGAACAAAGCAGATTCCAAGGATGCTATTTCTGGTAAAAACAGTGGATGCAGGTCAAAGTTTAACAAGCATACTGGATTGGAAATTAGAATTAGATGTTAACTGTCACTAACATTTTAAAATAAGATCTAACTCTCTCTGTTGAACACTTAACTTTCCTGTATTGAAGCGACAATGTGTTGCTGAATGTGTGGTAAAATTTTTTAAATTATTATTTCGCAATACTATTAAAGCTAAAAAAGAAAAAAATATTAAAATAATCTAGCAGTCCACTGAATAAAAAAAAAAAAATAGAACCGGATCACTGTCTGATGCAAAAGGTATTTAAAACACTGACCACAAGGAGTAGTTGTGCTACGATCTGAACAAGCACCGTCGGGTCCCATTTAGACAATAGAATGTATGGGTATGTAACCCAAACATACTGCGATGGATGTATACTGCAATAGTGAGACCAATCATCGCTTACGGGGCTATAGCCTGGAGTAACAAAACTAGTTTAGCTACTACGAGAGGTAATATCTCAAAAGTACAAAGACTAGCAATGGAGGTAGAACCTGTCCTACGGCCGCAATGGAGGTGATCTTAAACCTCACCCCTCTACATTTGATGACAGAGAATGTGGCAAAAAGGACACGATATAGAATGATTAGGAACGGAGTAATCAGATGAAAGTCTACTTGCTTCAGGACTAAAGATACCTGGGACATGCCCCAGGATGAAATGCAAAAGAAGTACAGTTTTTTATGGAGCCAAGAATCCATCGGGCTTGCAACCGAAAGACGTGTTCTTCAGTGGTATACGGACGGGTCCAAAACCATAGAAGGAACTGGATTAGGAGTGTATGGGGCGAGAACCAAGCACTCTGGAAGCTTGGGAAAATACTCAAGCATCTTCCAGGTGGAAATTCACGCCATCGAGAAGTGTATCCAGTTTAACATAAAAAAAAAACTATCATAGACAATAGATTATCATCATGTCCGATAGTCAAGCAGCTATCAAAGCGCTGAGCTCTTACGTAATCAGCTCAAAAATGAACTGGAGATGCCTAGAACAATTGAATGAGCTAGGCGAGAAAAATAGAGTTACTCTCACTTGGGTCCCGGGACATAACGGGGTACAGGGTAACGAGATTGCAGATAGTCTTGAAAGGAAAGGGGCTCAAAGACCCTTTGTAGGACCTGAGCTGTTCTGCGGTATCAGCAGTAACATAATATTAGGAGAGATTAAAAAAGAATTGGGCAGTAGAAGAACCGATAATTGGAACAATCTCTTGGGGCTGAGACAGGCCAAGATACTTCTGGGTGAATATAACCAGAAAAGATCGGAAGCCTGCATCTGCCTGAGCAAGAACAGGCTACGTATTGTAACAGGGATCCTAACCGGGCATTGCCGACTAAAAGGACACCTAAGTAAACTGAGAGTAGTAGAGGATAGTGCGTACAGATTCTGTGAGGAGGACGAAACCTCCATTCACATCCTAACTGAATGTGTAGCACTCCAGAATCCAAGGGCACTATATCTAGGAGGATATCAAATAGAAGAGGGAGATTTACCTAACTTGAAGCCACTTCAAATCCTACACTTCCTTGAGGAAATAGGATTGGAAGGGTCGCTATAGGCATTGAGACATTTCCTTAGTGCAGTGGCTACAGAAGGGGACACAATAGATCTTTTAGGTCACAGTGTATTAACACCCCATTCTCAACATAACATAACATGGGTAGAATACATGAGTTGAATGAATGTGAAGGAGTAGGGCACCAAAATAATAGTATAATATGCCATTAAGGATGTAGTACCGCTGTACGAATCCCCCAGTGGAGGGAAAGGCAGGCTGTAACCCAGGCCTGACTAGGAGCCTGCTGGAACCTCTCAAAGTCAAACAGAGGGATACTTGAAAGTGTAAAAAAATAAATGAAAACAGTTAACATGTTGACAAATAGATAAATTAGAAAAATTAACATTCTGTGCCATTATGTTCAAAAGTTGATTGCTTTTTTAACTCACAAATCTATATTGTAACTCTAGGGTACGAGAACTTCAAATTATTTGCAGTCTATTTAATTTATGAGATCATTAGCTAGTGAGAGATTTAACAAGCTTTCTTGCAACCTGGTGGTGTAAGTTTTTTTATAGTAATATAATAAAAAGCCATGTAATGCATAGAAACTATTAATCAAAGGAAAAAGTCCAAATGGAAAAGAAAGAGTGAAATAACAGCGGTCTGCAACCAAAAAACTAGGACTTCCGATTCGGACATCGTCGTGGCAACATTGAAATGGCGATCTCCGAATCGGGAGCCCAGAAGTCCAATAATAAACCACTAAATATCTAGTTTAAAACTGACCATCCGACTTTATTTATACTTCTAAATTCAACCAAATATTCTGTGCCAAGAATACAGAAGAATATTTAAACCAAATATCAAGTGCTGTGGAAGAGTGAGGACAGAAGTCCGACGCACGAGGGTGCAGCTTTTCCACATAACAAAATTTGAGATAAAAAATAGTGCTGGGTAAATAATTCGGAAGAGTTGAGCCCATATAAAGTTAAAGAAGAAGAAAGAACCAAAAAACTACACATGTTTTTTTTCTACTGAAACCAAAAAAATCCATCACATTAGATTTTCTTGCAAAACGCATATGACACTCCTTTATTTACTATTTTCCCGTACGTGCTGGAGGGAAATGGAGGTCATTTTTAGATTCAGCAACCTATGACATATAAAATTTAGCAGAAACATCCCATGCAGCTAAAAATGTTTTTCTTGCAGACCTGTGTAATCTATTAGCAACCGATGCTTGCTGATCTATAATATAGAAATAAATATTTTAAATCTTTTTCTTCTTCTTCTTCTTCTTCTTCTTCTTCTTCTTCTTCTTCTTCTTCTTCTTCTTCTTCTTCTTCTTCTTCTTTTACTTTTTTGTGCCATTTTTATGTCGTTTATTTTTGAACATAGATCTGTTTTCAATATTGAGCGCAGTTTATTTCAAATTGTCACTGAAGCTCATCTAGTAAAAATATTAAAGGAAAAATAAGACATAAATACACATAGAAGATAAAGGAAAAATAGCTTCCTTGAGATTTCCTTTGAAGTGTTTTCCATTTATGCCCTTATATTTGCTTTTAATAGAATGTAAAAGTATTTGAAATATTTGGTTATGTATATTTTTTTTTGACGTAAAATTGTCTTTTCTTGTGCTAAAGAATATTTGTATTCATACACGTTGGGAACGACCCGATCTAACTATTCACGATTACTCTTATTCCATCGAGTTAACGGTTAGTGTTCTATTCAAATATTATCAGTAATAATTTGGTGACAGAATTAAATTCAATGCCTAATCTAATTAACTCCCATTTGTTGTATAATAGATTATCGTACATAAAGCTTTGTGCCATTACCATGTATACCTTCAAAGCTATTGAATATCAAGGGTTTTTGAGGTGCATTAATACTATTGCCTGCATGCAAAGTGAGGTACGAAAACCCTCATAGTTAACGTGTTACCCGTAGTTCATTTACTGTAGTAGTTTGCTTCTATATAATTTGAGCTTTTGCCAGTGTTATTTATGTTAAAGTTCAGCGAGTTGTTTGCGGTCGGCTGTTGCATTAAAAAAATTGTTAGGTCGATATCTGAGTTGCTATGAGAGTATCAAAATGTTGTATTAACTACCAACATCCAAAGCACTGGATACCTTTGAGGTAAGCGTAATTGTTATCAAACCTACTATACTCACTGAATCAAAGAGGTCATTTGGCCAAATAACGGGCGATTATCTGAAATAGCCCATTAACGGGATTTCATCACAGAAATATGAGAATTATATACATAAATAATGAGAAAGCTGGTCTATTACAGGATTCATTTTTAGGATTTTTGATGAAAAAAGTAACAGGCCAAATGGAATTCTAATTTTGACTTATAGGCCAAATGAAGGAAAAGTGGAAAGTTTTAGTCTCATCTGCATGGTTTGGAACAAAAATGTTTTGCTGTTGTTCTAGGACAAATCACCAGAAACATAAATTGAAAACTTGCGACAATTGTAATTTTGGTTAGTGGTGAGAACGTCTTCAGTATTATTATAAAAATAAACTCTTTCTTGATTGCTTTTAAAGATTGGCTAGATGAGCACAATTTCAAATTGTCTATAATGAAATCATCGGCTCTACTTTTTTCAAAAGGTCGTATTAAATTAATCATCCCCAAAATTAAATTTAATGATACAATCATTCACTTGTCAGATTCATTTAAGTATTTAGGCGTTTACATTTATAAACATTTAAAATGGAATGCACATACAAATTACATTGAGCAAAAAATTAACAGAGGTTTAAATGTCATGCGAGCTCTTTGTGATACGTAGTGGAGCAGTGATCCAAAAATTATCCGCATAATTCTCAACGCTATCATCTAAGTCATATAGATTATACATGCCAGGTAATTTCTTCATGTTCGGAGTACCTTCAGAAGAAGTTGGACAGGCTACAATATCAGAACTTACGTGTCATCACTGGTTGTATGAAATCAATCCCAATTTATACTTTGCAAGCGGGGATATCCCCTTAAACTTAAGAAGGGACTGGCTTTGTTATAAATTTTTTTTAAAAAATCTTGCATTGGAAAATAACCTTCTCATCAATTCGTTAAAACATTTGGCAACACTAAAAAAAGAAAGAAAAGTTTACAAAAAGATAACTGACACTCCAGTATTATTAAGTTTAATAAACCAAATGGAAGAGTTCCTTCCAAATATGTATTCTAATGAATTCCTGCCATGAATTTGAATTGGCTACCCAACTCTCTACAATTCCAATTTTAAGTCTTAGATCAATTAGGGATGACAATTAGGGATCCATTTCTACACAATAAACAAGCTACCCGGTTACACAAAATTCTTCACCGACGGATCTGTGGGACCTTCTAATGATTCAGGCTTTGGAGTATTTTCTCCAAACCTCAACTACGTGTTTTCAAGCAGACTACCTCAACATACACAAATGTATACTGCAGAAATTATTGCAATTAACCATGCCTTGCAAGTCATTTTAGAAAAAAATATCTTGAACTCGGTTATCTTCTCGGACTCCAAATCTGCCTTACAAAAAATTGGAAACATGAAATTCTCTACAGAAACTAATCATTGTTCCTTTCTAACAAAACAAGATCTTACTTGCTAATATGAATAGCATCCACATCAATTTGGCATGGATTCCAGGGCACTCCAGCATTATTGGCAACCATAAAGCCCACCAATTAACAAATATAGAAAGAATCCTCAAAATTCCTGTAAAAATTAAACTCAATAAGTCTATCGTTTTATCCTTTATCAAACAAGAAATTTGGAACAAATGGCTTCAACAATTGGATTCACTAAAAGAACAGAAAACATCTTTTTACTTCCAAGTGGTCCCTGAAATTCCCAAAACTCCGTGGTTTAATAGTAAACAATGCAATGGAAAAAGGTACCTTTCCACAATCATACAGATGAGAACTGGCCATTATCTAACCCTATGTCACCTATTTCGAATTGGAATTAAAGATGACCCATTTTGCGAATGTGGAGAAGTTGGATCGTTAAATAACATCATCTTAGAGTGCCCCATTAATAAATCTCCCCTTTTTGATCTGTATTTGGAATTAACGAAGGCTGGTTTATCAGCCTCATTTGATATTCGCTACATCTTGTCTCATTTGGATGATAGAAGAATAACCACCCTTTCCAAATTTTTAAATTTATTTAAAGTCAATATCAAGATTATTTAGCTAGAGACCCATGCTTAATACGGCACTGGTAAAAATAATATTTGACGCAGCCCGAATAAATAACAAAGAAATACTTGGCTTTCCATTTAAAATCGTTACAAGCTTCGGGTTGGTATTAATAAATAAATAGCAGAGATGATGTAAATAGATGTGTACTGTTTAAAATATGAAAATCGAATGAAAATTGTTCCTAAGTTTTATTTTTATTGTCTGTAAATTATTTTTTAAAAAACAATTTTTTTTCGTAGTGTATGTTTTTCTTATTTCACCCAAAAATCTACCACTAGATAATACTATAGTCAGAGGTATGAAATGTTCAAGAAAAAATGCTCAAAACTACCAAAATTTAGGTCAACAAAACATTTACCTAGGAGCACTATGGAAAGCAAACAAAAACACGCGACCTAAAATGCAGTAAATAGTTCATAAACTGTAAACAAATATCACGTCAAATAAAGTGCAAATTAAGCAAAAAGTACGATAAACAAAGTGCACAGAAACATTTCCATTCTAGCGTAATATGCCGTATACAACATTTATTATCCAATATACTATTTAAACTTTTATCTAGTCTTTTTTAACCAACTGTCTACCTAAACAATTATATGCTTTCTTACTGCATAAGCAGAACTATTTTACTCAAATTTTTAACCAACCAATTTGTCAACGTTGAGAGCAGTTTTAGAGGACGACTTATTCAAAACATTGCCCAGGGAAAGCTACCAGTGCCTAGGATATCTAGATTATCTAGCAATAATCGCCAGGAGGCGATTTGCAGGCACAGTGTCGAAGAGCTTTCAAACAGCTTTAAATATTGTTATCAGTTGGTGGAAAAGGAACAAATTTCCATTAATGCACAAAAACAACAGTTGCGCCATTCATAAACAAAACGCATACTTACAGGACTAAGACCAAAATACTAAACAACATGGTTAGGAGAATGAATACCAATCATTAAATGAACAGAAAAAATACAAAAACTAGTTCTTTATAGATATTTCAGAACTTTTGGGGTAAGACAAAAATGTTGATCCGATATCTAGAAATTGTTGAATCTATTCTGCACTCTGTTTTTAAGACCGTAGAAAATTCAACTGTAATTAATGTGGCTTATAAGAGATAAGATAAAACGGACCGCTCTAAGACTGATATAGTAAAAATTATATTCGTCGTTTTAGTATAAAGTAAAGAAGCAACAAAAACTAAAGCACTATAGGAGAAACATTGACACTCAGCAAGATATAAAGCACAATCTTAAACTACTATAAACATTCCACGTGCTGTTACTTCCAGTAAGTGGTTGGAACATTATTAATATTATTAACATATTTATAAATGATATTAGCAATATTTTAGATACAGATATAAACTTTCTTTTACACGCCGATGATTTAAAGTTGTTCTGTTGTGTCAAAACAGTTGAGGACTGTGAAAGGCTTTCAAATAATCTGCGACGTGTTGAAGAGTGGTGTCTCAATAACAACCTTCCTCTTAACTCCTCTAAATGTTTTGTAATGTCTTATACCTTGAATCAATTCCCTTTAACACAACACGATTCGTCAAAGACCGGTTACCATCACAGATCTTGGAATTACATTTGATTCCACTTTATCAATGAACAATCATAGAATCAATAGCATCGTACAAAATATATGGATTTATCGTTCGTAACAGTCGTGATTTTACGGAATCGAAGACACTAAAATTATTGTAATATTCATTTGTCAGATCTAAATTTGAATATGCCTCAGTTGTGTGGAACCCATTCTATCAGTTACATATTGATAGAATTGAAGCAGTCCAACGGAGATTATTAAAACTTTTAAGTTTTAAACAAAATGGGTTTATCCCCCTATAGGTACACCTCATCGTGATCAGCTACATAAGATTTGGAGTCTTGATACAAGACGCAAATATTATTCTGTGGTATTGCTATTTAAGACAGTTGATTTTTCATATTTTATTCATAGTCTTAATTTTGCAGTTCCTCGAATAGTTCTCAGGAACACCCGTACATTTTACTTGAATACACCCAGAACAAATGTTCTCTTAAAATCCTCTATACACACCATGTGTAATAATTATCAATCAGTAAGTTGCCAGCTTGATTTGTTTTATAATATTAGGTGTTATTTCTATAATAATGTTCTCTCAAATCTTTAGTTTTGCGTATATTCATGAAATGCTAGAAAAATAATTCTCTTAGCTTTTTTTTCTCACCTGCTGTTCAACAATTAGTATATTATTTCTAAATTAATTGTATTTATATATTCTTGTACTCTTACTCTATAATTAGGTCTTGACCTGTTGAATAATGTAATAATAAATAAATAAATTATTAAAAACAAGAAAATGAGAAAAGAAGGAAAAAGAAAAAATTAAAATTAAAAACTAGAAAGAGAACAGAAAAAACTAGAACCAAAACAAGAAATTATCAAATAAAATAATAAAAGATAATCGTCACTTAGCTTATCAGACACTATAGCTGAATCGTGTAATTTTTCTAAACATTAGTATTTAAACCGAAAACCAAACTTAGAAAACAGTAAAACTGATTTAAAGGTTGGAGACCATATTATCATTCTAACAAGGCAATAGTAAAATTAAATATTTATTTTATATTTGTATCATGCATATACAAATACAGACAAAGAAATCTAAAACATTTATTATACAAAAAAATGTACAGACACTAGCCATGCCGAAGATAGAAGGAAATCAGCTGGATTGGAGGATCATTAGAAACATGGTGGAAGTAATCTTTCAAAATACCGGTCAAAATACTGGTCTGCAGCCATTCGCCCAGTATCCAGGTTACAGCAAAGACAGTCCCTTGTTACTTTCATGCAACTGGAAATTGTAAAAGAGGGTTCAGTTGCAGATACAACCATTCCATTTTAGTTTCGTAAGAGTTCCAGGAGGAACTATCTCGCAAGGAGGGGACAATGTAATGCGAGTCATTTCGTTATTTAGTCCCTCTCTGTCTTATTTGACCACTTAAGACCAAACATATATGACGAATATCGCGAAGGCGCTTTCAATTACTTTTCAGAAAAAACGTGGTATGTTACTAGTTTTGGCGAGAACATTCTAAAGCACCACCAGAATTTTCAATGTGTAATTAAATATTGGTGGAGGAACACGGAGCAGTGAGTCATATACAGACAGTTGTGAAGATAAATAGTGAGCAGTTTAAAGACATTAGAAACATATAAATTAGAATAAAATTATTAACAAATAAACTGTTGTTTAAAACATATAAACGTTACAATAGCTTTCAATAAACTTGCCAGAATTGATAAGTGGGTAAGAAAATGGAAAGATTATGGATTGAAGAAATGTAATGAGTTTGTATGGAAATACCCCTCGACATAAAAATATTGCTTATAAATTTTCTTTGTATTCTAGAGGACGTTCAGTGGCTTCGATTTCTATGATATTAATGGGAGTTGACTTCAGGTATTCTAGACAAATTCTAAGGCTTCTGTTTTTTTGTATTTATATTTTCTCTAAATAAACATCTGCTGCTGATCCGCAAAGATGACAGCCGTAATCTAGAATTGATCTTATATAGTTTTGTAGCATAATAGAGCGATGTTTGAGTCATCGCTCTAATTGCGTAGTTATCTCTATCAATATTTAATTTAGAATTTTTATACTTTGAAAAGTCTTTGTCCGTTTCTTTCATTAATATTCTTAAATTACACAGGGCAACAAAAAAATATTTTTTTTTGGTGCCTGGGATTTTAGAGTTGATTTTAACTATATTTGGGACGCTAAATCTGTACATGCAATCCGTTTTTCTTTATCAGCTCTACTTTTTTAGATACATCAACTTATCTACCAATGTGGTTTTTATTCAGTATATTCATTTATGAGAGTTCTAAAATTATTATATATTCATTAATGTAGGTACAATGGTTTTATTGTCAGTCTGTATTCGAGTAAATTCCAGGTAAATCTATAAATAGCAGGTACCTGAACTGACCCTTTTAATCCTTTAACTTGGGTAAGCCTCGTCAGTTTGTGCGTTCTTACTAATGAGAGTATATCGAATTCGATGTGTTATTTTATGTTAAGAAAAGAGTGTTTTTGTGTTATTGAACAGAATTAAAATGAGTTCAGGTTCCAGTTCAAGAAGAAGTTGTGTCAGTCAACCTGATGTGTTTTGCTATATATGCGGAGAATACATGTTTCAACAAAACAGACAAACTATTACTGACTTTGTAAAGCGAGCGTACCTTGGATATTTTGGAGTTAACCTTGGTGATCAGGACAAAAAGTGGGCCCCGCATCTCATATGTAAAACTTGTACAGAGCATTTACGGCAGTGGACTACCGGGAAAAGAAAATGTCTAAAATTCGGCGTACCAATGGTTTGGAAAGAACCAAAAAACCACTTCAATGATTGTTATTTCTGTTTAGTAAATACTAAACGAATCAATCGAAATAACCGCAGTAAGTGGACTTATCCCAATGTAGACTCGGCAATACGCTCTATCCCGCACTCAGATGAAATACCGATTCCAACATTTCATCAGCTACCAGATATCTCTGATGACGAATATTTTCCCTCTGATCGCTGTTTTGATGCTAATAAAAGTTCTGATGGTAATTAAACTAACAGTGACTATGAGGAGACGTCATCAGTTCCTCAACGCTTTAATCAAAATTAATTAAATGATCTCACCAGGGATCTCAATTTATCGAAAAAAGCTTCTAAAGTATTGGCTTCTAGAATAAACGACAAAAATTTATTGGAACAAGTAACCAAAATTACCTTTTACCGTACAAGAGAAAAGTATCTGCTACCATTCTTTTCTCAAGAAGACAATCTTGTATTTTGTCACGAAATTAATGGACTCATGAAAGAAATGGGACTTTTTGAATATATTACAGATGATTGGCGCTTATTTATTGGCAGCTCAAAGCGAAGGTTAAAATGTGTCCTTCTACATAATGGGAATAAATATGGTTCAATACCACTAGCTCACTCAACGAAACTGAAAGAAGAATATAATACCGTAGCTTTGTTCTTGCAGAAGATAAAGTATCACAAACATCAATGGATGATTGGTGTAGACTTAAAAATGGTAAACTTTCTTCTTGACAGCAAAGTGGTTATACGAAATATCCGTGTTTCCTGTGCCTCTGGGATAGTAGGGACAAAACATACCACTGGGTTAGAAAAGATTGGCCTCAAAGAGAAAACATGGACGTTGAGGAAAAGAATGTTATTAACGACGCTTTGGTTGAAAGACAAAAAATCCTAATTCCTCCGTTACATATAAAGTTGGGCTTAATGAAGCAATTTGTAAAGGCTCTTGCTAAGAATGGGGCATGTTTTGCATATATAGGGAAAAAAATGCATAAGTTGAGCACAGAAAAACTCAAAGCAGGGATATTTGACGGCCCACAAATAAGACAATTAATTAAGGATCCTGCCTTCATAAATTCAATGAATCAAGTTGAACGAGAAGCTTGGACATCATTTGTTGCAGTTGTAGATAATTTTCTAGGCAAACATAAAGCTCAAAACTATGTTGAAATGGTTAACAAGATGCTTAATAGTTTCAAATCTTAAGGGTGCAATATGAGTATTAAAATACACTATTTACACAACCACTAAGACCGTTTTCCAGAAAATTTTGAGGAGACATGAGTGAGGAACAAGGTGAAAGATTTCACCAAGATATTAAAGTTATGGAGGACCGCTACCAAGGAAGATGGGACATGCACATGATGGCAGATTACTGCTGGAGTTTAGAAAGGGACTGTTTAAAAAAACATTCAAGAATGTCGCGGAAAAGAAGCTTTCGAAGAGTTGAGTGACTATTTGATTTCTTCAATGTTTTTTTTGTTTGTAAGTACGACATAATATTGTATTATGTATAACTAAAATAAAAATTTCGTATCTACTTTTGTTTACTACACTTACGTATTTGAGTTAAAATAATGTAACTTATATTTCTCTAAAATTGTATATCTTAAAAATTTGAGTTCCTAGGTAAAAATGAATACGTTTGAATTCAGGACATGAAATTGATATAGAATCAGCTCAAAAAACCTCGACACCAAAACAGCTGTTCCCCTGTGTTATCCATGAGCCAAAGAGCCTTTGGTTAAGTGACTCTGACGGCTTTTAAAGATGCATGTTTATTGAATAAAGTGATCCTAAAGTTATTAAAATTTTCAAAGGCCTCTGTCGCCTAAGACTCCTATAAAATAAGCCAGTTTGTGCAGGTTGTGTGAAGAAGAAGAAAAAACATCAATGAGCTACTCATTTCCCATATTTTTCACCTTGTTTTATTGAACATACAATTTGTATTTTTATACTGACCGAAACTGTATTTCAGTATCGACCTTTTAAATTGTAGACATTTTAAGTTTATTTAGTTTTATTGTTCTTGTTATCTAATATGGGCAAAATAGAACATATTTGTACGTTCTCTGCTTTTACTATATTTTTAATAAAATCATAATAAATTTCGATCAATATGGTAATTATGCTGCTGCTATTAAAATACGTATATTTTTTATTAAATTTTCTAAAAATATAAATGTACTAACACTGCAACCGATACGCATTAAATTAATAAAATCATTTCAACCGGAAATTAAATTTCTAGGTAGAGTATTAAATTAATTGGTGATAATTAAAACAGATTCGATGGATGATATAAAAATGCTTTTGCAAGCGCCCAAGTCCAAAATTGGATTAGGTTTTCTATTTGAAATTGTTCGGTAACATTTTATAGAAATTTTTAAATTACATTTTTGTTTTGAAGTAGTGATGCCGTCTAGATTTCAAACTTTCTAGAGTTTCTCTAGATTATCAAGCCAGTGCTGGAAATATTTTACTTAGATTTGCATTTAACCTTTAAATGCATCATTTTAAAATATTAAAAAATTGTTTAACTAGGCTAGTTTCATTGCCTTTACTTCGCCTCGGCCATAAAATGCTGGACTCAGCTGTAAATCTGTTTCTCTACCAGGTGAAACATTAAAACATTTTAAAATGTTTTTTTGAATGTGTGACATCCTGTATAAAATTAGTATTAAAATAATTTATAATTTCGTGTAGTGGGACATTTATTTGGGCTGTTGATGTCCAATCTTTTCTAGAGATTTATTTAAGATCTTATCATTGAATTAACTTCAAGCAGACACTTGAAGCTGCGATTAGCGGTTAGTTATTATTGTCAGTAAAAAAGATCTAAGTAGAATTTATATATCTACTTTTTGTTAATTATAAGTTTCATTTTTGAAAATCAATTTAGATTTATTCAATATGGTTTAGTAATTTCTTTTGTGTGGCTGGAATTACATATTGTTAATATTAATTATTTTTTTATTGTTGGAAATTTTAAATGTACTAATTAATTTTTTATTGTTGGGGTGTTTGATTTACATCGTAGACAAGAGCCTCGTGAAAAACAGAATTTAGTTTTGTTTAGGAAGCGAATACAAGCAGTGTAATGTAAAAATAGATTACCTAATTTTTACCATCAGACAGTTATCTATCTACTTGGAAGCAGCGTTTGGCGTTTGGCTCGTTAAGTCAAGATATATTATGAAGACTATGCTGCCGCAAAAGATGAATCATATGCAGTCTAAATAATAATTATCACAATATCGTTGTTTTCATAACTACATACCTTACATTCTTACACAAATATACTCATAGTAACTTTGTAGTTAATTTAATAAAGTGATGCTCATGCAGAGCAAAAGTTCAAAAGAAAAAGAAAAAAAAGTAAGTTTTTAACACCTGGGCAGTAAAAGTCTTTTTTAATGTCTAGGCAGTAAAAATGGTTTTAAATGCCTAGGCAGTAAAAATGGTTCTTAATGCCTAGGCAGTAAAAGTGTTACTTCTTTGATCGAGAAATGTCATTAAAAGTGACAATTTCAGTTGAAAAAAAAAATAGTTTCTTATTGTACCTGTTCCTAAAGTAATTCATAGTTTCAAAGTACAGAAAACAAATTCGCCATGAAACGTATAACGGATCGAACGATGCAGAGCATATTTTTTTCAAATAAAGAAAAATTGCTTTTATCAGTAATCCAAACCTCAGTTACGTAATCCAAAGTCAAACAAAGAACTACCCATATCTAGATTGAACGTGAATAATCAAATGTCTTGGTTTTGCATTTGTTAGGTAAATTGTTCTCGTGGACGTTTGACAAATATTACAGTAAAGTAATTTTTCACACTAGTGTAAAAAGGATCACTTTGCATACTTTACTTCTCCCACAGATTACTCCAGATGCGAAATCCAGCAAGAGATCAAAGAATTTTAAAGTGAGAATACTGTGACCTTGAAGTTTTAAATTGTTTTCAATTATTCCGGTTATTCGGTTAAACATTTTATTGCTTTGTGAATATGTTTTAGTTTTTAGGGTTGCCATTGAAAAACATGTAACGAATTTAATACGCAAAATAATATTTTTTAAAATATGTTGGAAATTACGAAAATCCTTAACATAATATAGCACAAATAAAGACAATTTTCACCTTTTATATAGCATAAATTAAAAATACATAACGTATTGTCCCTAATTCTAAAATTTACTAAACTATCACTCGGATTGAACGGTAACATATAAGCCACTCTTAGCAGCAGTGTGGGAAAAAGCATGTGTTTTATTCTCAATAGAATTGGACGAGAGCACTGATATTAGTGATACAGCGCAACTAGCAATATTTATTAGTGCAATTGATGCTAATTTCACAATAACTGAAGAATTGCTCGTTCTTTAAGTAATGAAGAGAACTACAAAGGCTGAATATATATTTGAAGAAATTGAGAAGGCGTTCAATGGTTTCAATTTAGACTGAGCGAAATTAAATGATATTAACACAGATGGGGCTCCGGCAATGGCAGGAAAAATGTAGAAGTTACAAAAATAAAAATGTAAATGTCACGCAGAAATATTGACAAAAATTAACTGTGGTCTTGTCAAAATGAGACCGAAAAATCATATAGATCAATCTTCCGAAGCCCGTCACGAAGTCCAACAAGAAATAATTACAGCAGATATGCGTCCAGAAGAAGCCAATCACCCACACCGAGCCGGCTTTATAACAAAAACCAGAAAGCATCGAAGAGGTCTCCATAGCAACGCAGACATTCTCTCCGGGCGACCCTGTTTAGAAGGATAATACCGGTACAGTAAAAGGCTCGAAGAACGAGAGGAACCAGTTGATAAAGTTACTCTTCGGGCAACCACTATCAAGCCGTGGGCGACGAAGAAGAAAGCCTTTGAAAGCCTGAGAATGGGATAGAAGAAAAACAATGACTTATAGGTTGTCCGAGAATGGCTCAAAAATAAAGGCACATTACTTCGAAAGGTAGCCAAATACAGTGGAAGTATAAAAGGGTACTGGACTTAGTGGGATTCCCTGTATCTTCACGATGGCTCATTGCACCGGAAGTGGGAAAGCCCCGATGGAGTACGTGTAGACAAGTGGTACTGCCAAAATAACATGTTAGAAGTGTGTTGGAAGAGCTTCACTGCAGTCATTCAGGAGGACATTTTGGTACTAAAAGGACACTGGCACGAGTTCGAAATATATTTTATTGTGTCAATTGCCGACGGGATGTAGCGGAATGATGTAAAAAATGTGATGTATACAATGGGAGGACAAAGGTCTACGGATTCATTCGGGAATAACTGAAAACCAACAAAAATAAAGCAGAGGCTATAATCGACATGCAGGCCACTGGGACACATTTTAAAAAAGCCGATCCAGTAGGGAGGGCCCTTACACCGTCCTCAAGGAAACCAACGAGCTGATCTGCCGCATTTAGTTGTCAGTGAGAAGTAAACCCAAAATAGTTCAAATTGGAAAGTTAGCGCTATATCATGATCTAGATCCTCCCCGTTGGTTCCAACCAGGTCTCAGTAATCAAATTATTCGGGGCAAATACCTAGAGAGGAGTGAGCAATGTTACGCAGCATCCTGCAGCGTGCTGCGGTCGTCATAAGTAAAGGTACGAGTAAAAGAGGACGGAGGAATATTCAAGAAATGTCATTTCACGTCAAGAAAAATCTAGATATTTCGAGAAGGTTCGAGAAGGTTAAAGCAAGCTATATACGCCGATGATCCTCACGGCAGTTTTCAGTTTTATGATAGACGTTATATGTTAATGTTATCAGTTGTGTAGTTATTGTAAAAGTTGAGTTGAGATACCAAAAACCTGCGTAACATTGGTGACAGCGGTGGGATATACAATAAACGTTATCCAAGCATTATATTCATAGCAAATACTAGATCCACTATGCACAAAACAGATATGAATACTTCAAGCCCACCAGCATGGTTTTTGAAGATAGAGGAGGAAAAATAAATAATTTCTTGAAACGCACTTTTAAGTCAAATTTTACATTTTTCAATTGCAGCTCGTGGCTCACATAATTTTTTTTATTCTAGCTCCTTCCAAAAGAAGGTTGCCCATGCCTGCTCTAGAAAGTTTTGACTGAATTGTTAAACGATCGGTCTGCCCATACCAGTGAACTTAACCGTTGACTTAGCGCAGTTATTTTGGTATTTAAAACTTTTGATATTCAAAACTTTTAAATATTAAGTTACTTCTAATCACCATCTTGTAGATGTAAGTTTAAGAGTTTGTCTTTTGGAGCTTTAATTTTATTAATTTCTTCGAAATTTTACTGTGTGAATGCTAAACTAAGGGGTAATTAAAGCTAAATAAATATATACATAAATACGTTACCAATTAAAAAGAAAATATGTAAACATTTTATTATTATAGTTTTTTATGGTACTAGTGTGTTATGTTGAAAATAAGTCACGCGAGAAAGATTTGTATACATTTTGTATAGTGACTTAGGAAACATAACACACGAGTGGCATACAATGTTTTATGTGGAAGAAATAGTTTTTTATGAGATATTAATTAATAAGTTTTGTGATCAAATCAAAGCTACTTGCGTCTTAGTACCCTATACATTTTGGTCAAAGTAGGGTATTTCTTTGGTTGCCACAGACATGATACATTATTATAAATAAATTTTGGCATTTGTATTTTCCCTGCATAAAGAAAAGTTTTTTGAAGAAAATAACGTATGGAAAATGAAGGAAACCGATGAAAATTAAGTTTGAGGATATCCTTACGGAAGCGGAAGAAGCAGCGATGCAGATTTGGTCTAAAAAGTCCCGAGACAAGGAGTTGAAAATGTTTGAGTCTTGGATGAATTCACGGAAGTTAAAAGCTATCGATGAAAATGTTTTATTGACTTATTTTTTACATTTGCAAAAAAATAGCCCCATCGTCGTTATGGACAAAATACTCGATGTTTTGCTCGACTATTCACCTTTATAAAAAAATCGACATTTCAAAATATGGCAAAGTAACGAGTTTTCTGAAAAGCAAATCACAGGGCTACAAACCAAAGAAGTCCAAGACATTAGAACGACCTGAAATAGAGAAGTTTTTGAACGAAGCTCCTGACGACGAGTATTTGTTGATGAAAGTGGCTGTGATAATGGGGATTAGCGGTGCTTGTAGATGCGATGAATTGGTCAATTTGAAAATAGAAAATATTCAAGACAAAGGGAAATAGTTTTACGTAGTTTTGCCAGACACTAAAACCAAAAAATCGAGTAGTTTCACCATACTTGAAGAAGGATTTCCAGTCAACCCGATCAATTTTTGTAAAAAATACATGTCTTTGAGATCGAAGAATACTAGTTCTAGCCGCTTTTTTGTTTTTTACAAAAATGGGAGATGTACCAGCCAGTGTGTGGAAATAAATACGTTGTCGAAGATACCTTCAAGAATTGCAATGTTTTTGAAATTGGAGGAACCAGCGCTCTACACCGGTCACTGCCTGAGAAGGTCTTCGGCGCCTCTTTTGGCCAATGCAGGGACTAATATGACTACTTTGAAGCGTCACGGAGGATGGAAGTCCTCGACGGTAGCAGAAGGATACCTAGAAGAATCGGTGCATAACAAAATACAAATTGCAGAAAAAATACAAGGTTCTACTGTGTCGGCGTCTTCCAACACTATCAGCAGATGCACAGATATGCCCAAGTAACAATTTGATATTTTATAAAAGCTGAAAAAATGTTTACAGAACAAAATTTATAAAACAGAATATTAGCTAAGAACATTTCCGGAACATTCTTTCAACAGTAATAAACACAAAATGGGCGCAGTATTACAGAACTATTTGGTTCTTTTGTAAATTCTATAAGATTTGTTGAATGCAGTTACTAAACAGTTACTACACATTTACACAGACTTTAAACAAATGTTTTTTTAAACTTTTATAACTGTTTTATAAATTTTCAATTTTGAAGTTATGTTGCATATCAAAATCAGTAACATTTTAGTTTTTTAAATGTATCTGGTGAAAACAAATTAATTCTATATTTGTCATAAAAATAAATTCAAGGCGATAATAGTAAAATGGCAGTATCTACTTAAGAGATATCTATAACTCGGTTTAGACATAATGTATGACCTACAATAAAGTTGTTTTTGGATGCGCAGCAAGAATTACTGTTAATTATATAGCACATACAATAATAAATTTTTAAGCGCCTCGAGTTTGATTCATATTTCTAATACTTTTTCAGTGTGAAACAAAAATTAAATTTATGCAATTTGATTTGTTTTAGTAATAAGATTATGCTAATATTACTAATGAATAAAATCTTTAATTAAAATTAGTTTTGTCTTAAATACTAGTAAAACCGACATTAGATTTAGCTTTAAAACTGTCTTAGGTTTTTGTTAAATATGGCGGCTATTCAGAGGTATTAGAAAGTTATTTTAAGACAGAATCATAATTATAAAATATTATTGTAGTAAAAACAGCTGTAATACAATAATTAAGTTGTATTACTCATTTCTACAAAACGAGTTCATTATGGTTTGTTGTATAATAGTTTCATATTGCTGCACTATATTACAAAATATAACATAACCTTACTAAATCGTTTTCGATTTAAGTATTTGAGAATTGAAATGATTAGATTTATTTCTACAGCTTTATAAAGCAAGCATAATTTTTAATATTGCTAGTTTGCAAGTTTAACATGGACATCGCCAAAAATATGGCTTTCTTTTAGTATTGGGGCATGATTATTCAGAACATACTTAATTATTATCTGGCTAAATGATAGTTATTTTTTGAGTGTCTAGACAAACTAGCAAAATGTTTTACTAATATTTTTTACTGTTCTCTGAAAAGCAGGTACAACTTATTTTTTATATTTCTTCACTTATATACAAATGGTATGGGAAGTAGTTGAACAAACATAAAATACAAAATAATATGGCGTAGGACTACCAAATGTAGTTGTTTTATTTTTTTTTATAAATAAAGGGATAATACTATTCTTAACTAAAATAATTGCTATACAGTTTACTGATTTGCAATGGTGTATTTCAAAACTATATTACAGTTATTTTAGAGTTTTCATCAAAAGCAAATTGCTGTTGACGCGGAATTATATCACACTAATATTTATATAACTATTTTTTAAAGTGTTATTATGAGGTTAAGAAACAGTTATATTTGTATAACCAAAAAGTTCTAAAGGTGATTCAGAACAATAATATAGAATAACTATAAAGCAATTTTATTTTATGAGCTGAAATATTGTATAGAATAGTTGTATAAATGTTTATGTAACAATTTCATAGCTATCGTGAAAACTATTTTATAATTTTGCTGTAAGAACATTGTAAAATCTAATTTATATAACAATTTAGTTTCAGAGAACAAAATAGTGATTTCTGCAACTGTAGTACAATAAATTAGCATTTCAGAAACAGCAATATAATATCAATAAAATATAATAGTCTTGTAAACTAAAAATTATAAAGCTACTTTGTTAGTCGGGATGGGAGCGTCTGGTTCCAATAAACCAACGAATTTTACAATAACTTCAAATTAGAATAAACCGTTAGCGTTTTCCTTTAATTACAATATCAATGTGAATTCTGCTTGTAATAGTAATAAATGAATAGAATACTACTTTAAATATGAACCTTATAATCCGTAACTCACTAGTGAATTATATAATCCATAACTCACTAGTGAGTTATTTGATAGATTACTTTTTTAAAATGACATCAATAATGACAGTCATAACTGTCATGTGTTGGATGAAAAAAATTAAATAGCTGTATTCAATTGAAGGTTTAATTAAAGTTGACCTTTTGATGGTTAAAAAGATTCTATAAACACTACATCTCGTACCTGATACCTATTGATTTATTAGGATGATACAAAAAAAAACAGGTTTTAATAACCACGAGCTGTTATACTATATTCGGTTCGGCTTGATTTATCGGTAGAGATAATAATTTTTAGTCACGGACAATAAAATTTTTTGAATTGGCTGTTAATGCTTGCTGCGCTTCTGTTCCATTATGATTCGAAAACATGTCGAAAGGGGGCATTAACAAAATCCGCACTCGGCACTTTTTTCGACTGATGCTATGCAGCAAAAAATTATATTCAAAATGTTTCCATTGGTAGTAATGTATTCCGAATACTGGTTGTGTACCTAAGCCGTTTTTTTTTATAGGACACTGTAGTGGATGTAGGAATACAATTCGTGTACTACAATGCACGGAATGTTTTTTAATTTGACACTCAAATCGTTTATTTTCAGTATTATTTGTAAAACGTTGCTCGAAAGGTAAAATATTTTGATAAATATTTGCTTGTTTTGTTATTCACAAGGACTCGTTTTTAGTGATTCACAAAATTCAAAATGATAAAGTGTAGTCAGATAAGTTTGAAATAAATCGAAAAACTGGGATTATTGAATCTTTATTAAATACCTATTTCATTTTGGAGGATTAAGAAGCAGAAATACTCATTCAAAAATTGATTTGCTTACTTCAAAAAGATAGATTTTCCATTGAATATGATGAAATTTTTCGAATCGTTTAACCAATACACTTGTTATATTATGAGGAGAAGCTAAGTAATGTAAATTTGCAATTATTTTCAGGCCGCAAGTACCAAGGGAAAGCTTTGTAAAGAAAACTTCCAAATGAGACGCAAACAAAATTTTTCTAGTATTTTCGCAGTTTGAAAAAAGCTGACAAAGAAAAGCTTAATAGCAAATTTACACGAAACATATAGTGTGGATCAGCCACATAGAATAAATTGAGTATCTAGATTATTGGGCATATTATTTATAAAAAAATCCCGAGACATGATAATTTTGCAATCTTGCAACGTAAGAATTGCATTCACAAAATTCAGCCTCCTTTGAGTGACAAACAGTTGCAATTTTTTTATTAATTGGAAATAGAAGCAATACTTCACTCAAAAAATTAAATATGCTCTATTAACAAAACAAGTTTTGGTAACGTTTTAAAGAATACGTTTTATTGATTTAACATAAATTTATAATCATTACACTAAAAAATCGCTAATATAACAGTTGATTTTTAACAATACTAACGTGTTAGATTTATTTAATAAAGTCTACATTATCAAATAAAATAAAATATTTGTATGCGGATGTAAAAGGAACGTGTCATAATAGAATATAAATCTGTATGTGTTTTATTAATTTATGTAAATATTTTAAATGAACAATTTTGAGCTAAAAATATGAAGATTTAACTCAAATTACTTAGACAAAATTTGGCTCCTTACTGAGTTAAACAATATTTTTGCCTATTGTTGCATTACTTTTACATATTTTCTGTTTATACTCGTCATAAAGGTATGCCATGATAGGGCACTTTGAATTGTTGCAAAATATTCTACAATAATTTAAAGTGTCCTAACATACACAAAATATACATAAAAAATATCGGAATATAACAATGGATAGGAATAATTATTAAATAAAACACCCTATAACTTAGCAAGGAGCAATATTTTGTCCAAGTGAATTGGGTTAAATCCTCATAATTTGAGATAAAATTTTCAGTGAAAATATTCACACACATTAATGAAACATCCTATACAGGATGGGCCATTAGTGCGTGGGTGGAAGATTGCGGGTTTATTAAGGTACATTTTTAAAATTCATTTTCAATGCATGGTGTAGGACCTCTAAGGCTACAATCTAAAAATATTTTCGATGAAATTCCAATTGTTTTACAGGGTGATTTATATCAAAGTTATGTTTATTTAATAGAAACCTCCTGTATATTGTTGCATATTTGGATTCCTCGGTCAATTTTAGTGTGACTTTATGTATCACACATGGTATCTAAAATGAGTCATTAAGCAGCAATTCATTATTTTTCCAAAAAGTAGATGTCTAGTAAAAATTGAATATCGCAGTTATTATAAAACTTAGAAGGCCGTGACTCTACAGTCTTACTAAGCATAAAATGTACTAACATTTGCCAGACGATCAAATTAAAACCCTTTTCGTATTTAAAGTAATCCTACGCCAATTTGCAAAATTTCAATCCAAGGTAACTTGATTATTTTAAATGAGCCTAACAAATTTTTTTCATTTCATCACAAGCAGAATTCGATTACCTTTCTAATGATTTAAATATGTTGATATTTATTTTTTACAGATTTCTTTTTATTTAAAAAATTCTATTATTTCACAGAATTTTTCAAATTTTTTTAAAAATGAATTTTAAAAATGTACCCTAATAAACCCGCAATTTTCCACCCACACACTAATAGCCCACCCTGTATAATAACCTATTTCTATGAACACAAAAGAAACACTATTGTCGTAATAGAGTATAAATCTATATAGTTAATGGTTACACTATTCATGTTACACAAACGTATTGTTATGAAGATCATTATTTTCTGTAGTATTTAATAATTAGACGCACAGTAAAAGAATCATTTTAATATTATGGTACCAGAAAAGTTATTATATCAGGTTTTGTTGAAAGGGGAGAAGTAACAAAATAGTTTCTGTAAATTTAACAGTATGTTAGATTGACCCTTAGATAAAAGAGACCAGAGATATAACATACACCGGTTTTAAACCTGCGCAAATGTTGCCAATTTCTAAAGAAGGGTTAACGGAGTGGGGAACTGGGCGGCGACACGCGACAACCCGAACTCTGTGACAGGGACCGGACTTTGTTTATTAGCATTTTAATGAACTATTAGGTTTATTTAAAAGGTTTTTAATCGAATTTTGTATTATGAAATCAAATTATCGTGATTTTTTAATATCAAATAGATGCCACGACATTTTATGTAAAGAGAAGACCTTTTATAGAATATTTCGTTAGCGTTTATTTACTACGGACTTTTCTGCAAGAGATTACAGTAAAATGTTGAAATAGAATATATTGTTAATAGAGCAAAAAATGTTACTCATTGTCTACGAGTATTATAAAAATAGCATGTGCGCAGGCTTATACTGCAAATCTACCCTTATGAGTTGAACATTATATTTTTTCTACGGCTATTACATATTATTAAAAATTAGTCAAAATGAGAAAATGCTGTTTTGTATTGTAACCTCAGAAAAAGTATATTAAGGTTTCTTTCTTTAAGAATATTAATTATTATAAAGGACGAGTAACATAAAACTCTAGAAATGCATATGTCTGAAACCAGATAACATTTTAAAATTTAAATCTATTAAAAGTCATTTGGTCGCTAGGGATGAGTGATTATCGAAATAAATTATCGATAATTGAAAATAATCGATTATTTTCGATCAATAGATTATTTTCAAACGATATATTTTTTGTCATTTCTTTTAAAATCGACTACTTGATTATCTTTGAAAAATCAAAAATAATCGATTAATTAAAAAGCCAATTAACCGATAAATCAGTGTTTACAAAATATAATATAAATAGAACTATCGTTTATTTTAAATAATCGATTATTTTCAAATAAACCATTTTTTTCGTCCATGGAAACAGATTATTCGATAATCTTTGAAAAATCGAAAATAATCGATTAATCAAAAATAATCAATTAATTAAAAAGTCGATTAACTGATAAATCGATTAAAAAAAAAACAAAATGATCGATTATTTTAAATAATTAATTATTTTCGATCAATCGATTATTATCAATAATCTATTTTTATTGTATTTCCTTTAAAATCGTTAATTCGATTATCTTTGAAATACCGAAAATAATCGATAATTCCAAAATAATCGCCTAATCGAAAATAATCAATTAATTAAGAAGCCGATTCTATGATATTTCGATTATTACCAATAATATATTTTATTGTATTTCAAAAATATTCGATTAACTGACAAATCGATTTTCAAAAAAAACAGAGTGATCGATTATTTTAAATAATCGATTATTTTCGATCAATCGATTATTATCAATAATCTATTTTTATTGTATTTCCTTTAAAATCGATAATTCGATTATCTTTGAAATATCAAAAATAATCAATAATTCCAAAATAATCGCCTAATCGAAAATAACCAATTAATTAAGAAGCCGATTCTATGATAAATCGATTTTCCAAAAAATAAAACGAATTATCTATTATTTTCTAATAATCCTTTTTTCATATTTCCTTTGAAATTGATTATTTGATTATCGAAAATAATTGATTATTAAAAAGCTGATTATCCAATAAATCGATAATTTTAAAAAAATAACCAAAATATCGATTATGTAAAATAACCTATTATATTCAATCGATTATTTTCATATAATATCTTTGAAAAATCGAAAATAATCAAATAATTAAAAAACCGATTAAACGATAAATCGATTATTTTGAATAAATCTACTTTTTTTGTATTTCCTTTAAAATCGATTAATACATTATCTTAAAAAAAAAACGAAAATAATTTATTAAAAACAGCGGATAAATCGATTTTCATTAAAAAATATCAGAATTATCGATAAATCGATTATTTTTGTAACCCCTATCGGTCGCTTGCTTTTATCTGAGCATTTAGCTCCAAAATTTAGAGATTCGGATTTTTTGATCCAGTTATCTTTGAAATCGCATTCGCTTGTATAATAAATAAATATTGCTAAATTTTGGATTTTTTTTTAGTAAACGAAAATTATGTTCGAGTTGTTTAGGGGTTTGTAATGTAACATTTTATTAACGTGACTAAGGGTCGATTCCACCGTTGTGTTAAACGAAGTTTAAAATGACATTTTTACATTAACACTGTCATTTTAATCTCCGTTTAACACAACGGTGGAATCGGACCTAACTCCTGTAACTTTAGTATTTTTTTTTTGCTTATACTAGATTACTTTGTTTTAAGACTGAAAATTCAATGTCACTTTCGATTTGACCGCAAATAAGATGAACCTTGAAATTTTAAGTAGGTCATCCTGTATTTCATCTAATATTCTTATAAAAATACCTTATAAAAATAAAATTTAGCTAGCAACTATGATTCTTTACCTCTTATTTATCTACCAAAAAGGGCTAAAAACTACCTTTAGAAAACATTCTTATAAAACTACTTTTTAAATACAAAATTTCGTTAGCAATAATGCCTATTTACTATTTATTTAAATTAAATGTTCAAAATTTTACCCTTTTGTAAATTTATGTAAGTAATATGAAATCTGAGTTTGTGATGCTTAATATTTATTGAAACCCCTTAATGCGGATCTGAAGTATTCAGCCCAGAGAATCATGGCGCTTTATGTCAAAACGTTAATAAATATTTACCGCTGAAAACGAATATATTCATAACAGTAGTACTTGTATTATAAGTACATACAATTTTTCAAGATACATCGTGACATTTTGAACTTGAAATTGAATAACTAGAACACTTTAAATTGCTAAAATACCAACAAATAAATCAAAAAACAGCTGTCAATGGTGATTAAACTCAGGTGGAGGTGTGATCGCTAAATGGAAATCGGAGCAATTCGGGTGGCGTCGTGCAACAATGATTTTCAATTGGCTTAAAATAGACAACATGCGCAGTGTGCAATGTTACATCTTCGGTCTCTTTAATCTAAGGATTGACCAAATAGGGATCTTAATATTGTTATACCAACATACATTTTTCGTTGCATTTACTAGTAAAATTTTTTGAGTGTTTTTTTGGAAAGTCTTTTTATTTTCTAGTAAAAAATACCATGGCCTCCTTAAACAAGAAACGGCAACTTTAGATGTACAATAGTGGTGTTTATGTGGCATCCAATGACAAACGATATTGTTTCGTATGGATTTAAAAATAAGCAGGACGAGGTGCACAGGAAATGGGGTAATTTTTGACCAAAATTTTCAGAACAACCTTAAGTAAGATGTAAAAAACCACAGACTGTGGAATGACAGTTGCGGAGGACAAAATAGAAATATAAAAGTTAAAATGATAATGAAACTTGTTTTATAAAATAATCCACCCTTACAAAAAATTAGCATAAGATATTTGGGGCCTAGCCATGGTTTCTGTCTAATATTGGAGACTTCTCAAAAATCGAGACAATTCTAAAATTGTATGAGAGGATTTTTATACTCTAGATGAGTATAATAATATTATGCAACAGCCGAAAGAAGAACCACTAGTGGTTATTAAAATTAAATCCAAAGATTTTTTTCAACTAAGAGAGCATTGAAATAAGCACTGTGAATAGAACAGTAGATGTTAAAGGAGAGAGAGAACATCAATTGGATGAAGACTAAATAAATTTTGCTAAAGAAGGAAAAACTATTTTTTATATTTATGTGAAATTCATTTGACGGTGAATTTTTAAGAATTGGTCAATGGGAAGGAACTTTCGCTCAGTGGGAAAGAAATAAGTAATGCGAAGTGGAAAAACTTAAAATCTTCTATTCCAAAAGATTGCCATTCCTTTCATAAGGTTGTCAAAGAAAATGAGTCAATGGAAAATGATTTAGAGGATTTTGGATGTCCTTCAGATTTCGACATTAAAAGAGAAGAAAAAGAAAAATGATAATAAATTTAATAAAAAAATGATAAGAAATTGATAACGATAAAAAAATTAAAAGACGATAATGAAAATGATAAAGGAAATGTTAAAGAAAATGATTATTACTAAATATACATTCGTTTATTTTTATTTATACAACTTTTTTCTGAAATAAATAATCTATATTATTATTGCAATTCATTTTTTTTTTCAGGTTATGTATTATAGAAAAATTATCCAAACCTTAAAAATCTTAATTATCTTTACATAACAATACTTTTCCAAACATGTTTCCTCTAATTGAAAAAAATTAAAATTTTATTTTAACTTATAAAAAGTTCATATTCGATAATTGAACGCTTCTGATTTTTTCAGATTAAATATCATGTGGACAACAGCGCCCAATTTGCAATTCTTATGTTTTTTATTGTAATACCTCATTTGAAAGGTTTTTTAATACTCTTATCACATAATTAGATTACTAAGACGGACAAAAATTGTATTTGAGAGTATAGACAAAAATAACATCGTTTGTAACAATTCGTAATTGTTACAAAAAAATTTGTAAAAATACAGCGATTGTCACTTAGGACTTACTTATTTCATTATTAGTTATGGGTAGGTGGAATTGGTACAGTTTATAAACATATTTTTGGAATTAAAAGTGTTCATTATATGTTCATGATAAAAGATATCATTAAAGTAAGATTACAAATTATAACAATTACCCTATTACCTAACAAGAAATAATGAAAAGTTTGATATAGACTCAATTTTGAATTTTTATAACTTATATATTATATATAAAATTATTTAAAAAAAGTCATCAAAAAAATTATTAGACAATTTAAATTTGGAAACTATAATAGCTATTTATATAACCCGTTACGAAACGCCTTATTTTATGTAACAAGTGAATATTTGCAAAATGAGTAGAGCAAGGTCCTGCAACATGAACAAAATACATAAAATACATAACATGTTACACACATTTTTTTTTATTTCGACTAGATTATTTATAAAATTGTATTTTGGTAAAAAATTACTGACATCTAGGCAACCAATATTACCTTCTTGTATTGTTAGTTGCATATGCATAACTTCATTTATTTTATTGACAAATAGAAAATCCTATTAATTTATTCTCAACCACTTGTTGTAGTGCGTTTGTATTGTTTGTTAAAGTTATTTGGTTTCCAAGACAGTGAGTTATTTTGTAATGTATTGTTTTAATTATTTTGTGCTAAATTAGAATGGAAAATAAGGACCAAAACAACAGTATTACTGGGTTGTAAGTTCAACCAAATTCTATTTTTATAAGTGTATATATTGATTTCTAAACCAAGAAAGGTTAATTTTTATTTGTTTTATCTTTGCAAATTGTGACATAATGAATTTTTCGTATCCTGTTTCATAATGTTCAACATTATGCAACTGGTTGCGTAAAATAGATCATTTTGACACTTGCTACGATTACAAAAAGTGCCACTTTATATGTCTAAATTAGAAAAATAAATTTTTGTGTTAAGGTAGTCAAATAAACCCATTATATAATGTAGAAAAATATCGTGCTATCCGAAAACACAAGATCATCAAAAAGGATTTTCGGAAACCTATTATAGATAACAAATCCAGATTACTGGGTTTACCCGATGGATTACGTGGATCACTGAACTTAGTGGCGTCAGTTTACGAACGAGTTGGATTATTGTTCCTGTTCATCTACGTCTGTCAATCTTTGACGTTTCCCCCTTATTTGTTTAAGAACCATTTTAATTAAACATATTTGTAGTCTGACTAATAAAGTTGCTATATAGACATAACTATTACAAGTTATAACTAATTAAAGGTAGAAAATACTTTAAAGTTACTACTGGCAGTCACCAAACACCAAAAAATTGCGTTATCCCTTTATAAAATCCTGCGGTACGCATGCGGATCTATTACTAATCTACTCGTAGAGTGGGTCACAAAATATTGATCTCGATCACAAAGCTGGATCAGTTATCTACTAGTTTCCGAACACGGATAGGGTTAGTAACCATAGGTAAACGAACAATAGGATCCATAATCTTTCTGATCCGAGTAAGTTTCCGAAAACGCCTAATGTAGGTTGTGACCCTATATTGGCAGAATCAAATAACAGCAAAAATTTTGATTTTTATAAAATTTACTTTTGCTTCTGTCAAACAACGCTACGTGAAATAAGTGTAGAGTGATTCACAAAAAAAATATTCTAGAGTAGCCCCTTAAAAAATTCACGTATGTCGGAGCATACAAATCTTCCGTCTTTTAAATGTCAGTCTAAATTTAATTTAGAGCCGTGCGTAGTTATGATGGAGATGGCTCGTATCTCTGTTTATGTCGGCTATGGCCTACTCTGTTGGAAAAATAATAACGTAACTTCATTTTGTAGTGTAATTGCAAAATACTCATTAAATATACAAGTTATCCCAGAACTCGCCTGCCTAATAAAAAGGGAATTTCTATTTCAATTTAAGTTAAATTACCATAATCCAAAAATGCTTCTTCAGGGAGCTAAAGGTCTTTGAAGTTGGGGCCCTCAAGTAAACTTTTTAAACATACCTTAAAAATGACATTACCTTAAAAGGGTCTATTTATACTCCCTTATTATTAGTATTTGCATTAGTATTATAATTAAGGATTAAGTTGAATATTCACAATGTAATGGGGACATTTATACTCGATTTATGATTAGTGTTAGCATTAATATTTATGCTTAATAATTGACTGGTTCAACTTTTATGTTAAATCTAAAATTTATTTTTTTCTATCAAATGAATCAATGACGTATTTGGCCTTTGTTTTTAAGAGATAACGGATAATGACATTTGACAATATGATTTGATTTGATTATGTCGTCAGATGTTGTTTGTGGGTTTGTTCTAACAAGCTCGAAAACGATATATTTCGGTACAAATCATGCAATGTATACAATTTTTGTGTATCAGCGGTGTTTACCGAGTATAAAGTTGACAAATGACATGTCACCACGAGGAAGCAAAGGCCTTTTTGTCTCAAATATGTGCTTCTTTTTATCTGTTATAAATTTAAGACGTAAATTCGTTAAAATGTTCTTATCAATTTTGAATAATAATATTTTTAAATAAAATTAACTAGTAAAAATATTAATAAAACACGTTTAAAATTCAAATATCTTAAAAAATATTCTAAGAACACAACTGGCTTCTTACACATTCCTTCAGTAACATTTTGTTGCCTGCTTATTAGGAAAAAGATTATTAAAAGAGAAGCCCTAATATTAATTACAAAACGAGTATATAAAATACCATTTTTGAATATTTTGTTCAGTTCAATGCTTTATAAAGATTTAACCCAGATCAACTAGATAAAAGTGTCTCCATTCTGAGTTACAGGGTGTCTATTTGACGTATTATTGTAATATTTGGCGGGAAGTGTAGATACTATACATCATACTAAATTATGTTAAATAAATGTTTCTGGCTTCCATCAGAGGCCCACGACAGGGGCAAGTGACTGGTTAATCGTTCCTAAATTCTACGCTACGGGCAGAATTGCAATTTTATCACAATTTATCAGGGTTTATTTGAACATAGGTCAATATCAAGCCTTCGTTTATAAGATCATTTTTTAGTAACTTTAAACTTTGCAACTTGGTGAGGTTTTAGTCTTGACTTATATTGACATTTTTTATTAAAGTTGCATGGCGCTCAACACTTACTTTACTCAATTATACAACCCATGAATCACCCAAGCTCTCTAACTGAAAAGCTGCCGTTCGCATTTGTGTATCGCACTTTATTTTATTAATTAATTTAGAATTTAAATTTAGACATCTTAAAAAAGTGTGGTACACACTCAGAATGGAGACACATTTTATCTAGGTGATTTGGGTTAAATCTTCATAATTTGAGCTCAGGATTCTGTAGTTCAAATATTTGCAATTAGTAATGAATTTCAATAACTATAAAATATACCGACAGTAACTAGTTTGACAAAAATGTTTAAAAATAATAGTAGTCAGGTAATCAAGTATGAACTGTTATTGATGGATTTTATCTTTGTGCAGTGTTCTTACTAGGTAGAATGGATATGAAATATATTCGTTCAGTTGAACGCAATGTCCTACTTTCTTTTGTGAATTTTACTTTTAGATAAATGATATGCATCTCGTACTAGGTAAGTATAATTAGAATAAATACATTTTCATTTCATAATGTAGTTTGTATTGTAGTTAGGGTTTTTCTGTTGGGTTAGATTTTCTCAACTAGTAGGTCATACATATTTTTTAAAAATGTTTAGTGTGTTGAACACGATAATTAGGTTGGTTTTATGTTCGTTGTATGCTACGACATATTGGAAAAGTGGTTGTTTAAATGTGTAAATAACTAGATACATTTGCAACTGTTTTCTCGTAATATCTATAAAAAAAATTGTGGAAAAATATTCAGTTGTTTAACTAAGACTTTTACAAATACTAGGGGACAAAAAAATGTCAAAACAAATGTAGAATTTGAGTGTTTTTAACTAATTTTCTTTGCCTCAAAAAGTAGGTGAAAACCCATAGAATTTAAATAATTTTAAACGAGACTAATTTAATTTTATTGGTCAATATATAATACTATTCCATGTACATTTGAATAAAAATTATGAAGCGTTGTTTTAGAGCATGTAAGAGCAAAAAAATTACTTTCTACTTTAAGTCTGTAACTTTTTTACCATCCATTTTTATTTCGACCACAGGTGCTGTGGTTAAAAATGTACATATGTTTGTTATATTCCCGTATAAAAAAATCAAAAACCAAAATTATAATATGAATTATTAAAAAATAATCATCTATAATTATTTTTTCCTATTGTCCGAAACTATTAAAATTATGAAAAGGACCAGCTGATCATAGTAAGAAATGCTTTTTTCATCGATTAAATATTTAAGGATTTGATATTATTATTAATAATAATTGTTCGGATATTTTTTTCTAATTGCTTATTTTTTAAATAAATTGTTGCTAATTTAATACCTCTATGTAAATAAATATAATATACAGTTCTATTAACATACTTAAATTAGGTGTATCTATCCATTGTGCAAGATATTAACTTTGAAAACTTTTTAAAACAATATAGCATCATAAAAACATCACAACTTTTGTAAAAACAATACGCGACCACGTTTTCAGCGGAATTTTCACGGGCCGTTTCCACAGCGCTCTCTATCCGAAAAGCGCGCGATCGCAACTGACGGACGCGGAAAACGAGAAAATCGTGTAAAAGCGCCGAAACTGCGATGGAGAGAAGAAGGACGAGAAAGAGAGATGCTGTGTGTCGCGACGGTCCGAGACGGCCGATGCGCGTCGAAAATTGAAATTTTCGAAGTGCTGTTGACAGTCGGTCAAGTAGCTCGGGGTGGCCGAGGATCTATTAAGGAAACTCGTTGTCGAAGAAAATGAATTTTTTACGTTGTTACGTTTTTTACTGATTGATAAAGTGATTGGATTTTATTTCTACAATACAATCGAATTTAAGAAACTGAGTATATTTAAAGGAAAACATAGTTTTCAGCAAATTAATATTATATTCTAATAGTTGTGACGAAGTCACTTTATTTTAATTTGAATTAATTTTAAAAATGTAAATTTTAATTATCAAAAATGATTTACTAAGGTGTGCGAGGGTAATTTTTTGTACCTATTAGTAGTAAATAGTCCAAAGACTGGTGGTGGCTTCTCCCACTCCAAACTGGTCGACGTTTAGCGTCATAGCTGAAAAGACATAAGTACCGCAGTGTTCAGTAGTTTTCTTCCGCCTAAGCTTTTTACCGTGATAGTGATACCAAGTTAGTGAACCGTTTAGCTCCAGCACTCCCGATTATTAACCAAGGTAGGTCTTTCAACATAATTTGTTCTTTTCTCCTATGCGAAATTGCTGTTCTCGTATCGCCCTCTAGTTGAGCATTTAAATTTTTTTATTTATTATTAGTCAAATTATCGCGATTTAACGTTATCAAAACTCTCTTGGTTGAGCCATTCGCGGATCTCCTGGATAGGTTCTGACCCGGAAAGATTTGCAACCCTGTCCAGTAAAATATTTAGTTTTTTTTTTATATTAAATTGACGCGATAACTTTCTTTCAAATTTTTGTTAATTAAATTATCACGATCTAGTGTTGTAAAACCTCTTGAGCAACTTGTGGATCTCCTGAGTGGCCTCTGTTCTTGGAAATTTTACATCCGTCCGTTCCGTAATGCAATTATCTCTGTCTATAATAATATTTTTGTAAAAGCCGGACGAGAATCTCGAAAATTCGCAAACTAGATTTTGTGTTAACTCTTAGACGAACCGCCTTCAATCGAATGCCCAGCGTAGTGCTTTAATTTCTGTGTCGAAAATTACGATACAGTTTAATTTTACTTGTTAGTTTCCTTTTTTTTTGTAAGAAAATCGCCAGCTTTATTTCAACTTATTTGTTTTTGAAAATTAGTTTTTCGTAAAGTGAATTTATTTTCCGTATAATTGCCTCCTGGATTTTGAACCAATTATTTAATCCAACTTATTTTTTTTGTAAATAATTTTTTCTTTAGTAAATCTATTTTCCGTATATAGGGTGGAGCATAATTGCTTCCTGAACCTTGAGTCGTTTATTCAATTAAACTTGTTTGTTTTTAAAAATTAATTTTAATTTATGTAAAAAGTTATTTTTTGTATACAGGGTGGAGCATTTTTGCCTCCTGGATTTCGAACTGATTATTTAATTCAATTTTTTTTGTAAATTAATTTTTCTTTTAGTAAATTTATTTTTCGTATACAGGTTGGAGCATAATTGTTTCCTAAACTTTAATTTATGTAGAAAAAAATATTTTCTGTATACAAGGTGAAGCTTAATTGTTTCTGGTATTTTTGAACCGTTAATTATTTATTTTTTTTTTTTTTGGAAATATATATTTTGTTATTTATCCCTGTTTCTTTTATTACCAGCTTTTGACCGTTTTCTTTCAGGGTACAAGGTATAAGGGAGATAAGTGTTTTAATCCTAATTTAGTGACTACCTTTAACAGTGACCGCCTGGAAATATTTTTTTTACTCCACTGAGTTTACCTTGAGTGCACTCTGGTGTGCTACAGGGTCGTAGAGCAAACTGTATTGCCAAAACTGGCGCCCGAGCAACCCCTATCATTAACTCACCATCATAGCGCCGCACAGACTTCCCGATTCTTTGTAGGTGAAATCAGAAGCGTGTAACATAGTCCTAGAGCCAACGTGCAGATTTGTGCCTTATTTTCTTATGGCTGAATTTATTATTAAATTATACTATGATACGTGTCCAACAAATTCATGAAAGCACGACGTTCAGACTGGGGCGCTTAGGTAGTTATAGGCATTACAAATGGTACGTGCCTTTCAAAAACTTGACATATTTTAAACCCTCCACCAATTTTGATGGGTCATTTATTCTCTCCAACGTTCTAAAAGTACGTGACTTATTTTCTAAACTGGATGTTGGTACCAAAGTAAGATAAACATGATAGGCTTTTTACTTAATTTATGTTCAATAAGAATATTGGTCCGTTTTTAGTGTCCAACGACAATAAAGAAGCAAAAATATAAATAAATAATGGTTACATATAAAAACGCAATAACTTGACAAATTATTTTTGAGCAGGTTTTGAGGTTGCTGGGAACGAATTCGCTCAAAGTATTTAATAGTATATTGTACAACAAGTGCAGGAAGTAATCAATTCCACACGGTGTGTTTAATCAGTGGCAGCTCGTAGTAATTTAAAATGGTTGTTAAATTTTTCCAATAATTTTATCATTTGGTTTAAAATTTTGTACAAGGGTAGTTATTATTATTGAATGAATAAATGAATATTTAAGTTATTGTAATATTTGTTTTGTCAACTAACTTTTTTTCATATTTTAAGATATATCAGGTTATGTAGAAAGCTTGACATTGACTTTTGTGAAAAAAATATTATTTTATGAAACTTTACCTACCATTTTTTAGATTTTATTGAAAATTTATTCATTTTCACAATTTGTCACACATGTTAAATAAAAGAACCAGGAAACCGAATTCGACGCTTCAAATTTTGAGAAGATTTCAAGAGTTACACAAGGCGCGGAGTGCCGCTTGTATCATTTGAATCGTAGATTTTTTCAAATTAAAAGTTCAAGAAATTAAAAAAATGTATATAATTATATGTCATTAAATATATCATAATTTTCATCTAAATAGTGTTCTGCAAATTCTTCTTGACCGGGTTCATCTATTTGGGGCTGTGAAGTCTACCATCTGTTTCAATACTATATTACGAGTTAACGGAGCCTTTATAGGATCGAAAATTACTTTGATTGACCTTTTACGTTTGACTCAAAATAATGCAACATCGGTCGTTAGATTAATGCCGATAAATTCGAAAGTTTGGCCTTGTGACTTATGGATGGTCATAGCAAAAGCTGGCTTTACAGGGAATTGGTGGCGTTCCATGACCTTTGTCGGTTTCTAAAGTCATTCGTGAAATGCAGGCAACTCTTCCTTTGTGTCCTCCAGTTACGATTTTAGACACGATGAGATTTGGTTTCAACTTGGTAACAATTAAACGTGTCCCATTACAAAGACCTTCATTTACACGTATATTTCGTATGAATTCTATATCTATGGAACCACAAAAGTAGGTACCATGATTTTGGTCTCATTTTGCTTCTCTAAGTGTCTCTAGCTTATATCTAAGTCTGATAAGGTTTTGGCTTTCTCTATCCCGAGATCGCAGCACGGACAGACAGACATTGACACTTTAATATAGTAGCATAATTAATTTTTTAAATACCTTTTATTGGCAAAAAAAACAAGTAAACTAAAATGTGTATTTTATAAGATCATTCCCATCGCAATACACAATACATAATACATGGCATTCTAAATTATAATTTTCACAGTTTAACAGACCCCATTTTTAATCAAAATTTTTTCAGAATCAATAGGCTTCATCCCTTTGTAGAGCTTGATTTTCCAAAAATTTCATGTTGATATTATTGTTTGTTTTTGAGTTAGAATAATTTTAGATATTTCAACCCCCTTAAACCCCACTTTTATTATTTTTTTTTTACAATCAATAGACCTCATCTTCTTATAGAGCTTGATTTCTTTTAAACATTTTATGTTGATATCGCTTTTCATTTTTGATTTATGATTTTTGTTTTAATTTCAACCCCGTCAAACCCCCTTTTTAATTTAGATTTTCTTTTAATTAAATCAAAGGGCTTCTTCTCCGTATAGAACTTGATGTTTGTTAAAAATTTCAAGTTAATATCATTTTTCGTTTTTAAGATAGGATTTTATATTTTAATATTTTAACTCCCCAATTTATTCAAATTTTTTTCAGAATCAATAGGCTTTATCTCTTCTTACAGAGTTTCATTTTTACTAAACATTTCATGTCGATATCGCTTTTAATTTAGGATTTTTTTTTAATTTTAACTCATCTTAACCCCCCCCCCCCCTATTTTTGATCAGATTTTTCAAGAACAATAGGTTTTGTCCCCATATAGAGTTATTTTTTGCTTAAAATTTTCAAGCTGATATTATTTTTCATTTTTGACAAAAACTGTGACATCGGACAAAGTAAACCATAATACTCTTCACAGACTACTGTGTGAAGAATAGAATAATAATATAAATATAAATTTCCCTGGTTTATTCAGTCGTTTTTATTGTTTTCATAAACATTTAAGTACAGGCACTACATATATTTTCGAAAAAACTGTTCCAACTTCTGGGGCCAGTCAATGTTTAATAAAATATGGGGAAGATTACAAACATTTTAAAATAAAAGGGAAACAAAAAAGATGAGTTTTACAAAATCAAAAAATTATCAGTGGCGTTACAATTAAAGATTAAAATTAGTACGATAAATCTTTTATGGCAGGTATTGGGTTTTATGTTTAAACCATTTATATAATTTTTAAATTCATTATTTTCGTTTAATGGACATTGAATTCAGTGAAAAGGTATCATTTTTTATCTTGCTTTGATACAAGCGATCACTTTTTGAAAATAATTTACGCGCATGCCCACTCACGCACCACTTAATACGTTGGAGAGAAAAAATGACCCAGTAAATATGGCGGAGGAAGTTAATTTTTGTGAAAAGCTTAACAAAAATTTAAAATAAACCAAAAATCAGCCATAAGAAAATGAGTCATGTGCATGCCCACTCACGTACTACTTTAAAACGTTATAGAGAAAAAAAAAATGACACAGCAAAATTGGTGGAGGGTTTAATATGTATTGTAGGTGGGCACTTATCATCGAATGAGCATAATGAAAATGTTAAGAAAATAAGTCAAGTTTTTGAGAGGCACGTGAATTCGTTGGACACGTGTCTTAGTACAATTTAATAATAAATTCAGCCATAAGGAAGTAAGTCACAAATTAGCTCTAGGTCTATAACTTTTACGTCCCAATATTTTCAAAACTGCTTATGTAATTTTGACCAATTCATTTAACTCCTGAATTTTTACCATTTATTTTTTTTTTGTTCATTTATATATTTTAGCTTACCAGCAATTTCTATTTATGGATATACTTAAAGGGCGTGTACCGCAATTAGTTATTTATTTTTTGATTTATCCTAACAGGCCTATTGGCCTAATAACAAGTATAATTACTTTTAAATAATTACAATATACGTGCTTACTACAGTTTACATAATTTTGATAATACCAGAAACGCCGTGGGATTAAATAATTATTACTTCCTTAAATGGACATGTTTGTAATTTGTTCAATAATTTTTTTTTAAATGTTTTGTATTACGCATACCAGTCTATATCATCTAAATTATTTATAATATTGGCTAAGTGAAGCATGATCAGGAGGGGAGCTCTGTATGTTATCGTTGCAAAAGGAACAACAAACCTAATTGAGTTACGCATTGGACTTGATGGAAAACAAAATAGTATTAGGGCTAAGAGATCTGAGGAACATATTTGATTATTGATTATGTTAAATAAAAATGAGGTACATGTGATTTTGCGTCTAGTCTCAAGAGAAGGTATTTTAAACTATATTCTTAATTGTGCTGTTCTATTAACATTGTAATCAGGTCTGATATGGTACTCTTGCAAAATGGTCTGATATTCTCTTCTAAGCCATATAACTGAAGCAAAATATAATTTTGAACGGATTAATGAAAGATATAAATTTATTAATAAATTAATATCAGAAAAGGGATGCGTTTGCCTCATTAAAAATACCAGAGCACGATTTGCTGCTTTACAAGTATTCTCAATATGTATAGAAAATGATAATTTAAAATTGTATGTTACCCTTAGATCCTTAACTTGAAAGCACTTTGTCGCGTACTGTTTGAATATGTTTATTAACTTTAAAATCATCAGCAAAAAGTAAGCACCTCGAATATTTAATCACTTTTAGCAAATCATTGACAAATAACAGAAACAATAATGGGCCTAAATTGGAACCTTGCGGCACTTCGGAAACAGTACGGAATCTGCTAGAAGAATTACCATTATGTCTTACCAAAAAGTATCTATCTTTCAAATAATCCCTAATAAGCATTAAAATATTATTCGCCAATCCAAATTCACTGATCTTTTCTAATAAAATATATTGGTCTACCCGATCAAACGCCTTACTAAAGTCAGTAAAAATTGTATTAAGGTGAAGTCTTTTTTCTAGTGCATCATTTGCGTAACTTGTAAAGATAAATAAATTAGAATTTATTGATATTCCAGCCACAAAACCATGTTACTCTTCAGCAATGCTATTTGCTAAGAAATTATATAATTTCTTGTAAATTATGCGCTCGAATAATTTAGACGGAGCACACAACAAAAACTGATCTTTAATTTTCAATATTCCTTGTACTACCTGATTTAGGGATTTGAGTACAAATAGTTGTTTTCCACAGATTAGGGACAGTAGAAAATGTTAAAATAAGATTGAATATATGAAGCGGTGGCAATTTTAATCCCTCATGAGAACCTTTTAAGATATATGGAGGTATACCTTCTGTGCCTGCAGCCTTTTTTGGTTTTAATGTTTTGAGAGCTGCTAGAAAATCATCATCACTTTTTCCATTGATTGGCATTTTCTTCATTCAAAATATATGTAGCCTGATTTGATGAGTATTTACTAGCAAAAAATTTAGCAATTTCCTGCGAATGAATTTCTTTATCATTAAAATAAAATTGCACAATTTACACAATTCCACATCAATAATTTAAATGGTTTAGTCCTTCTGATACTTCTCGTTAGATATAAAAAATACTTTATTGTCCATAAAAAAGTACAATAAAAATAGCTATTTGGGTATTAAAAGCGAAAAGTTAAACTTTGCCGCTTGAGACAGACAGTTGGCAATCTGTCGAAAGCGGCAACGAACTTTTCGCTCAAAATGCACACAAGATTTTTTCTATGATCATATTATTTTAAGAAATAGATATAAAAACAGAGAATGAGTCATGAGTAGTGTATAATGTGTTGCCTATATCTAAGTTGATCATGAAAAACGGAGGTGATATTCAAAGTCAATGTTAAATTGGATAAAAAAATAATAAAACATCAAACTACGTACAAATAACTTGAAAATCATTTATTAAAACTAAATATTATTATATTACATCTACTTTACATTAGGCGAGCAACAAAGCTGTCATTTAATGTTAGTTCGCGAAAAACGTCAACTTTGTGTTTGTATTTTGAAGCGCAAAAGTCTACTTTGGATAGTGATCGTAGAAAAAATATATTTATATTTCTAATCTAAAGAAATATTCTTAATAAATTGGAGGAGGAGGGAAGGAGAAGAAGGAGAAGGATGATTGATATATTTAGAAAATGGACATTAAAACTTAGTTCATATTTTTTATATTTATTTTTAAGTTTATTAATAAAACAAAATTTGTGAAATATAGAATTAAACAATTATTACTTACATCATTCATTATATTTAAATAACAATAATCAATAATGTAACGGCCCAAACACCGGTTCTTATCCACTGAGTGGCTGAATACCCAACGCGTCACCAAGTGCCTCGACGGACGAAGCCAAAAGGAGAAAGAAAAATGCGGATATTTTAATGAGAGCGTCGTCTCTAAAAAAAATTATTCTGGTTTTAATTTTGTTTCATATTAAATTGTTGCGATATTTACTTTTTTCACGATTAAATACTTGTTGTTTAACTTAGGAATTCATTGAACCCGAGGATAATTAAAAGCCTTATAATAAAAGTTCTTTAGGTTTCATGTTTTCATTGTTCATTTCATTTTATATTACCGAGAAATAAATTTCAATTTAGCAATGCCAATGGAATTCCAGCCCTCCTAAAGCATAAATACACATCAAATATTTTGACTTTAAACATCAACAATGATAACGCGCTTTTATTACAACAAATGAAATAAGAAATAATGTGAAAATAATAACTATAATAAGCTCTAGCCCTGTTGCATAGACTGTATTGGTTATCCAGGAACTGTAGCACTACAAAGCTTTGTTCGCTGTAAGAATCCTGAACTGAATTATTACTAATAGTAACGATTTCGCAGGAGCAGTACTTAAACAGCGTTCGCGGAACAAAAAGAACTGAACAATTGGTTCTATTCTGCGTTCGTAGTAAAATTATTATTGGTTTTGAACCGCTTGTCTATACCTGGAACCCCTAAATATAATAGGGATTGTACGCGCGGTAAAAATTCAGAATTGATAATGAATTGGGTATGCGCTCAAAGTATATGAATTAGTAAGTCTGAATCAGTTCAGGATTGTTATCTCGAACGAAGCTTTATAGTAACGTGGTCATGCATATTTATTCGTATGTTTTACCCTCTATCTTCAATTCTGGGAATACTTAGAACTTTGTGAATGTTTGAATTCCTTAGATATGTGTGTTTAATATTGCAATAAATATTTTATTTTTGAAAACACATATTATTATTATGATATTGCTACGTTGCCCTAAGGTTTGGGGTTGTAATTCAGCTGTTCTCATTTGAGATAAGGGTGACTAGCTCAATTAATTTTATTTACAATAATCGGATAGATAGGGTCGTAGAAAGATAAACAAAAGTATGGTTTAACCTTTTAATACTCCAGCAACTGGTCAGCCGTCCAATTAGCAAAGTGAAACAAATCCAGCAAATGTATTATAATATTAAAATCACTTCGTTGGTACCAATCGTTCACAAGGTAAGTACGAAGGGCATAAGAGCATAAATTTATTAAACCAAAATCTTATTATACTATATACAATAAACTTACGTTATTTATCTTAATTTTATTTTGGGCTCTACGAGAAACTAAATAAGCTATGCCAAAACAGCCAACAAAAGTAAGAGTAGACAAAATGCAATACCTTCTTAGATTTTCTAAACTAAAACTATTCGATAGTTAGAATGCGAAACAGCTTTTAATGTAATAAGGTAATAATACAAAAGGCTATGATTTATATACAAGATGATACTATGACAATGATGTTATTAACTATATGTACAGAAAGGTGATGCAAGGTAATGTTATTAGCAATAATATATATATACAAGGAAGCTAAGCGATACTAAAATAGAGCTCAGGCAATGAAGTAGGTAATGAAGTAGGCAATGAAGTAGGCAATGGAACGTTCTTACTTGTTCTGTGGTTTTCTGATGATCTACCATCCAGGGGTTGTTCTCGTCAGAGTTAACGATCGGTTACTAAGGGCTGGACCAACAAGCTAAGCAGGAAGGGGTGAACTATAGTACGAGTTACTTCCGCTACTGGAACCGCTAAGCCAAGCAAATTTAATAATAGCTACTAAATACTACAGGAGCGCCACAAGAAGCTCTACAGAAGGGATACGCACAAGAAGGCCTAAAATAGAGGGAATATTCTACATATAAACTAAAGTATGGTTGGTATGGACTTACCGTAGGTGTTAGGTGTCCTTTGGAAAAAAAGTACTATTTCCAAAACAAGGGGCTACCAATAATGACAAATATACTTTAAAGGTAAACTTTTTATTTTTATTATTACCCAAATAATCCGAATAATGTTCGTTAAATTTTCAGGTACCACATGGTCCAAGGAAAGCTAGTTGAAAAAGGACAGAAGAGGAAGGAAGTTCATCAGCCAGAATGACAATCTAGGGTTGCCAACAAATTACCATATTTTAGGGCCAGATGAAAGGGAATGTAGATTTTAGCAAAGAAGAAGTAATTTGGAATTTGAACAATTGCAATTATTAGATTCATAAAAGAGAAGAGGAAAGGTCAAGGTTGACAATTTATGTCAAACTGTTTGTTTACATTAAGGTACAGGTTATAGAAATTTAATATACATAATTTGAACAATCTTGTGCTTTCTTTTATCGACAGGTAAACTTATTATTAAATGATTTAACTTTTATATAAATATTGAAACGATGAAATGCGAACTGTAACAATATCTTCTGGCACATTCCCAGAACTGTAGGCCATGTAATGACTTAAATACCTGTCATTTTTGATTGAAAGTTTTGAATTTCTACTTATTAACCCGTTTTTCCTTTATGGATTCTTTCCACTTTAATTTTATGTGTAGGTTCATGCCTAATTATTTTTCCATATTAGAATATAGTATTGTTTAATGCCACTAATACTTTATTAGTGAGGGTTATGTTGTCATAAATATATCAGTCGGATATTATTTTTATTTTCAAATGTAGGGCAAATTTTTTTATTTTATTTAGGTGAGTAAATTGTATTAATTTAGTGTAAGTTTGTTAGTGAGGTTATTAAGAATGTGTTCAACTTCTGATTCATTTAAATTTTAAATGCAGAAGTAAATATTTTTCTCACAAAACTTCTGCTATTATTATTTTTCTTAGAGGTAAATGGATCAACATTTTAAATATTTTTGGTAAAAAAAAAATGAAAGGAGTTGTGAGCGAAATGTGTGAAGCCTATTTAAAATCAGATATTGTAGAACTCGAGATAGAATCTTATCATAGTTTTACTCATAAAGACTAAGAAAAAATCGAATGATTTATGCTCAAAAAGTTATTGTTCAATTTTTGGGTAATATTCTATATTATATTTATCAAATAATACCCAAATATGTTCAAAAACTAATTTGATATTTATGTCAACTTGATAATTGTTGCATGGTTCACATATTAAGATGTTTTTATTTTTATTGAAATTTTTATATCTTCTATTGCAAGAAAATATATAACAATTTAAAAAAGTTATAACGTATTATTTTTTAATTTGTTTTGTTTTGAATATTCCTGGGTATTGAGAATTTTGGAATATGCATAAATATCTATCTAAATTAGGGTGTGCTTCAAAGCCCACCTGTACTGAGGCTTACTGTACCCGAAATAAGCATTACAACTACTCTAGATTGAAATAGATAGGTAAAGGCCGTAAAGGGATAATAAATATAAGAATATTAGAATTAGAATGATTTGTCCTTGGATTAATAAGTATTAGGGATAATTAAAACAATTGCGTTTATAAATTAATTACTTTTTATAAAAACTATATCCGGCTTTTTAATAATAAAATCATTGTCATATGCTGGTTATCATTTTATATTTTTATTTTTCAGTAATTTAGTGTGTGATACATGCTTATGTTATGTTCAGAATATGCAGTAAGAAGATAATGAGACACATGTAATTACATGGTAATTCTAAATAAATTAAACTTGTTAAAAATGTGTTTTTTTTTTCATCTAATTTTATTGACATTTTTCATTTTCCAACATTTACTTACAACAAAAATTCACTAAACTTATTGTTTGTTTAGTAGTTGTAAGTAAAAGATGTCAAATAGGAAAATGTTATTTCAAATTGCTTCAAATATCTAAATTATGTAGCCCGCCACTTTTTAAATCGCTTTACTTAGTAGTGTCCTACTTTATCGACTGAAACCGACAGCTGGTAACTCAAATGGAAAAATACGAGGAAGGTAATTTAGTACCACTAAAATTAACAGGATGGCGCTCGTATCGAAATGTTCATATTATTAAATACGTATAATTTCTTAGAATTATTATTTTTATTGATTTCCTTAGCTATCTCTTTAGGTATTAACCTCGGGATTATTACTGCATTTCTGTTCTCTTATCAAGTCCTTGTTCGTCACTTGGTTTAGAGTAAATGATAAAATGCCAAATAATTATTTTTTATTTTTGACGCATTCTTCCACGAAAACACGCTTGAAATGGACTTACTACTATAAGTTGGATAATAAAAAAGAGTAATGGGTATTCATACTAAAGTTAAGAGAACAAGAAACACTCGTAAAACGTTCTCCCGACTAAAATTCTTCTTTTTTGGTGAATTTAACACGCACGCACGTCTTGCATTTTTTTCCCAGGCCGACACGGTTTTTTTAATAAAGTGTAGGTCCGTATGCAAAAATTTCGCGTTTGAGGGAGTTGATGATCGTTTGTAGGAATTTATTAGGTCGTTGGGTTTTTTTTGGGAGAAGTTATTTTTCCACATGAAAAACACGTGTTTTGGGACATAAATGCAAAATGAAAATGACAGACCGCGTTCAATATTAGCAAAATTCTCCAGATATTTTACAACGCAAGTTGGAATGTTCGGCGTTTTTAAAAATTTCCCAGTTATTTAACTTTCTCAGCGTCAAAAAATTGAGTATATACTTCTAGATTAGATTGGTCGTTAGATTAGTTAAACCACTAGTATAGGATGAAAGTGTAAGTATTTTTTGAATTAATTTAATTTTAATTTGTTGTATTGTAGTCATTTTCAAATGTTGAAAAATTCAATTTCTGTTGTTGGGAATGAATACAGGGTAATTAATAAAAACCTGACTAATTTTTCAACGATCTCAAAAATTACCACCCGATTTGAGCCAAATTTTGAAATGAAATGAGTATTAAATAAAATCATTTAAGTTAACTTTACGAAAATGTATATGCCTGTGAAGGGGCAAATAAGACTTAAAGGGTTAATTATTTCCTTCCATGTTTTCTATTTCCTAATTTTTTGTAAAACGACATTAAAATTACGATTTTTTAGTTAATTTGCAATAAATTTGTAATCATCAAATTGCTACGTTGAGCCAAGGTTTGGGGTTGTAATGCAGCTCTTCTCACTTGAGATAAGGGTGACTAGCTCACTTAATTTTATTTAAAATAATCGGAGAGATAGGGTAGTGGAAAAATAAACAAAAGTATGGTTTAACCTTTTAATACTTCAGCAACTAGTCTGCTGTTTAATTAGCAAAGTGGAACAAATCCAGCCAATGCATTATAACATTAAAATGATTTCTTTCCCGTTTGGTACCAATCGTTTACAAGGTAAGTACGAAGTGCATAAGAGCATACATTTAATAATACTGAAAATATACCTAAATCTTACAATAAACTTACGTTATTTATCTATATTTTATTTTAGGCTCTACGAGAAACTAAACAAGCTATGCCAAAACAGCCAACAAAAGTAAGGGTAGACAAAATGCAATACCCACTTAGATTTTCTAAACTAAAACTATTCGATAGTTAGAATGCGAAAAAGCTAAATACAAATTCAACTTTTAAGGTTAACCAATCTCGCTTTTAATGTAATGAAGTAATAATACTAAAAGCTATGACTTATTTACATTGTGACCAGGTCAGTTCAATGGGATTTAACTCTGCGTGCTAGGGAGGCAATCTGAGAATTTAAATTTCTTTTTCTCATGCCATCTCATCTATAATATATTTTTTGACTTTGTTTTTATGTTGCATTGCTATCACGAGTAATTCTGCCCTCAAGGATTTAGGAGGACTAGTGATGACGCGAGACAAGTCTCGTAGGGGGAGAGACAACTGTTCTCTCGTCTCGACGAGAAAGTGATTCTCTTGCTCGAGAGAGCCTTGTCTCGTCTCGTCTCGTCTCGTCTCGTCTCGTCTCGTCTCGTCTCGTCTCGTCTCGTCTCGTCTCGTCTCGTCTCGTCTCGTCTCGTCTCGTCTCGTCTCGTCTCGTCTCGTCTCGTCTCGTCTCGTCTCGTCTCGTCTCGTCTCGTCTCGTCTCGTCTCGTCTCGTCTCGTCTCGTCTCGTCTCGTCTCGTCTCGTCTCGTCTCGTCTCGTCTCGTCTCGTCTCGTCTCGTCTCGTCTCGTCTCGTCTCGTCTCGTCTCGTCTCGTCTCGTCTCGTCTCGTCTCGTCTCGTCTCGTCTCGTCTCGTCTCGTCTCGTCTCGTCTCGTCTCGTCTCGTCTCGTCTCGTCTCGTCTCGTCTCGTCTCGTCTCGTCTCGTCTCGTCTCGTCTCGTCTCGTCTCGTCTCGTCTCGTCTCGTCTCGTCTCGTCTCGTCTCGTCTCGTCTCGTCTCGTCTCGTCTCGTCTCGTCTCGTCTCGTCTCGTCTCGTCTCGTCTCGTCTCGTCTCGTCTCGTCTCGTCTCGTCTCGTCTCGTCTCGTCTCGTCTCGTCTCGTCTCGTCTCGTCTCGTCTCGTCTCGTCTCGTCTCGTCTCGTCTCGTCTCGTCTCGTCTCGTCTCGTCTCGTCTCGTCTCGTCTCGTCTCGTCTCGTCTCGTCTCGTCTCGTCTCGTCTCGTCTCGTCTCGTCTCGTCTCGTCTCGTCTCGTCTCGTCTCGTCTCGTCTCGTCTCGTCTCGTCTCGTCTCGTCTCGTCTCGTCTCGTCTCGTCTCGTCTCGTCTCGTCTCGTCTCGTCTCGTCTCGTCTCGTCTCGTCTCGTCTCGTCTCGTCTCGTCTCGTCTCGTCTCGTCTCGTCTCGTCTCGTCTCGTCTCGTCTCGTCTCGTCTCGTCTCGTCTCGTCTCGTCTCGTCTCGTCTCGTCTCGTCTCGTCTCGTCTCGTCTCGTCTCGTCTCGTCTCGTCTCGTCTCGTCTCGTCTCGTCTCGTCTCGTCTCGTCTCGTCTCGTCTCGTCTCGTCTCGTCTCGTCTCGTCTCGTCTCGTCTCGTCTCGTCTCGTCTCGTCTCGTCTCGTCTCGTCTCGTCTCGTCTCGTCTCGTCTCGTCTCGTCTCGTCTCGTCTCGTCTCGTCTCGTCTCGTCTCGTCTCGTCTCGTCTCGTCTCGTCTCGTCTCGTCTCGTCTCGTCTCGTCTCGTCTCGTCTCGTCTCGTCTCGTCTCGTCTCGTCTCGTCTCGTCTCGTCTCGTCTCGTCTCGTCTCGTCTCGTCTCGTCTCGTCTCGTCTCGTCTCGTCTCGTCTCGTCTCGTCTCGTCTCGTCTCGTCTCGTCTCGTCTCGTCTCGTCTCGTCTCGTCTCGTCTCGTCTCGTCTCGTCTCGTCTCGTCTCGTCTCGTCTCGTCTCGTCTCGTCTCGTCTCGTCTCGTCTCGTCTCGTCTCGTCTCGTCTCGTCTCGTCTCGTCTCGTCTCGTCTCGTCTCGTCTCGTCTCGTCTCGTCTCGTCTCGTCTCGTCTCGTCTCGTCTCGTCTCGTCGATAGAGACATTTTTCTCGAATACTGGTTATAATTTACTCTTGTATCTTTTCAATTTTCTTCTGTCCACAAATGTGCATTCTGAGAATAAAACATAGATCTTTGGATAAATCTCACTTCATCAGTCGACTTAAACGATGTAATTTATTTCTCCAAATAATCTCTCATAATTTGACTTAAATCGGTTAGTGTGAAATATTTCATATTATTTTATATGTTTACACATGGTGAATTTATTAAATAAATCGTCAATTTATTGGTAAGAATCAAGTTCTATAAAAGGAATGAAGGTTACTTTTACGCATTGTCCTACGTGAGTGGCAACACGAAGCCGACGCGGGCGGTGCGGCCGAAGCTGCAATCGCGGCGCGGCTTAGGCGGTAAACGCAACCTGCCGGCACATAGAGTTGTTGACTGGCACAGACTAAGGGTGAAATTACAGAACGTCTGCAACTTTGCAGATCTGCAAATATGGCGGCAACTTTGAAAATCTGCAAATATGACTGACTTACAAATGCAAGTATCAAGTTTTCGTATTCCAAATTTGGGTTTAGTGTTGTTGGGGGTAATAAACCACAATAAATATTGCGAATTTGCAGATATTTTTTGGAATACTTGCATTTGTAAGTCCGCCATATTTGCAGACGTTCTGTAATCTCACTCTAAAGCTACATAAGCGGAAATATCAAATATTTTCATATGCTGTGCCGCCTTGAATACGCTTGAGCCGTGCGTATCGCGCGGTAGTTACTACGTAGGACACAACAATAAATTATTATTGCTTTGATATCACCGCGTCAGCCGCGTGCTGCCGATCACGTAGGACAATGCGTAAAATCGCCACATAAACGAACAGAACCATCTTTTTTTAATACTTGGACTACAGGAGTTCCCCATAATGTTCTTTCATCATAAAGGTTAAAGGACGTACTCAAAAATTTGGAACTAACTGAAATATGCGATTTTAATTTAATTAAAATTAATCCTTTGTTAAATTTAACCAATCCTGGTGAAAACAATGTTTGAAATTTATCAACTAAATAATTCACTTCCAATGGAATCGCAATTTCATTCAAAATGAAAATTAGTTAAATAAAACAAATAAAACAAAAGTGATCAGGTATAAAATAATTTTCTACACGGATAAATATACAATAATATTACACAATTAACATTTTAAAAAATTCTCGTCGACACGTTGCAATATATTTAACCTTAATTAGAAGGCAATTGCTAAAATGAATCAAACGTCAAAACGTTGAATGCAACCATTAATTTCAACTGCCGGTACCAAATATTAAAAATGTTTGTTAGATAAGAAACTAGATTTACAGGGTAGGTGATTTAAATTTAAATACATGAAATACTATGAAAAATATAAGATGCTATTCCACAGTTTTTAAGATGCCGTTGAAAAGGTGGTAACCTTCAACCCCCTTCGAAGGGGTGTAACATCCTTTTTATGTGTTTTCGGATATACGTTTATTAGGTGAACTGACCTTTTTTTTTAACGTACTATTAACCCTAAAAAGTCAGGTTATGAAACATCCTGTATACTACAACAGTAACATCTTTATAATTGATAATTTTACCCCTGTTGTCTGTTAAAAGTGAGCCATTAATGCAGTGCTCCGCAACCGGTGTGCCGCGGCACACTGGTGTGCCGTAAGCCGACTTGAGGTGTGCCGCTCTTGCAGACAATACGAATCAGATTCGTATTGTAGCGAGACCCGCGAAAAATAAAGCAATCTGACAACAGCGCCGATGGTAAACGTCTATCCGTCTATCGGCGCGGCGCGGCGGCTTGATTCTCGAAGGCGACTAAACTAGAAAGATCCGTGCCGTTCGAGGCGCGACTCGATGTTTTCCTGAACATCGCCACTGCCTATATAAGTGCGCCTGTCGTCGCTCAGAGACTCAGAGAGAGTCGAATAGTCAAGTGAATCAGATAAATACGCGGGCAAACAAATAAATCGTAGAGTGAAATAAATAGTGAATTGCTATATAAATAAATTCTTGTGCCTTATAAATAAGTGAACTGGACTAAGTTTTGTTGCAGTATCTACTTTTATAAATAACTATAGTGCTTCAAATATGGATAAATTTTTGCTGAAATCACGAGCAGATGACGAAGAACCTAGCACAAGCTCCAGCATAAGTGCTGCAAAAAGAGCAAAAAAGGTGCTGAAAAGGAAGTACAATCAAGACTACCTTCGATATGGTTTCACTTGGTGTGGCGACGAAGCGGCTCCAAAGCCTGAATGCGTCATTTGCGGTGAACAGTTGTCAAATAACGTGTCAAATTTATCGTTTCGTTTTTGAAAATATTTAAATCATATTTTCTTCATTGTTTCATTTTAACTCGTTAATTTTTATTTTAGTTGTCCCACCTCTACACCTATACTTTGCTCAGTTTTGACCTTCTTTGCAAACTTTATTGTATATTTCGTATGAAAATTAATATTTTCAGAAAAGTAAGACTCTATTGCGAACGAAGGGCTGTCTTTCTATTATAGTTGTTGTATTTGATGCCCGGCTTGGTTATTATTTATTGTTTTTATAAGTTAATCTATCTGTATTGTAGGAATTAAGAATGTCACCTTGATCCATTCAGTTTTAATTCTCGCGCTAATTAATAGATCCGGTGTTCTTTTGGCAGGAATGCGACGCTGCCAGTTTTAATTTTAAAATTTCCGATTTTTCTATATGTTTGTAGGGAGTATTTCGGCCTGATAGATTGCTTTAGCAACTACTAAACTTTTTCCCTTGTATAAGGTTAGTTTATATTACATTATTTGTATGTTTTTCCCTTAATTTCCCGATTATTTTTGTTTCTTTGCGATATCTCGCCATGGCTCCATCTACTGATGGATTCTGTAAATAAATTTTCCTGCGAATATGGCTAAACTGTGGTTTCCTGGTCACTTTTGTTCTGTCTTTTAAAGAAGCTGCCTCGTGTGTTTAATTGTAAGGGTGCTACTGGAATTTCGTGGTAATAGTGCTACCATCCCTAGAAGGGGGGTTCAGTTTTCCGAGTACCAATTGTAGGAGAATCTCAAGTACTTTTGAGAGAGTTATTTGGTTGATAGAGATTTTCTGGACTACTTCGTTTGAAGAAGGATTTTTTTTACATTGCACGTGGAGCTTTCTGATAGATATTTCACCCTTAATCAGGTATGTAACACTTCGTTTAGCTATGTTCATTTTTAAGCCGCTCATTGTTCTTTTCATAATATAGAGTATGAACGATAAAATTAATTTTGTTTTATTCCTGCAAAAAAAAATAAGATAATTTCTTTTGTGGTTTAAATAATTGGAGACTCGTTTTGATAGTGATTTGCTTAAAACCTTGCATCTCAAAGTCCAATTAGTTACCAAGCTTTTTCTTTATTTTAGTGATATAATTAGGCCTTTAACCGCTAAATAATAAAAAAAGGGTGATATCAACAAATTTGCCGCCGAAGCCATTTGAATAAAGAAACCCCTTGGCCAGGGTAAGTAACGTGTATTTTTTTTATATTTATACAGTGGTTTTTTTAAATGTTTGGCATGAAATTTTAGTTTTTTTTATGCGACATAAAATTTTTTCGAATTTGCGATGTTGCCAGATTTAAAATATTTCTTTGTTTCTTGTGATTATTTTTAATGATCTATTTGATTAGCGAGAATGGTCTAGTTTTTCGCTGTAGACCAGGAACGCTTATTTTTTTTTTGTTATTAGTATATTTTTATTTTATTTATATATACGCTTACTTTGATCTGTTGAGTAAGTTTAAATATATTAAATATAAGAAAATAAATTATTTATTACAGGGTTAAAAAAAAAAAAACTGAATTTCTCTTTTTTTTTTTTTAATTCATATTTAATGAAAGAAGTTCGTTTATTAAGCAGAAACTTTTGGTTTCTAATTCATATGTATATTTTAGGGTTTTATGGTTAACGGGTATTTTATGGTTCGTTTTATGGTTTAATACTGGTTTATTCCTGATTTATTCCTGGATTATTCTTGAACTGAGATCACCATCCGTCATCGGTTCAGCGCATCCACTCCAGGGACGTCGTCTTCAAAGTAGGACACTACAGTAAACCTGATCCTGTCATAGCGACGCTGAGTTCTGGATCAGCCTCCACTTGATGCTGGTTTCGTTTTGGATGCACGCAAGTTATTTATTAATTTTTTCTTTCTCTTATTAATATTTTTTTTATGTCATTGCTTGTACCGCTTTTTCGGCTATTGTTACGATTTCTGCTTATGGCTAGCTTTTAATGATACTTATTTACTTGTTAGCGGTCTCTAAGGTGCAAAATCATTAAACAAAAATTTTGCCTTTTAGGATCTAACGCACATGCGCCTGAGCTCAAGCGGTGTAAAATCGTTATTTTTCTTTATTATCGGTTCCTTTTCTTTTCTTTTCGCCTTAAGACTAGCAAAATAACCATTAGTTATTTGTGGCTTTGTTACTATTGCATTATTGCTATTATTAGGTATAGTGTATAATAATCATACTTGCTTTACTTGCTATTTCTTAATTGCTACCGCTACTGTTAATATATTTTGGCTCAATTCACACATGGAATTTAGATGAATTTATAGGTTTATTTATTCTTTTTTATTTAGGTTCGGTATTACGAATTTCAGTCGTTACCTTGGACTTAGTCCTAGATATATGTTCATTTTTTTTTACATGTTTAATAGCTCTTAAATAAATAGCTGGTATTAAGTATAATAGTTTCATTTACGTACTCGAGTTGGTGTATTTTAAGTTATTGACCTTTTGGTAAGTTATGGTCGATAAGGACCTCTTAGATACTTGTGTAAATTTATCTGGCGCCTACATTAACATTCATATTATTTTTTTTGTGGACCACACCCGTCTCCACTGAGGCTAAGCCGCGAGTATCCTGAAAAATGATCACATGTGACCGGGTATGCGTAATTTGCTTATCTTTTCATTTTTCATTAATTTAGTAGTTTTAACCGATTTGGAAGGTTACATTTTGGCGCCCAACGTGGGGCCTGCAAAACAGTTTATTTAGTTCAATTAGTAGCGGTGGAAATTGTTTTTTTTGTACATATATTTTAGCATTTATATAGTCAGTTTATATGTGAATATTTGTATGGTTTATGATACTATACTCTGGGTATACAATTTTCTCATTAGATTGGACTAGTAAGGTTGTTGTGGTATACAATCTAAATTCCTGATTTTTTTTAAGTACTTAAGTACGTTGTAATTTGTTTTGTTTGGGATTCTAAAGACTGGATTTTAGAGAATTATTTAGGTGACACATATTTCAGAGGTAGGTCATTATTTATTAACAATGTCACGTCGGTTAATAGTGAATCGACTGGAGAAGGAGGAGCTCGAATGGGAGCTGAAGTATAGAGGGGTTCAAGTTGGACCTAGTGAGGAGATGCGTTCGAGACTTGCTTCCGCTCTTCGGTTAGAGAAGTCAAATGAGAGTTTTCGATACCCTAAATATCCGTTTAGTTATGCTGATGATAAGGCAGCCATAGAAAAGAAATGTTTAGAGATACAGACTTTATTAAATTCGTATGGTGGATCTAGTCTGAACGAGCATCAGAAACTGCAAACTAAGTTACATCATGCGTTGAATAGGTTGGATCAAATGGAGACTGGAGAAGAGGCAGAAAAGGTACAGGTGAAGTCTGAATTACTGTCTAAGATTTTGCAGTTGTACGACGAATTTCATAATAAATCTTCTACGGGGTCAACCGGTCAGGTTCCTGCAGCATTAGGTGTGCTTGCAGGAGGTTTGCCTAGTCACTCTCAAACCGGTATAGAGAATGCTCCTAGTTCCTCTCCTTTCGAAAACAGGCCTTCTTCTTTGGAAGTTTCGCATCGTTCGGAGGGAAAGATGGTACCTCCTCATAAATGGGGCTTGGAGAAGTTTTCAGGCACTGCGAAGTCTTTGTCCATTACTGCATTTTTCGAGAGGGTAGAAGAGTTAAGGATTGCTCGGAGCGTTGCTGCAGATGTGTTGCTTGATTCAGGTGTTGATTTGTTTGTTGACAAAGCTTACCAGTTCTATAAAGATGCTAGACTACGAGTGCAGTCTTGGGACGAGCTAAAAGAAGAATTTAAGCGTGAATATTTGTCAGCTCATCACACGGACCTACTTTTTGATGAATTACGGAAAAGGACACAACATTCTTCAGAGTCCATTGGAGTCTACTTGGCGGTTATGTCAAGCTACTTTAGCCGGTTAGGTTGCCACGTTCCAGAGGAAGCAAAAATGGCTATCCTTGTTAAAAATTTACACCCGTTTTACCAGGATAGGTTACGAGATCCACTCCCAGCTACAATCGAGGAACTGAGACAGGTTTGTCGTCGAATGGAAGATAGGCGTGATGCTATTAATAGTTATGTGGAGCCTAATTGCCGAAAAGGAAGTGTATTAGAGAGGGATCTAGCGTTCGTCGAGGTGGATTTTGTTGAAAATGCTGAACGCCCAGAGATAGCTACAACTTCAGTTGATCAGGGAAAATCCGTTGTATGCTTTAGGTGTAAGTTGCCAGGTCACCGCGCGATTGGCTGTGCTCTTCCTAAATCATTGTACTGTTTTAAATGCAAAAAAGAGGGTTTCACGACGAAGACTTGTCCTGCTTGCAACCAGGGAAACGATATCAAGCGCTCCTAACTGGTCGAAGAGGTGTCGCTAATGTTCATTCGACCAAAGTACAACATGTACTTGATTATATTCTCGACCACGCTGTAAATGATGAACGGCCTTATCTAAGGGTTCAAGTGCTAGGATCTGAATTATTAGGATTATTAGACTCAGGTGCCTCTAGGACTATAGTAGGTACTTCTGGTTGGAAGCATTTACAAAATTTGGGGTTTGTAGTAGATTCTTCAAAGAAGACTAATTGCAGGGTAGCAAATGGGCAACTCTGTGAGAGTATAGGTGAATGTTCAATTCCTTTTTCAGTTCGGGATCGAATGAGGATTTTGTCTGTGTTAGTTGTGTTAGAAATTCCTCATGTGTTGATTCTAGGTGCAGATTTCTGGAGAATGATGGGTATAGTACCGGACCTCAGACACGATGAGTGGCACTTTTCAGACGTACCAACTATAATTTCTTCGGTTGATCATCTACGTGGTGAGGTGGCGTTGAATGAACTGCAGAAGGTGAGATTAGAGGCTGTTGTTGAAAGAAATAAGACTTTAATGGGATCTAGTTTAGGCTGTACTACTTTAGCTGAACACACTATTGTTTGTCAGGCTGCACCGATCAAACAGAGGTACTATCCGGTGTCACCCGTGATGCAATCTCATATTGACAAAGAATTAGATGAAATGTTTCATCTTGGAGTAATCGAGAAATCAAAAAGTCCTTGGAGCAGTCCAATTTTAATGGTTAAAAAGAAGGACGGATCTTTTAGATTTTGCGTCGATTACCGCAAGTTAAATGCAGTCACTGAGAGGGATAGTTATCCGCTCCCATACATCACGAATACCTTGGACAAACTGCGTAATGCGCATTACTTATCCACTTTGGATATAAAATCGGCATACTGGCAGATACCAGTAGCCGAATCATCTAGACCATTCACTGCCTTCACAGTACCGGGACGTGGGTTGTTTCAGTTTGTTAGAATGCCGTTTGGATTGCATAATGCGCCCGCCACTTGGCAGCGTCTCATTGATCAGGTTTTAGGTCCTGAATTGGAACCTAAAGTGTTTACTTACTTAGACGATGTTGTTGTGATATCACAGACCTTTGAAGAGCATCTTTCCATCCTTGAAGAGGTTTTTAGGAGAATTAGGGAGGCTAATCTGAGTGTGAATTGGGAAAAATGTCATTTTTGTCGCTCGGAGCTCAAGTATTTGGGGTACGTGATTGATAATAACGGCCTCCATGTTGATCCGGACAAGGTCCAGGCGATGTTGTTGATGCCTCCTCCGAAGTCTGTGAAGGATGTAAGAGGACTTATTGGGACATTTTCTTGGTACAGAAGATTTGTCCCGGACTTCTCGACGTTGATCTCACCATTAACGGCTTTATTGCGTAAAGGTAAGAAATTCTTGTGGACTCCCGAATGTGAGGCTTCTTTTCGTAAAATCAAAGAGTGTTTAGTACAGGCTCCAGTTTTAAACTGTCCTGATTATGATCTACCATTCGTTATACAGTGTGATGCTTCCGGTTACGGTTTAGGTGCAGTCCTTCTCCAAACACATCCTGATGGGGATAGGGTGATTAGCTATTTAAGTAGATCCTTGACCAAGCAGGAGAGGAATTTTTCCACGACTGAGAGGGAATGTCTGGCGGTTCTATGGTCCATAGAAAAATTAAGACCGTATCTTGAGGGTGTGCCTTTCACTGTGGTTACTGATCATTATTCGTTGGTATGGTTACAGAACCTAAAAGACCCTACTGGAAGGCTTGCACGATGGGCAGTACGTCTTCAACAGTATGATTTCAAAATTGTTCATAGGAAAGGGAAAGACCACGTAGTACCTGATACGCTTTCTAGAGCTATTCCTGATGTCGAAGTTATGAATACATCCATCGTCCAGGATCGTTGGTACGATACTATGCTCGATAAGGTGTTGAAGTTTCCTTTGAAATATCCGCAATGGAGGGTTCATAGCGGAAAATTGTTTAAGTATGTTAAAATAGGTGTTTTGTCGTTGGGGGTAGATACAGATAACTGGAAGGAAGTTGTGCGCAAGGGTGATAGGAAAAAAGTAATGGAACAGATGCACAAACCTCCTCTGGCAGGTCACATGGGCATTTTAAAAACCTACAAGCGGCTTAGTGAAAAGTTTTATTGGCCTAAATTAAAGTACGACGTCGCTAGATATGTAAGGAGTTGTTCAAAGTGTGCTGCTCATAAAGGCGATCAAGGTGGACCCAAAGGTTTGATGACGTCACAGCCTACAGCTGTTCGCCCATGGGAGATTATTGCCACCGACTTGATGGGACCTTTTCCCCGGTCTAATTCTGGACATAGATTTATTTTAGTTGTAGTAGACCTTTTTAGTAAATTTACTCTAAGTTTTCCTCTCAGATCCTCCACTGGTCCGATGGTGACTAAGAAGCTGGAGGAGAATGTATTTTTGTTATTCGGCGTACCACGTTTGTTATTATGCGATAATGGCCCTCAATATACTTCAAAAGTGTTTTCGGATTTGTTGAAGGAGTATAGTGTGGCGGTACGTTACAATGCTTTTTATCACCCTCAGGCCAACCCAACTGAGCGATACAATAGAACGCTCAAGACACTGCTGTCTATGTACGTTTCAGATAACCATCGCAACTGGGATATCGGTTTGGCTAAGGTAACATGTGCGATGCGCACGGCGTTTAATGAGACTACCAAGCAAACGCCATATTTCGTCAATTTTGGTAGGAACATGATTTTGGACGGTCAAGAATTTAGTCGAAGGGAAGGTTTAGGGCAAACAGGGAATTTCGGGGATAGTAGTGAGGATAGGTATAAGGGATTTGAGGATTTATTTAAGGACGTTAGGGAACGTATTAAAAAGGCTTCTCAGAGAAATGAGAGAATTTATAATTTACGTCGTCGGCATGAGGAATTACTTCCTAATCAACTTGTGTGGCGCAAGAATTTTGTCTCCTCTGATGCGGCAAAATACTATACGAAAAAGTTGGCTCCTCGATGGATTGGTCCCTTCCAGGTTAAAAAGAAAGTTTCTCCGTGGACATACATTCTCATGGATGAACGGGGGTAACGATAAAGGCACCTGGAACATTAAAGACTTGAAACCTGCTAGCGCAAGTGAAAATTTACCTGGGTAAATTTTCTTGAAGTTAGGGGGGATTTGTAACGTGTCAAATTTATCGTTTCGTTTTTGAAAATATTTAAATCATATTTTCTTCATTGTTTCATTTTAACTCGTTAATTTTTATTTTAGTTGTCCCACCTCTACACCTATACTTTGCTCAGTTTTGACCTTCTTTGCAAACTTTATTGTATATTTCGTATGAAAATTAATATTTTCAGAAAAGTAAGACTCTATTGCGAACGAAGGGCTGTCTTTCTATTATAGTTGTTGTATTTGATGCCCGGCTTGGTTATTATTTATTGTTTTTATAAGTTAATCTATCTGTATTGTAGGAATTAAGAATGTCACCTTGATCCATTCAGTTTTAATTCTCGCGCTAATTAATAGATCCGGTGTTCTTTTGGCAGGAATGCGACGCTGCCAGTTTTAATTTTAAAATTTCCGATTTTTCTATATGTTTGTAGGGAGTATTTCGGCCTGATAGATTGCTTTAGCAACTACTAAACTTTTTCCCTTGTATAATGTTAGTTTATATTACATTATTTGTATGTTTTTCCCTTAATTTCCCGATTATTTTTGTTTCTTTGCGATATCTCGCCATGGCTCCATCTACTGATGGATTCTGTAAATAAATTTTCCTGCGAATATGGCTAAACTGTGGTTTCCTGGTCACTTTTGTTCTGTCTTTTAAAGAAGCTGCCTCGTGTGTTTAATTGTAAGGGTGCTACTGGAATTTCGTGGTAATAGTGCTACCATCCCTAGAAGGGGGGTTCAGTTTTCCGAGTACCAATTGTAGGAGAATCTCAAGTACTTTTGAGAGAGTTATTTGGTTGATAGAGATTTTCTGGACTACTTCGTTTGAAGAAGGATTTTTTTTACATTGCACGTGGAGCTTTCTGATAGATATTTCACCCTTAATCAGGTATGTAACACTTCGTTTAGCTATGTTCATTTTTAAGCCGCTCATTGTTCTTTTCATAATATAGAGTATGAACGATAAAATTAATTTTGTTTTATTCCTGCAAAAAAAAATAAGATAATTTATTTTGTGGTTTAAATAATTGGAGACTCGTTTTGATAGTGATTTGCTTAAAACCTTGCATCTCAAAGTCCAATTAGTTACCAAGCTTTTTCTTTATTTTAGTGATATAATTAGGCCTTTAACCGCTAAATAATAAAAAAAGGGTGATATCAACAAATTTGCCGCCGAAGCCATTTGAATAAAGAAACCCCTTGGCCAGGGTAAGTAACGTGTATTTTTTTTATATTTATACAGTGGTTTTTTTAAATGTTTGGCATGAAATTTTAGTTTTTTTTATGCGACATAAAATTTTTTCGAATTTGCGATGTTGCCAGATTTAAAATATTTCTTTGTTTCTTGTGATTATTTTTATTGATCTATTTGATTAGCGAGAATGGTCTAGTTTTTCGCTGTAGACCAGGAACGCTTATTTTTTTTTTGTTATTAGTATATTTTTATTTTATTTATATATACGCTTACTTTGATCTGTTGAGTAAGTTTAAATATATTAAATATAAGAAAATAAATTATTTATTACAGGGTTAAAAAAAAAAAAAACTGAATTTCTCTTTTTTTTTTTTTTAATTCATATTTAATGAAAGAAGTTCGTTTATTAAGCAGAAACTTTTGGTTTCTAATTCATATGTATATTTTAGGGTTTTATGGTTAACGGGTATTTTATGGTTCGTTTTATGGTTTAATACTGGTTTATTCCTGATTTATTCCTGGATTATTCTTGAACTGAGATCACCATCCGTCATCGGTTCAGCGCATCCACTCCAGGGACGTCGTCTTCAAAGTAGGACACTACAGTAAACCTGATCCTGTCATAGCGACGCTGAGTTCTGGATCAGCCTCCACTTGATGCTGGTTTCGTTTTGGATGCACGCAAGTTATTTATTAATTTTTTCTTTCTCTTATTAATATTTTTTTTATGTCATTGCTTGTACCGCTTTTTCGGCTATTGTTACGATTTCTGCTTATGGCTAGCTTTTAATGATACTTATTTACTTGTTAGCGGTCTCTAAGGTGCAAAATCATTAAACAAAAATTTTGCCTTTTAGGATCTAACGCACATGCGCCTGAGCTCAAGCGGTGTAAAATCGTTATTTTTCTTTATTATCGGTTCCTTTTCTTTTCTTTTCGCCTTAAGACTAGCAAAATAACCATTAGTTATTTGTGGCTTTGTTACTATTGCATTATTGCTATTATTAGGTATAGTGTATAATAATCATACTTGCTTTACTTGCTATTTCTTAATTGCTACCGCTACTGTTAATATATTTTGGCTCAATTCACACATGGAATTTAGATGAATTTATAGGTTTATTTATTCTTTTTTATTTAGGTTCGGTATTACGAATTTCAGTCGTTACCTTGGACTTAGTCCTAGATATATGTTCATTTTTTTTTACATGTTTAATAGCTCTTAAATAAATAGCTGGTATTAAGTATAATAGTTTCATTTACGTACTCGAGTTGGTGTATTTTAAGTTATTGACCTTTTGGTAAGTTATGGTCGATAAGGACCTCTTAGATACTTGTGTAAATTTATCTGGCGCCTACATTAACATTCATATTATTTTTTTTGTGGACCACACCCGTCTCCACTGAAGCTAAGCCGCGAGTATCCTGAAAAATGATCACATGTGACCGGGTATGCGTAATTTGCTTATCTTTTCATTTTTCATTAATTTAGTAGTTTTAACCGATTTGGAAGGTTACACAATGGTACCCAGCAAACTAAACCGTCATTTGATCACAAATCATCCCAGTTGCGTCAAAAAAGACATTCAATTTTTCCAACGGCGTTTGGATCAAAATAAGAAACAAAAGCAGTTTATGAAATCGGCGGTTACGGTTTCTGAAAAGGCATTAGAAGCAAGCTACCTTGTTGCAAAATTAATTGCACAACAAAAAAAACCGCACACTATCGGTGAAACGCTTATTAAACCAGCATGCATGGAAATTGTTAGACTTATGCTTGGGCCAAACGAAGTTAAGGACGTGAGTAAAGTTTCTTTGTCGGCCGATACTGTTAAAAGACGTATCCAAGATATGTCAAGTGATATTTTGGGAACACTAATTAAAAAAATCATTTCGGCTGGAATTTTTGCGCTTCAAATCGACGAATCAACCGATATTAAAAATAAAGCACAACTGATGGCTATTGTACGTTTCGTTGACGAGGACTCTATTAAAGAACATTATTTATTTTGTAAGGAGGTTCCAGAGAGAACTACCGGTGAACAAATTTTCCAAGTAACTGATAATTTTTTTAAAATACATAATATTCAGTGGACCAATTGCGTTGCTATTTGTACAGATGGTGCTGCTGCAATGATGGGCAGTAAGAAAGGTTTTGTATCTTGTGTAAAACAAAAAAATCCGTCAATACAAATTACACATTGCTGCATACATCGAGAAGCATTGATGGTCAAAAATTTGCCCGAACAGCTTTCGATCACAATGAATGAATGTATTAAGATCATAAACATAATTAAATCGAGAGCCTTAAATTCGCGAATCTTTGGAATACTCTGTGAAGAAATGGGAAGCGAACATGAATCCTTACTGTTTTATACAGAAGTTCGTTGGTTATCCCGGGGAAAAGTTTTAGCTCGACTGTTTGAACTTCGCTACGAAGTGCGTGAGTTTCTTTCAAGTCAAGATATGTACGATCTATGCCAGCACCTTCATGATGAATACTGGATAGCCAAACTTGCATACATGGCGGATATATTCGAACATCTGAATGAACTTAATAAAAAAATGCAAGGACGGAATGAAAATATATTGACGTGCTCCGATAAATTACAAGGGTTCAAAAAGAAACTTGAACTTTGGCAGGAACAGTTGCAAAAAGGATGTCTAGAAATGTATCACAGGACCAACCACAGTACGATCGAAAACAAGCAGTTGATTGTAGATTTGGCCCAACAACATTTAAGTATGCTTCAACAAAAATTTGAATACTATTTCCATTCTATCAACACGGAACAATACAATTGGATTCGAAATCCTTTCGCAACCAATGCAATAAGTTCCACGGAAGCACTGCCATTGCAAACTCGAGAGGAGTTCACAGAATTAAGTAATGATATGACCCTAAAACTTAAATTCGACGAAGTTCCGTTAGATGTTTTCTGGATTTCCATCAAGACAGAATATCCACGCATCACCGACAAGGCCATCTTCACACTACTTCCGTTTTCCACAACATATTTATGTGAGCAAAGTTTTTCAACGCTTGTATTAATTAAAAATGATAAACGGTCATGCTTAAAAGATCTTGACCAAGAAATGAGAGTTGCGCTGTCTAAAATTGAGCCGAATATAAAACTTTTGTGTTCAACGAAGCAAGCGCAGGTATCACATTAATCAGTCATCATCATGTCAAAATATTTATTACTATTGACGTGTCAACAGAAGTAAATTTAGTATACCTACCTGTCCTACCTAGTATTTATGCTGCGTTTGAGAATCCACATCGGATGCATCTGAGATGTAAAAAATCTTTGATCACGTGGTTCAGTATACGTAAATGTAATGGGACGGATGTGTCCGATGTGGATAAAAAAACGCTCGAGATGTAAAAAATGCATCCGATGTGGATTCTCAAACGCAGCATTAGTATAGTTCTCATGTATGTACCTATTTGTATTTTTCATTCTATCTGAATAATAAAAAAAAATAAAAAAAAAATATGTATTATGTCCTGAGTGAAAATTTTGATGCCCCAAATCTGAAAGGGGCTTCTTCACATTTTAAAACAATAAAAAAAACTAAGGTAGTTTGGACATCCATAAATAATTAGTATACATGGAGTGAACTGACCCCCGACCTAGCTACGCCACTGCTATAAATATATTTTAGATTTTGGTGTGCCACGAAATTATAGGGAGCAGTTTGGTGTGCCTCAGATGAGGAAAGGTTGCGGAGCACTGCATTAATGTACAGATGGACTAAAACTTGGTTAAGCACAGTTCCCTGCTGAACATCAAATGTTTTTTCTATTCTCTTTGGAAAGATAACTTTTTATTAGATTATAGCTGTTTCCTCTAATCACATATTTATCTGATTTCTCTAAAAATAATTTGTGACTAATAGTGTCAAAAGCTTCAGAGAGATCTAGGAAAATACCTGGAACATATCTATAGTATACAGGGTGTATCAATGATGCGTGGGTGAACGATAGCTGCTTCCCTACATGAGATAGGAAAAAATGCTTCAAAAAAAAGTTGTAGAGGGCATTGAAAGCTACGTTCCAAAAATAACTACCAATATACAGGGTGTCCGATAAATGTATGAGTTATCGAAGTAATGTTTTTTAAAGGAAACACCCTATATATTTTTACTCGATTAAATTTCTTTGAAAGAGTTTCTCAAAAATATAGGGTTGTATGGGTTTATACTGGGTGGTAAGGAATTTATGGTGGGATTTAGGTAACAAAATGGGTTTATTCAACATCAAATATCTCTAAATCAATAATTTGGAATACATTTTTTTTCTGCCGAATATTCTCGAAAATAGTGTATTTTCATTTCCTATTCATAACTTTACCGAATGGCGCTTTTCCCATACAGGGGCAACCAAAACTCGGGACCACTTTTTTCTCAGTTTTTTTCAAATGGAACACCCTGTAAATAAGGCCATACCAGGATAGCCCATACCATGAGCTTTCAGAAAATGTAGGGTTTGCCTACTTGATTTTTATCGGAAATGTATCTAATTCTTAAGGAAAGTATAAAAAAGTTATAAAAGCAATAACTATTTATTTATTTCATTCGAAAAAGCATAAATTCACATCAAATGTTCGAATAATCTCCCATTTTGAGCTATGCACAAATTAAGTCTATCTACATTTGCTCTTCTAACTTCAATTAAAGTTGATTTTGTAATAGAGTGAAAAACTTCTCTAATTCTATTCTTCATGTCTTCTGGTGTCGTTGGTTTTTCGCGGTAGACCTCTTCTTTAACATATCCCCAGAGATAGAAATCTAGAGGCGTGAGGTCTGGAGACCTTGCTGGCCACTGAATGGCTCCGTTTCTTCCTATCCATTTATTACTGCGCCATCTGTTTAAAAACCATCTTACCTGATTTTGATTGTGGGGAGGCGCGCCATCATGTTGGTAATATAACCTGAGTCTGGTGTCAATAGGTACATCCTCCAACAAAATTGGTAAATGATCTCGGAGAAAATCTCTGTAAATTTCCTCATTCAGTGGACCATCAAAGAAATGTGGTCCTATGACCTGATCCCCAATTATGCCCCCCCAAACATTTATCGACCATCTATTTTGGTAATCAATTTCTTTGACCCAATGTGGATTCTCTGTTGAGTAGTAGTGGCAATTGTGTCTATTTACTATTCCATTACTTTTAAATGTTGACTCGTCACTAAACAAAATGTATTTTAGAAAATTTGGTTCCTCGCGAATGAAATTCAATATATTTTCGCAATAGCGAACTCTGGTGTCATAATCCCTTTCATCAAGTTCTTGATGTAATTCAATTCGGTATGGATGAAGTTTATTTTTTTATCAATATTCTGTTCACGGAAGTGTGACTTATATCCAGCTCTCTTGCAATTTCCCTCGTACTAACATGAGGATTCTCTACTGTTGAAAGGATCACCGCTAATTCATTTTCTTCATTTGTTGCAATTTTGTTTACTACTTGCCTTTTCTCGTGCTTGACACTGCCTGTTTCGTCAAATTGTTCTTTAACCCTCCGAAAAGTCTCTGGTCGTATAGACCTTGAATCAGGGTATCGAACTGCATACATTCTACTGGCTAATAAACAATTTCTATCACACTCACCCAAAATGTAGAACATATTTATCATTTCTTCGATGGATAATTTCATTTTGAAGCGAAAAATTATTAAATTTCAACTATAAATTATTCTCCTCCTCGATAATTAAATGTCAAATTCCTATAACGTTCAAATGTTTCAAGGGTGATTTGATTTTTCGCTGTATTACAAGATCAACTTTAATGAAAGTTCGAAGAGCAATTGTAGATATGATTAATTCGGGCATAGCTTAAAATGTGAGATTGTTTAAACATTTGCTGTGAATATACGCTTTTTTAAATAATTGTTCGTCTATAATAAATAAATAGTTATTGCTTTTATAACTTTTTTATACTTTCCTTAAGAATTAGATACATTTCCGATAAAAATCAAGTAGGCAAACCCTACATTTTAGAAAGCTCATGGTATGGGCTATCCTAGTATGGCCTCATTTAGCGGGTGTTCCATTTGAAAAAACTGAGAAAAAAGTGGTCCCGAGTTTTGGTTTCCCCTGTATGGGAAAAGCGCCATTCGGTAAAATTATGAATGGGAAATGAAAGTACACTATTTTCGAGAATACTCGGCAGAAAAAAAAATTTATTCCAAATTATTGATTTAGAGATATTTGATGTTGAATAAACCCATTTTGTTACCTAAATCCCACCATAAATTCCTAACCACCCAATATAAACCCATACAACCCTATATTTTTGAGAAACACTCTTCCAAAGAAATTTATTCGAGTAAAAATATATAGGGTGTTTCCTTTAAAAAAACATTACTTCGATAACTCATACATTTATCGGACACCCTGTATATTGGTAGTTATTTTTGGAACGTAGCTTTCAATGCCCTCTACAACTTTTATTTGAAGCATTTTTTCCTATAGGGAAGCAGCTACCGTTCACTTACGCATCGTTGATACACCCTGTATAGTATGTACCTTAAAAGTTTACATTGCCATATGGTATTATCAGTTTATAAAAATTACATTGGTTTTTTTCCAAAATTCTTTAGTACATCATCACAATAAAAACAAAACCTATGACAAAAATTGTAATTTTAACTAATTCGTGCTTTTATGGGTTAAAGCTAAATTATGACTCTTGCCAACTAATTTATGGTTACAACTCAAAACAACGTTTTCATTATTTTCGAATTTAATCTTCGAAAAGCAAGCTACTAAATCAACAGGAATTTGTGAGTTGAGTGCTTTTCATAAATTGAAAAATAAACGTGTTCGGCACCTAACTGTTCGGTTACATAACCCTTTTACACTATTTCAACATTTTTATTGTGAAAACTGAAGTATCCTTTAAACCGGTGCTGGAAATTCAAACAGGCAGACGTACGTACTTACGTAACAGCCTGTTTTCCTTTTTTTTTTCCTTTTAAAAAAGATACGAGACACCGGCGAATGGGAAATAGAAGCAAAACTAATCTATTTGTGTCTGCTTGGTGTCCGAAAAATAACGAAGACGTATGTTTTTTTTGGTTTCTTTTTGCGAAACACCCTACGGCGCTTTTAGGGGCTGCTAGTGTGAAAAATGGTTTGGAGAGCGGGATGAAAACGGATTAAACTTATTTATTTTTGTTCAGCCTGAGACGGTTTACTCTAGAATCTTGTTTTAGGCTAGCCGTTCATTTGCGAAGGTCCTGGAAAGTTTTCTTTTTTATTATTTTAGGAACATTTTTCTCGAAAAGGGGACATCGGCAATTTTATTATAATTTTAAATCTACAGTTTATTTCACATAGTCACAATTCTATCGCTATAATTTAGTCCAATTAAATAACGAAAAAAAGCCCCTTCAAGCTTACATTAATTTGTAATTGGATGAAACAAAGTGGACCTTATGTATTTTGATGTGATCTTTCCGAAAAAAAGCAAAAAAAGATGTAGCTGTTGTTCAATCTTTTTTTAAATTAGGAAAAACCGGGTTTTCCGGAATTTTCCATGGTAAAAATGCTAATTATCTAGGCAAGTATCATTCCGATAGTAAAAATAAATGCACCAATCGAAAGAGGAGGCAAAAATAGTTCGGAAAATCATTGCACAGGTAGTTTTAATGGCGAATTTTTCGCCGCCAGAAGTGCTTTTACCAAAAAGTTGTTTTTTCGTTTCTTTGATCAGAACCATGGACATGAAATTTGCCATGAATTTGTGGCGAATTTATAAATGTTAGACATATGTGCCCATGAGAGAAGTTGCGTATTTTTTTGTTGGCTCTCAAATAAAATAAGTCCCGCGGCGAAATCTGCCATATTTTTTCGGGGATTCGCAGGAAACCGAAAGTCATAGTTTTTTTAAATTTTTTTCCCATATGATTTTCCACGGGTTTTCCGAAAACATCTAACAAAAAAATATATTTGAAAAACTAACTTCGCCATCGGAAAGAGCACAAAAAAATACACAAAAAGGTATACTTCCCAGCACACTCAATTAAAGTTTTTGACAGTGACTCCCTCCCAACTTGTGTTGTGATTTTGACGAAGTTATTTCGCAATTTAGTTTGTCCAATACCCGCAATATACTGCGTGCAAATGAAACATTATTAAGATTTAATTACGTTTTAAGAATAAAAAAAACTTACATATAAGTTTTTCCCGTCATCAGAACTTGCTTCTTCAATAATTGCTGTAATGAGCCAGATTAAAAAAAAAAACCGAAAATTATACAAAAAAGAATTGGTTCCAAAACTAGGGTTACCATCTGTCAGAACGCTGGCACGCTTTATTGAACATGTCAAAATTCTTCCTGTTATTAATGACATTATTTTTAACAAAAAAGGTAAATCAAACGAAGGTGGTCCTTAGGATCTCACAAGAGTATTTTATTACGACCGGTTTCGAGGATCAGATCCTCATCATCAGGTAAAGTCTAAAATAGAGAGGAAAAACGAATGAGCTCATAACTAATAAAGTGGGTTTAAACATTTTAATATAAAAGTTGTCAAATATCAAGAACTCACCCGTAATTACTCATCTATTTAAGTAAGACTAAGCTAAGAGAATTATCCCAGGGTCGGTGTAAAAACAAGTATGCGTGTATTTTTTTAAATACATAAAAAACAATAGTTGCAACAAAAAGTTGATGTCAAAACACATAAACAAAGGTCTAAAACCATTAATTAAAATTATTAAAATATTTCACGAACGGACGAACAATTAAGACAAACAAATTTAAAAACTTTTTAAACCCTACAAGCACTAAAATGGGTTCTTGGACAAGTGTTTATAATTCTACAGGAATTAAATTTTATTTAGATTAAATATACTGATTAACGCCCTCTAGGTATAAATAGACGAATTAACCATTCTAATATTTAAGATAACAGTTTAGAGGTTGTCAAATTTAAATATTTTGACCATCGCCTAATAGATGGCGTTGGCGAAAAAAATAAATGTTTCTTAATAATAATATAGGTTTATAAAATGAATTGTTTGAATTTGTACGTAATAATAAACAAAATGAAATAAATAAATTATTATTGTTAAAAGTAGAGTCTAGCATTAGCGTTGGAAAATAATTTTAGATGTACTAATATTCAAATTAAGAAGTTGGTAACAATCAACGGAAAAAGGAAATGGTGTTAAAATGAAAAGAAGAAAAAACTATTGATTTGGTTAGTTGTTTTTTGAAGTAATGTGCTGAAAAATGAAAATGGAAATGGAGACAGAATAAAAATAGATAAGTATAACTAATAAATAAAGTCAATAGAATTTCATAGGGAAATTTTAAAGTAAAAGGGGGGGGGGTAATTTAAGGGAAACGTAGATTTTTAAAAAAGAACTGAGAACGTGGGTGTGGATTCGGAAAAAACTTGTGAGTTTAGTGATAATGCATTGGTACTTTTTCTTAATCTAAATATTTCTAGGTTCTCCAAATTATTCAATATCAACTTGTTGTGGCAAATGTGGAGTACCCTAAAGCCATCCCCTGAGTCAAAATCGTGATTGGACTCTACTAGATGGGTGACAAAATGTGAGAACCCGGTTGTGGCAGTATTCAAACATCTTAAATGTTCTTTAAGTCTAGTCGTAAAATTACGAAAGGTTCTACCTACATATTTGGCTGGGCAAGACTTACAACTGAGTTCATATATGCCTGGTTGATCCATGATGTCCACTTTATCTTTATTCTTGATGAAAAAGTTACTAATTGAGTTGGAGGATTTAAAAGAAATTTTGAAGTGATTTTTGAGGATATTGGAGACTTTATAAGAAATATTTCCAATATAGGTAAGTGACATATACTTACTAATGCTAGCCTCTACAGGTATAGGGTTAGTTATAAATGTTGTATTTTGAATAATTCTATTTTGTTTTTTACTCAACATTTTATCGATTAAACTGTGATCATAATTGTGTAGATGAGCTATGTTTTTTATTGTGTTAAATTCTCTATTGTAGTTTTCAATGGATAAAGGTACTCGTAATAGACGTTCTAAATAACAATTAAAGGAAGCTAATTTATGCGAGATGGGGTGATTAGACAAATTATCTATTACTACTCCTGTATGAGTGGGTTTTCTATAGATATCAAAACTAAATTTAGAGTCATTGTTATGGGATATTTTTAAATCTAAAAATTTTATAGATTTATCTACTTCGGTTTCTAAAGTAAACTTAATGTTGGTATGTAGAGAGTTAACATGAGACAAGAAATCATACAATGAGTCTTTGCTACCAGTCCATAGTATTAGAATATCATCCACAAATCTATAGTAAAATTTGATTGATTGGCAAAAATTATTGTTATCTAAGATATTGTCTTTTTCAAAGTTATGCATAAATATGTCTGCCAATATGGGACTCAAAGGGGAACCCATAGCTAAACCAGTTTTTTGTGAAAAAATTTCTCCATTGAACACAAAGAAATTTTGATCTAAGCAAATTTTAAGTAGATTGGTGAATTCAATTAGTTCTAAATCTGATAAAGTAGAATTTGACAAAAAATAATTAATCAAAGACAAGACTTCTGGAATAGGGATGTTAGTAAAAAGGTTCGACACATCTAATGAGATTAGCATATCGGTCTCGTTGATATGAGTATCCTTGATATTATCTATTAACACTAGGCTATTTTTTACAGTGTGTGCAAAATGATCTTTATAATAACCTTTGAGTGAATCATTAAGCCATTTAGCTGTGGGGTAAGTTGGTGAATTCACGAATGATACTACTGGACGTATGGGCATATCTTTAAAATCATCTGATTTATGTATTTTTAGAAGACCATATAAACGTGGTATTAACTTATGATCTGGTTTAAATCTGTTAAATAAAGACTCTGTTATCAAGGATTTACTATTTTTGAGAACATTTTTAAATTTAAAATTATATTTATTGAGAGGGTTAGTAATTTTTTCAAAATCGTTATTATCAAGAAAAGTATATATTTTAGAAAGGTAATCAAATTTATTTAAAATCACTAAACAATTACCCTTATCTGCTTTAGTAAAGATTAGATCGTTATCTTTGATCTTTTTAGAAATGTTTTTTATCAACTTGTCATTAGAAGTGTCTGTACCAAGTTTACTAGTTTTAAGTAATGATTCTTTTTCTTTTTTAAAAACGTTGATTAAACTGATTCTCAATTCTTCTTTGTTTTCCAAGGTAGTATTTTGAAGAATTGATTCAGTTTCCACTGTTAATAATTCAAGATCTTTTTTATTAGAGATTAGATCAGAAGTAGTAGGGTTAAATTTAATGCCTTTTTTAAGTAGACTGAGCTCTTTTTCTTCAAAATTAACATTGGAGAAATTTAGTAAGGAAGTGTGAAATTTATGAGAATCATTATTTAACGTGTTATTAGTGTTTAGGTTGTTATTGTGTAATTTCTTTTTAAATTAAGTAATTTATTATTAAGTGATTTCATTTTGTTTATTCTTAGGGAGTGTATTGAATTATGTAAATTTCCAAGGAAATTGTTTAATATATAAAAATGCCAAACCTCTTTTAGTCGATCGTATGTATGTTTTAATTGTATGTCGATGACATATAGTTTCCTATATAAAGATCTAATTTCGTCCTGTATTAGAAATACTTTCAGTTTCTGTAGACATCTCCTACTGCTTTGTGTTAGATGTTCTCTGCTGATTTTGACAGTAATATATGTTGGGGTAAGATTTCTTGCTAGGCAACGATTGTTGAAGAAAATACTGCATTCTGTCTTCATCCTCCTGGTAGATAATGTTCTATAGCTTTTGGCTAAAGTTGCTGGACTGGCAAATTGATTAAAGTTGAAGGTGGTAGCCATGTGTGAGTTATAAGTTCAAAAAAGGTAAATCAAACGAGGGTGGTCCTTAGGATCTCACAAGAGTATTTTATTACGACCGGTTTCGAGGATCAGATCCTCATCATCAGGTAAGGTCTAAAATAGTTCTTTTTTAAAAATCTACGTTTCCCTTAAATTACCCCCCCCCCTTTTACTTTAAAATTTCCCTATGAAATTCTATTGACTTTAATTATTAGTTATACTTATCTATTTTTATTCTGTCTCCATTTCCATTTTCATTTTCAGCACATTACTTCAAAAAACAACTAACCATATCAATAGTTTTTTCTTCTTTTCATTTTAACACCATTTCCTTTTTCCGTTGATTGTTACCAACTTCTTAATTTGAATATTAGTACATCTAAAATTATTTTCCAACGCTAATGCTAGACTCTACTTTTAACAATAATAATTTATTTATTTCATTTTGTTTATTATTACGTACAAATTCAAACAATTTATTTTATAAACCTATATTATTATTAAGAAACATTTATTTTTTTCGCCAACGCCATCTATTAGCCGATGGTCAAAATATTTTAATTTGACAACCTCTAAACTGTTATCTTAAATATTAGAATGGTTAATTCGTCTATTTATACCTAGAGGGCGTTAATCAGTATATTTAATCTATAATTTTAATTAATGGTTTTAGACCTACTTTGTTTATGTGTTTTGACATCAACTTTTTGTTGCAACTATTGTTTTTTATGTATTTTAAAAAATACTCACATACTTGTTTTTACACCGACCCTGGGATAATTATCTTAGCTTAGTCTTAAATAGATGAGTAATTACGGGTGAGTTCTTGATATTTGACAACTTTCATATTAAAATGTTTAAACCCACTTTATTAGTTATGAGCTCATTCGTTTTTCCTCTCTATTTTAGACCTTACCTGATGATGAGAATCTGATCCTCGAAACCGGTCGTAATAAAATACTCTTGTGAGATCCTAAGGACCACCCTCGTTTGATTTACCTTTTTTGAACTTATAACTCACATATGGCTACCACCTTCAACTTTAATTATTTTTAACAGTCTTCAAAAGAAAGTATGCAATTTTCCTGAAAGAGACAAATTTTGTAAAATCTGTTTCGATGAGATGAGTATTTTTTTTTGGTGTCATCGGCATCGACTGCTAAGGTCATTAGCCTCGTGTTCTGTGTAGGCTTTGTTACTGTTTTCCAGCGCCACTTTAGGAACAGCACTGTTAATTAGAACCCAACAGTGAATGGTCGAGTGGGTAATCCTACCAAGGCATCAGAATTAATTTTAAGTAATTAAATTAAATAAAAAAATCCCGGCCAACGGGAGATGAGTATTAAAGCTAACTTTTTTTATGGCAATGATACAGACAAAATTATTGGACTTTAGGATTTTGTAAACGGACAAAAAGATTTTTTGCTGGCTCTAAATGTAACAGTTTTGATGGCCAGAGGTATTTCTTCCAAATGGAAATTCTACATGTCCGGCCACAACATTGAAGCAAATTGTTTTTGAAATGATATCGAAATTAAGTGCCATTGGGTTAAAAGTTAAGGGAATAATATCTGATATGGGCTCAAACTATGTTCAATTATCAAAAATGTTAGACATAAGTCCAGAAAAAACATATTTCTACCATGAAAATAAAAAAGTTTTTTTTTATTTGATATACCGCACTTATTAAAATCGCTTCGCAATAACTTATTAGAAAATAATTTTAGAATAGATGGTAGGAATAAAAGCAACAACAAAACTTATCGAAGCGCATATCAACCCGAATAACTTTCAAAAAATGAAGGTAAAATATGCCTCCGAACTATTTAGCAACACTGTATCAGCTGGATTAATTTTATATATTAGATTTGGAAAGCTGCCTCCAGAAGCAACTGCAACACAAGAATTTATGCAAAAAATCAACAACCTTTTTGATTTATTAAATTCTTCTAATATTTTTGGTGCTACTTTATATCAAAATGCCTATAATGGCAATGTTGACCAGAAAACATTTCTTGAACAGTGCTTCAGTCTATTTCAGAATCTAGTGGTTCTAAATTCAAAAGGCAAAGATGTTACCAAACGAATAAAATGTATCCAGGGTTGGAAAATTACAATAAGAAGTGTAAAAGATTTTTGGGATGAAGTAAAAAATGAGGGTTTTAAATTTTTGTTTACAAGTAATCTATAGCAAGACTGCCTTGAAAATTTTTTTGGGTGCGTCAGGCAGCAAAATGGTAATTGCGTTAACCCCACCCCTATACAATTTATTAGAAGTTTTAGGAAACTTTTTTGTATGAAAATGTTGAATTCGGGAATGGAGAATTGTGAAGAAGATGCTTCAAAATTGATTTTAAAGTTTGCTGATATCCCAAAAAATCAATGTGTCGATGTGCCTAAAAATCAGCAAGGAACAACTATAATCGATAAGGATTACGTCAAAAGCGATATTCTTGAAAAAAATTTTTTTAGATATATTTCAGGATACCTTATAAAGAAATGTTTCAACATTCATGAATGTTCAGTTTGCCAATAATATGGAAATGAAGTTTCGACTGAATTGGATGATTCCAAAGTATATTCGCACTTTAAAGCCTTTACAAATGATACAGACCACTTATTTGGAGGCCTGCTAATGCCTAATGATTCTTTCGTTTATTTTGTGTCCTCAATGGAGGCTATTTTTCAGAAACATTTTAAAGAACTTTCCTTGAAAGATAATAAGAATGTACCAAATAAAAACCGAAAGCTCTTAATTTGGAATCATTCGTAGAAATTTAAATATGTAAAAAATAAAAAAAAATCAATGTAACAATGTACTTTGCTTATTTTTTTTGCTGTTAAAAAGTAGATAATGTAAAATGGATATATTGTAAATAAATTATTTTGTTTTTTTAATATTAAGAATATTCTTTAAGCTGTGGTATTGTCGAAACATTGCTTTTTCCAAACAATTAAAATCGTACTAACTCATATTTTTGTACTTTATTGGAAACAATACTGCTTTTTTGCAATGTATTTCCTTGTAATATTGTGACAAACGGTATTTTTTGTTCATTTGACTTGAAATAGGAAAATAGTTTTAACAATATTTTAAATAATAATAAAATCGCAGGTAGCTGTGAAACAAATATTTTTGACATTTCTTAATCAATGAAGTTTTATTAGTTTATCGAAAGCTATAGAAATTGTTATTATCGACAATAATTTTTAACACAAATCAAGATAAATTAAATATGATTTTAATCTATGGAGAGAGCCGAAGAAATGCCTCAGAAGCTGTGCATTTATATGGAGTACGTTATCCACACAGACCGTTGCCTGATCGTAAAACTTTTACAAGTTTATGTGCGAATTTAGGTAATTACGAAACTTTTAAAAAACCACATAAAACACGACGCAAAAGAGTGGCATCAGGTAAAAGTACTGCTGGTAGAAAATAATCCTCACGTATCACCACGTCAATTAAATGAGGAAACTGATATTTTTGTTTCTACCTGTCAGAGGATTTTAAAGAAGAATACATTTTTTCCGTACAAAGTTCATTTACTCCATCACTTGAGAACTGGATATAGTGAGCGTAGGCTGGATTTTTTAGCACAATTTTCCATTATTTTAGAGGAAAATCCGAATTTTGGAGCAGGCCCACATAATCATAACATCGTCAATAATTATCTAAACCAGTGGTTCTCAAACTTTTTTGGTGACGGAACCTTTTTGAAAAGCAAAATATTTTAACGGAGCCCTAAACACATTTCTAAAAAAAAGTCCTCCGAGCAAAATCCTCCATGCTCTAGCCTCTTACCAGGTCCCTTCCGTTTCTTTGCGGAGCCCCTACAACAAAATCCTCAAAATCGTATCATCCTTCATCTGGCCTCAAAGAAAAGGCCCTCCAACCAAAATACCAAAATCATATACTCCTTCCTCTTCCTTACTTCTAAAAAAAATCCTACAACCAAAATATCAAAATTGTATACTCCTTCCTCTTACTGAACTATAAAAAAAGATCCTCAAGTTTGTTTAGATATCTAATTAAAATGGTAATTTCGTTGAATATTCAAAATTTTTATGTCGGTATTACATAATATTTTCATAGAATGTTTGTTATTTTTACTTTTTTCGAGAGTTTGAAATTTAAGCCATGTTTTCTTTATTTAAACTTCTTCGAAAATGAAACGGTAGAAAAACATTTTTTATTTACGATATTTAAATAACAACCCTGTTGCCACTTAATATTTTCCGTATGAGCTCCATCCGTGCTTTTTAAAACGTATAAACTGTATAATTCTATTTAAGCCCTACTGCATAACTTATAAAATAATAATTGTGCTCTCAAGCAGCATTGAAAAGGTTTTGAAACAAAATAAACATCTTTGTTTAGTAAAGCAGATAGATATACTTCAGTTTAAATATATCTCAAATCTGTACGGACTGTTATTTCCAAAGCAGAAGGGCTGCAATTTAGTATTTCAAAAACGTTGTGAGAAAGAAAATTTTAAAAGTGTATTTCTATATTTTTAAAGGAATTAAGTACATAATAAAATTTAAACCCATAAAAAAAAACAGTGACAGCGAAAACAAAACTATTTTAAGCACAGCCATTTTCAATCAGTTCGGGCATGCGCTAATCGAATATTCGATAAAGTGGGTAAATGTGATACGCCTATGATTGGTGACAGCTAGCCGAACTAAACCATTCATTCTAGAATGCACTGAAACGATGACTTAAGCGCCTAGAAAACGATTTGTTAAGTTATGGTTCTAGTGAAAGGATGTCTAGAATGTTCGTAGCAAGTTCTGGCGAATGCATAAACATTCGAGAAATACCAATTATATGTATAAATGAGCTATTTTGCTGTTGGGTCGGAAAGTTCAAGTTAAGAGATCGTTGAGTTCACTTAAATCTTGTCCATAAACAGTAGTGTACAAATAAATGTTCATATAAATTAGTAGTATGGGGTATAAATAAATTAAGTTAATACATAAATTAGTGTCTTAGTGTAGATTTATTAAATAAATAAACGTTACAGTATTGTTTTTCTTCAAAGTAATTGAATTAAATTTTAAATGTCTTTAAATCAATTCTATACCGTTTAATTATACCAATTTTTATATATAATTGGATTATTAACTTGATTGTGATTGTACCAATACCTAAAGATTAGTCGATTACATTAGACTGACTGTTTCAATCTCATTACGTATCGGCTGACTTTTGATCACCAGAAGCCTTAATTCAAATCACTTTCTAATTAAATAATGACTACTTTTTCGTTCAGTGCATGTACTCTTTCTGGATTATTTGGCTTCCCGATGTACCTTCACTAATTTTATAAATGACAAAATTGCGACCAATCTATGGGTGTTGTAGAATTCTAGTCAATATTTCAGATGTATAACATTATAAACTAAAATTTTCATCATATTATATTTCACAATCCATGAATTCAGTAGTTTTAGAAGCGTCTGAAGCATCTGTAAAAATGTATTAAGTTATTGAATAAATGATTAAAATTTATATGTTTATTTTAGGTCAAATTAAAAATGAGTAGGATCATTTCATTGCCTTCCACTATGACTCATATTTAAATTGTAGTACACCGTACAAGCAACACCTTTTGATGGAGGCCATGGTTAAATTGGGTGAGACCTGCTTAAAGTCGGTAGGCTCCAGTTTGATGATTGTTGCAGACTTATCCTCCTCATGTATTTATCTGGATGATAATGTTCTGTCATTAGTCCCGGTGAAAATACTTAGATCTTACCTACTCCATTCCCGGATCTGAGCTGAGGCGTTCATCGAAGGGTTGGTTGTAAATGCTTTCGAATGAGACAGCCTTGGGGTATTTCGTTAGTTCGTGAGTGTTATACCACCCGCCCATTCCGAGATAATTCCTTTGACAGTGCTTTTTGCAATTCTTAGAAATGGTTCTGGTCCCATGAACTCAGATTTGGTTCCTCTTTTAGCGAACGCCTCGGCTGTTTATTGGTTTTTAGCAGGGAGAAAATTATTCAACCCCATCTTGTTCAATCATAATTCTTCATTACAGTAACTACCAACCTTTAGGAGTCTATATGGGACCATCATGGCCTTTCTTTCCAGCAAAATGTAGAGAGGGATTAGGTCCAGCATGATTTATATGGCTCCTGTTGGTGTGGCTGACATTACGCCGGACGCTAGGGGTAAAAACATGTAAAACTCCGTTACTTATTAAAGATATTAACTACCCTTATGAATATACCCCACGAAGAGCTCTTAGTGACGTGTTTCGGGTTTAATAAAAATGTACTGTAAACCATACACCCCTAAACCTCGTTTACATTAGGTTTAAATTAAAATACGTACTAATAACACCCCCCAATAAAATAGATCAAATAGTAATATAGTGATATAAAAATAAGATAGCAAAACTTGCGGTACGCTGTGACTTCTTTCCAGCTGCTCTAGTAGACGGTTGATGTCCTACTTCGGCATACAAATCAATCTGTCTGTCATAAAGGTTGCTAGCCCGTTACACGATTACTAGCCCGTTACACGATTACTAGCTGATCACAAGGAGTACTAGCTGGTCACAAGATGTGCTAGTCAGCCCGTCACAAGAAGTGTTGGCCCTTCACAAGGACTACTGACCCGTAACAAGAACTGTTGGCTTTCGCAAGAATTGATAGCCCGTCACAAGAACCCTAAAGAAAACGTGTAAGATAAAACACAGAAATAACTATTTATCCCTGGTTAAAACAGAAGTTAAAATTAAATAACCAGGTACCTACATAGCCTTCTCATGAAGCGAGGTCTAGAAATAGGTAATAACTACTCAACATTTACTAGTTAAATTAAGTTCAGCTTTATGTAGGTAATCTTCAGATTTACGAAGCAAAAATATAGACGGCTCGTGAAGCGAGTTCTACCCAACAATTACATTTAATAAGCAAATTACACCCTTAGATTTCACAATATTACCCCTAATAGTCAATCCCATATACTGAAAATATATACAACCAAAAGAAGCATAACTTAGGGTTATATTCGTCTAGGTAAGCATGCTAACTAAAATAAAACTATATTTACCCTTAACAGCTACAGGGGAAACACGAAGCACCAGATAAAATTTAACAGCTACAGGAGAGACAGGAAGCACCAGATAAAATTGAACTACAAATTCGTGAACAGCTTATCCAGAAAGACTACATATATATGTGGGCACTGAAATAAAAGACGAAGGCCTTACAAAAAAGAATTAGTACGTCGTAACTTTAAATACTGCGTAGAAGGAAACTTACCAATGAGATCCAAAAACGTGGTTAAATATATCCTCACAAAAGAGCTCCTACAACAAGTGGTTCCCAAAAATACTACCAATCACACACTGTTGTAACTTAAACAAAGGTTGTTCCGCAAAATCCCAAATGGATTGAAACGAATTCCAATAAATTTCGAAACAGTACCTTTCAAAAACAAATCCACGTGTCGAATATGAATCTCGAAATTTCCAGCAAGACGGAACAGCGTCACTTGACATCTCCCAAACCAGTAATACGAACATACCTTAGTGACAAATAGGTGTCCCATCAGCGCCCTCTATTACGAAATACATTCTTGACAGAAAGGGCTAAAATAACCAAACAAACCTCTAAAACCAAATAAATAGCCTAACTAAACTCAAATAGAGGTCATATCTACCCCAAACTGATCATATACCCACAATTAACGTCAGGGCGGAAACGCTAGACCGACATCTTGAATACAGGGCAGCCACAAACTCGCCCAGAGTGTCGCAGAAGAACCCCTGAATCGCTTTCGACGGTGAGGACAAAATCAGTGGTTCGAATATCGATCCAAAAGCACAGTGGTTTAAATGCGGGTATAGAAGGACCCATTAAATAATTACTGAACACGGATAAAAACTAGCTTATTCCTATTTTTATGAAAAACCGCTATAAGGCCAAATTTAAACGTTACACAATATAACCGAAGGGGTATATCTTCTGGTCAAAGTTTTCAGTGGAAAGAGTAGCTTTTATACTTACCTTGAACTTGCTCAAAGTTCAGTCGATAACAAGGGCAATGTAAAAATTATGTTCTTAAAAACCATAGATGATAGTGGAAGAAGGTTTAGACCGGTTCCAAATGATGTGTCATATGAGCCATACGAAAATCTTATTAAAATTGTCTCTAACCCTATAAAATGCTATAAGGGTAAAAGAGTTTTTTATGAATTTAAGAGACTAAAAATTTCAAGTTGATATAAAATTCATTTTTGTCTTATCGTGCGGACAAAAAACTTGATATCGGAGGAACAAAAGGACCGACAGGCCAATGAATGGACCGACCGATGGACGCACAGACGCACCGAAATATTTAAAAGTTGTTTAAAATTTAATGAGAAGGATTCTGATACAAACATTATAAAATTTGAATAAATATTAAAAATTTTGGTTTCTCAGAAGTAAACCTATAATACTCTTCACAGACTACTCTGTGAACAGTTAATAACAGCAGGATAAAATGTTAACGTATTGAAGTACCTTAGTTTTAAATATTAAGATTTTTTAATTTAATTTATTTTGTCAAAGAGTTTTCATAACGTTCAGGTAATCATGAAGTCCAACTCCATTTATTTCACAAAGACTCGTTTCTTAGATTGAATTATAAAGATTTTCATAGCCAGACTCTCGACTCACCGATGCATACCGTTCAAGTTTATTCCGACAAAATCCTATTTCCTTTCCAGAAATCATAACTGTGAATAATCACAGCCTAATTTGTTGTTCGAAGTCAAGGGGATTTGTGTCAAACATATCTTCCGCGAGATTCAAACCTTCTAAATACATTTCACCCTTGAACTATCTACCCTTACGCATGGATGCCAACTTAATTATCTTAAATACGGCAGGCAGGCGGGCTCGCAGCATCAGCGTGCAGACACGACTGTCTGTACTCCAGTGCTCGCGACAATAATTACAATTATTACATAAAGATTATTTGGCAGTGGAGTAGATGTTTAACCATTTAATAGACTAAAATAAGGTAATTTTTTCTAATTTCGACATATAAAGTGACATTTTTTGTATTCACATCAAGTGTTAAAATAATCTACTTTATGTAACCTTTTTTGATTTTAAAATCAATACATTATATCAAAGAAAGGAAGGTTGGATATATACAAATAGATTTTATTAGTAAACCTACAATTAGTACTAATTTTATTTCGGTCCCTTTTTCCATTCTTAAAATAGTTTAAACACTGTTTCACTCAATACATAGAAAAAACCATTTTCTTGAAAACTAACACGTTTTAAGAAGCATAAAAATCACCCGACAGCGATTGAGCATAATTATATGATTTTATAAATAATTATGCCAATGAAAATGCAACACTAACAATGCAACAAAAGTAATATCGATTGCACAGATAGACAATTTTATTCTAAATTTTTTTTTTCTATTATATATAAGCGAAAGTAGTTTGATAAATTAAATACATTCGTAAAGTTAATTACTTCAATTTTGATTAAAAATATTAAAATTAGATGTAACTTTTATCTAGAATTATATAGGTAAGAATTTCAAAAATAGAGTAATGAGTAGCTATTTAAAATGTTGGGGAGGTGTAATACATACAACAAAAAATACCTCAACAGTTCTCCATGATATAAAAATTCACGTACTCGCCAAATTTTCATAGTGTCACAGTTGAGGAAATATTAAATACTGCTCGTTTTCAAATTGTCACCCAGTATCTGTATCTGTAACGTGTGGAGGGTGGGTTACCCCACGGCACATAGTCCTCATTAGGCCCATTGTGCATCCTCCTGAGAAGATAGGCACCTCCTAGCTCGTGAGCCAGCCTACAGATTTAATGTAGTTGACAACGTCGCCAAGAAGTGCTTCTCGGCCGGTGTTAGCCGATACTCACCGAACACAAAACTTCTAATAAATGAGAGCGTCGAGCAATTACAAAGGATATGCTCGATGGTCTCATCTTCTTGTTCATACCCTCTGCGGATTCTGACAGCCCCATGATATGGAGATGCTTTCGTACTTGGAAATGACCAGTCAGAATGCCTGTGACTAGGCGCAGATTTTGTTTAGTCATAGTCAAGTATTTGTTTGCTGCAGTTGTCAGGATAACTTAAGAGCTCCCTGGCAACTCTGCAGTTTCTTGTTTCTTTCCATCTTTCCTTGAATTTTACAAGGAATTGTTCTTTGATTAGGTCTGTCACTGCCGATTTTGTCAGGCCAATAGAAGGGCCAGGTCCAAAAAGTATTTGGTTGGCTGCTTTCTTGGCTAGTGAATCAGCAAGACGGTTACCTTTCGATGTGGCGTGACCTTTAATACATCTTATTTTATTATCGATATTTCAAGGAAAACTTCAACTAGAGTTTTGGCTCACCTCGCTCTGATACGTGCAAAAATTGTGACATCTTGCATAACAAACTGAAAGATTTCACCCCCGATAAAAAAAAAAGAATTAAAAGCGGCAAAGCAGATCGGAAAAGCAGATTGGAAAAGCAGATTGGAAAAGCAGATTGGAAAAGCAGATTGGAAAAGCAGATTGGAAAAGCAGATTGGAAAAGCAGATTGGAAAAGCAGATTGGAAAAGCAGATTGGAAAAGCAGATTGGAAAAGCAGATTGGAAAAGCAGATTGGAAAAGCAGATTGGAAAAGCAGATTGGAAAAGCAGATTGGAAAAGCAGACTCATAAAATTAAGGTCGATTTCTTTTTTGTGGAGCTGAATAAGAAAATTAGGTTGGGAAAAGAGAAAAATGAAGGTAAAGTTTTGATTTTTGACAGCAAAACCTTCCTCTTCCAAAAGTTGCTGCTGGGGAAGCTTTTTACAAAAGCCAGCTGTGGTCATATAATTTCTGCGTTCATTCTGCCAAGATAAATCGAGCACACTTTTATATGTACGATGAAACGACAGCTCAAAAGTTGCAAAACGAGGTGGTGTCATTTTTGTATCATTACATCAACACAAAAACTCTGTAATGACTTAGTTATTGTATTTACTCGTAAGGACTACGTCTATTGACAAGATTGAACATCGTTTTCCTGAGCTGGGATACAGCTTTCTCTCATGTTATTGGTGTTTCGGAGTTATTGATAAGTTTTTGAGGAAGTAAGACTACGTTTTCAGCCCTAAACAATATGCAGATTTTATTAAGCAATCATCCAAAAAAGTTGATGTCTATTCTGGTATAACAAAATATGATCCTGAACTTCAGTGGTCACTATGAAGGAAAAAGGTGATATTAAATGAGGACAGGCAAAGGTTACAGATTTCAAAATACCACAATACAAGGAACACTTGGATGGTATCAAAGTCAGTGTATCTACTGGCCTTCCAAATTTTCTGTTTCTTAAACTCTCGAGAGACCTTGAAATCGATTTCTCAGTTTCTTCTAACATCCCAGTGTATGACTGGTCAGAAAAGCCAAGATCAGGATGTAATGTAATTGGCTTTCTGCAACTGCCTCAGAAGTGAAGCTGTGGCATAGACCAAGGAACTCGAAACATCTGAAACGGATGATAATGACCAGGTAGATGAATGATGTATGTTCGCGTGTGTTCATTATTTCGATTTTTTTCGGATATTGATTTTCTTGATTTTTTGTTATCAACCTGCGAGTTTTTATTGATTATTTTTTTGTATTTGGTGATCTATATTCTTTTGACTTTTTTACTTAATAAAGGGTTTTCCCCAGAAATTTTCTTTTTTTTTGCCATAGTACGCATTTTTTTAAGTGTTTTGTGTAAAAAAGATGCAGCTCCAGCTTTTTTTCCTAACTTTTTCTAATTTCTCCAAAAATTATGAGGTTTAAAACAGTTTCAAATCTTGACTATTCCTCTCTATTATCGATTGACACTTCGTTTTTCACTTTAAAATAAAAACTTTTTTTAACAGTTTCTTCAATTTCCCAACAATTAGCAAAAATAGAGTCGCATCCGTCTTGTAACAAACTCTACAATTACTGTAATTAATAGAAAATAAAAGGATTTTTACATTAATCTTATCAAAATAAAAGTATATACGGGAATTTACAAATTTTTGTAGATATAGAGTATTCATAAATTCGTTATACACTTGTTATTTTATAAATATTCTCTTAATTTACATTACTCTGTAAAAATTATATAGAGTGCTCTAAATAGGTACTATACTTTCTGGGCCACACTGTTTATTTTACCGGACACTACATTGTAAAAATAAAAATAAATCACAAGGTAAAATCGCAATGCAAATTAATTATATAGGGACCGTGCGTGAAATATAGAGGCAGCACTACTGCTGAACTTAGCCCTCTCTAGTGTTTAATTTTAGAATTAAATGGGGTAAACATTGCAAGTAAATAATGAAGGGTATTTTTTTAAATATTAAATATAGTTAAAAATAGATACCGGCCCGTACCAAACAATCGTGTACATGGTCAAAATGACGTAAAATGTGAAACATTATTAAAATCTGGACATGCATATACATGTTAAGCAAAAAGATTTAAATGGCTAAGTGACAATAAATTGTAAAGTTGTACCTTAAACAAGTGTATCCAATGTTAAAATATAGGTATTTAGTAACACTGAATTTAAAAGTATTACAATAACATTTAAAAAATGTAAATTAATAAAAAAGATTTATAATTATTATTATCAATCTTTTTAGCTTTATGTTAATCGAAATGTCATTCATCCACTGGCGTTTATGAGATGTTCAATGATACATATATTATAGATTGCTCACCCAACTATAAAAAAATTATGAAAAGCTGGTTGCAATGTGCCTTTCCTAGTGCTCACTAAATAGAGCCGTTCTAGCCCAAATGTGTTAAAATAAAATTTCAGCATTTTAATCTTTAGAAAAAGATAATAATTAAAGTTTTACTTCAAGACATGTCATTATGTATTTGGAAAGTTGAGTTTTCATGTAGTTAAATAATATTAAGAGATCTAAACAATTTTTATAACAGATGGATATAAATAATTTTAGACTACTATTTCAGAAACAATTCTACATAAAATACATAATTGCAATATGTAATACAATTTTGAAAAGGTAATGTAAACAATTTTGATATGAGGTATGAACAACTTTGGTAAGAGTTGTAATTGGACACTTATCTATTATTCTGAATAATGTTTAATGGTAATGTCACTAAAAAAATTTACAAAAAATCACTGGATTTTTAATATTTTAAAGTTTGTTACAATCTCTTTTGACAGTAATTGCAATGTATTATTTATGATTTGTTTATTTTAATAATAAATGAGAAATAGTTAATAAATTGTAAAGAGGGCCGTGATATTTTTGTCAAATTGGATATTCTTATTTCATAACATTCTACATTAGTTTTAATCAACAGAATAAACCATTATCTGTAAAATTATATTTATATAAAATGGTCATTTAAATATGTAAAAATCTTAATGACAAGAAAACACTAAAGATTCTAATTTTTCTGTAAATGATTTCTTTACAACTAAGTGCTCAAAATTGATACAAGCTAGATAAAAAGAAAACTTTGCCCAGTGAAATACGCTTTTCGTCGTCTGATTTACATATGGATAAGCACTCTTTGTAATTATGTATATCATTGGGTGTGAGGCATAATTGTGCTCTGTGGAAATTTATAAAATTTCTTTACTATCGAATGAAATCCAGGTTTCTAAAGTGATGTGTTTGTACATCCACGGATGCAACAAGTTTTTTCGATATTGATATTACGAAAATAATTCGACTTCATTTTATTAATAATTATTAAACAATAAATGCCGTATAAAACATTAATAAATACCCCCCAAAAAGTTCACATTTTTGTCACCAGTTAGCGTTAAAGTCATGACGCACGGTCCCTATATTTCAAATAAATAACAAGGTAAAGTCACAAACTTGTCAAAAAAATTATATAGACCGTCAGATAGTGACAGGTTTAGGTGCCCCATTTTCGCATACAATCCTCGAAAAGAGTTTTAAATTTGGGAGTGGCTCCTGTGGATAACACATGGAAAATTCGATTTTTCCCAAGAAAAATTAAAGGTTATTTGTTGCCCATATTTCCACGCAAGCCGTTTTCACTATATGATTAATTAATAGAACTAGGCTTCGAAAAACCAAAGGCTTTAATGTTGCCAGTGGCTAAAGGGTTGAAATAAGGGCGTAATCTTCCTAAGGGAAAATCGAGATTTTACCAGATTTTTCACACAAGCTCATCAAATGTATGAAAACGTACATCGTCACTATATATTTTCTTGAATAACCCGAATGTATAAGTGCATTTTGGAGTTGGAAAATTTTTCTCATAAGGAAAATAGAATTTTCCATGTGTTATCCCCAAGAGCCACTCGTATTTTTATTTTATTTTATTCAACATCGATGTACTTTTCAACCCTCTTCGAGGCTTGTTTGCGAAAATGGGGCACTTAAATCGGTCACTATCTGAAGGTCTAATAGTGTTATATTACACACAGGGATGTAATGTTACACTAAACAGATACACTTGTAGGTGAAAAACGCAGTTTATACTGTAAAATAAATATTACAGGTTTATTTTTAGGTTTAAAGTAATCAATTCGGTTTTATAGGCTTCAATGCTATTTTTCAATGATTTAGTATAGAGCGACTGTAAAATTACAGTCAATAATAATAATAATATTATATTTATTGCTTTTTAAAACAGATTGTTCTACAGCAAGGGTTTGATATACAAAAAATATACCTGTTCATACAATACAAATTAATCACACACCTAATTAATAATATAAAAAAATAAAAGGAAGAAAAGCAAAACAAAAATACATTATTTGGTTTATAGCTATAGCTATCCTATAAAATAAAGAGACAAAAAAAGATCATGTTCATTACCATATCTTTGTTTAAGTTATTCATTTATTATGAATGATCTACGTTTTAGAATGTTCCATATAAAAGTTGCAATAGTTTTAGCTGACTTGATCGTAGTATTATCATGAGAGTAAATAAGAGAGTTTAAATCAGCTAAATTTTTAGATGTCATGTTATTATAAATTGGACAATCAAACAAAATGTGTGTGAATTGACTCATTTTTATTTTTATTGCAAGCTGTACAAATCAAATTTCTCTGGTATTTATTGTGTATGACAATCCAATTAAAGTGAACTTTAGATTATATTTATTACTCAGTCTCAACTGGGCTATAGTGCGAATAATCTGAATAGGAAGTTTTAGGACAAGATAATTTTTAGGCTCGTGGTTGATTGTAAATACATTGTAAAAATTAAGGAAAGATGATCTTTGCTAAATCTTCGTTATGTAGTTTGTCATAAAATTGGGACAATAATGTTTTTTTATTTCGTTTTAGAGTTATATATGAAAGATTGTTCCAAATAGCGCAAGCATCAATAAATTCAAATTGACTTTTTACTTGCATGGCCCAGTTAAATTTCTCTTGACAGTTTAACATGCGCTTCTATTGGAAGAAACAGATTTTTGAAAGTCTGCTGTCATGCATAGATAAAATTTTGAGTAACCAGTTAAGGGTAATTTTAAAAATATTATAAAGAAGTATGACTCGGTCAATTTCAAGTCTTATTACATAATCCGGTGTATTGATTGGCTCGGATAAAATTCTTTTTAAAAAGTTGGTTTGTACATGCTCAAGTATGCTATTATATCTTAAACTCCAAACAGGAATGCAGTTTGTCATTGTGCTTATAACCAAGGACTCAAATAATTTAATTCTTGGGTACCAAGTATCTACTTTGGCTTTTGCCATTATTGGAATGATTGCATCACTTGCTTGCTTAGATTTGTTAGTAGTTACATTTGCCATCTCACAAAATAAAGAAGAGGATCTTAGGGTAACACCTAAGTAAATATAATTGTTGGTTAATGCTACAGTTTTATTCTCTAGGTGAAAATGAGAATCCAAAGATCTAAAACCACCTTTAGAAAATTGCATAATTTTGGTTTTGTCAATGTTAATTGTTAAATGGTTCATTAAGGTGTATTCTTCCAATAATTTAAATTTTCTGCCAACATCCACCTCTGAATCTGCGAGTATAACAAGATCGTCAGCGTATAACATTTTTGTTGTCAATATTAACACCTTTAGCGCCTCTAGTTGCAAATAACTTATCAATGTCTGAAATAAATAGAGCAAAAAGTAGAGGACTAAGTGATTCGCCTTGTAAAACACCAGATGTGAGCTCAAAAGATTTAGAAAATCCATCAGAACATTTATTACGGAATTCTGCATTCTCAAACATTTTACGTATTACAGTTATATGTATTTCTATAACTAACACCCAAATTAAACAGCTTGAGCCAGAGCAAGGAGCGGTTGACGAAATCAAAAGCACGTTTAAAATCAACAAATATTGCAAACATTTTCCGCTTTTTTAATCTAATGTGCTGTTGAATTACAGAGGTTAACGTATACACATTATCAATGCAACCATACCCCGCTCGGAAACCGGCAGAATATTGTTAGTTTCAGACCAGGTTACCTACCTGTTCAGAATAATATGTGTGAACATTTTAGCAGCACAGTTTATTAACGCCAATTCCCGGTAATTTGAAGGATCATCGAGAGGACCTTTTTTATGAAGCATACTGACATTTCGGTCCACTTTTGGGGCATGATGCCAGAATCAAAAATGTTGTTAAATAGGAGTGTAATATATATAATCCAATTATTGGGGAGATTTTTAAAATACTCATAAGAAATACCGTCAGTACCAGGAGATTCATTATTTTTGCAAGCATTTATTACTGTATAACATTCCTCTGTGGATAATTTAGCGTCAAGGTAGGGATGGAAAGCATCGAAAAACTTGGTGCTATCTAAAATTCTAGGAGGATAAACATTATTATTAAAACGTTCCCACATTTCTATGGTGAGATAAAGGTGAATATTTCTAAATGAACGAAATTGTTTTATTGTCGACCAAAACTCTTTGGGATTTCTACAACTTGATAATGTAGAGATCATTTCTGCCTCAAATTTACGACGTTTAAATTTGATTATTTGTTTATATTCTTTTTCCTATCTGTGCATTTATTTAGAGTATCTTGGGAAAAGTTGTTGTTTCGATAATGTGAAAAAGCTAAATTTAATTGTTTTTTTGCGGCATAACAAGCACCATCAAACCAAGGTTTGCTTGGTCCATTTTTCTGACAGTTTTAGAAGGAATGGTCTTTACTAAGTTTAAGTTACCTGCGGACTCATGTATAGCTGCATAAAAATTGTTATAAGATTCATCTATATTTTCAATAAAATGTACCCTATTTGAATCACGCATGAATAACAGTCAAAATGACTAGCTACAAATAACCAATGATTTTAGTTGTAATTTGGCAATCAAGTGATATCAGTGTGTATAGTAGTGCTTGGATTATTATCGGATTTTTTTTTTATACATTTAGTGTCAGACCCAATGATGTCTCTTTGGTAGGTACTGAAACTAATTGCTGCCTCTAATATAACATCTTACAAATTAGAAATTTTTTATAAATTGACATTAAGTTTTCTTTCCTTATTGAAAATTTCACATTTTAGGAAAACGGATGATCTGCTGGACTATGAAGAACACTATTTTCTAGTTAAATTATTACAAGACAAATTCATGTCTATCAGAAATTAATCTCATTTCGTAGAGTGCCTCAATCAACGCAAATTATGCAGCTACAAAGGCTTACAGTCCACAACAGAATTGGACGCTTCATATCTCAACAGTAATTGCGACCAGTCCACTATACAATATATGGGCAGATCTTATTCATTGGTTATAAGCCGGTCGGACCGAACATCCTATATATGGTATTTGCCAGGCACTTTACGTGTCCCTTCATGTCCCTGCATACTTGGTTAAACTGGTCTTGTTTGTCAATATTGATCCGGAACTAAGCGTAGTATAATTTATGGACAAACCTAATGAGTTTGTTAAAACTTGGAAATTGATGTTGTACTTACATAGAGATTACGGCAATTCGTCGACGTAAATAGATATATAGTAGAACTCACCTGAAAAATAAAAAAAAATGATAATTTAAATGTATTGTTAACGTTATTATAAATAAATAAATATCTATAAATTGACACATTTTAACAACTTATAACTCGAAAACGGAAAAAGATATCGAGATGCAGTTTTCACTAGACCTTTTACATTTACTTCAAGTTTTTCTTGACATTGTTGTCACATGTAATTTTTTTCTGGAAATTGCCAAAAAAAACGAACTTTTTTGAATCAAAATTGTGAGCTTATTTTAAATAGAACACCCTATAATTTTTTAACATCCTCGGAAAGACCATTTCTTTCCCTTTCCAAAAATGTATTCATTGTAAGCATTTATTCAATTTTTTTGGGAAAAATTTACTTTTTTATGAAACTATGTCGATAACTTCTAAACGTAAAGTATCACAATTTAAAAGCCTTTAACTCGATAATGTGACAATTTATTGATAAGAGGTTTTGACTAAAATTCTGGGAAATGTTTAATTTTTTATAAAATGGTTGTAAAGTCTCAAATGTCTAAAATTTTCGTAAAAGATTACTTTTACCAATTCAGATTAAGGGCTTATGATGAATAAAATTCTTCGTATTTGTAACGTTTATTTGCAAGACTTTATCCATAAATCATCATTTAAAAGAATGTCTTAAGCGTTTTCAATATGAACCTATATCTGTTTTTTTTTGTCTATTTAATATTCCTCGTTTTGTAAATTAACTTACTCAGCTTTGGATAGAATATGAATGAGTCAATAAATGATACTACTAATTTTTCAAGGGTGCTATGTAAAACAAATCGAGTTGACTATATTTGTATTAATTAGTGCAAGAGAAAGCAGGTATTAAAAAATGTTTACCAAAAGTGAAAAAGCCCGGTGCGTTTTACTTTATTTTGAAAGTAGATCAATTACACATACACAAAGAAGATTTAGAAATATGTTTGAAAAAAATTCGCCAACCAGAAATTCTATTTTAAACTGGGTAAGTCAGTTTAAAGAAACGGGGACATTAGATAGAAAAAAAAGACAAATTGAAAACTCTCTAGACATTATTTTAAATGATGTTATACAGATAAGGGAAATTTTAGCAAGAAACAATAATAAAATATCTATTAGAAAAATTGCCCAATCCATACATATGTGAAAGAGTAAGGTGCATAAAATTTTAAAAGTAATCAAGTTTAAAACATATAAGGTTCAGACTTTTCATAAAATTGAAAATCATGCATTTGAAAAGAGGGTTTTTATGTGTGAGACGTTATTAGATTTATTTAGACATCTACCAAATGTAAATCTAATAATGTCAGATGAAGCAACGTTTCATTTAAGTGGACGCGTAAACAAACACAATTGTAGGATTTGGGGTGACGAAAATCCTAGAACTTTCAACGAGTTTGAAAGAGATGCTCCCAAGGTAAATGTATGGTGTGGTGTGTCCAAAACCAAAATTTATGGACCATTTTTCTTTAAAGAAGAAACAGTATATGGAAACAATTACACGGATTTGCTAGAACTATTCTTTTATCCTCAACTAGAACAAGAAGAAATACTAAATACTGTATATTTCCAGCAAGATGGTGCTCCGCCGCAGTACTCTCTTTTAGCCAGGAATTCTTTGAACTCAACCTTTGGAGATAAATGGATAGGTCGGGCTGGTCCCATCGAATGGGCTCCATATTCTCCGGATTTAACTATACCAGATTTTTTTATATGGGGGTATGTTGAGGAAAGATGCTACGATCCAACAACTACAAACTTAACTGAACTGAGGAATAATATAATTCATGTGTTTAATACAATTACCCCAGAAATGCTGCAAAATGCATTTACAAATTTTTTAATGCGTCTGCATACATGTATTGAACAAAATGGAGGCCATATTCAACAATTAATTTATTAATGTTTTAGTACATATTCAATAAAAATTCAGATAGGTACCAACATGGTGGGACACCACTTACGCCACAAAAATCCGTGTGGTATGAGGTGCTCCCCTTTGTCTTTATAAGTAAAATATCATTACTTGATATTATTCTGAAATTTATACCTAAGGGACAAGGCAATGAAAAACAGTATCTTATCAATGATCGTTCGATGTAAAACGTCAATTTATATTTCGATATGTGCCACCAAAATGTAATAGACACCGTTAACATTGATTTAATTACCTAAAATTAAAACCTTTTAAAGCAATAAAAAAATTATAAAAAATTGACTTTTTTTTAAAAGGCGAAGAAATAAACAATCTAATGACTATGAGAGATACGAAATGTTTCATTCGCCATAAGACCTTAATCTGAATTTAATTTTTTTTTACGAAAACTTTACAAGTTTAAGATTTGGCAACTATGTCAGAAAAAAATTTAAACATTTCCAAGAATTTTGGTGAAAACCTTTTATCAATACATTGCCTTACTCCCAAATTATAAGTTAATTAATTGTGATACTTTACATTTGGAAGTTATTGACATGGTTGCATAAAAAAGTGAATGTTTCCCTAAAAAATAAAGTAAATGCTTACAATGTATATATTTTTGGAAAGGGGAAGAAACGGTCTTTCCGAGGATGTTAAAAATTATAGGGTGTTCTATTTAAATTAAGCTCACAATTTTGGTTCAAAAAAGTTCGTTTTTTTCGGCACTTTCCAAAAAAAAATTACATGTGGCAACAATGTCAAGAAAAACTTGAAGTAAATGTAGAAGGTCTAGTGAAAACTGCATCTCGATATCTTTTTTAATTCTCGAGTTATAAGTTGTTAAAATGTGTCAATTTATAGTATTTAACAGCAAAAATATGTTTTTTTACAAGAACAAGAACATCTTACAAAATAATTATTAAAAAAAGTCGTAACGGTTTCTATATCTATGGTCGTAACATTAACGGTAGACTTTTGAGATATATATTATACAAATCACAACAAACTAGACAAAATGACAGTAATAATTTAAGCAATAAATACCTTAAGTACAATTATGGCATTAAAAGAGGATTTTCTCAAAATTATTTTTTTAACGTTGTCCCAGTACCTACCTATTCTTGTTCTAGCACAATTATATTATTATAAGAATGTGCATTGTGTGATATCTTACAAATTTAAAATTTTTGCTTCACCATTAAATTTTTATTCTCCAGCTGCTTACAGCTATGTAAGAAGAAAGTTTAAGAAGACCTTACCAAATCCAAAATATCAATATGTTACCAACCAATTGATGGTTGTTTTTGTTTTCATTATCAAATTTTCCTCAAAACTCCTAAAAGAAAAGTGACAGAAGCAAGTCAAAAACACAAAAAAATCTTCTGCCAAACAAAAATAAGAAATTTGTTTAGAGCCAAGTTCAACGCGTTGTCAATGACAAGTGACGGCGTCTTTTTTTATCACAAAAAATACAGCTCTGAACGATAATATTTTCAAAAATTGGTTTTAAAAATGGGTTCAGAGTACGGTAAAGAATGGTGGAAAGTCTATAGTTTGTTTTACTTTTATTGTATGATATTTAATAAATATTTAAAAGTTATGGACTTTTCACCATTTTTTATAGTATTTAAAAGCTGAAACGCAAAATACATTCTTTCATTTCTGCCTAATTATTTCAGGAAACTTGTGTTAAGATTTAAAAATGTACTGTCTATAAGATGCTGCCATCTAAACAGGCGGAATGGATAGTAAAGTGAAAAATTGCAACATCGCTTCGTATGCAGAGGAATGTAAAACCGGATTAGCCCAATTTGACCATGTTCCTGGGTGAGGGGCGAAGTGACGTGCGGGAAAAGGTTTCAAGTAAATAAACTATTCTATAAATGGCATTTTCTGTTTGGAACACAACACAAATATGTTTGTTTTGAGAGTTTGACGTTTGTGGTTTGACTTTTCATTTCAATTTTATGGACTTTAATAATTTAAAAGGTAAAATGTACTTATTCTTTATAGGTATATATTTTCCAATTATTGTAGATCCAGGAAAGGTATTTTTTTTATTTTTTTCTTTTTTTTTTGGCTAGTTTGCTAATATTACAATATCCAAATTTTTTAAAAAATAATGTAATAATATAATAATTATTATAATCAAATTCTAAATAGGAAATGTAATTTAAGTGCACTTGTTTTGATAACAGTATTCTCATATGGTCTGTGAATTTCATCCGTTTCCGAATAATTAGCCATAAATATTTGAATTTTTCTACTAACTGTATAGGGACCGTGCGTGAAATATAGAGGCAGCACTACTGCCGAAGTTAGCCCTCTCTAGTGTTTAATTTTAGAATTAAATGGGGTAAACATTGCAAGTAAATAATAAAGAATATTTTTTAAAATATTAAATATAGTTAAATATAGATACCGGCCCGTACCAAACAATCGGGTACATGGTCAAAATGATATAAAATGTAAAACATTATTAAAATCTGGACATGTATATACATTTTAAGCAAAAAGATTTATATGGCTAATTGACAATAAATTGTAAAGTTGTACCTTAAACAAGTGTATCCAATGTCAAAATATCGGTATTTAGTAACACTGAATTTAAAAGTATTACAATAACATTTAAAAAATGTAAATTAATAAAAAAGATTGGGAATAATAATAATTCTTTTTAGATTTATGTTAGTCGAAATGTCATTCATCCACTGACGTTTATAAGACGCCCAATGATATACATATTATAGATTGCTCACCCATCTATAAAAAAATTACGAAAAGCGGGTTGCAATGTGCCTTTCCTAGTGCTCACTAAAATAGAGCCGTTCTAGCCCAAATGTGTTTTAATATAAAATTTCAGTATTTTAATCTTTAGAAAAAGAAAATAATTAAAGTTTTACTTCAAGACACGTTATTATGTATTTGGAAAGTTGAGTTTCCATGTTGTTAAATAATATTAAGAGATCTAAACAATTTTTAAAACAGATGGATATAAATAATTTTAGACTACTCTCATTTCAGAAATTACACTACATAAAATACATAATTGCAATATGTAATACAATTTTGAAAAGGAAATGTAAACAACTTTGATATGAGATATAAACAACTTTGGTGAGAGTTGTAATTGGACACATCTATTATTCTGAATGATGTTTAATGGTAATGTCACTAAAAAAATTTACAAAAATCACTGGATTTTTAATATTTTAAAGTTTGTTGCAGTCTCTTTTGATAGTACTTGTAATGTACGTATTATTTATGATTTGTTTATTTTAGTAATAAATGAGAAATAGTTAATAAATTGTAAAGAGGGCTATGATATTTCTGTCAAATTGGACATACTTATTTCATAGTAACATTCTACGTTAGTTTTAATCAACAGAATAAACCATTAATTATCTGTAAAATTATATTTATATAAAATGTTCATTTAAATATGTAAAAATCTTAATGACAATAAAACACTAAAGACTCTAATTTCTAAACCGGTTCTGTAAATGCTCAAGTGCTCAAAATTGATACAAAGCTAGATAAAAAAAACTTTGCCCAGTGAAATACGCTTTCCGTCATCTGATTTACATATGGATAAGCAATCTATGTAATGTAATTATGTATATCATTGGGCGTGAGACACAATTCTGCTCTGTGAAAATTTATAAAATTTCTTTACTATTGAATGAAATCCAGGTTTCCAAAGTAATGTGTTCGTACATTCACGGATGCAACAAGTTTTTTCGATAATGATATTACGAAAATAATTCGACTTTATTTAATTAATAATTATTAAACAATAAATGCCATATAAAATATTAATAAATACCCCCCATAAAGTTCAAATTTTTTTCACCAGTTAGCGTTAAAGTCTTGACGCACGGTCCCTATAGAATTTCCTCTAAATTCCTATATTGTTCATCCACAAACTGCATATAGTTATTACTTATCATCATATATTTTGTTTTATTTTTGTTGATTTTTAAGAAATGATTGCAACACCATTTATAAACATTTTGCAGGGTTGTATTAACAACTCTAACGCCCGTATGCACCGTACACGTTTAATCCAGATTAAGGGTTTAATCGCGTTTAGTACCATTTTTAGCGATGCACCGTAATAAAAATCATTCTTAATCCGATTTTATTCTACGCCCGTATGCACCGTAGACGTTTAATCCAGATTAAGGGTTTAATCACGTTTAGTACCAGTTTTAGCTATGCACCGTAATAAAAATCATTCTTAATCCGATTTTATTCTAATCCGTCAATATCGGAGGATCAAATTGTTAATCGAGATTTTCTTACGTCAAAAAGATGTCAACGGTTTGTCAGTATATTTGGAACTGTCTATTTGCGTTTATTTATTTTATTTGAATTTTAATAAAAAACAAATAGAATACCAGCTTTTCTTGGAAGATGACAAAGATTCTAGACAAAATTACGAGAGAAGTGAATATGTTTATACGATGGGCAACTTTATCATTTTTGAGAGATTTTTTACATTCTAACGTTACATCATAATTCTGTAGTTAGATGGCAAACCCAGATATGTTGGAAAAGGTAAAAATAAGTAAGCAATACATATAATATTTATCTGATTTTGTCCACTTTTAAATACTGATATGTTAAATCCATATAGTTTTGAACATGCACAGTGTAGAGAAAGTATTCATATAGGTATATCGTTTTGCATAGAAAAGCTTGAAATAAAGCACTTTGTATATATGTATATATGTTAAAATTACCAAAAATGAACTTAATGGTTTTGCCATCCAACTATAGAATTTTTTTTTTTAAATTCATTTGACATTCTTTTTCACCTTGTGTAAAATTCGGTATGCGTTTTACGGTGTGTTTACGATTTTGATACATTTAAAAAATAGGACTTCTATCTTCAACGGCCTCTTATCCTTTGACATACATTTCTCCTGTCCAAATCTGAAGTTTTCTTCTTCTGATTTTTGTAAAATTTATAGAAATCCAGTGTTGTCAGATTACTAAACTAGATTATCTAATCCGTAGCCGGTGCATAGAAAATAACCACTAGTCCTTTAAACGAGATCTGCAAATCTGGATTAAATTTTAAAACGGTGCATATGGGCGCTAATCCGTCGACATCGGTGGATCAAACTATCTTATCGAGATTTTCTTACGTCAAAAAGATGTCAATGTTTTGTCAGTATATTTGGAACTTTCTATTTGTGTTTCTTTTATTTGAATTTTAATAAAAATCGGAAATAGAATACCAGCTTTTCTTGGAAGATGATAAAGATTCTTGACAAAATTACTAGAGAAGTGAATATTTTTATACGATGGGCAACTTTGTCATTTTTAAGAGGTTTTTTATATTCTAACGTTACAGCATAATTCTGTAAGATGGCAAATCCAGATACGTTAAAAAATTAAAAAAAAAGTAAGCAATAGGTACATATGTTTATCTGATTTTGTCCACTTTTAAATACTGATAATATGTCATATCTAGTTTTGAACATGCACAGTATAGGGAATAAAGTATTCACATAGGTATATCGTTTTGCATAAAAAGCTTGAAATACAGCAGCTTGTATGTGTATATGTTAAAATTGCCAATAATTAACATAATGGTAATCGCCATCTTACTATAGAATTATTTTTATAAAATCATTGGGCATTTTTTTTTACCCTGCGTATAATTCGGTATGCGTTTTACAGTGTGTTTACGGTTTTGGTACATTTAAAAAATAGGGCTTCTATTTTCATCGGCCTCTTATCCTCTGACAAACATTTTTCCTACTCAAATCTGACGTTTTCTTCTTCTCTTTTTTGTGAAATTTATAAAATTCCAGTGTTGTCAGATTACTAAACTCGATTATCTAATCCGTAGCCGGTGCATAGAAAATATTCACTAGCCATTTAAACGAGATTTGCAAATCTGGATTAGATTTTAAAACGGTGCATATAGGCGTAAGTTATCTGAATCCTTACAAGAAACATCATCAGCAAACAGGTAAATGTCACATTGACCCTTGCGACATCAACTGTGTCATTGATATAAATGAAAAATAACTGGGGACCTAATTTTCTTTTTGTGTAACACTTTTGATGTGGTTAATTATTTCTTCTGATTAGGACAGCGATTCGTATGTGCGAACTTGACACATTACATACAGAATAGAGAGAGAGACATTACATTAAAATCGCTGTCTGTTGAACGAAGATAAGAGTCTCGATAGGAGACATACCGAAAGATGAGAATCCCACTGCATATGTTATTTAATTTTAACCTCTATGTCCTGTTACTTAGATAATCTACACACTACTCCTATGCATAATTTATACCATAGATATAAAAAACCACCTTTGTACCCATACTTATGACTTTGTTTTTTGAATATAACCATTTAAAAATAAAACTCCTGTTAGCTAAACTGATTTTACGACATTCTTTGTATAACCTGCCAATAATGTATTTTGTAATAACTATAAATCTATATAGGTAACTATTATTTTTATTTTTTCAGTAATAGTTTCCCTGTAACTTCCAAACTATGTTTTATTATATTTTCAGCTGTAAACAAGAAACTGATGATTACCTACATTGTACAGATTTAAATACACAAAGGGTCCTGTAAATATACCGAAAAACTTTTAGGGGTGGTAGAGGGAACATCAAAATAAACTTTTTTGCTTAATAAACATGTGTTTCATTTTTAGACATATTATTATGTTCACAAGGCAATTTTTTTTTATTTTTATGCACTTACCACCTTTAAAAGTATGTCAGTCAGTGTTGCCAGTCTAGTACAATTATACTAGATCTAGTACATTCTCTGAGAATCTAGTACTCTAGTACACTCGAAACAAAATCTAGTACTTTTTTTAGCATATGTTTTCATTTGAAGTGTAAAATATATTGGTCAAAAATTGCAAGAGAAATTAAAATAGTTGTTAAAAATTACTTCAGAGATAAAATAGTAGACATTTCTCGAGAGATAAAACATTGTTTGAAAATTGCACGAGAGATCAAAAATTGTTCAAAAATGGCTTGAGAGGTAAAAAGGATGTTAAAAATTGGTCGGAGCATAAAATAGTATTAGAAATTGCTTGAGGAGTAAAATATTGTTCAAAAATTGCTCTAGGGATAAAAATACTGTTAGAAATTTAATGAGAGATAAAAATATTTTTGAGAGATTAAATAGTATTATAAATTGTTAAAATCGTATTCAAAAATTGCTCGAGGTAAAATAGTATTACAAAATGTTTAACCCGTGTTTAAAAATTGCTCAAGGGATAAAATACTATTAAAAAATTTGTTGAGAAATAAAATATTGTTCAAAATTGACTCAAGAGATACCTACTATTAGAAATTTCTCGAGAGACCAAACATTGTTTAAAAATTCCTCGAACGATAATATACTATTTAAAAATGCTCGAGAGATAAAATATTGTACAAACATTGCTCGAGATATATTGGTAAAAATTTATCGAGAGTTAAAATATTTTTATAAATTTGTCGAGAGTTAAAATATTGTGCAGTTTGCTGTAGAGATAAAAAAGTTGTTAAAAATTGCTCGAGAGATAGAATAATGTTAGAAATTTATCGAAAGATAAAATATTGTTTAAATATAGCTCAAGAAGTAAAAAAAGGTTTAAAAACTGCTCGAGTGATAAAATAGTATCATAAGTCATTAAAATCTTATTCAAAAATTACTCGAGAATTAAAAAATACTGTTAAACATTTCTCGAGAGATAAAACATTGTTTAAAAATTGTTAGAAAGATAAAAAATGTTAATAAAAATTGCTCGAGAGATAAAATAGTGTTAGAAATTATTAAAATTTTGCTCAAAAATTGCACGAGAGATCAAATATTGTTCAAAAATAGCTTGAAAGGTAAAAAAGGCTGTTAAAAATTGCTCGAGTGATTAAATAGTGTTTAAAATTGTACAAATATTGCTCGAGGGATAAAAAAAAGTTGTTAAAAATTGCTCGAGAGATAGAATACTGTTGGAAATTTATCGAGACATAAAATATTTTTTAAAAATAGCTCAAGATATAAAAAAGGTTTTTTAAAAATTGCTCGAGATATGAAATAGTGTTAGAAATTGTTAAAATTTTGATTAAAAATTGCACGAGAGATCAAATATTGTTCAAAAATAGCTTAAAAGATATAAAAAGGCTGTTGAAAATTACTCGAATGATTAAATAGTGTTAAAAATTTTACAAAAAATATTGTACAAACATTGCTTTATTCAAAAACTGCTCAAGAGATAAAATAGTGTCAGAAATTTGCCGAGAGATAAAATATTGTTTAAAATTGTTGTGTTCGTGTTCTCTATAAACCTTTTTTGCTCTTTAATGACCATACTTCATAATCAGAAAAATCTGGTAATTTTATAGAATCCAGTACATTTTTATGAAATCTGGTACATTTTTTAGATAAATCTGGTACATTACAAAAATATATTCTGGCAACACTGATGTCAGTACATTAAAAAGACATCCTATAGAAAAATGTTTTTAGAATAAATTCCGAATTCCATTAATTGATATTTGTTATTTTTTTAGGTTGAAACATGATGATCAGCCACACCAAGGAGTATCCTTGATACTTATAAAAATGGTATGATATTAAGCAGATTTGATGCTATATCACATTTTGGTGCAAAGACGTGTCTTGTACGAATTTAAGGTATCAGTTGATCGAAAATAGTGGGAGAAAATAAATTTAAATCTGCTTATCCATCATAGATATAGCCACATTTTGAACCACAATACGTCATGCGTGAACTAGATGAGATATCATCGGATTTTTAAGAGTTTTATTATGTCAGCCATAGTTGTATACCAAAAATTAAAATAAATTTACTATATTTATAACATTCATCGACTCTCTCCTGGCTAAAATATTACTTATCTCTCTATTCAGCTCTGTTTCGTCTATTTTTTGACTTCAGCCTCCTTCTGGCACTTCCATTCGTTCTTATTTAGTGTAGTTATGCATGGTTTTTAACAAAAAAAGGAGGAGGATCTCAATTCGACGCGATATTTTTTTTTATGTATGTTCAGCGATAATTCTGTCCGATTACAATAATTCTGTTTTGTTAGAAAGCGGTTACTTCAGGGGTGGTCTCATATAAATTTGGTCAAAATCTAATAATTGGGTCCACGAGAAAATCCTCAAACTCTTAATTTTTTATGTATGTTTAGCGATAATGCTTTAACCCCTTGTCCGATTTATATGATTCTTTTTTTGTTAGTAAGGGGGTACCTCAGGGGTGGTCCCATATAAATTTGGTTAAGATGCGGTGATGGCATCTGCACGTTTTTTGAAGTCGGTTTTTTTAAATTTTTAATTTCTAATACTTGTCAGAATATCAAGTGTAATGCCTATCTGATGCTTGGTCCTGTAGAGTTTATCTCCAGTACAGCTGCTTGTCTGACATCTAGATGTCAATCTTGATTGAACATCCTTTTCTTGCCTATTACTCTTATACTTAACCAGAAGTTGCTTAGCGTCGGACGCAAATGTTTAATTCGGCCAAAACACAGCCTTGGTACACAAATATCTATTTTACCCCTGGCTTCATTACATTGATCGATGGTTTAATAAAAAAAACTCAAGTAAAGTGTAATATTAGGTTCTTTCGTTCGTCCCACTGGTGTAGGAATGAACTACACCAACGCACACCATACCTTTCGTTTGGCCTGGTGTAAAATCCACTACACCTTTCCGTCGGCGATGTGGTGTCCACTGGTGGATATTTTCTTCTCCAGCTATTTAGCAGGAGTGAATTACACTAGACATATGTGTATGATGTATAAGGAGGAAATAAAATTAGGGTAAATAGGATGGTGTAACTGGTGTAATTTAAACTGGTGGATACTGGACCAACAGCGAATGGAAGAACCTATTATCTCTTGTCCAGTACACTTGAGCATTAGCTTATACTATTTTTGATTGAAAATGTATACATTTAAAAATGTCGTTTACATAAAAATAAAAATATTAAATTTTGTTATTTTATTTAACTCAATCAAAACATTTTAATTATTATTTTCCATATATATGGCTTATAGCGGACCTGTATGTACCCTAGTAGCTGACCGTGTTGCCCATAGTTGACACCACATATTCATTCGAGGCATAGGTTTTATTAAATACAACGTGTTACAGATTTGTTGACATAAAGAGATAGAAAATTAAAGTAACGTCGTGTATTACTTCGAATGAAAAATCGATAATATAAGTTTTTTAACCTAAAACAAATCGTGATTATGTATCAAACAAAATTTAGTTGGGCCTTAAGAATCTAACTATTGCTTGAAGTTTAATCATTAATAATTTTTTATAACCTTTTAAAATTATGTAGTTCTGTGTATATTTTCCTCTTTAATAACCTATGTTAAAATTTTTATTAGGACTAAAAATAAATTATAATTATCAGTTCAACTACAAAAACCCTCATATAATATTAAAAATGGGTAAATCGTTAGATTGGTTCAATTCTTTAAAAATGCACCTACTTAAAGTTAAAATGTGTTTCAAAAGGTATGTTATTAACTTTTATTAGTTCTATTTGTATATGTATTATTTACTTTATTTTATCTCTGGTGTATAAAATGATTTTGGTACTAATATTATTTATTTATATTTTTTATATTCATAAATGTTTTTTTCATCGTAAAAAAATCGTTTATTAGCTCATTAAATATAATGAATTCATCTTGTTCTATTTGATGCTTGCATGAAATATTACTTTTGTTTCCTTTTGAAAATGGATTTCGAAGTCAAAGCCGAAAGGGTGAAAGAAAATAAAAAATTAGTACTTTAAGTGATTTTGTTTTATTTTTTGCATCACACATATAAGACGGTATACATTTTAAAAATAGTAAAATTAGTTATTTTTACAATTAAAAAGTTCGGACAATGTATTTTCTTACATGGAAATGATACGTCACTGAACCAGAGGGTGTGTTTAGCCTCCCCCATGTGACCGCAACTTCACTTCCTCTATAGATGTTGAGAACACAACCATTGTCTACAAACTCGCTTCATGCTCCCTCTAGTAGTAATTGCTCAGTGATTATTACTTTGTTTGCCAACTTATATTTTTTCATTAGTTTTTATTTACCCCACTTTTGATACCATTAGAAAGAGGTAGTCCTATTTATAGAAGGGGTGACAACTATATTAATTTAAGCTAGCTCATAAAATTGGAAATCGGAGAGTTGGGTGGGTAATAAAAGTATATTTTGTTGAAAATTCCACACCTGTAATTTTGAACCAATCAAAATACGTGTTTTTGACAGATCACCATGGCAACGGAGGTATTTTAGTGGAAATTTTTTTTCTCGTGGGGTACCCAACAGCGAATTATACTGGAAATTTTTTGACGTTTACAATAACAGACCATTTTTGACAGACTGGTTTTTATTTGTTCACATAATAGGTTTAGTTTTGATACATTTTAGTTACAATGCTAAAGTGTTTTCTATATTCTTCGGCCACTTCTTTTCTTCTTAATGGCGAAAATGCAGGACTTTGGATGCTTTGAATTATGTGTCTATGTCTAATAAAATATATATATAATATTTAGACACTAATTTATTCACCTTTTTCCCATTCAGCACTTTGAATTTTGCGTAGTTTAGGTGCAAATATTCGTGGACAATTCGGAACAAATTTTCGTTTTTCAAGTTGGAGCCACAATCCTCTATTAATCCGAGTAAGTAAGTCATGGTGCAATGATTGATCATATTACATCAGACAATTTAACGCATATTTTGCATAGCGTATGATTTTCAAATCGATTCATTTTTAAACAAATAGGTAATTTTGTTGGTTTTACTTGCTGTGCAATATTCTTTATCGCAACAAAACGCGAGTTATTTAATGTTTTGAACTGTCAAAATACAATGATCACAGCCTCCTACGATTGATGCTTGCTGACGCTGGTTATGAATTTCATACCATTTTAAAGCGCTCATAACGCATGTTAATAAAAACGCAGAAAAACAATTTTCTACCACTTGTAGTTATTCAAAACTTACGTAAAATTAAAGAATATACTATTTTCTATTTTCAAATGGTATTCCCATGCAACTACAATGAGTAGAAATAAGCAATTTGAAGGCCTAAATAATTGCAGCGAAACATTTTTTTACGTCGGGCCGCTTGACAACTTCAAAACTGAAATTATATTCGAGGTTAGGGTCTCACTTAGTTACCATGACAACTCAACAATCAAGACGACAACACCTTTTATGTTTCACTGGTGACTTGGAGAAAATAATTTGCATTGTTGAGGAACGAAAAATAAATTTTAAAAATATTTAATTTTCAACCATAATTCGGCGTGGAATTTTCTTACCGAATACCACGCGAGGTCAAATTAATATCAGGAAATTTTTTCTCGCTCATGAGTTTGAAAAAATTTTCGGAAATAATTTGACCTCTAGTGGTATTACTAGTGATAAGTTATCTCTTTTAGTTATATTGGGTTGGTAATGCACAGTTTTACCCTGGGATTATAATCCTCTACAAATAATTACTAAAGTTCGTCATGGGTTAGCTATACATATACTACAATATTTGCCTGATGTTTCCCCCTTGTAGTGGTGCACAAGAATTTGGTAAGTTTAGATATACATTTATAAATAAATTGTATCTGATATTTAATATTTGTCGTAGGTAACAAGTTATGAGTGCTGAGTACCTACTACTTCCACTGTAGTATAAATAGAAAGATAATCCTTACTTGTAGACTGGATGGTATTTTGTCTGACTGATTCTAGTTGTTGTCTCGCTTCCAAAACTGGATATATTTCAGGACTCTGATATGATGGGTGATGGCTCCTGGAGGGGCAAAGCCTCAGAAGGGGCTGCAGGTAAATTCCTGGCCTGTATTTCTCTGATAGGTAAACTGAATATCGGTAGGAAATCGAGAGCTCTAATTGGGTCGATATATATCCACAAAATTGATCGATCCTCAAAGGGGTAAGTTAATGGACAAATTCTTAATTAAGTGATTAAATCAATAAATAAATAAATAAATAAATAACTATATAAATAAAGGCCTACAAGAGAACGACATTATTGTTATATGATTTCAGTAAAACATGAACAGATTGAACTTACTACAGATTTTAGAGATCTTTCTTTTACAAGTGATAAATCCACAAATATGTGTCTCAACTAACTGTGAGCTACTTGCAAGAATTAATTAAAAAGATAATTCAAATAATGGCTAAACAAATCGGTAATTACGAAATCCAAAAACCCATGTGGTTCAGAAAGAAGCCATTTTATTGAAAAGGTGAGATAAAAAGAATTATAAAAACTGGTCAGTGGTTAGTTCATGTCCAGATATGTATATTTTACTGATTGTTCTACCTTAGTGGAATTTAAAATAATTATAACCATTTAAAAAGAAGAGAATTGATATTATTGATTGATGACAAGAGAATGACTTTGACTTGACAAAAATAAATAAAAAATAATAAATATTTTAAGAGAATCTATCCTAACTATATTTCTCTAAAATATTTTCATAGGGTAAATAGTTATATTTCAATAATATTTTGTTGGAAACATTTTACTCATCGTGGTGTATTTAATTTGACTTATAAATTCTGTTATTTTTAGGCTTATAACTTCAACTTCTTTTTATGTAAATACCTACAAGGCGAATCGAAGAATAATATAATCAAATTCAAGGTAAGGTTTATGTTTTTAAATAGTTATTGATGCTATAATCGTTTATTATTTTTAGGTTTAGCAACGGCGGTGAATAGAAAACCAATATTAATATTTTGATCTTTTATTTACTGAATAAATATTTATTTTCCAAGATATCTGTCTCTTTTATTGGGAAACTATGGCCAAGGTAAAATGTGCACGTAACACTTAATTTCTTCACAATATATTGTATGTCTGCGTTTAGCATCCTGGTACCAAATTATCAAATAGTGTAGTTCGGAGTTAATTGTCCCCTCTCTGTCCTGGTCTAAAATTGTATTAATTACTGTAACGATTTACGGTGTGTTTGAAAAATCACGACATCGTCTGCGAAATTAAACTTTTTTCTCCACCACTGACTTTCTAAATTTTAACCACTCATAAGACGCTTTATTTTGTGCAGTGCAAGAGCAGTTATCTTTCTCATTTTGTAAAAGACATTTCAAGTGCGGCGATAAATCATCCCAGCTCGGTCGCTAAGATATATATTTATTTTTTCCTTTCCTAGTTTGGTGTTTTTTTATTGCCCTCTCGGACGCCTCGAGAGTTTTCATTTTTGGGGTCCGACGACGAGATTTGAGCGCGATAAAAAAAAACCACGAAGCTACGTGAGAAACGGTTCGATGGTACAAATAAAGGAAAAGTTTCGATTAAATTACATTGTGCTTCTACAATAGATTGTGTTTGGAAAACTTTACCTTGTGTTTCACGAGCCAGTGGGTTTACTTTAAAGAAAGTCTAAATGGTGCTCCAAATATACTCATTTAGAGTAATTTTTCAAAACTTGATAGCTTTTTTTCAACCGGCCGAAGTTAGTTCATTAATAATTGTAGGAGACATTTCGTATTTTAAAATTGATTCGTTCGGTTTATTTTCCTAACAAGTAGATAGCGAGTTTTCTAGCAACATTTTGTCTGTTGATTCGCGAAAATCAAAATGAGTTTGGCGTATCTTCTTGAAAATAACTTTGAAAATAAGGGGTGAACCACAAAAAATTTATTTATGTCGTCTCTTTCAATTCTTCTTATTTTTAAGTGTTAGTTCGAATTTAAATTAGAGTCGAAAAGCCTAATATCTTTGCCTTTGACGGTCATGGGTCTACTTTAGCAATATTTTTTTGTCGATCACTCTTAACAAACAGCATTGCAGTTGTAGTAATTGGAATTATTGTTAGTACAAATCTAGAGAATACACCGAAATTCTAAAGGTTATAAATTGAATTACAGGTAATGTAACGAAGTCAATTTTTCCTTAAACGGTTTATATTAATTTATCATTTTTAATACAAATAAGTGCGCTGCTTGTCTTAGGCGTCGAATCAGCTGCGCGCTGCCGATCGACATATTGATACGCGGTAGTACTTCGAAGAGTGGGAATTATTCTCGCTTTCATCGCGAATTAAAAGATTTTGGATAGAGATAGCCAAATATCGATAGTTATACATATCGATGGTGGCGATAGTTTTCTGAAGAACTATCGATAGTGCTATCGATAATATAATAATTAACCTATAAATATGACAAAAAAGAAGAAAATATTCAAATTTATAGTTTATTAATTAAAAATTGGGGTGCTTTCACTTTTCCAGGGTATATAAAACATAAAAACAACTAAAAATTGCACTTTTTAGTCCAATGTATTTCAACTTTAATATACGGGGTGTTAAATATTTAAAGCGAAGTAACAGTATGGACCAAAATAAACAAGTCTTAAAAAACATGGGTCTCCAAAGTCAGAGATATGGTAGGTTATTCTTTTTTGAAACATTTAATTACAATTATTTAGATAAGGTGTTCAAAGTGTATTCCTTCCATTTTCATGCATGCATGCATGACATGTTTTTCTGAAGGATATTCAAACTATTATTAGCTCGAATTTGTTGTCAATTTTTGTTAATTAGTTGCTGCAGTTCTTCGAGGCAATTTCACAAAACATCAGCCAAGTATGATAAGAAAGTTTTTACGAAATAAAAAATGGAAGTAAAAGAAGAATAACCTTTCACATCTCCAAAACCGTAATTTTGCGGACTCATCTTTATTAGAATTTTTGTTTATTTTGGATCACACAGTTACCTTTATAAATATTTTTCAGTCTTTTTTAACACTCCCTATATACTTATAACCAGTTTTTCTAAATTAAAATATTACCAATATCATCTCTTTTAAAATAATTCAAAATATACTACTGTAATCATTTTACCATTTTATATTTTTAATGAATCTCCAAGCACAGAAAAATAAAGACATTGAAATATAAATTTTATAGGTTATATTTTTTCTTATTTTTCCATCATATCTCAAAATTCGATAGTGTAATGATAGTTAAAGTTACTATTAATACTATTGATAGTGCTATCGATATCTGACCACCTCTAATTTTGGAGAGGCACTTGATTTAAGCCAGTTCAAAGTAATAGTCGAATTCTCAACTAAGTCCGCCGTCGATACATCTTTCGTGTTTATAAATCCGTTAGGTAAAAAACCGTGTTTCTTTTTTACGTTCATATTTTTATAGAAGAAACGTTTTATATTGAGACCGTATTTAATTTAAAAACCGAATTATCTTTTAGAAATAGGAACCGTTTAATTCCGTGTTGAGTTCAAAGATATAATTTGATTTCCTTAATAAATATTGGAATTTATTTCTTGGCAAATATAATTCCGTTTTTATAAATATTGTTGGAAGAAAGATTTAGTTTAACTTAATTAATAAATATTAGTAGCTGGCTCGTTGAAGATAGAATACAGTTTCTTTAAAGGGAATTGAATATGATTTAAATAATAAATGATAGGTTTTAGTTCTTTAACATTGTAATACCGTTGATTTAAACTTTTGATAGTTAGTCTGAACAGAGAAATTAATTTTTTCTTTTTCGTAGGTTAAATCGGGAATTAAATTTAATTTCATTGATAAATACTTTTGTTTAGTAAGTGCCGCGTTGTAACTAAGTTGGGAATATTTAGAAACGGAGTTTTCGAGGAGACGTTTTCCCTCTTTTAATAGTTTATTCTTTTACCGTAAATTTAAATAATCTTAAATAGCATCCTGTCCCTGTCTAAACGGGCTCGTGATGACGATCAATTCATTCTTGGAGTAGGTGCTATCCGCATTATTTTTTTAGTTTATGTGTAAACCGCAAATTTAAATAATCTTAAATAGTATCCTGTCCCTGTCTGAACGGGTTCGTGATGACGATCAGTTTATTCTTAGATTAGGTGCTATCTGCGTTAGTTTTCTTTTTTCGTTTGTATTTTTTATTGTTTTTTGTGCAAATTGCAAAGTACAGATTTCTTAAATAGCTTCATTACCCTGTCTGATCGGGCTCGTGATGACGATTAGCTCATTTTGGGATAATAGGCTACCCCGGGTATATATTTATTTTTTTTCCTTTCCGTATATTTACTATAAGTAGTTCTTTCGCGATCCTGTCTCCTCGCACTCTCTGTGACCGTTTTGATAATTCTTCCTTACCGAAATAGTAAAGTGCCTACATTTTAGTTTAATTCCCGATACATACGACAGTTAAATAGTTAATTTTTGCTACGACCGCTCTTAGAATTTTTCCTTACCGAAATGGAAAATTATGTTTTAGTTTAATTACCGACTAAATAGTCAAGTTAATAATTTTTTTTCTGCGACCGAAACACTAATTTTATTTTACTTCAATTTTGACGTCTGATTGAGACTAGTCGTGATTCAATACTGTCCGTTTTGTTTCTCTATTTTGTGTTCAGGGTTATATTGACTATCATTGCAATTAGGGTTGGCTTTGAAATGTATAATTTTTATTAATTTTAATGTGTAAATAGTTATTCACAATATATGTGTCAATGTTAACTTGCCGTATTACTGGTTACTAATTCCATACTTTATTTCCCCCTTGTATTTCAGCTAGGGATAAATTCTCTACCAGCCCAAATGATTAAAGCCCGTTACTTGTGGCCTACTATTACCTGTGTCTAACTGACCTTTGACCCCTGGAATTTTTCATCTCCATCTGTAGTTACCCGAGTACTTTCGACGCCGTTTCGAGAGTTCGTGGAGTAAACCATAACCAAAAATCTGGCGCTCGAGAACCGCCCGTAACCAGCGCCATTCGTAAGGAACCGTTTTCTCTGTGTCGAGAAATCCCCTTACAGTAATGTACCAAAACTAAACCAAACAATTAGGTTATTATTTACCGAACATAAGTAAATCCGATGACATAATACATCTAAAGCGCTTGAGTAATCTAAAAGTATTAAAACAAAATAATATCATTTGAAACATATGACAAAGCTGTTTAGATACAAAAACCTGTACGCAACCCTGCTTGATGCAGTGACATATTTTTATTTTTTAACATGGTTTTTTTCTTAAAGACTTTTAATACAGTTGGTGATATGCTGATACATCGTAGTTGGTTTAGTTGGGTAGGCTTCTATGATCTGAGAAAGTAGGACTTAGATATACATTCATTTATAATACCATCATGAGCATATGTTTTAGTTTTGATTATTTTATACCAGGCTTGTAGATACACTCCTCTCTAAAAGGGTAGCACGAAATTAAAAACATTTGATCTAATGCATTTGATCAAAAAACCAATATGTCGAATAACAATTGATCGAAGAGAAAAATGATCGAAAAGAACAATGATCAAAAATATATTTGATAGAGGGAGCAATTGATTGAAAAATCAAATATACATAAAATTAAGAAAAATAAAAATGACAACTAATTTCTTTTAACCTATTCGTTAGCGATAGCGGTAAACTTAAATGGCTGTATGCCACACAGATTAGATAAAGTTATTTTGAAGAAGCAACGCGATTGTTTCAGGCCGCCCAGGTTAAAAAAATTAGTTATATATTTTTTTATATATCTTATTTTATGTATATTTTTTTACGAAGTAACCCGCGATGACTCCAGACCGCACAGGTTAGGTAAACTAGTTAAGTTTTTTAATATTTTTAATTTTTTGTATATTTTTTGGAGACGCAACCCGCGATGGCTCCAGGCCGTACAGGTTAGGTAAATTAATTTTTCTTATTTAATGTATAATTTTTTTGCAAAGCAACCCGCGATAGTTCCAGGCTGCACAGGATAGGTAAATTAGGTTAGTATTTCATAATTTAAAAATATTTACGGTGCACCCCGTGATGGCTCCAGGCGGTATTTTGATCGGGCCCTATTTTGACTGACGCTATTTTAATAAGCGCTATTTCGTTAAGGCGCTCTTTTGATACGCGCTATTTCGTGACAGAGTTGTTTTGATATCTTGTCTCTTCGATCTAATGAATTTTAGATCTATTGTATTTTCGATAAAATATATTTTCGATTAAATATTCGATAAAATATATTTTCGATAAAATGTATTTTCGATCAAATTTCCAATTCGATCAATTTTTGTGCCATCCGTCTCTGAATAGTCTTTTAACTATAATAACTACTTCTATAAATCGATTTTGTTATATTTAGTTTTAGATTTTCAATTTCCTACGAGGAGACTCAAATATCGCTTTCGATTTCCCAAAGCAGGTATAAAAATTATTATTATTATGTGTTATTGCCATTGTAATAAAAGTTGTGGTAGCTCCAAATAATAAAATATCGGATTATCGCGTTTGCCAAAAATCGAAACCGTAGGTAAAATCAAATCGTTTTGCTCGACTGCTTTTACGTTATGGCAATTTTTGGTTTATTGTCACATTTTCCGATATCTTCGCACGTTCTGTATCCACTCCATAAGAGAAATTTCGCTAATATTGTCCCTTTCAGCTTCTTATGGCCGCGAAAAATAGCCTCGTATTATGTTTTCCCTTTTGCTGTCCAATAAAAACCAAAAAGAATGATGCTTAAGGTCAGTGACGCGTCATTTATAAGGGTTTCTGAAAATATTAGATACAGGGATAAGGGCAACGACGATAGGTCTTTTTCTATGTTATACTTTTTATCGCAACCATAATGGCCAATATATATTTATTGAAGATCTATTCGGTTGCTATGTATTTTACAGTGTTTTAAATTTATATTCCTTTGGTAATAGTAGTATATCATTAAAATTTTTATGTATCATAACGTTAAAGTTTACTTGATATTTATATTGTACACCAGTTTTCGACAAAACAAACAGTAGAGGAATTTTGTCAAAAAATTACGAATTCGAATTACATTTTCGGTAATACTTCAAACGATTTAGTAAAAATATAATTACTATTTCACGTGACGCTGCTTTCGACTAATCCAGTTTTGTTATTATTAAGTGACAATACCATTTTACTGTATTATCGGATGACTACCAAGCAATCTTCTTTCGATACAAACCATTATCTGTTAGTACCAATCTTTTATTTTTGATGCAAAAATATATTTTTTATTTTTAAAACGTCTTATCATATTTTTATTTTATTTTATGCATTTCTTTTTATATTCAAAAATTATTTGAAATGTGGCAACCTCGCGCTTCATAAATCTCTAAGCTCTTGCCGACACCAGAGCCATTTCTCAGCTGGCACTAGGGGAGAAAGAGAGATTTTACCAGCAGCCTATGTAAGCAACAGAGATGGGGACATTTTACATGTATTTAAATGGTAAAATCAAGGAATGTTCGTGCCAGGCACAGCGCCGATGGTGTTTCAGATAATCGCGGTTTCTCGATAATGTCGATTGTTGACTGAATTAACCGAATTTCTTACACGCTTTTAAGTTTTTCGTTACGTTACGAAGTGTTATTCACTTTAATGCCTATGTATCATTTTGTTTTCGATAAACTTGTTTAAATAACTTATTTCCTAGTTTTTAATTTATTGTAACAATGAATAAAATTGGCGTCTTTTAAAACTCTTTTAGTGGTTTTTTGCAAAAAAGGTACAAATTAAAGAATTATGCCGGCCAATTCCCGATTTAAAAATTGAACAACAAAGTGGAAGTGGGCAAAAATCGCGTTGTCGAAAATTTAATAAAACTATTTATGATAAAAATAATTGGTTATTTGGTTGCGAAGAAACTAATAAACTGTTTTGTTTTGTTTTGTATGTGTTTTGTTTGGAGGTGACGAGTCTTGGTAAAAAAAAGGCACAGACGATCTTGTCCATATATGGGATAAAATGAAATCCCATGAAAATTCTAAAGTGCACATGAATAATGTTTTTAGCTTTTCCATGCTTGGTTAGTTAAATATAAAAACCCAGTTAAATTCGGCTTATCGTGATGCTCTAATTAAATATAATCAACAAGTGGATAAGAATCGATATGTTTTAAATCAAATTATAAATTGTATAAGGTTTTGTGGAGCTTTTGAGTTAGCTTTAAGGGGTCACGATGAGAAAGATAATTCGTAAAATAGATGCATATTTAAGGAGTTGGTGAATTTTAGTGCCGAATTAGACAAGGACTTAAAGGTTCATATTCAAAGTTCAAAAGCTTTTAAAGGTACCTCAAAAACAACCCAAAATGAACTTCTTGAGTGCATGTTAGATGTTTATCACAAAGAAATTAGGAAAGAAATAGAAAATTCTCCTTTTTTGCAGTGATTGCCGATGAAACGATGGACGTTGCTTGTGAATTTCAATTAGTTATAGTTTTCAGATATTTGTGGACTTAACGCCAAATGAATCGCTGAATGCATTTAAAATATTTTACATCCATTATTAAAACATAGTCCAAATAAATTAATTGTTCAAATCTATGACGGCGCGTCTGTAATGAGTGGTGGATTAATAGTGCGTTTGATTTGATCATCAGAGATCTCCAAGCGTAGCAAATGTGTTTGAATTGACACTTCGAGCGAACCCAAAAATGTTTGTTTCGCTTTGGAACGAGAACGTAGAGCGAGCTCTATGTTCTCAGAGCAAAAGGATCGAGAAGAAGAAGAAATTTGTCTTTGTCTCTGCCTATTTCTTTTTAATTTACCTAGAAATAAACTTGAATCTAAAAAGTCAACAAATTAGTTAGCTTTTGTATCATAAAAAAATAAAATGTGTATTTGGAGAATATATTTTCTCTGCTCAGATCTAATCACGAGTAATCACAGTCATGGAATTTGAAAGCGAAGCGGGCAATTTTGGTATATGCTGAATTATTATTAAAAGTTTCTTAATTTTTTTCACTTTCTGCTCGCTGTTTTGACACACGAACCAGAATCAAAAATCACAAAAAAAGTGAGGTTATGTTTTTTACTCTGTTTTATTTGATTTGATTCAATGCTCGATTGTGACGTCACCGCTTCTCGGTCTCCTCAATGCTCGCTCGATCGAGTTTCAAATCAAACGACCCTTAAATGGTGTGCAAAAAATTATTAGACAAACATATCCTCTTGCAAATTACGTTCATTGCTATGCACCCCAGATGAATTTAGTTATCACAAGTGCATGTTCTGTCAATAAGCAGGCTAGAATATTTTTTTCTAATTTATCTAGTTTGTGCTCTTTCTTTTCCACGTCTTCTCAAAAAACAAAAATTTTGGATGAGGTAGTTAATCGCAGGTTGCCAAGATCTTCCCAAACGTTGTAATTTTTAATCGCAAGGTGTTCATACTGTTTATGAGAATAGAAAAGTCCTCATTACAGTTGTGGACATTATAGAAAGTACTTCACGCGATTCGTCGTATATTAATCAAGCAAGTGGGTACAAATTAAAACCTCATGATAAAAATGTTATAATTTGGTTAAGTATTTTTCATCAAATAATGCCTCACGTGGAAATTATTTTTAACCAATTACAAAAAGTATGCACAGATTCTGTTAAGATTAAAAAGGATTTGGAGAATTTCGAAGCAGCAATTTAAGGTATACGGGAGCAAATGGACAGCATTATTTACAATATTTAAGGAGAAATAAACACGTCGCAAGGAGAAACTGGTGAACCAATAAGAAAAAAGGCACGAATTGAAAAGAACAGCAGAAAACGCGGAGCTTTCTTAGAAATATGCGATGCCGTTTTATTGAAAATAAGAACAAGGTTCAACTTCTCTGGGCATTTGGTCGCTTCTAATTTATTTATGTCGGAGAAATTTTCGGTCAGTAGGCATCAGTTTCCTGAATCATTCCTTAATTAAACATGTATACAATTTTCATTTTTTAAACAAAAATATGCTTTAAAATGAATTACAAGTACTGTATCAGAGAGACGAATTAAGTACCACCTCCGGAGCTGTCTCGCTGTTAATTTTATTTAATGAGGCAGGTTTAAATTGTACATTTCAAGAAACTCCTTAACTTTTAGGAATATTGATAACAATACCTATGCCAACGTCTGAAGCAAAGCGCTCTTCTTTAATGCTTAAACGGATTAAAACATTCCTCAGAAATACAATGAACGAAGAAAGATTTAGTGCTTTAGGTATGTTGTCCGCAGAAAAACATTTTGTAAATGGAATTAAAATTTTTAATAATAAAGCAACCAAAAAAGAAAGAAGAATGGACTTCATTTATTGGAAACTTTAAAACTACTATATCAAGCAACTTTGTGCGCGTGTGTAAATACTGTAAATAGGTATAGTTTTATTTTTGTGATTTTTTTGGTATATGGACCTAAAGACTCTTTATGGTAATGACAAACTGCAAGGACTTTCAGCATTAATTACTGGGGGTAAGTTAATTTATAATTTTTAATTAATTTTACAGAGTTCTTCGATAAGTTTTGAGTAATTTATCGGCAAAGTTTAGGATAAGACTAACCCTGACGGCCTATTTCTTGGCAAAACTTTTGTTAGAAACCCCATAAATAGTAGTCATATAATAGATATAAAAGTATCCGTCCTTCATTTATTTTTTTAATTAAAATTCTATATCTATTTTGATAATACCGTGATACATTTTTGCCCAATGCTAGTTTAAACGACTTTTGGGTAAAAATTTGGGCGTGGCACCCCAAAAAAATTGTCGTCTACGGTGGGGGCCTTCGACAGGGGCCTGCGGCGGGGTTTTCACATTTGTTAAAAATTACTTCCGATATGTGGAAAAAACAAATCGTGCTCTGCATTTTCGTTGTTACGACGGATCGTCGTGACATTTCTAGTAATTTCACCATTGAGAATATAATTCCTGTAATATATGATATTGTTTCGACTAATTAGTTTGATTGAATTTCGTTATTATCAAGTGGCAACAAAAAGTGACATTTAAAAAAATGTTTGATAATAACTTAATTAACATTACCAGAGACAACCCGATACAGGTATTTTAATAGGAAAACGTCTTCGGTCGTCCACTTAAATTACATATATGACTTTCCTTCTCTTTTACATTGATCTAAACATATATGTATATATCTTCCACAAAACTCCAACCAGGGAGTGGAGGTCGCTAATGTTGCAAATTTTGTGATTGACGTTCGACGTGTGACGTACCGAGACTAAAACTGAGAGTGTTATTTATGAACGCATGCGTTGTGGATTTTCAGGAAATTCATCATCACCACGAAAAAAAAAATTATGAATGTTAATAAAAGTAAGGAGACCTGTATTAGACATCTGAAGAAACTGGCTAAATCTACAGCTCACAACATTAAGCAGCTCTCCAGACTGAATGACTGGGTAAAGGAATTATTTAAAAATTTGTCAACAACAGGCAATTATTTAATATCCCAAATAAAATGTTCAAAAATAGCCCTTTAAGAATTCGGTATTCTATACACTCACTATAGTGTATTTGCTTACTTTGATTTTTTAGGCAGCAAAGTGATATTTCTCGTGTTTTAGTAAAATGTCTACCCGCTTGTTCACTCGCCATTAATATCTTTGTTGGAAATTTATTTCTCTACAATATTGCTTCTTAATCTTGTTCGTATATTTTGTATATAGTCGCGCCTGAATGTAAAAAACATGTAATTTTTTTTATTTTCACTATATCTCACAAATTAAACGAGATATACAAAAATGTCGAGTTTTTTTTTTGTAGAGAATTAAAATTCCATGAAACAAATATTCTTAGTCGTTCTCCCATATCTTGTACAGTTTAGAAGATATTCGCGTTTAAATGGAAAAAAAATTAGCCATATGCCTTTTTTATTGCTATAACTCAAAAACTATGGGATATATAAAAGATCAATTTTGTAGAGTAATAAATTTTCTACAAAAAACAACTATACAACTTTTTCGTATCTCCGATAGTTAAAAAGTTATTCGCGAATAATGTTTTTTGATGACTGTCTGACGGACTGACGGATAGAGATTTTACTAAAATCATGTTTTTTTGGATTCGTGAGGCCTCAAAACGTTGAGAAAAGTGTTTTTTAGCCATAGTGAAATTTCGCCCTAAACCAATACTTTTCTTATCATAAATTATGAAAAGTAGAAACATGTAGAGGTAACACCTGTATAATTGAACATGCCGAATTTAGCGCGCCAGACGAGCATTGGACGAGTCTGGCAAGGCTTTGGGAGTGTTCCACATTAGCCAGACCCAGAGATAACAGAAATATAAGCAGTCATTGATAAAATATAATATTCACGGTGCCAAGATTAGTTCGACAATGGATACATTTTATTTCTAGACGCGGGGCGAGGCGACGAAAGGTGAGAAGTAAGCGAAGGGATAGAGAGAAGAATTTTACGAAAAGAAAACTTAGATTTATCAATGAATAACTGCGCCCGCTTATACTACATAACGTAAATTTCCATGCCGGTGTAAGCCCTGTTTCCACTTCCAATCTAAAGCCTCCCACAGACTTCGTTATTTTTCATCCGTTCGTATCGCTGCCATGGTGTCGCATCGTCGGTTAAAATATCTGCTGGCGCTTGATTTTTGGAACGACGGTTCGTCCGTTATCGTTCGAAGTGTGTGGGGATTTCGTTTACAATCGTTAGTTTTAATACAGTAGCGCATAAAGGGTAGCGAAGTCAAGTTCATTCTTGTTTAATTCGCTTTGTTTATTTTTATTTCATTATTTACCATGGACCACAGAGAAACAAACAATTTCTTATTGATTTTATTGAAAGATATAAACTAATCCCTTGCCTGTGGCGTGTAAAATCTGTAGAATACAGAGATCGAGATAAGAAGAATGAAGCATATGCAGTGTTACTAAAGAAATACAAAGAAATAGATAAAAATGTAACAACACAAACTGTAAAAAACACAATAGATTCTCCTTTAGAAAAGAAATAAAAAAAAATTTAAGTCTCAACGATTAGGAGCAGGGACAGATGACATTTATCAACCAAATTTGTGGTATTTTCAATATTTAATATTTTTGAGTGATCAAGAAACTTAATTAAGTTCACTTAATAAATTAATATGCGAATACGTTCTTCGCTTCAAAAGCCATTCTTTGACCCAAATTGATCTTCTTTTTTTTTATTTACTTTGCTTAAAACGGCTACTGCCGCCGCCACTGCTAACAAGTGCTTCTTTTTCATGACGTAGTATTAAACTAGGTTGAGAGAAGGACGATCAAATATTGACTATGATTGTAGTGTGTGGGCAAAAATTTTCGGCGATTCAACGCGACGTTCCGAATCGCGGCGATACGAACGGATGAAAAAGAACGAAGTCTGTGGGGGGCTTTACATCACTAGGTTTTGGAATTTTTTCTCCCCATATTTATTGATTTACGCGAATCCACCACTAGTTACAAATTGAATATGCTTTTGCTGAATGGAGTTTTGAAGAAGTTGCTCTGGCAGAAAATTTGTTAAACGTCTTTTGTTAAATATCCAATGAATAAACAAGTTCTATTGTTGCGAAAGTGGAATATTGGGTCGGTCAATTTGTATATCAATTGATTTCTGGGATCCTCTCTTTTGTCGTGTTGTATTTATTGTCCTTCATAATGATCAAATACCACATCTATCATTTAAGCATTAAATTTATTTTAAAAATAATATTTACAAATATATGAGCATATTCTTTAAATGATATGTAACTTTTGGGCTTCCCTATTTTGATATCATTTTTGTCTTTGCTACTTGCAACAACAAATCCGTAATTAAAATTATAACTTACCCAAATATATTCAGCTGCAACAGGACGAATGTAGATATAATAAAGATGCAAAAATGTATATATTTCTTCCCAATTTATTAGGTAATTTATTATATAACACATACACTTATTAATTATTTAGTAAAAACAGATAACAATATGACACATTGCCCAATGGAACATAACGAGAAGTTTTATAATAAAAAAATGAAAAAATCCTACCATATCAATAATGTGATACATCAGCCGGCACGTAGAGAGAAACAGAGCTATGTTACATTTGAAGGTGAAGAGAAAGATACACTGAGAGTCGATAAAATTGGCGGTGAGAATTAATTACATCGTAAACCTATGACATCTCTCATGTTTATTGTTAAATCTTTGTTTTTTTTTTTGTGTGATCGGCATCTACTGCTACGGTTATTAGCCTCGTGTTCTGTGTAGGCTTTGTTACTGTTTCCCAGAGCCACTTTAGGAACAGCACTAATTCAAAAGCAAAAAATATGGTGTTTATTCTGTTACCTTGTCAACACATAAGCAAAAATTTTATAAAGAATTTATTTTTTTTTTCATTTAGGCCTTCGTTTTTTGTTAACTGAGTGGTATATTTAAAAAAGACGACTTTTTAACTAAATTTTTGAAAATATTTACGTTTATATGTTTTTTCGGCCGTAAGGGCTAATGCAAATGATTTTTTTTAAATAAGTATAAACAATTACTCCCTACAAAGATTTTATTGTGCATTTGACCAAAAAATGAGTAATTTTTTCTCTATTCGGTGGTATCAATATCTGGATTTTTGATGCCCTTCTGCACAGTCTAATTTTATATTACCTACGCAATAAGAGTTACCTTATCATGACCTTTCATCTGTGAAAAATTCAGCTTGTGACAAAAGAGTGGTAGGTAAATCGTTTTCTTGAGCGAATATTTTAATACATTGTAATGATATCATACTGTATATCATTTACTTTTTTTTTTTTTTTAATTTAATTATAAAAATTATTTACCTCGGCTTTCTTTTTCTTAATCTCAGGGGTGTTTCAAAATTATTCAGAATAACACTTGTTTTATTTTGTTTTATATTCTTTTATTTATTATAATTAAGTTTATTTAATTTTTTTTTTAATTTTATTTTAATCTTTTTTAACTTTTGTTGAAATTTTATTTAACTTTCATTTAAAATTTATTTAGATTTTATTTAAATTTTATTTAATTTTATTTTTTTTTTATTTTATCAATTTGTATTGATCAATAATCAAAAAAAATAAAACTTATGCCTTGACTTATTTTACTACCTGTATGTTCTATATTCAATAAACAAATTTTTAACACCAGATTACAATATTTATTTCAAACACAATGTTAAATAGGTAAATCCCAATTTTAAAAAATCAAATTACCAAAATACCCATGTATTTACAATCATGGGGATACTACATTACTAAGCCTAAATTACTAAACTCATTCGCTCACCATTTATACCACAACTATACTACAACCTAGAATTAAAATCTACAAAAAAATATAACTACCAACAACGTCTTTTCTCACGCAGTTTGTTAAAAAGTGATCAATAGTGATTAGTTCGTAAAATTGTTACTCACTGTTGTATTATTATAAAACTGTCTATTTCCAAAAGTATGTTTTCACCATCTTTGAATTATTTCTCCTCTGGGTTTCTTTGATATCTCTCCGGAATGCAGTTAGATATGACTTTCAGTAACCATATTGTTATAACTTACTACTTTATACAACTATATTTATGTATCTGAGTATATAAATTTGTTTATTCAATGTGCTTTTATAATTTCTTTTCCCTATTTTTCAAAATAAATCTTTTGCCAAAAATAATTTTGACATCGCTATCTTCAAAATTGACATTCCACCAACAACCTTCAAAAACTGTCTCCTCCTTTGATATCCGATTCAACATAAAAATTGATATACAGGGCGTACTTATAATTCAATTCAATAATAAAAAAAAATACTGAGTGTTACATCTAGGAATAAGATGAATTTAAAAATTTATCATACATTTTGATTATTCATAAAGTGTCACTTTGAACAACATTATAACATACACTTTACTAATATGACAACAGCGGATAGTATACCCTTGTCTTCTGTGTCCCTTAGAATATGTCTTATTCAGGGCCGCACGATATTTGTTAGTAGTTACATCTCCTGGTTATCTCTGGCCAGACTATATTTGCAGCTGTAATTATATTATAAACTATCATCTGACAAATTTTTAGGACTGCGAAAATAAGGTCAATGGCTTTGATAATTTTGTTCCAATTTTTCACCTGGCGGACATATTACCCATACTCACAGATTAGCCAGACTATTTTTTTTTTCTTAACTTTACTATATATCTCACTAATATAATTATTTTTATTAATTGAAAAAAAGTGCAGTTTACTTTCAAAAGCATTTTGCGTCTCAACCTTAGATTAAAGAGACCGAAGATGTAACATTGCACACTGCGCATGCTGTCTATTTTAAGCCAAAGTAACCCACCAATTGAAAATCATTGTTGCACGACGCCACCCGAATTGCTCCGATTTCCATTCAGCGATCACACCTCCACCTGAGTTTAATCACCATTGACAGCTGTTTTTTGATTTATTTGTTGGTATTTTAGCAATTTAAAGTGTTCTAGTTATTCAATTTCAAGTTCAAAATGTCACGATGTATCTTGAAAAATTGTATGTACTTATAATACAAGTACTACTGTTATGAATATATTCGTTTTCAGCGGTAAATATTTATTAACGTTTTGACATAAAGCGCCATGATTCTCTGGGCTGAATACTTCAGATCCGCATTAAGGGGTTTCAATAAATATTAAGCATCAGATTTCATATTACTTACATAAATTTACAAAAGGGTAAAATTTTGAACATTTAATTTAAATAAATAGTAAATAGGCATTATTGCTAACGAAATTTTGTATTTAAATAGTAGTTTTATAAGAATGTTTTCTAAAGGTAGTTTTTAGCCCTTTTTGGTAGATAAATAAGAGGTAAAGAATCATAGTTGCTAGCTAAATTTTATTTTTATAAGGTATTTTTATAAGGTATTTTTATAAGAATATTAGATGAAATACAGGATGACCTACTTAAAATTTCAAGGTTCATCTTATTTGCGGTCAAATCGAAAGTGACATTGAATTTTCAGTCTTAAACAAAGTAATCTAGTATAAACAAAAAAAAAATACTAAAGTTACAGGAGTTAGGTCCGATTCCACCGTTGTGTTAAACGGAGATTAAAATGACAGTGTTAATGTAAAAATGTCATTTTAAACTTCGTTTAACACAACGGTGGAATCAACCCTTAGTCACGTTAATAAAATGTTACATTACAAACCCCTAAACAACTCGAACATAATTTTCGTTTACTAAAAAAAATCCAAAATTTAGCAATATTTATTTATTATACAAGCGAATGCGCTTTCAAAGATAACTGGATCAAAAAATCCGAATCTCTAAATTTTGGAACTAAATGCTCAGATAAAAGCAAGCGACCGATAGGGGTTACAAAAATAATCGATTTATCGATAATTCTGATATTTTTTAATGAAAATCGATTTATCCGCTGTTTTTAATAAATTATTTTCGTTTTTTTTTAAGATAATGTATTAATCGATTTTAAAGGAAATACAGAAAAAGTACATTTATTCAAAATTATCGATTTATCGTTTAATCGGTTTTTTAATTATTTGATTATTTTCGATTTTTCAAAGATATTATATGAAAATAATCGATTGAATATAATCGGTTATTTTACATAATCGATATTTTGGTTATTTTTTTAAAATTATCGATTTATTGGATAATCAGCTTTTTAATAATCAATTATTTTCGATAATCTAATAATCAATTTCAAAGGAAATATGAGAATCGGCTTCTTAATTAATTGGTTATTTTCGATTAGGCGATTATTTTGGAATTATTGATTATTTTTGGTATTTCAAAGATAACCGAATTATCGATTTTAAAGGAAATACAATAAAAATAGATTATTGATAATAATCGATTGATCGAAAATAATCGATTATTTAAAATAATCGATCATTCTGTTTTTTTTGAAAATCGATTTGTCAGTTAATCGACTTTTTAATTAATCGAATATTTTTGAAATACAATAAAATAGATTATTGGTAATAATCGATTTATCATAGAATCGGCTTCTTAATTAATTGATTATTTTCGATTAGGCGATTATTTTGGAATTATCGATTGTTTTCGGTATTTCAAAGATAATCGAATTAACGATTTTAAAGGAAATACAATAAAAATAGATTATTGATAATAATCGATTGATCGAAAATAATCAATTATTTAAAATAATCTATCATTCTGTTTTTTTTTTAAATCGATTTATCAGTTAATCGACTTTTTAATTAATTGATTATTTTCGATTTTTCAAAGATTATCGAATAATCTGTTTCCATGGACGAAAAAAAAAATGGTTTATTTGAAAATAATCGATTATTTAAAATAAACGATAATTCTATTTATATTATATTTTGTAAACACTGATTTATCGGTTAATTGGCTTTTTAATTAATCGATTATTTTTGATTTTTCAAAGATAATCAAGTAGTCGATTTTAAAGGAAATGACAAAAAATATATTGTTTGAAAATAATCTATTGATCGAAAATAATCGATTATTTTCAATTATCGATAATTTATTTCGATAATCACTCATCCCTAGCGACCAAATGACTTTTAATAGATTTAAATTTTAAAATGTTATCTGGTTTCAGACATATGCATTTCTAGAGTTTTATGTGACTCATCCTTTATAATTAATAATATTTTTAAAGAAAGAAGCCTTAATATACTTTTTCTGAGGTTACAATACAAAACAGCATTTTCTCATTTTGACTAATTTTTAATAATATGTAATAGCCGTAGAAAAAATATAATGTTCAACTCATAAGGGTAGATTTGCAGTATTAGCCTGCGCACATGCTATTTTTAGAATACTCGTAGACAATAAGTAACATTTTTTGCTCTATTAACAATATATTCTATTTCAACATTTTACTGTAATCTCTTGCAGAAAAGTCCGTAGTAAATAAACGCTAACGAAATATTCTATAAAAGGTCTTCTCTTTACATAAAATGTCGTGGCATCTGTTTGATATTAAAAAATCACGATAATTTGATTTCATAATACAAAATTCGATTAAACACCTTTTAAATAAACCTAATAGTTCATTAAGATGCTAATAAACAAAGTCCGGTCCCTGTCACAGAGTTCGGGTCGCCGCGTGTCGCCGCCCAGTTCCCCCACTCCGTTAACCCTTCTTTAGAAATTGGCAACATTTGCGCAGGTTTAAAACCGGTGTATGTTATATCTCTGGTCTCTTTTATCTAAGGTCTCAACCTATCGGACCCCCCCCCTACATATATATGAATTTTGCCTAAAATAACAAACCGAATAATTCTATCGGTGTTTCCTGACAGAGAAAAAAGTACCAAAAACTTCACTGCCTCCTGGACTATTGGTAATAACAATTAAAAACTTAATTTATTAATTAATCCAAAGCCCTTCCTTATTATGAAACTTTTCCAAAAGTGAACAAAAACAACAACAAAACACGTCTGAAAAGCGCGTTTTTTCGACACACGGATTCTTTCTGAGATTCTTTAATCTGCGAAAATTACTCAGGTAGTCTATTATACGCCCTTTAATAGGGTTCAAAAAACTTCCTAAATCCCTTCTGTAACGAACTTTCAGTAAAACCGCGTCAATTAGACTTCGGGTCATGAAAAATGGATAAAAAAAACTTTCGGGAAAGTCCAGGACGTCCGCTCTTAATCTGTTTGCGAAGTCTAATCCGGAAAATGTATGATTAGAATAGCGTTTGTTTAAGTTGAAACAGATTGGACACGAGATTATTTTTTCTAGCTAATATATGACACCCGTATTGAATTTCTTTGGATATTCGAACAATGTGCAAACTGTCAGATTAAACTTGTCGCTGTTAATCCCTATTAGTATGTTATAATACGTCTCTTTTTTGTAGAGCTGGTACAGTTCAAGAAAAAGCAGGGCAGGACTAGGCACCAGTGTACGGATGGATTAAGCACAGAACGCTAGAAGCAAAAGCAAATATTTTGAGTTTATATAAGTATTTAAGAGTGAAATGATTGAAAGTCATCTAATATTAATTGGTCTATCACATCTCATTACTTATATACAGGATGTTTTATGCATTTTGCATTTATGCATTTATTTTGGCCAATACTCAACAACCACCTAGTAGAAAAAGTTAAATTCTGGCAGATAGATTTTACAAGATGTAAATAAAACATTGCAGTAGAAACTATAATTCAAATCAATGTCCGATTTGATAAAAATACAATTTCTTAGCTGCTCAAAACCAACATCCTAAGCATATCTCTATTGTCTCCCGTAAGTTTATATTTAAAAAGACATCCTATATTAAAAGACTATTATTTATTAGACACAATAGGAGTAAAAATCTGATGTGTCTAACACATGACTTTCCTGTTTAGTTATTATAAGCTTTTCCGGTTATTTAGTACAATCTATTGTTTTACCCTGGTAAATATTTGGAGGAGGACCTAAATTTTCCATATACATATCTTATTAGAAACATTTTTTTACATACATTAATTGCAAAGAAATACAAAGAAAAATGAAAATTATAGACTTTTCCTCAATTTTTTCCATTATGGTTTATTTTAGAAAAATCATGTATGTAGTAAAAATTATAAAAAATGTCTTTTTATTTAAAGACTTTTCTTCTCCAATCGTAAATAACACAGATATTCCTTAAAGTAGAAAAACGGCTCAAACGCTCATCACTTCAGTTGGGGAAGTAAGGATAACAACGCTAGAGGTAAGTCACTTTATGATTACATAATTACCAAAAAAGGTACCACACCAACAATTTTAAACTCTCGCAGTCAAACACTAATAGATATCACTTTATCTACAACTGGTATCTATAAATCAATTCTAAACTGGCAAGTGTCTGATAACATTTCGATGTCAGACCACCGCTGGTTAACATTCAAAATAAACTTGATGTTGTCGACCGCCACGCTATCTTGGAACCCTAGGAAGACGGACCGGGCAACCTATGCCCATCTTCTCCAAGAGGCTGTGAGAGAGATGGAGGCCGAAACACCAAACAATAACACTGCTTTGGAAAAGTACACACACACACTATTCAAATCACAATAAACAATGCCTAGAAATCCTGTCCTCTACACGATCAGACGACTACCGCATGGTGGTGTCACGAGTTGGATCACCTCAGGGAGATGGCTACGAAATCTTTAAATAAGGCAAGAACCATAAAACTCAAAGAGGACTGAGATACTTACAAATCTCACCTCAGAGAATAAAAAAAAATGGTCAGGTACAAAAACAGAGAGATGCATGGAGATCCTATTGCGAAGAAATCAAAGATTTTCCGCAGGCAGCGAGGCTTCAAAAAACTCTTTTAAAAGATGCACACTGAAGCATTGCTGCGCTAATCAAAGAGGATGTCACGAAAACTGCCAACCTCAAAGATAGTATCAAACTTCTGCTGTCAACACACCTTCCTGACTTGGTCATCACAGACGTGGCCAACTGTACAGAGGAAGAATTCATCTGTCTATGATTGGCAAACTGCCAGATATATTGTAGACGAAAAAATTAGATTGGCAATATCCAGCTTCTCTCCATTTAAATCGCCAAGACCTGACGGTATCTATCCAGCCCTACTTCAGTGGGGTCTGGAAGAACTCATACCGAACCTGGTGGGTATATTCAGATCCTCGTTGGCTCTGAGGTATATCCAAAAAAAATGGAGAGAGGTAAAAGTGGTATTTATACTCAAACTTGGAAGGATGGATTACACTGTCCCAAAAACATACCGACCAATTAGTCTGACATCGTTTTTCATGAAGACATTGGAAAGGCTATCCGAAAGGTACATAAGGGATGCGGTGATTACAACACCACTACACCTAAACCAACATGCATACACCCAAGGCAGATCTACTGATTTAGCCCTTCATTTGGTTGCTGACCGGATAGAAAGATCATAAGGAGTCCGCCTTGGGTGTTTTCATAGACATAGAAGGTGCTTTTGATAAAAACACCTTCCCAAAGATAAAACACTCACTAACCAACAGGAATGTTCCACAAATGGTTAGTTATCTTCTGTATACAGATAGGAAAGTAAAATAATATATGATTTAATTCATAGGTATGTGCCGACATGTAAAATTTCAAATCGTTGTTATCCGTCATGAATTACAGGCAGCAATATTTCAAATGCTATACCTAATCAAAGAATTAACACCAAATTATCAGACAACTTTCTCTCTCAACTGCTAAAATGCTACTTTCTGCTCTGAATACATAAATAGCTATTTTTCTTCAAAATGTAATATTGTAAATTAGTAATTGGATGCATATCTCTTTGATAGTGTGTAAAAAAAATAAAATTTTGCATACATGATATTTCAAAAGTTTAAAAAAAATCGATTTAGTTAAGGATATTTTTCAAATTTGCGCATTTCGTTTTAGATACTTTATTTATTTTTTTAGAGAATAGTTTTTTGTAAATTATTAACTTCATATGACAAAATACCAAAAATATTTTTTTTACTACCGTGCGTAAAGTGAAAAAAAGTTATTTTAGTGAAAAAAAGTAACTTTTATATTTTTAATATTAGTGGATAATGTGTACGGTAGTAGAAAAAATATTGTATGCAACTCGTGTGTAAAGTCACTTTTTTGACTCATGTGCTTGTCCTAAACATAGTTCAAATTCGTCAAAAAAGAGATCGGTGTGAAGGTAGCAGCCAATTTCAGCAGCCAAAATTTCCAGAAACGCACGATTGGGCATTTCAGTAGCGTACAAGCTAAATATGACAAAAATAAAAAAATATATCACAAAAGACAACGCTTTAATAAGTTTAATAAACTTATATTTTATAATTTTCATTAGATATTCATAATTTTGAAGTAAGCTAAACATAAAAAAAAAACGAAAATATTAAGAACGATTGGTTATTTTCTGAGTTCATTTTTGCTCCTAAACAGTCAAAGGGGTTGATTTCTCAACCCTAATATTAAAAAAATTCATAATTTCTAAAATAAATGAGAAGCCAAATTCATATTTAGCACATAAAAAGTAAATGGCTAGTAATAAATACAGTTAAAAAGAAAATTGCTTCCGAACGGTCAAAGGGGTCAACCCTAATATTTAATAAAATCACAATTCTTAAATAAAAAAAGCCAAGTTCATATTAGGCAATTAAAAACCATATGGCCAGTACTATATACAGTTAAAAGGAAAATTGCTTCCGAACACTCAAACGGGTTGATTTCTACCCCCAAATATTTAAAAAAAATTATAATTCCCAAAATAAATGAAAAGCCAAATTAATATTTAGCAATTAAGAGGTAAATAGCTAGTTCTGTATACGGTTAAAAGGAAAATTGCTTCCGAACAGTTAAAAGGGTTGATTTCTCAACCCTAATATTTAAAAAAATCATAATTCCTAAAATAAATCAAAAGCCAAATTTATATTTAGCACTTAAAAAGTTAATTGCTAGTACTATATAGAGTTAAAAGGAAAATTGCTTTCGAATGGTCAACGGGGTTGATTTCTCAACCCTAATATTTAAAAAAATTATAATTTCCCAAATAGATGAAAAGCCAAATTTATATTTAGCACTTAAAAAGTAAATTGCTAGTACCTTTTACAGTTAAAAGCAAAATTGCTTCCGAACGGTCAAAGGGTTTGATTTCTCAACCGTATTATTTAATGAAATCATAATTTCTAAAATAAATAAAAAGCCAAGTTCATATTAGGCAATGAAAAAGCAAATGGCCAGTACTATATACAGTTAAAAGAAAAATTGCATCCGAAATGGCTAGTTCTATATACGGTTGTGCTAAATATAAATTTGGATTTTCATTTATTTAAGAAATTATGATTTTTTTATATATTAGGGTTGATATATCAACCCCTTTAAACGTTCGGAAGCAACTCTCCTTTTAACTGTATATAGTACTAGCAATTATCTTTTTACGTGTTAATATAAATTTGGCATTTCATTTGTTGTTAGGAATCATGATTTTTTTAAATATAAGGGTAGAGAAATCAACCCCTTTGACCGTTCGGAAGCAATTTTTCTTTTAACTGTATCTGTACTATCAATTAACTTTTTAAGTGCTAAATATAAATTTGACTTTTCATTTATTTTAGGAATTATGATTTTTTTAAATATTAGAGTTGAGAAATCAACCCATTTGACCGTTCAAAAGCAATTTTTCTTTTAACTATATATAGTACTGGCAGTTTGCTTTTTAATTACCTAATATGAACTTGGCTTTTTATTTATTATAAGAATTATGATTTTTTTAAATATTTGGGTTAAGAAATCAACCCCTTTGACCGTTCGGAAGCAATTTTTCTTTTAACTGTATTTATTATTGGTCGTTTGCTTTTTAATTACCTAATATGAACTTGGCTTTTATCTATGTTAGGAATTATGATTTTTTAAATATTAGGGTTGAGAAATCAACCCCTTTGACCATTCAAAAGCAATTTTCCCTTTAACTGTATATAGTACCAGCAATTATCTTTTTAAGTGCTAAATATAAATTTGGCTTTTCATTTATTTTAGGAATTATGATTTTTTAAATATTAGGGTTGAGAAATCAACCCCTTTGACCGTTCGAAAACAATTCTTCTTTTAACAATTTATAGTACTGGGCGTTTGCTTTTTAATTACCTAATATGAACTTGGATTTTTATTTATTTTAGGAATAATGATTTTTTTAAATATTAGGGCTGAAAAATCAACCCTTTTGACCGTTTGGAAGCAATTTTTCTTTTAACTGTATATAGTACTAGCAATTTACTTTTTAAGTGCTAAATATAATTTTGGCTTTTCATTTATTTTAGAAATTATAATTTTTTTAAATATTTTGGGGTAGAAATCAACCCTTTTGACCGTTCGGAAGCAATTTTCCTTTTAACTGTATATATTATATACTCCTGTAATTGGGCTGATAAAGCCTGTTAAATGTATTAATAAATAAATAAATACATATTACTAGCCAGTTACTGTTTAACTGCTAAATATGAAATTGGCGTTTCTTTTATTTTAGGAATTATAAATTTTTTAATATTAGGGTTGAGAAACTGTATTACTTGTCATTTGCTATTAATTGCCAAAAATAAACTCAGAAAATACTGAATCCTTTTTATTATTTCCGTTTTTTTAAGTTCAGCTTACTTTAAAATTAGGAATATATAATTAAAATTATAAAATATAAGTTTATTAAACTTATTCAAGCGTTGTATTTTGTGATATTTTTCTTTTTTAATTTTTGTCATATTTAGCTTGTACGCCACTGAAATGCCCAATCGTGCTTTTCCGGAAATTTTGGCTGCTGAAATTGGCTGCTATCTTCACACCGGTAAAAAAGAGTAACTTTATATACTTGTTGCATAAATAACTATTTTTATGTAAGCTAAAATATTAATTAGTTTGTTTATATATAACTTTAACAAAATTTTTGTTTTATTGTGTAATTTTAAATGTTTAATTATTTTTTAAAAAAATTGATGTTTTCAATAATAATTTAATCCATATTAGAGTAGGGATACACAAAAAAATGTTTTTAAAGTAGAGGTCATGGCCGACAAAGGCAGATATACGACTCAGGTACGTGATACTTCAAAAGAAAAAGAATTGAACACCTCGACATTCGTGAGTTATTCCAAAACTAACTTTAAAAAAAAAATGTGGGGATCCCTCCAAATTTATAATATAATTTTGTGCTAAACATGTATATATTTGCATACTTAATAAATAATCTCTTTCTATTCTTGCCAATCCATATATATTCTTTTGTTAAGACCTTATTTATTTGCTGCTTGCAAATACATTACTGTGAATTATGGATAACAAGATCTAAAAATGATCCTTCGAACTACATACAAAATTAAACAATTATACAAGCTTTTTCTGTTATTCTAAATACCTATTTATACCTCTTAAATATTTTGTTTCTGGTTTCATTTCACGTATCTGTGACAAGTGAAACTTTATATCGCAGTCACAAAATAACGTACGTATATGTTCCGAGAGAAAAGCAAACCCAACTGGTATCAAAAATCTGTCCAACCAACGATATACGCTCCCATTCAGTGACACTTAATTATAGAGCACTCTCTGCTCCGCTACTGTTTCCACCCATCCGGCATTATTCCTACGGGATCCCTTGACAGCTGCACCTAATCTGCGAAGAAGCAACAATTCAATGTCGCATAGTTCCAAGCATAATAAGATATTCAGCGACGGGCTGTTCGCGAGCTTCCTTGCTTTCTCCCTGTCTGGCGAGAATGTCAGAACTTTAGGACTAGCTGGAAATAGAAAGGATAATGTGCACGAGTTATCAGTAGAATTGTTTCGCAAATTGAGTACAAAAGGAGGATGAAGTGAATTAGAGGGGATTTACAGGGAATTGGGTTTCACTTTTTGCATTATGTAGATACATGCTTATACGCGTTCGCTTCAAAGATAGCGAGCAACTGAGAAAATTGGGATAGTGGATGTCATTAGTGTTTTTCCGGTAATTTAATTGTCTTCTCGGTCGGATGTCTGCGCATCGGGATTGATGTTAAAAGGAATCATTTCGATAATACAAATTGAAACTGAAACTTATCGGTGCATTGACCTAACTCTATTAATTATTCATGAATAAGAAACATGCCACTCTCCCAACATTAATCATGAATCAATAGTGAATGTTTTTCAATAATAAAGTACGTATAATAGCTATTTATATAACCATTTACGAAATTTTGTGTAACGAGTAAATATTTGAGGGACGAGCGAGCGAGGCGAAAAACGAACGAGTTACACAAAACACAACGCAACGGATGTTAAGTTAAATGTTTTCCCAGATTGAGGTTTTCATATAATATGCAAAGAAATGTTCCACAGTGTCATCAATATTAAAACGTATTAAAACGGCAAGTTTCTACTCAATAAGTGTACTATCTTCTCTTGATTTTGAACTGGTTAATTGATTCATATCTCTACAGTAGACAACGAAATGATTTAGTCAAATTTCTGCATCTGATAAGTCAGTATTTAAACATGTTTCAACTAGGATTATAACATCATCAGAGCTAAGTAGCACATAATATCTTAATTCCCTTCGCCTGGTTCCATACCTCCAAAATTTTGATAGTAAATATTACTAATATTATTTCGAATTTATAGTTTGGTTGATAGAGTGTTGACAAGTAGCACCAGTTACTAGTTTTTTGATTGCACTATTTATTAGAGTATAGGGTAATTCTATTTTAAATTGTTGAAGCGTCTCTCGAAAACGTGAGAATGAAGTATTCTAGTTTGTGTTATTGTTTCAATTGAAGCCATTTCAACAACTAAATTCGCAAGATCGTTCAAAACTATTTTGGGAATTTCGTAAATAGTTATGTTATTTTCTACATTTGACATTTGACATTCTTTGAGATAGCTTGGTTCTTTGTTTAGTTTAGTTAGATCAGATCCTATTTGAATTTGCATATTCTTATAGAGATTACTCTTGTTTTTTAGGATAATAATAGCATAAAATACAGAGTATTATTTTAATAGGTCTGAGTTTAATGTTGTTGCCATTATATTTGCCCATTCGAAATACTTTTTTATGTTAAAATTGTTAAATAAGGACCTTAAAATCGATGTAACGTTGTCACTGTCATCCGTAATTTTATCAGCGAGTGTGGGTCCGGTTCATGCAGTCAAATTATGAATAATAACATTTCCTCTCTGTTGAAATATGATTTATTATCATTACTTTTATTGTATGAACACAGCTTAAGTCAGTTAGTTATATTTAGTTTTGTTTAGTGGTATTACTGTACGGTTGACAGAATATTGACTTATGTCAGATGGTGTCGATATTCGTTGTTGGTTGTCGTTTGTTGTAAGACATAAATTGAAATATGTATCTAAATTAAAATTGACCTTAGGTTATATAAAGACGTTACAAAGTATTATTTAAACTATAGACCATATAAATTAACATGGTAGCAAAGGTTTGTCGTTAGAAAATAAAAGTATAACATAGTATAAAAATACACAACTCAAATTAGTAATATCTGAAGAGTCACCCCAGCAAAATTCTCTCGATTATTCTTTGAGTCGTGTTAATGGATTAATAATATCCGCAAACTTTCTGATGAATCTTAGATAGTATGTACATAGCCCAAGAAAACTTTTTATTTGATGTTTAATAGTTGTTTGTGGCCACTTTTTTATAGAATCGTCTTTTTCCTTATCTACAGCCACTCCATCCTTGCTAAATATATGACCCAGGTAATTAACTTTATTTCGAAATACTTAGGGTTTAGCATCAATTGGACAGCTTGGAGTCTTTTAAAAACATCTTCTAATCTCTTTAGATGTTCATCAAAGTTCTTCTCCAAGACTATGATGTCGTCTAAATATACCAAGCATGTTTTCCAGGATAACCATTTCAATACATTTTCCATAAGTCTTTCAAATGTCACTTGGTCATTACATAGACCAAATGGCATGACATTGAATTTCCACAATTCAGATCCGGTGGTAGAAGCTGTCTTTTCTTTGTCTACTATGTCCATTTTTAGCTGCCAACCTGCCAATATTATGATTTTAAGTCTAAGGTAGAAAATAGTTTACTTCCGGCCAATGTGTCCAAGGTATCGTCGATTAGAGGTAAAGGATAACTATTTTTCTTGGTAACATTGCTAAACTGACGGTAATCCAAACAGAACGTCGTAATTCCATCCTTTTTCTGGACCAGGACTACCACAGTGACCCATGGGCTAGTAGAAGGTTCTATCACCCTGTCTTTATTTCTCGAACAATCGTTTTAGCTTCCTTTTTCTTTGCTTACCTTCGAGCTGATTCCAATTCCCAATTGAACCTGAATTTCCTTATAGATGTTTGCACTTTCACCTGTGGCAGTCCGCAGTTGCAATCTTGTTGGTAGAAGTGTCTTACGATTATGATTAATAATCGTATAATGGTCCTAGTTACACCAGTATTCACCAACAGTATATACTTTTTACCATTTACTTCGTCTTCTACGTATGCACTATAACCGCGAAATTTCAGAGTATAAGAGGGCCTTTAGAATGATTTCGGGTCAAAGCTTCACCCTCTAAGCCGACCCGCTCTAGTTTTTCTGCGGCGTGTTGTCTATATTTATTGAAACCCTACGGCATTTGGACGAACTGCGTATATGTCCCTGTTCACCGCAATTCCAGTACTTGATGGTCTTTGTCTTCATCTTTATATCAGTACCGCTCTTCATCATGATAACCAATTGGTCGAGTTTATCTTCCACTTCCTCCTGTTTTACAGTCCTTACTTTACTGTGTCCACTAGAAGTATGTGTAACTGCCTCATACTCTAAAGCAGCGGATACGATATCAACCAATATTTTGTGACGGACTAAGCTAAGTGTTATCAACAAATGTTTGGACTGCCAAAAATTCCGTCATGTTTTCTGGAGCTGATGGATAGGCAAATTGCACTAACTTGACAATATCTACTTCATATTCTTGAAGGGTCTCTACTCGTTTCTGTTTGCGAATCTTTAATTGTGACTGGAATAAATGCTCCAAGTGTTCGTGGCAATATCGCATGTTTAGTTTCTTTTTGAGTTGTTCAAAATCATAGGTCTCTTCCACTGGTATAGTCTGAAGTATCTCTAAAGCGTCTCCTCGAAGAGTCATGGTCAAATTTACTACTTTCTCTCGTTCATATAATTCATTTGCTCTGGCAGCTATTTCGAGCTAAGGTGGTTGGTCCATGACATCATTTCGTCAAAAGCTGGAGCTTTAACACGAGCAGAGTTTACAACTCCTTCCAATTTTAACTTGGATTCCAGTTCATGGCACTTTATTTCACCGACCTTGGTCTGTATGTTCCAGTTCTTCTATCTTCTTTGTTACGGGTCAGAAATTTATCAATTTATCGTACTCAAATAATTAGTTATTATTATTATTATTAGTTCATAATTAGGGTTAGTAAACATTAAATAAATAAAAAAATAACTCACCTAAATTTGTAAATAGTATTCAACAAGATTAATAGACTTTTGTACTTTTATCAATTTATTAAAATCTAACCTATATATATATATGTAGATTGTTTATTTACATGCTAATGTCAAATCCTGACCATGACTTTGTAACAATTCTTCTCTTCTTCATTTTAGTGTAATTTAATTAATTAGGTTAATAATTAAGCTGTTTATTGGCAGTTTAACCTTATTTAATCAGGTACATATTTCTTCTTTGTGTCTGAGGTTTTATCTCTCTCTCTGGGTTCTCTATCATTTCCTTTTTGGTTGATTTTTGGGCCATGTGGTCTGTGTTTTTCGAACGAGTATTTTCGGATTTTTTACCACCCCTAAAAGAGAGTTCCATCAAAATACCTATAAGTATTGCTTGTAATATCAAGAAGATTTGTATTTCACATATTTTGGATTTGCGATACTTAAAAAGAAAAGGCCCTACCTTACTCGGTAAGTCACCCAGACACAATTTAAATTGCATGCACCTCTATCTGGCTTTATTTATGCTTTTAGGCCTATTAGCTATTAGCTAACTATTCTGCATTAGTATTACCATCAACTTCGACTGCTTTTATTGGCTAGACGGCTATTATAGTTACAATACTATTCTGCATTACCATTATCACCTTCGACTGCTTTTGTCTGCTAGACAGGGTACTCCTGAGCTTATTACTTCCACTTATTGGCTGCTATTGGGCTTGTGAATGTTACAGCGCTGTCTGCCGCCCCTATCGATACACCGAGGAGACTTCGAGAACAAGTAAGATCTCTCCATTTTTTCTACCTACATGTAACTAATTTACTATCCTTGGAAGGCCACACTCACCTTAAAACGGAAACGATTTGAGGGTTAATTATTAAATCATACATATAAATAGAGATTAAATTAGTACATACAGATATTTAAAAGAACTACATAATAAATTCTTAGAATAAAAATAAAAGAACACTTACTCATCTGTAAACAAGTAGTACTACTTGGGCCTGAGGGGTTAGAACTTAGAATCTTGCAAATAGTAGATAAATTGTACATAGTCATAATTTCTTGTCTTTTATGGTGTCAAATAGTCAGCAATTTTGGAAACCTTGTACATAGACACACCCCATTTCTGTAAAGATAAACAACTATTAAGTATTTCAACAATTGAGTAAAGACATCAGAGAATAGTTTACCTGATTTATTTATTTTTCCACGTCCCAACTCTCCAGATTTTTGTTACGTTAATTTATAAACCTGAGCTAGCTACTATATAATTTCACCCCCTATCAATCTAGGGAGCAATGTAATATCTTTTCCATCTCTTTTATTTTCTTTATGACGGAAGACATTAGTTTCTCCTCGACAGAACAAATTTCATTTCTTATAGAAGATATTTTGTTTTCCAAATCGGAAGAAATTGTATCTGTTAAAGAAGGTATATCAGAACAAACTTTAGTTTCTAAAGAAGAGATTTTGTTTTTCACAGAAGACATATCAGAAGACACCTTTTCTTCTAAGGGAGAAATATCAGACGAAACTTTATTTTCTAAGGAAGTAATGTCAGTAGAAACTTTGGTTAAAGAAAATATCATTTTTTATAGAGGAGACATCAGAAGAAATATCGGTTTTTATAGAGGTCATATCAGAAGACATTTCGGTTTTTAAGAAATAGAAGAAATTATAAAAGACGCATTAACAGAAAATAAATAGGTTTCCGGGTCCAAACCATCACATTCTAGTACTACTTTAAGCCGCTCTAGCAATTCTGCTTTCTTCCCTGTCGTCTCCAGACCACAATCCTCTAGTTCTCGACGCAACTCAGACACTTTTAAATCACACAGTTTTTTAGCCATTTTTGTCCACTATTTTTTTACAGTTTCACTCCTAACACCAATGTAACGTTTGTTTAATTTATTTATAGTTTATTTATTTAATTACTAATTAATTTAAATAATACTTAGGCACTAACTCACAATTCTAATTTAATTATTACAATTTGTCTTTACTGTCCAACACTTAAATTGAATCTTATCTTCTATCGGCAAACTCGCGCTATTTATACAAAGCCAGCTGTAACAGCAGTTTCTAGGCGATCTAGAATGTCCGTGAACTACCTCTCTATGCCTCAACGGCCACGTATTGTTTTTTTCAGGTAGCTTCTCGAAGCAGTGCGTTTGTCTTTGTCCTGCGAATGTAGACATAGACGAAGCGGCTTGCAACGGCTGAGCGGAACAGGGGTAGCTTCGGCGTTCTTATAACAATATAAACTTTTTGCAAACAAGCATTTCTGTTATTCAGAGGAACAACCAGGGACTAATTCCCGGGGCCCGGACTCAAATGGCGGCCCGGCGGCGGTATAAGGGGGGCCCGGCAACCGCAGCGAGGATTTTTGTTCCTTCAGAAGTTCGGCACAAGACAAGAGGGGGAAGTTTTGGTTGGGGACTTTTTTTTTAGAAAATTCAATTCACGTAAAGTAGAAGAGGAAGAGCTTTTTTTTTAAGAAATTTAAGTAAAGAGAGAATATTTTTTCTTTGTCACGGGGCCCGATCTAGAGAATTGTCTTGGGGCCCGGCCTGGCTCTTGGCGGCCCTGGGAACAACTGTATATCGCTGTTTTCTAACAAGATTGTTACAACTAAATTTTTTCAATTTTTAGATTTTTTTACCACTGCCCTCAAAAATGCATTATAATTTACCTGTAAAATCGACACTTTTTATTTTTAAGCATATATTTTGTTCTTGGGATTTATTTTTGTTTCCGTTTTTTTTTGTATGACTATCATAATGTCATAATGTTTGATTTATTAGATATTTTCTAAAATGAACTGGTGCATTACTAACAACTTAGAAAACTAATTTGGAGACGTAACTTTATAGACTTGACCGTAGAAATAGAGTTTGTAACTATGCAGACTTCTAAGTTCAATTAATCAGATACATCAAAGATAGGATCTTAATGAACAAAGTCATTCCCAGGAATAATTCATTTTATTGATGTGGAAACCTACTCAATATGTACCTAAATGACGTAAATATTCAGGTCAAACTAGCTAAATTATTTTAGAATATTAATATATCTAGCACTTTCAAATGCTAATACGTGAAATACATATTGAGATAGGGTCAAAGAATACCTACCCAAGAAGCGAAACTGAATGAGTTTTCGTATGTACTAAAGCATGGAAACTTAATACACTGGGAATCGTATGAAAATTAATCAATTTTTGTCGTTTGGTTCATAAGAATTGAACACATTAAAGTAACAATGGCATACAGAAAATTCTTACTATGTTCTTTTTGAAAAATAGATTATTTTAATAACAAAATAAGTAACATTATTGTACTTACAAATAATGACAGTCATTACACAATAGCGTAAGCAAATAACCTGGGAATTTTGAGAACAATTGAAGACACAAGTGGATACATGTATCATGTCACATTTTTTTCAAAAAATGATTTTCATGGCCTATTATACTTAAAACATACTATATTTTTGTTTTGTGATAGGTAGTTCTAATTTCCAGTTTTGATAAATAATGGCTATTCATCAGATAGGAAGGTATCATGAGCCATATATCGTAATGCAATTGTAAAACTTTAAATTTGATTTTATCGAAATAATCTTTTTGTGACATGACACCTTTATCCACTCGTGTCTTTAATTATGGAACAGTGATGCAAGGACCATCCACTGTCTATCAATTCCAAGAGGACAGAAATGGTCGTTGTCACAAGAAATAGGAAGAAAATTGAATTAAAACCTCTAGAGCTCTTAAACATAAAACAAAACTTTGCAACAGAAATGAAGTACCTAGGTAGCTCCTTTGACAACAAGTTAAAATGGTACTTACACTTAGAAAATAGAGTCAAAAAATCATACATTGTTTATGAACAATGCCGCCGAACCGTCGGGAGCACTTGCGGTTTCTCCCACAAAGTCGTCACATGGACTTACATGGCCATCATAAGACCTATGCTGATATACGGTGCAGTTGTCTGGGTATCAAAAATCCAAAAATTGATAGCAATCCGCAAACTAGAACAAATTCAAATAACAGCATGTCTCAACATAACAGGAGCAATGGAAACCACACCAACCAGAGCCATGGAAGTCGTTCTTTGTCTCACTCCCCTTGATATTTACATCAAGGAGGTAGCTTTTATGACAATCACACGCCTCTGCACGGTTGGGAGAGAAACTGATGTTTAGAATAGAAGAGCCGGAAATGGCAGGTATGATTTATGTCTACACCGTCAGTTCTAAAACAAAACAAGGGCTAGGATGTGAAATATACTCCAATTCATTGAACCTCAACATAAAATGGGCTGTGAGCAGTGTAGCTCAAACCAAGCTCATGGAAATTGTCATGACAGCAAAAGAAATCACCAAAAACAATATCACTGGTAGGAACAAGCTCATCTATACATCTATACAGATACTTATGTAATAAAAAACTTAAAACTATCTAATTTGTAATTACTACTTAGTTAAATGCAACTACTTAACTATACTGCAGTTTCACAAAACGCTGATAATAATATACCAAACGTTGCTCTACATAAATTGACAGCAATATTTGACGTTAAACCACCTTTAAAAAACTGAGAAAACTTGGCAGTTTTTTGTCCACGAATCGCCTATTTAGTTTCACTTCTTGGGTAGGTATTCTTTGATAGGGTGAGTTAAGGTGTCTGTGTGTTATAAAGTAGATGTTTTTCATTTGGTTTTTTAGGTTTGGTGTTTACTGGGTTAACTCCACTCTTTGTAAAATTTTTCATGACTGGAAAACGCTCCTAATATTTTAAAATAGAACCAAAACATTTTCTTTTCATTTGATGTTCGGATATAATGATTCAGCCTTTTTGAAGTTGGTGATTTAATTAAAACTTTTTTAAATTTAGGCTTTTGTTATCTATCTTGTTCACTTATTCATTTTTAAAAAAACATTTTAAATATCAAGGAATGTGTTATTTTGTGGGTTTTTCGAACTATCTCGCCAGCACAAATGGATTAACCACGTAACTCAAATTAAATCTTATCTTTATTTTATTTACAAAGATTTAAGTACTAAAGCAGAAAATATAATTAAAACTAATAACAATTAGAACGAATCTTTATTTTGTAGTCATATAGGGATATAGAGAACGCCACGAAATATGTCACTATTAAAAATAGGCTTATATATTTAGTTACCCTAAATCCAAAGTTTCAATACAATATGAATAATGTTGTTGCTACAGCGATTTCTCAAAGTTCACAAGTTATTCGAACTATGGGATTAAATCGAAAAAAATTTAGAGCATTCGTTTTTTACAAGTTTGGAAGAAAATCATCTCAACAAGAGAGCCTCGCCGAGTTGACTTCTGTTTTCGATAATAAAGCATCCATAGATACATTCTTAGAAAAAAAAAACAACAGATGATGCATTTCATTCATAAAGTAACAATTTAACATTCGTGATTAACCTCAGTGGTTCGAGAAAGTTCTAGTGTATTCCACTCACTTTGAGTAATTGAAGTAAAAAAAGGCAAGCGGTGAGACCTCGAGTCAGTCTGTCTAAGAAAGGCGAAGGAAGCGACACTGTCTCTTGTGAAATAAAGTAATGCATACCCGTGTTTAAAAGACATTTTCGAACCAACCAACACCTTTACGTAACAGTATTTTGATTTAACTTGTTGTTTTTATGTGTGATTTACTAGTATGGAAAAAAAGCGAAAAATAGACAGCGTATGCAGAACATTCAAAGATCAATGGAACTTTCAATATTTTTGTACAAAACTTTTTATAGTTCCACCTAGTGGTGATTTTTGGTTACTTATTATAAACATAATTTTTTGAAATTCATTAACTATTAGTTTTGCCACTCCCTACTGGAGGGCAGCACCTCTATATATTTCTTTTAAATTTGAACTCTTCAAACCGTTTTAATATTCATTGCCAGTATCCATTTTGCTTTTGTAAACATTAAAAACTTTAGCGGCAGTTTTTTGACTTTGTAATGTAGGCTCATTAATATTTTTAGTATCGTTTATTTTAATTTTAATATGTTTTCAACCCCCGACAAATACCAATGATTTTTTAAAAAACAATAAATGTATTTTTTTTTTGGCTTAGACTTTTGTCATTCACTTAATGAATATAAATAATATAATATAACAAAATTAATCTCGTAACAAAAACCATGTTATCACGTCAAACAAAATTTAAAGATACAATACTTTTCAAAGGAAATAGACAAGGACACTCGTTTCTCGTCCAGGGACCAATAAAAAAATTCTGTAAAAATGAAACAAAACCATCCATTTTTGTAAAAAATAAAATAAAATTTTGTATAAACTATTCATTCATAAAAAAAAATGAATTCAAAAGAAAGTAACCAAATTTTTCTTATAAAATTAAAATACAAATTTAATGAAGAAAGGGTTCAAATAAACCGCCTTGCTGCGCCAAAGAATAGCCAAATCTGTTATTTAAAGACACTCTCATATTTCTGAGTTCATTTGGGTAATGTTTGCACAAAGACGGATTAGTTTCTCTCTTAAAATCATTTAAATTAAAAGCTCTATTGAACTGGTGTTTATAAATACTTGATTTTAAATATCCTCATAGAAAGAAATCGTTGGGTGATAAATCTGGTGATCTTGGAGGCCACTTAATGATACCATTTGTTGAAATTAGCCGACTTGGAAAAGTCACATTAAGAAATTAAGTAACTATTCAAGAATTGTGACTCGAACAACCATCTTGTTGAAACCAAATGTCGTCAAAATTAATAGGAAGATTCTGAACTGTTGGAATAATTTGATGTTGTAAGAGGCAGAGCTGTTTAAGATCATTTTAAAAACGATTTAAATCAAAGATCATAAATCATTTGCAATTGAACAAATGATTTAAATCAAAGATCGATTTTTTAAAAAGAAAGATTTAAATCAAAAATCTTTTTTAGATTTAAATATTTTTTACAATTTAAATCTTTTCGAAATATCTAAATCTTTTTAAACGAAATAAATATTTTCAAAAGATTTAAATCTTTTTATAGATTTGGGTAACTCTTTAAAAAATGCTTTCGGTAGGCCAAAGATAATGAATACTTGATTTTTTCATAAATAAAACCCAAAACTCGATCAACTTTTCTCATATTTATTTTTTATTGTTATAAGCCCAATACAATTTTTACGAAAATATTAATTTTAAATAATAAATAGCATGATATCTATAGTTATGAAAATTGTTATTTAAAAATGTCAAAAAATGGTAAATAGGAAATTTTCAACCTTTTAAAAGATACTTTTGGTATGCCTATGATGCCACAAAACAATGGAGACCTAGTTTTTAAGAAAAGTGATTTTTTTTCTGAAAAATCATTTAAATCCGTCAACTCTTCCTTGAGTTAACGTGCTTAATGTCATACATACATATACACCCCACATAAATGCACATACATCAGACTCTTTAAAAATATGTTTTTTTTTTACTTAGGAGACTCTCCCGGAAAAATGCATTTCATTTTCAAAATCTCCCGGCTATTAATAATGAAATTGAGTGGGTTGAATTAAAAGAGTTCTTCTCTCAACGTGAAGTTATTGCGAGTAAATAAATATGAATCAAGCAAAGAAATAAAAAATGTAATTAATTCGCTCTATTTATGCCAAGCGTGTTTATTGAACTGGTCAACAAGTCATAATCGTCTTAATGCAACTCATGTCAAATCTGAAATAAAAGTGAATAAATTTAAAATACATATGTAAAAAGTTTCAGGATATTGTAAAATTTCATACTTAAGAATAATCTTAAGTCATTGCAATTATTTGTTACACTTTACTATTTTTTGTTTTTCTTTTCTCTTGGATTTCTGATTCAACCCTACTTACATGCTGACTAGATTATTATTCAGGAATAGACAGGTTGATAACGATTTTGAGAATCAGGTGATGTAAATCGTTTTAAAAAGATTTAAATCTTAAAAACAGATTTAAATCTTTAAGAAAATTTAAATCATTTTAAAAAGATCGCATCATTTTACAGATTTAAATCATTTCAGAAAGATTTAAATCAATAAAAAGATTTAAATCGTTTTAAAAAGATTTAAATCGTTTTAAAAAGATTTAAATCGTTTTAAAAAGATTTAAATCGTTTTAAAAAGATTTAAATCGTTTTAAAAATATTTAAATGGTTTTAAAAAGATTTAAATCGTTTTAAAAAGATTTAAATCGTTTTAAAAAGATTTTGTAGCGTTTTATTATTCTAAAAGATACATAAAATATAATATAAATAAATATTTAAATTTACTAGTGCAACTATCCAAAATACACTTTAATGTATTAGGTGTTGCCTTTTCTGAAACAATCTAATTTAACCATACCTTGGTTCTGGCTACTGTCATGTACATTAGGAATTATAAAATTAAAAATAAATTTACTTTTAAACTCATTACTAATAAAAATCAACATTTCAAATATTTAAATAAAACAATATTTATTGGATTTAAACTAAATTAAATAATCATATCTTCTCTAATATACGGATTTCGTGTAAGTCATGGATCCACACAGTTTAATCGGTTCAATAGCCACGACCGAATTTTCTAGAATTGAATTTGACAGATTGTAGTTCGTAAATCGACAAAAGGTAAAAATTCTTTCTTTTTCGCTTCGAATCAAGCATGTGAAGACGATTAAAAAAGTTAAAAGGTGTCGTATGATACGAGTTTTTTGTGTCTTGTTGCCGATTTCATCTGGATGGTGCCCCTCGGTGTAGGGTAGGTTTTTAACCATTTTTATTTTATTTTTATTAATAAGTGAAACTTATTAGGGTCCTCCTAGTATTACCTATACTGTTGGTTTTTCAAACTACGAAGGACGAGCCCATGTTGGTGTCCTCCATTTTGCGGATGGCGTTAGCCCATGTCCACAACGTGGCCATAAGGGAAACATTTATACCGTTTGGTTCTGGATGATGTATCCTGTTAATATCCCAGGAGTGAAGCCCTGCGGAAGTCCGAATATTATCATGATACTCAAGAGTTTGGGGAACTCATTAAATTGTTATACCGGCATGCTGAGGCCAGGACATTTAAGTATTCTAAGCTGTGGAACCATGGGGCCTGATCCTCAATCCCGGATTTGTCTTGATGATCAACCCTTAGTACTGCCTAATGAAGTAGCCGACGAGTGCTTGTGCGCTGTCCAGGCATAAGTAAAAAGCCTTCAGTGTAGTCTGTAAGAACTTTAATTTTATTTAATAATATAACTTGCAATGCAGTGATGCTTATTTTCTATTTTTATCTCGCTATGATTTTTGTTTTATACTTTTAAAGTATGAGTATAACATATACATTTTCGTTTGATAAATATTTTCTTTTTCATATGATATAAACCTATTTATATTTCTTTCTAGACAAATGTCTTTGTACACCACAGGTATAGATCTATATCCTAGGTAAACAATTTACCATACTTTGGGTATCATTTGTATTTATATTTAATTTAGGTATTATGTACAGAGTTTACATTGCCACATCATTCGACTTAATTTATCTATTAATATTAACTTATAACACTGAACTTGAAGTTCTTGTGATTATTCTATAATCTAGGAGTTACAGATGTTCTCCTAGTATTAAATACTAAAATTTAACTTTCTATTTAAAATTAATAAGCATACTTATTATATTTCTGATTTATCAATACCCTTCAGTTATTGAACTGTCGAGGTTTATTAAAATATAATATACCTAGGACTTGCACACTTTTCTATGTATAATTAATACAGGTGTTACCATAATCTAATTATTTTATGTATCTTTAAACCATAATTGCATATAGATATTTTTCATATCTTTCATAAATATTTTATAATTTATGCATTCATATCTTTCATAAATAACTATTTTATTAATAAATTGGGTTTATTAAATAGTAGTTTGATTTTTCTTATCTCTTGTCACTGATTCAGTAATTTACAGTTAACACATTTTCTTAGGTATAAGTGTCTTAAGCAGATATACTCTCATATAGGTTTCTGTATTCCCTTTAATTGATGCAGTGGCGCCCAGGGCAGTGTCTGCCACTCAACGCCTAACTAAAAGTGAAGATCCGCACCCATTGCCCAAGTAGTCGTGTGCTGAACTAGCCGAGAGCAAGGTATAGCGACTCCCCACTCTTTTTGGGTAAAATAGGCGTTATAATTTAAATCTAATTTTTAAATAAAAAATCAAAGATACTTTTCAAAAAGATTTAAATCATAAATCAAAAATCATTTTTTTAAAAAAGATTTAAAATCAAAGTATTTAAATCAAAAAATGTATTTAAATCAAAAAATGATTTAAATCTCACTGATAGGTGACAGCTCTGGTAAGAGGTCAAGGTATTTAAGATAATTTAGATTACCATTGATAAAAAATGGACCTATGACGTACTACCCTAAAAGTCCAGTACATACATTTAATTTTTCTGGATATTCAGTTCGCACAGGAATACTCAGGTGCTTATTTTCCGTCGACCAATATCTTACAACAGATGAATTATGTTTTCCATGGAGAGAAAACGACGATTCGTTGGTATACAAGATATTATTTAAAGAATGTTCGTTTTGATTTTGTTTCTCCATCATAGTTTCACAAAATTCCATCCGTTTGAAATGATCGTCGGGAAAAAATTCCTGAGTCGTCTGCAATTTATAGCAATGGTATCCATTTCATTTTAAAATGTTCCGAACAGTTCTTGGATTCTCATTAACTTGTTCAGAAATTTGTCGGCTTGAACAAGGTTCATTAGCTTCAACAAAAGCACAGACATCTATTTCTTTATTTTTACAAACTTCATTGACAGTTTTTGCACGTGGTTCATTAAAATTTTTACATTTTCTGCAATTCTAAATGCATCCACATTTTTAAAATTTTTTAACAATTCAAAAAATGGTGAAATGAGACGGAATTAGTCTATTTTCAAATGCATCGATAAATAAATTATTAGTGTATTGAGTTGCCTCTAAAATACCATTTTATAATTTGAATACTTTCTTCCAATGTGTATATTTTAATTTTTTTTATTTTCAAACGCTATTGTCTTGAAAATTGTAACCGTACGCTACGACAGTTCACAACCTAATAATTTGCCACGAGCCACGAGTACGAGCTACCTTCTCCCTTCTCCCGCATCATCAAATAGTGGGATACAGTAGCACAGTGAAATACTTAATATAACGTCGATTGCTCATGTTTTAAATTGTAGTGGCCGATTGGGTAACGCCAGGTTACTAGACTTACATCGAAAATCATATACTCCCTTTTTATTTTTACCCAATCTGTATATACACAAGATAAAAGGATTGGACAGATACCGCAGAAAATAAAAAAAGGCCTAAAGGCAAACCGTAGACACGTGTTTCTGACTATTGGTGTTCATCAGTACGGTGCAGCCAAGTTCAAAAGAGAATGGAAATAGCGATGAAATCAAAACAACAGGAGATCACTCAAGAAGAGAACCACACATTTGTGGCCTCGGCTAACATTCCCAGTGCTTACTAGGAAAATATTAGCGTCGTTACGGAGGCAGTTACAGCCGTCATGATGATGCATCCTAGCCCAGGGAAACTAAACAAGAGAAGACACGTGTTTCTGACTATTGGTCTTTATTAGTACGGTGCAGCCAAGTTCAAAAGAGAATGGAACTAGGGATGAAATCAAAACAATAGGAGATTTCTCAAGGAGTCTGTTGTTTTGGTCCTGGCTCTTCCATTGGACTGACAACATCGGTAGATGTCAAATCTAATTAAAGAATATTCCAGTGTGAAATTTAAGGAGAGATGGGTTAAAACAAGATGCTACAGAAGTACCCGGAAGCTTTTAAATTATCGCGACAACACCACAGCAAACAAATACTTGACTATGACTAGGCAGGATCTGTGCCTGATCACAGGTATATGAAATAAATATCAATTTCAGTATTTAGTATAGGATATAACAAACCATGTGATAAATTTTCGACGCCTAGAAATAGGCAGTAATTTGCTATGCGGTTGGACTTTTTTTTATCAGTGTATAAGTTTTTTTTTTGTATCTAAAAATGTTCTGTTCTAAAACCCAGTGTCGTCGTTGGTGGAGATATAAAGAGTTGTAATTTGGTCTGTAGGCAGGCAGATTTTAACATTTTGTCTTTTGTGCATTATTTAGAGAGTGTATAGATAATTTATTTTGAATTTGTGAACGGTAGTAGTAAGTCATTTTAATTCACACCTCAAAACAATCTACCAATTTAATTTCCAAAATCCTAAAACAGCTTTACTTGTTCGAAGATTTATTCTATCCCCATTAAACTTTAAAAGTTCGTTCAAGCAACTTTAACGAATTCAATTTTCTAAAATATTATGGACAAGAGGATATTGCACAGTATCGTTTCAAATTTATCAAACCTGAGATATTAGATAGCATTAATTTTGTATAACGATCTGATAATATGGGGTAAAACTTTCCTTATCACTTCATTGAACATTTTAAGTATCGGCGAGCGTCTTAATTTGTTAATAGGAAAAGTTTTCAAAAAGAAGTTTAGTAATTATTTGTAGTTTAATGGTTCCGTGAAACTTTAGTGATGAGACTTTAGTAAATTATAATTGACACTCTCAGGTTTCAGTGTCCTACACTATATCTAAAGGTGAAATTGGTGGCATATTAATTATTAGTAGTTGATCGAGCTGAATGAAATCCAGAAGACTTTGGCTCATTAATTTTTTAAAATAGGGATCTATGGAACTAATCAGCGAGTTTTTTTTTGTTTATTATGATTCATTTCTTTTTACAAAAATATTTTGGCGTTTATTAGGAAAGTTTAGATCTATATTTTGTTGAAAAAGCCCCTTCCTCGGCTTCAAATTAAAAATCTGAACGTGAAAGAAATTTTGGTAACTCTTTTAGGTACATAGGTACATAAACTGTTCACTAAAAATTAGCCTTTAGTTGCATGAGAGTCCATAAAATGTACCATATACTAAAATAATACTACAGTTCGACACAATGACGGATAGATTGTATTACTATATGAGACCGCTTAGTTGACGTGTCTAGAATACTGACAAATAATATTTCTAACAATTTACCGTATTTATATCGCAGTAGCTATTGAGGAGGCTTCGAGAACGAACCCGAAATAGGTTACCTTGAGCCTTCATCTCCGGACGAGGTGAGATGCATTATCAAGCAACTATCTACCAAAAAAGTCTCCGGCAGGAACAAAATCTCCATCCGAGCGATTAAGCACTTCCCGCTGAAAGCCACAGTCTACCTCACAGCCATTATTAACGAGATTTTAAGAACTCAGTACTTCCCCAGACTGTGGAAACAAGCAGAGGTGATTATGATACGGAAACCCAACAAGCACCCCAAAATTCCGCAAAATTATAGGCCCATTAGCTTGCTCCCAGCTATGAGTAAGATTGCGGAAAGAATCATCCTCAGAAGACTAAGAGAGCAAACAAGGGATCTGAACATCATTCCCGATGAGCAATTCGGATTCAGCGAAGAACAGTCGACCGAACTGCAAGTCCTAAGACTCGTCGAAGAATATCACTAGAGGATTCAACAGAAATCAGTCTACAGGTACCATATTCATGGATGTCGCCAAGGCATTCGACAGAGTATGGCACGTCGGGCTTATTTTCAAGATGAAAGAACAAGGGTTCACAGCAGGTATGACAAGACTGCTCAGGTCGTACCTCGGCGAAAGGCAATTCCGGATCAAGATGGGACATGTCCTATCAAGACCTGAAATTCCAGAATCTGAAGTAGCCCAACGGGCGGTACTGTCACCACTGCTGTATACCATATACATAGCAGATATCCCGAAAACCCAACATACTACCATGTCCCTCTACGTGGACGATACAGCGATATCGGATACGAGCACACAGCCAGGACTCATATCAAGATACCTACAAGACACAGCGGAAGACACATAGAACAAAGGTGCATTAGATGGAAGACAAAGATCAACACAGAGAAGCCACAGGCTGTGCTGTTCAAGAAGAGGCATCACCCCCCAGGAGAAGAAGTAACAATAAATGGACAGGACATCCCATGGACCGACTCAGCCAGGTACTTAGGAGTTATAATGGACCAAATACTCACTTTCACTAAACATGTGGATGTGGTAGTAAAGAAGACGAAACCGGCAAGATCCAGACTTAACTGCCTAATAGGACGCAAGAGAAAACTATTATTGCAGACAAAAATGAGGCTCATACAGGCAGTTATAATACCTATCCTCATGTACACCTCGACGGCATGGGGATACATCTGCAAAACAAACAGAAAGAAGATTCAAAGACAGCAGAACATCAGCTTGAGATGGGCCTCAAATGCCTATAGATACACGAGAAATGACATAATCAGGAGGATCTAGAATCCAAAAGGGCCCTAGACCTCATCTACAAGAAGACCACAGACACCTTCGAAAAACTAAGGACTCACCTGAACATAGAAATAAGAGAACTAACAGAATACGAGAGAGCGGACTACAGAAGACACGCCAGACCACGCCAGCTGCTGGATTATGGCGGCGAGTGACCAACCCTTGGGTGTAAAATTCAAGAGTCTCATAGATTTAAGATTTTATTTCAGCGTTCTCTTTCAGCATTCTCTTTCAGAATACCCGACAGAGCGCATCGCGCGAATCAGACAAGAACTGAGCCACTGACGACTAACCACCTGAGGAAGAAATTCCCCCCAGTCGCCAAGTAGGAGACTGGGGGAGCTTTCATGGACACCAAATCCTCTAGAAAAGACAAATAAATTTATATCTCTGTATTTGCAAAAATATTACGAAATTAGCATTAAGGGGATCATTATACCCCAGTCTCCCCAGTCTCCCCCTACATAAATAAACATAATCAACGATTTTATTTAAATAAAATATATTATTGTGGTATTAATTTTGAGTGTTTTCTTACTTTAACCTTAAAAATTATGTTGTTATTTTGAGTAATACGTAAAACCAAAGACGCTCACAAAATACCAATGGAATTTTAATAGGAATATCAGGAATTTTGTAAAATTTCTCGGCAACCGTTCGAGCTATGGTTTTCATGCTTGTGGCATTCAACTACTCTCGACATGATATACACAATTATTTCTATACCTCAAAATTGATAAAATCGATATTTGACTATTCAAAATTTTATATAAACTATATTTTATTTTATTAAACACAAAACATGAGCGAATGAAAACACAAATTAATTATCTTCCTTCCAACTAACTTTAATTTAGATTTCATTAAAATGGAAACAAATCAACTGGCTGGTTTGGATAACAATATCATGAAATCAATTTTTCATATTGATTAGAGCAGTGTTATTTGATATTGGAATATTTTAGAGTTAAAAACGATAAACAAAAAGGTTTTCTGTTGATTAAATTCAACATATTTAATAGAAGGCAAACGTAGGTGTTAATAATATTGTGTATTTAATAAAACGCGGGATATTTCAGGTAAATTTTTTTTTAGCTTAATAGGAGATTTTTAGATGCACGTTCTATATTTGTAAGAAAATACCAATATATTTTCTGAAGCTACAGCAACTAATGGAACATCCTGATGTCACCGCATTTCCCGCGAAATTGCAGTTGTAACAAGCTTGAATTAATATTTCTCCGAGATTGTCTGTTAATAATACAAAAAGTTATTTTAAAATTTTAGTTAGGAAGTGAACATTTCAGAGGCACATTTACTCTTATGTTTTAGCTTTAACGGACGATTTTTATGTAGAGGAAAGTCGCCTAATAGGGGGTACTTTTTCAAAAAAATTAAAAAAACTTTGATTTTGACGGATTTTTTAATATATTACATTTATTTACTTTGTTTCTAAAATTATTGCTAAAAATAACAAATTAGCAAAATTAACATAAATAGAATCATGCTACAAAAAAATCTTAGTACTCCATATATTAGGGTCGGGTCATATCATATTATCTTATCATATGGGATATAGAGTGCCTGTAATCAGGAGTACCCTACGTTTTGATACCAGAACACAAACAATTAATTAAAAGGTGATATATTTTCTATTAAACACATTTTTTATCAATAACAGCAAACAAAATATATGAATATCGAAAGAAAAAAGTAAAAAAATATTAAAAAGTTTTTTAGAAAACCAAATTCTAGGTGGCTACAGTCAAAAAATTAAATACATAAATATACATTATTAACAAAATAAAATCTCTTAAGGTTTTAAAGCAGTATTTCCCAAAGTGGTCCAGGTGGACCCCCAGGGGTCCACGGGAGACTTGACGGGGGATTACGTTGGGCGCAATAAAAAATGGGGGTCCACAATCGTAAGCGGGGGCGCATGAAAATTAATTTGGTTTCGACAGTGAAGCAATATACTATTAAATAATTGATTAGTAATTTTTCCATGTTATGAAATTCTTGTAAAAAACTTCAACTGTTTATAACATAAACAGTCAAATTTTAGTTACTAAAATGTTGACTTAACTTCTCTTATCAATAAAGGCAGATAATATTTTAGGAAGCTCAGCGACTGTTACTTGTAAAAACTTGCATATGCCATATTCAGTACAACGCGTCGAGACTTGTCGTTGCCGCGCCGGCCGCCGTCCCGTCCGCAACGCTTGTTCAGACGTGAAAATTAATACGACTTGTGGTGTATGTGTTTGCAATCTTGCATGAACGTGTTTGATTCTTCACCAATATTAATACGAATGTCAAGGATAATCGTTACTCATTTGTTTATGGAATTTTATAAAGAAAAGTGAATCGATATTAGTGTTGGCCAGTGACTGAATTTGTTTCCAGACTTTCGAAAAAAAAAGTAAAGTGAATCGATATTAGTGATTTCCCCAGTGTCGGAAAGGTAAGTACCTACTTGCCTATTTGTTGTATGTATATAGTTTTAAGCTGAGAAAGAATGAACTTATCGTCCCTACTTTATTTTTATTACCTATCTAATTCATTTATTTATTGCGGAGTTTTGTTATTAAAATATTGTTTAAAAGTTTCTATAGAATTTACAGAAATATATTAAAATATAATAAATGAAATAATAATTTTATATCACATTAAAATAAGTTCAGCCGTTTTCATAAAACTCTATTATGGATCTTAGCGATTTATTGGTTTTATTAATTAGAAACAGTTTGCAGCCAGAACTTTTTTATTTCATAATAATTGATTAATCATAATATGTTAAAAGAGCCATATCCTGTTAAGTTCGAATCGCCTTAAGATTACTAAAACAAAGTTTTTTTTTATTTATTTACTTACACATTTACAGGTAGGTAATTGATACAAAACATGGCCGAATCTGAGAAGTGTCGTCAGTACAGTGTTGAATATTTAAAATTTGGTTTTCTTCCATCAAAGGCATACAAACGATTGCCCACATGCCTTTTATGCAACAAAATTTTGAGCAATGACTTTATGAAACCATCAAAGCTAGAAGATCATCTAAGAAGGTGTCATCCTGGTAAAATAGTTCAAGATTTGAGATATTTCCAAACAATAAAGGAAAAATATGAAAAGAGACCCACCGTGCACAGTATGTTCACTTCAAAGATCTGAAAGCAACGATGATGGCTTGCGGGCATCTTACAATATCTCATTACTTATCGCAAAATCTGAAAAACCGCACACCATTGGAGAACAGTTAATTTTACCTGCTGTTGAAGAGGTTTTAAAAACTGTTCTGCACAAATCTTCATTTGACATACTCAAAAGAATTCCTTTGAGTAACAACCCTGTACAAAGAAGTATTGACGAAATGAGCTCTGATGTTTAAAGGTTCTTGTATGATTATCTACGAACAACTCATTTTTCGATTTAACTGGACGAGTCAACTTTACCTGGCAATGAAGCATTATTATTGGCATATGTTCGATTTGTTATTGGCGAAGAAATTCATGAGAGCTACTATTTGCGAAAACTTTGAAGATGGACACTAAAGATGAATCAATATTTAATGTTTTGAGTGATTTTTTTTTATAGAAAAATCGATTCCATTTACAAACGTTTTTTCGGGTGCAACAGGTGGAGCTCCTGCCATGGTTGGGCGATATCGTGGGTTTATAAGCCATCTTAAAAGAATTATACCAGAGGTAATTGCGATTCACTGTGTTATCCACCGACATCTAGTAGCGAAAAGTTTGAGTGATAGATTGCACCAATCGCTTCAATTTTTGATTAATGCAGTTAACAAAATAAAAAGCAATCCATTGAATACGCGTTTATTTGCACAATTGTGCGATGAAAATGATGAAGACTTCCAACGATTGCTGTTACATATCGAAGTACGCTGGTTGTCGAAAGGTGCATATTTTATTTACTTTTTGACTCAGTTTTAGAGTTTTTGGAAAGTAAAGATCCTGATTTAAAAAAAAAACTTGATCTATTTTAAAGCAGACATCGCGTATTTGACAGATTTGTTCAAAAAATGTAATGACCTCAACTTACAATTACAAGGGGACAGCCTTAATTTAATAAAAACCAAGAGTGTAATTTCAGCTTTTCTTGGTGAATTGAAATTTATGAAGGAAAATATTGGTCGGCGCGAATTTTCACAGTTTTTAAGCTTGTCAGAGGTAGAGTTCCTTGATGAAGATATTCAGATATACGTTCAACATTTGATTGCCTTGCATGATGATTTTAAATTCAGATTTGAAGATATTCTGTCGATGAAAATACCACCATGGATCATAAATCCATTTGATGAAACGGAAGTGGAGAATGTGATATTACAAGAGGAGCTGCTCGAGCTTAGCACTAATGAGGAGCTGAAAGTAATATTTAAAAGAGGGTATCAACAATTTTGGCTGCAGGCAGAAATACCCAAAAAATATCCTAGACTGTGGGGAATTGTGCAAAAGCTTCTGATAGCGTTTCCCTCGTCATATTATCGTCGAAAAAGTTTTAGTGCCGTTACAAACTTAACAAAAAAAAAGGAGCAGATTAAATATCACAGAAAATGGAAATTTACGGTTATTCCTTACAAAACTCAAGCCAAATATTGATAATTTGCTGTCAATCCATCAAGTACATCCCTCTCATTAAAATT